>CM053602.1:16944905-17031140 GCA_028646575.1 Pseudocheirus occidentalis
TCTCTTCCCAATTTTTCCTCCACTTCTCTTATGTGGTTTTCAAAATCCTTCTTAAGCTCTTCCATGGCCTGTAACCAGTTTAGGTTTTTCTTGGAAGTTTTTGGTGCAGGAGTTCTGACTGTGTTGTCTTCCTCCCATTCCATGCTTTGATCCTTTTTGTCCCCAAAAAAGGCATCTAAAGTTGGATTGCTGTTCTTGCTTTTCTTCCTTTGCCTGCTCATGTTGCCAATAAATTACTTGACTTTTGAGCTCAGTAGAACTCTGCTTTCAGAGGGGAGAGCTTTGTCCCAAATTGCTCAGGTTTTCACAGCTGCTGGAGCTATTAGGAGGCCACCATCTCTACAGCCCTCAACAGCTTTGGCTCACACTGGTCATGTACCTCAGGACCACCACCCAAGACCACAATCCTGATCCAGGAGGGTTAAGGGAAGAGCACTTAGCCTCTGAATGATTGCTTGTCCCCCCTGCAGTCTGCAGGTTGGGAGCTCTGAAGCAGCCCATGAGGCGCAGCTGCAGGGCTGTGCCCTGGGGGCAGTTGGCCAGACTTGCTCCTTTCCCCCAAATTTAGCTGAATTCCACTGACCTTTTATCCACAGCTGCCAGTGATCTGCTCTCCTGAAACCTCCAGCTGCGGCTTTTCCTGGCCACCCACGGGCTAAAGCTAGGTTTCATACTGGGCTAGTTTCGGCTCCCAGTGCACCGCAATGGATCCTTTCTGTTTGCCTGCTGGGCTGCTTTCAGCAGGAGCCTTCTTTTTCTCTCATTTTGTGGGTTCTGGAGCTCTAAAATTTGTTTAGAGTCATATTTTATGGGTATTTGAGGTGGTTATAGGGGGAGCTCCCAGAGTTCTCCTGCTTCTATGCCGCCATCTTGGCCTCTACATCATATTTTTAAAAGATATCTTGGCACCTACCCATCTTACAAAATCATACATGCTGCAAAGTTGGTATACCTTAAAGATGCACTTCTCACCTAGGGAAGTTTTGGGATTTGTATAGGCCAATGCAGATCAAGTATCTATTTGGACAGCATAAAAATGTCAGGGCAGGGTTAAGCTGTTCCCCAAATGCCAACTCATCTTTAAACAAATGAAATGCCTTGAGGGATTTCCTTAAATTCACTGAATATTTTTAATGCTAATGCCAGTAAGGAGACAGGTAGGAAAACGCTCTCTGTCTGCCATAAGGTTTCCTGGCAAAAAGAAAAAAAAAGGCGGGGTATTCCCCATTATTTCTTCCTACAAAGAGATGGAAAATGTTTAGACATGGAATGGTTTTCATTTCAGCTGGAGCCTTACTAGTCTGAGAGCATTCTTCTGAAAAATATTTTACATGCCCTTGCCATACCGATCAAAAGAAGGGTACAAATTCCACAAAGGCATGTATGGCATCAAGGAGCCTACCACATATATATGCATGCATGCATATGCCCATCTGCCTGCCTATTCTTCCACAAGTAACTGAGTTCCTATCATGTGTAGGCACATAGAATGGTAGGGAACTATGAAGTCAATGGGTCACTCATAGACATATTAGAGTTACTTTCAGCTATAACACAGAGGCGGAGTTAACTTGCTTAGTGTAGTATGAAAAGAGCACTGTACTTAGATTAGATTGGCTTCCTAATTTTATATTTGTTTTAGTTGGTTTTTTTCTAGTCTCTTGTCCACTAACAAAGTCATTACCCTTCTTCAATAATATAAATAAATTCTTAAAATAATTTGCCATCAAAAGACTACACAAAAGACAGCAATAATTAGGGTTGAATTACTCCAGAGCTCCAAAGTCCCTTCCAGTTCTAGACTGATGATCCTATGATCTAGGAGGCACTAGAGCATTTGTTAGGGGGCAAATTTTGGCACTGAGATGGGAGAAAGGGGTGAGATAGACCCAGAATATGGGAGATAAGTGAGTATCTTTTCAATTCCCAGTAATTTGACTTCCACTCCTACTACACTACTGAAACATTGAAACTGAAACTGCTTGCTCTCTCTCTCCTTTTTCCCCCTCTTTCCTTCCTCTCTCTCTCTCTCTTTCTCTCTCTCTCTCTCTCTTTCTTTCTCTCTCTCTCTTTCTCTCTCTCTCTCTTTCTCTCTCTCTCTCTCTTTCTCTCTCTCTCTTTCTTTCTCTCTCTCTCTTTCTCTCTCTCTCTCTTTCTCTCTCTCTCTCTTTCTCTCTCTCTCTCTCTTTCTCTCTCTCTCTTTCTTTCTCTCTCTCTCTCTCTTTCTCTCTCTGTCTCTTTCTCTCTCTCTCTCTCTTTCTCTCTCTCTCTCTGTCTTTCTCTCTCTCTCTGTCTCTGTCTCTGTCTCTCTGTCTCTGCCTCTGTCTCTCTCTCTCTCTCTCTCTCTCTCTTTCTCTCTGTCTCTGTCTCTCTCTCAGACTTCCTGTCTGTAAATATCCTTTCCTCAGTCCTTATCTTCCCTGGTTTTTATACTGTCACCAGTCTTTCCTTTGAATTCTCTCTACCCCTGGCTTTGGGGAAAGGATACTTGGTCTTCCTACCTCTTAAACTGCTCCAAACTTTGTCTGCTCCTCAGAATTTTCTCCTACCAAGTGCAGTGAATTCCCAAGTCTCTATCTTCAACCTTCTTCTCTTCTCTCTTCACACATTTCCCCTTAGCAATCTTATCTACTATTACATATTCAATTTTTGCCCTCTGTGGAGATAACCTGGCTCTCCATTGGACTTTGTGCTTCTTTGCAGAGACATTTAAATATATTTCTTCTTTGCATTTTTGAGAAAAAAAATTCAAAGTTCAGAAAAAAAAGAGTATCAGAGAATGCTTTTGAAGTGAGCTGTAACAAATGGTTGTATTTTTCATATGCAGTATTCATAATGACATATTTCTATGCTGCTGTGAACCTAGCCAACTTTGGGATATTATTTTCTGTGGTAGGACAGATCTCATGGGAATCCAGGATGATGCCATCCAAATCAGAACAGGGCCCAGACACACCACGGAAAAAAATACTATTTGGTCACCACACAGAAAGAGAAAAAAAAATTAGACCATCCAGAGTAGTTGGTAAATTCTGTTTAGTGAGATCTGATGATGGGGGAAACACTGCAAAATTATAATTGTCAATTCCCTAGACTTAATCTTTTACCATTTTTTGCTATCAAGCTAATGTCCTGCAGAATACCAGAAACACTGGGCACAAAAAATGGCTAGATTTGCCAAGACAGTCTACAGTTGTCTCTGGCTTCTGCAGTTGTACAGTAAGCTAGAAACAAGGAGGCACATAAGAGTTTAATGAAAAATCAATTACCTGGAACCCTGACAACACATCATAAACCTGCCACAAGGCAAGGCTCTTTGCATCCTCTCCTCCTTTTTCTCCTTTATCCCTAGCCTAACGGCTCAATACTTTTTCACCTCAATACTAATGTCATAACCTATGTCTGTGTTGCTACTATACATAAAACCTGAACCACAGGAATGGTTTAAGACCATTAAAACACAAGTGTAACTTGTTGTATGCTAATAGATGGCCAGGGAAGTATTCTAAGTTGGTAAGAACTTTGAGAGAAGCATTGACTTTTCTATCTATTAAGGTGCTATTTATTAATTTACTAGCTACTCTTGGGGGACTCTAGAAACTTACTTCAATGCTATTTGTTATGGAGAAGAATCAGCACACGGAAGGTCCATACTGGACTGATTCAAGGACACTTTGTTCCTAAAGTGCTGAAAAAAAGGTAGAAGGTTGTCTCAAATGTAAATGATTTCACAGCATGGTCCCAAGGACAGTAAATCAAACCAGAGGTAAGGAACTTAGTCATCTTGCTGTGATGAAGCTGCTTGTAAAGCAGAACTACAAAGTAAGGGACTCAAAACGCTCATGTGAACTGGAGCACAGAATTCTACACCTTGCATCCAGTGAATGAGACCAAGAACCTGTGAGATGAAGGGCTTAGACTAGATCTTTGAGGTCTCTTCTAGCTCTTAAAGTCTAAAATCCTATAAATTGGCAATTTGTAAAAGGGGTTCACTTCAGATGGTATGATCCTCAAGATGACTTTCATTTGTAGAGGACATTACATTGAACACATTAAGGCTCAGAAAATGATAAAGCCTTTTCAATGAGATCCATTGATAAGCCAAAATAGATCAACCTACCAATCCATATAGGAAAACCTAAATAGATGGAAAATGTCTATTGTTTGTAATGCAGATGGACAATTGGCCCAACAAATTAACATCTCAGTATATAAAGTTGGGACAGGGACTGTGTATGTCCAGTAAATTAGGCCCAGAATTAAATAAGAAGAAAAAAATCAAGGTAAATTGTATTTGAGAAATTGTATAGGATTCATTCACATTTTCTAAAATTGAAGGCATTCTAACATAAGCTCATTGTGAATGGGCAGGTATGCAGGCTCCAACAGTGGAGGACTCTGTCAAATATTTTTGCTAGTGGCAGATACAAAGAAAAAGTATTAAATATGGGAAGTCAGAATCATAATGTTATAAATGACTGATTAAAATACACTCTAATGTGCTATAGAAACAGGAAACTACTCCTGCCCCCAATCATTTGAGTGGTATTTTTCAATGCAGGGACTTTGCTATAGCAATGGTCAAGTTCTCTTTGGAGAACAAGGCTGTGGATAACTAAGTAAATCTTATAGCCTATCTCCAAGCAAAGCAGTGTGCATTCACTACTTCATTCTGTATCCATACATTAGACTTTGTAGTGGTCTATCAATAGTCCCCAAAATGGTTCTATGGAAAAAGCCTCTAAGAATAATAACAAGTAGAGAGAAGTCCTGGAGTGGGACCACATGCATTGATTAAAGCTGCACCCAGCATAAATCAATGTAATTAGTAAATCAATTTTGCTCAGGACCAGAACATTAACCCCTTCAAGAAAGATGCATCCTATTGATAACAGAAGTAACTTCTTTTTCCCTATTCCTTTCTATAACATAGAAATTCAGTTTCTAAAGCACAAAGAATCACCAATAAAGCTTTTCAGCTTTTCTAGGGAAAGATCACCTATTTGGTTTGTTTCCAGACTCAGGGTTCAGGGAGCACAGTCCTTGAAACTGTCAGTTTCTTCTGCAATACTCAAGAAGGAAAAGTGTCTTCAAAGGTTTGATTTTCTTCCCTAGGTTTAATTTCTCCATATCTAAGAATGTCCAGACTCTACATGTCATGAAATCTCAAGAATGAAATCCAGGCTACAGCAGAAATCCACACCTAAATACCAAGAAACAAACAACCCCCCAAACCCAATAGCTTGCCAAACACCCCTTTATAGTACTTCACTGACAGAAGGATTCTTGTAGAAAGGTATGTTAGGAGCCAAAGTGTATAGAGACAGGACTTAATTCACTAGGAAATCACTTTTTCCCTCATTATTTCGACCTTTAATTAACAAGCATATCCATAGCAAATAAAAATCACAAAACATGTAATGCCTACAAAGCCCTCTGAGCAATAATCTCCCACTTGTGAAGAAGATCCTCTATGCTAGATCCTACATCCACGGTATCTAAGTCAAGGAGCGGCATTGATAAAAAGATCATAAGACTCTGTGGAGACATAATATGCAAAACTTACCATTACCAACATATGGTCTTTTTGCTCCATGTAGTATTTTCAAATGGGTTCGAATCAATGAATACATGAATGATGATATTAGCTATTTGGTAACTAAAACGAGATCCTAGTCTAAAGGCTGTAACATATTGTAGTATATTGGAAAGCTGATAACTAGTACAAATCCTACTGCAAAGCTATCTGACCATACAGCAAAAGTAAAGCAATAATTGGCTTAAGAGTACTTGATATTATAAGTAACTACATCTAAGCAGGTTAACTCTGACAATCCCAAATTTGAATACCTCCTTTGAAAGTCATTAGATATCTTCAGAACACACAGGTCCATGTCATTGATTCTTCCTATATGGTAGCAATTTATCATATTTCCAGAAGAGTTGTCTTGATCACTGGCATTAGCCAAGCAGTGATTCTGTATTTTCTTAGCAATGCTTATTTCTCACAATTTCTACATTTCTCTTACAAGTTTCCGCTTTCAAAAAAGTATCTGGATTTGTTTTAAACATGCATTTGTCACACTTAAACACAATGAAGTTAAGGACCAACTCTGTCAACTTAACTCTCCCTAACTTTTCCTGTTTCTTTTTATCTGTGCCTCAAATAAATATACCTTTCAAAGGTGGTCATTTATACTGGGAGAAATGGAGGAAAAAAATCTGCCCAAGTGGCTGAAATCTCTCGGAAACAAAGACTTTGGCTTTGATTGTCAAAAGCTTGCTCTAGGATTCTATTTACGTCTCTTTGTTTCTTTTGTTATTTAATGTAGAGCCATGTTTTCCACTTCAGGAAAATTGGAAGCTTAGTTTCAAAATGATTTCCTACATAAGTAGCAAATTGAAATGTATTGGTGAATTATATGCTAAGTTCAAGATTGCAGAAATTTCCATTTTCCACAAAAATTAACATTTTTATTCATCTTTTCAAAGGGTGCAATAGAGGTTGGCACCATTAAAGAAGAATCTCAACGCCACCAGTAAGAGGAGGAGAGAGAAGAAAAAGAAAGGGAAATTACTTTTCTAAGAAAAATATTAAGTGTATTCTGTCATTATGCAGCTGTCAAACCCCAAGAGGGCAAATGCAGGAATGTCATAGCTTCATTCCTAAATTATCCTGAAGCTCCCACTATCAGTGATTAGCAGGGATAACTTTAGGCTTAGGTGTTAGAATTGAGACAAATTCAAAATGTTTCAAATACAAGTGTTCTTACATAAACTTTGGATTTTGTGGTACCCTGAGGCTACTGCCATATTTCTGAGAGCTGTGGAAGGAGGTGTAGTCTCCCTACATATTTACAAGGTGCCACTTTGGGCATGAATGGGCTCTGGGGAAGTTGAGTTTGTCTTTCAGTTTTCCAGCTTCTGGTTTCAACTCAATCTCTGGTGATTTTTTGGAGACTTTGAAGGTAGGACCAGGCTGTTAGAAGCATTAAATAACAAATTAAGGCATTCATATTTGTTCCAGGAAGTTAATGGAGAGTCACTAGAGTTTACTGAGTAAGAGGATGACCCAGATAATAAGCTCCTAGAGGGCAAGGACTGTCTTTTGCCTCATTTTGTATCCCTATCACTTAACATGGTGCCTGGCACATAGTAGGTGCTTACTAAATGCTTAATTGACTAACTAGGCAAATTACTTTGGCAGTTGTATGGAGGCTGGATTGAAGCAGAAAGATACATGAGACAGGGAGACCAATTAGAAGGTAGAAGGCCAGGGGTAGGGAACCTGTGGCTTCAAGGCCACATGTGGCCTCCTAGGTCCTCAGGTGTAGCCTTTTGACTAGGTTCAAGTTTTACAGAACAAATCCTTTTATTAAGAGGGTTCATTCTGTGAAGGTGGGATTCAGTCAAAGGGACATACTTGAGGACCTAGAGGGCCATGTGTGGTCTTGAGGCCATAGGTTCACCACCCCTGGTAGAAGGCTATGAAAATAGTCAAGGAAAGAGATGACGAAGACCTGAACTAGGGAAGTGACTATGTGAATGGAGAGAAGGGAGCATATTCAAGACATGTTGTGAAGGGAGAAATGACAAAACTTGGCAATAAATTGGATATACAGAGTAAGTCCAAGTGCTACATCAAGGATAACCATGATGAGCCTGTGTGACCAGGAAGACGGTGGTACCCTCAATAGTCATAGGGAAGTTCAGGGGAAGATTCAGAGAAAAGACAATGAGTTCTTTTTTTGAATATGTTGAGTCAGATGCTTGGTGGATATCCAGTTTGAGATGTTCTAAAGACAGTTGGTAATGAGGGATTGGAGCTCAGGAGAAAATCTAGGTAAGGGTAGATATATAGATCTAGAAATCATTTGATGGTCTAGATCAGTGGTTCTCAATCTTCCTAATGTCGTGTCCCTTTAATACAGTTCCTTATGTTGTGATGACCTCCAACCATAAAATTATTTTCATTGCTACTTCATAACTATAATTTTGCTACTGTTATGAATCATAATGTAAATATCTGATATGCAGGATGTATTTTCATTGTTACAAATTGAACATAACCCACAGGTTGAGAACCGCTGATCTATATGATCACTGAACGTATGGGGATGGATGATGTCACCAAGCAAGAAAGAAAAAGAAAAGAAAGCCCAGGAAAGAGCACTATGGTATACTCATGGCTAGTGGGTGGACACAGATGAAGATTCACCAAAGAGGATGAAGAAGGAATGGTCATATGGGTAAGAGAAGCAGGAAATAAGAGGGTTATAAAACCTAGAGAGGACAGAATATCCAGGAGAAGGCAAATAACAATTTTAAATGTAGAAGGAAAGTCAAGAAGAATAAGGATTGAGAAAATGCCATTAGATTTTGTCACTGAGATCATTGGTTACTTTGTAGAGGGCAGTTTCAGTTGAATGATGTCAGAAACCTAACCGCAAAGAGTTTAAAAGGTAGTGAAAAAACAAGAAGTGAATGTGTCATGTGTAGACAGATTTTTCAAGAGGTTTAGGCAAGAAGGAGAGAAAAGAAAGGACAATAACTAGTGGATGTGGTCTAATCAAGTGATGGACTTTTTAAGGATATAGAAGACATCAGCATATTTGTAAGGAGCAGAGAAATACAATTAGAAAGTGGAGATGACTGAAAGGGCCATCTTCTGAAAAAGATAGGAGGGAATGGGATAAAGGGCATATACAGATAGGCTGGTTGGGGCAAAAATAAGGGCCAGCTCTTCATGTGAGAATGAAGTCAAGGAGGAGACAGTGGAGGAAGATTCTGAGCGATATGTGATAAGGAGAAGGAGAAAAGAAGAGGCTCTTGGCTAAAGATGCATTTTTTTCAGCAGAGAGTTTGGTGAGAGGGGGTGCCATGAGAGGCTTGAAAAGAGACAAATTTTGAAATGGGCACTCTGAGATTTGAGATAATGATTCAATTAAGGAGGAGCATAAGAACTGTCTTGCTGGAATGAGGGCCCACATGAATAGATCAGCTTGTAGTGGACCCAATCAGTACATTTGCATGGCTTTCTCCAACTCCACTCAGAAGCACATGAACAGGAAAAAAAGAGGTAAAGGGCAAGAGTAATTCGGGATTGGTATTTGGCAAAATATCATATGCCTTAGGACAAAAGGGCAAGGGATTTGGCAATAGAAGGGAGTGGAAGAAGTGAATTGGTTCACCTAGTACTTAAGACAGGGAAGGAAGGGTAGCCAGTGAAGGGATGATGTCCTGAGACAGAAATGAGGAGTGGAAGAATGGAGATGGAGTAAGGATAAGGGTCACAAGGCATAAGGAAAGTGGGATAAAAAATTATATTTGAATAAAGGAACTTCAGAGTTTATACACATGGAAAGTAGAACAGTTGTGGGTGATGCCAAGCTCAAGGGTGATAGCAAGAACATTTCTAGAGTAGAGGACTAAATAAGGGGAAATGGGTAGATGGAGGAACTGAGAAGTTAGGGCATTTGAGGAAACATCAATATCTATGCTGAAGTCTCCTAGCATGAGGGGGAAGAGTTGGGAAGAAAAGGCTATAACAAATACTGAACTCACTGAGGAAGGAAGGAGAGTGACCTGGATAACAGCCACCAGGTTCTGAACTGGGTGATAAATTTGGATAGCATGAACTTCCAAGGAAGAGAGGTCACTAAATGATGGCTTAGTCTCTACTGGAACATCTTGTAACAGGTAGCTCACTGCCATTTAACAACCCCCATGCCATTTCCATTTGTTGATAATTAGAAATATTATCAAGTTCTGCCTTATATAGAATCACAGCTTAGCAAACAATCACAATACAAGTAATATGTGTATCTCAGCAATGCCGATGCATTCCTAATGTAATCTAAACTGAAATCTAAGCTGCCTTTTTTTTCATTTTATATCCTAATGTTACTTCTGAGTCTTAGACAAATCCTTCAGTTGAAGAGTAACCCATAACGACAGTTGTAAAACATGTAATACTGTAAGCCCACTTATGGTCTAATGCTCTCAAATCAAAATCATAAAATGTGTACAGGCTGATTTACAACTTACTTTCCCTTATTCCAGACTTATTCCATACCCTTTCTTCTAAAATGTAAGGAAAGAAGTAGGCTGCCTTTTTTTCTTAATTAAAGAATGTGATAGATCTTGACCTACATAGCATGATAGAACCCTTCATATTCACTTACTAGAAGATTTTTCTTCCATTTCCTCTTGTGATTCTACATTCTTTATGCCTCAATGTCACTTGTTGTCAGGACCTTTATTTTTATAAAGCACACTGTCCATGCTATTGGTCCAGTATGACATCATTCTAATCAGGGCTATCAATTTGTCACCATATGGCCAGGTAGTCAATTGTATATGTTATATAAAGACCTTAGGTTTGTATTCTCCCATTTTAAGGTCCTCAAAGTATTTTAAGTAATAGAGAATACAGAATTAAAGGCCTGATTTAACAGCAAATAAAATAGTGGTAGTAGAACCTGGCTCAGTCACTGAGTCTTTCAAGGCACCATCTGACATTTTCACCTCAATATCAAGAAAGGGTTAATGGTAAGCCATGTAGTGTGCCAAGAGTGATAGGACTCACCTAGAATGTACAGGGTAGCATCAGACCAACAGCAAAGAAAGAAAACACTGCATGTAATCAGGGATGTATTGTTCACTAACATCTCCAGAATTAGATTATGAGCTCGCAGCGGCAGGAACAAAGCCTTATCACCCTCTATAGAATAACATCAATGTTGAACACACAGTTACATGCTCAATAAAGATTTGTGCAATTGATAGAACCGGGAAAACCTTCTTTCTCCCCATTGGCAAGCAGCTACTTGCAGAATCCATAAACTCTTTAATAAATACAATTTTCTTTTTTCTATAAACCTAATAATTATCAACAAAGAGAAACCCTTCAATATACAAATATAAACATGAAATTGGCTTGTGTAAGAAATGGACTAGACCAATGGTGTCAAGATCAAATGGAAACAGGGGCCATTAAAACATATATAAGGATCCCTGTTAGCTGCACACCGATTTAGAAAACCACATATCAATATTATCTATGTCATATTGTATTTTTATTTATTTTGTTAAATATTTTCCAATTACTTTTAATTTGATTCAAGCTTCACTCAAGAGCAAGAGCAAGCCATAGGTGGTCTTTGGGCAGCAGGTTTGACACCTCTGGACTAGAAATGCAGAATACGACGTGTATGTTCAGATACGTGTTGATTTATTTTACTAGACTATACATACTTAGGATCAGGTTAGAAAGTAGTGACAGATCAGAAAAAAAATCAATAAAACATTTTTTAAATGCATAGAGGAAAAGAAAAATGTAGAAACGGATACAAATCAAGCAGTTTTGCTACTGGTTTTTAAAAATTAATGTCTATACACTTTCTTAAAACCCAAAGAATTTCACCACAATTTTGTCAAATAATCCTTTTTTAAAGTTGGCAAGTTCATAGATGCTTGGCACAGGTTAGGGAGGGAGATGATGTAATGGTATTTCTGTAATAGGACATGATAAAGCAAAAGCAGGCAAATGATACTGAAGCAAAAAATGTTACTGGAAGGACAAGACTCAGATCCAGGTTGGTAAGATTAAAAACAATTAACATTGCCCAGAATAAAGTCAACAGATCAAAAACCAGATGTTGAATGGTTTCCAAAAATTGGGTAGCCATAGCCTTTGAGCCATCCCAAATTCAATCTCCTGAGGAGATCTACATTATTTGTAGGAACTATGATGACTCACAGAAAATGCTCCTTCCTAAAGCTTCTTTAATTATAATGCTTTTCTTCTGTAAATATCTGTACTGTTTTCACTACTGCCACAGTAATATATATATATAAATACATATATATATACACATAAATATATACATACATGCATATATGTGTGTGTATATATACATATATCTATATATAAAAATATATAAAACAACCTTCAGAATCAAACAAAGCAGCTGCCTTTGCGATTTGCACATTAAAGGGATTTCAGATGAAAGGGTTTCGCCTAATTACTGTACCATACCTGAGCCTAGGTATAGTCAGTATTGCAGTGGAAATTGTTTCCAACTATTTGTGGGTCACTGGGCCCCTGGTGAATAGCAGATGGGTATTTATGGAGCACTAGCTGTGTGCATGCCAGGAAGACTGGGCACTCTGTAAGGAAATATGACAAAAGAAACAACCACAGAATCTCAGTTAAAAGGAGGCGTATCGTCCAATTCATACCTGAACAAGAATACTCTGAGAAATGGTAATCCAGCCTTTGCTTGAAGACCTTCAGTGAGTGGAAGTGGATAGTGTCTGAGGCAGCCCTTTCCACTTCTGAACAGCACTGCTTGTTATGAAGTTTTTCCTTGAATCAAGCCTGAATTTACTTCCTTGCAATTGTCCATAGGGCTCCTAATTCACTTGGAGTTTACAGGCAATACAAAGTAAACAAGGTTTAAGAATATGTATAAAGCAAATAAGTCAATACATAGACAGAAGCAATTTAGCACAGAAATGCTGCAGTAATGAAGTAAAGTTTCTAATGAATACCCTCAATGGAACTAAGGGAGATTTCTTGAAGGAGATAAATTTGATATAAAGTTTCCAAAGACATAAAAGTTCCCCAAAAGTTTCTACTATGAAAAAGGCCAAATTTGAGAAAACTACATATTTAGATCTTTTTCCCCATGATTACAAGAAGAATTCTTTGGGAAATCCATCCTTGATTGTCATGGGGATCAGGAAGTGGTAAAGGTGGGGGAAGGGGTTGAGAGTAATATTTTCCATACTATTAAGGCTAACCTTGTAAACCAGAAAATGAGATGCAGTCCTCAATATTGAAGGATCCATCCCGTCCCTACATTGGTGTGGAACTATGTAAAGCAAGCAGAGAGAGAGGAAATACAAGTCACGGACAGCAGTGTGGGAAGAGTGGCCAGCCTAAACATGGGAAGTAAGCAGGGTAGCCTAAGTAGGCTGGAGAAATAGAGCTAGAAAATAGTATTAGAAAAGGAAACTAGGTGGTGGAGAAGACAGAGTGCTGGCCCTGGAGTCAGGAAGAGTTGAGTTCAAATTTAACCTTAGACACTTAGCAGATGTGTGACCCTGGGCAGGTCACTTAACCTCTGACTGCTTAAGTTTCTTCAATTGTAAAATGGAGATAATAGCATCTACTCCACAGGGTTGCTATTGAAGATCAAATGAGATAATATTTAGAAAGTGCTTAGCACAGTGCATGGCACATAGTAGGAACTTAGTAAATGTTTGCTCCTTTCCCCCTTCCCTAGTAGATCTAGAAATGCAGAGTTGGTTCAATATTAGGAAAACTATAAATAGATCAGACCATATTAATAACAAGAAAAATAACATCATTCCATCAATAGATGAAAGAGAAGTTTTTGCCAAAATACAGAACCCTCATGCTAAAAATGCCAGAAAGCATAAGAATAAATGAATGTTTCCTTAATGTGGTGATAGAAAGAGATACAAAAATACAAACAAGAGCTAATATCATCTGTAATGGAGAAACACTAAAGGTCTTTCCAATAAGATCGGGGGTAAAGTAAACATGTCTATTGTCACTACTGTTATTTGATATAGTCCTAGAAATATATGCATTGTATGTAGCAAAAATACAAGAAAAATACTTTGAGGGAATAAATATAGACAAAAAATGATAGGAGAACTTATTTAGAGAACTTAGAGATTCATCTAATATACCTGATAAACCCACAAAAGCCATCAGCCTTTCTGTATATTACCAAGAAAACTCAGCAGAGATAGAAAAAGAAATCCCACTCAAAATTAATATCTGGCAATCCATTTACCAAGAAGTTCATATGAGTTATATGGATAGAACTACAAAGAACTCTTTACAGAAATTAAGGAGTACATAATTGGAGAGGAATTCTTTGCTTGTGGGTAGGCCATGCTATTATAATAAAAATGATAATACCAACTAAATTAATGCACAGATTTAGTACTACAGTAATCAAACTATCAAAGGAGCACTTCATAGAAGTAACAAAATTGTAATGAGATTTATATGGAGGTACAAGGGACAAGAACCTCAGGGAATTCATGAAGAAAACAGGAAGAAGTGGGATTTAGCAGTAACAAATCTGAAACTTTACTACGAAAAAATAATCACCAAAACTATTGGATTACTTAATAATTTTTTACAAAGGAGTTAATCAATAGGACAGATGAAATACATAATATCTAGAAGCAACTGAACATCATAACCTAACATTACTTGTTAGTCACATTTAAGTCAGCTATTAAGTCAGATATTTGAAAATGAAGGCATTTTCTCTGCTCTTTTGCTCTCCTTGTTGGGACGATTAATTTACACTGCTTAAATTTCTAGATGAAATATTTAGAGTTGGTGTCATGTCTGTTGTCCATTCCCCATTTCTGATTTCCAATAACTCATTTAAATACTTCCAGGTTAAATCATTGTAATTGTATATAAAATCTTTTTCTCATGATTCTTTTCTTCTTTATTATAAATTCTAATCTTATCTCTGATAATTCAGTGCTCTCACTCTGCATAGACAGTTGACTCAGGGATAACTCCTGTATTAAAAAGAAATCTTTCCCATCAGCCAAAATGCAGTCAATTTCATTTTTTATGATTTTATGAGGTATCCCCATATCTACCACCTATCATTCCTTTTACAAACAGAGTTTTTATACTAGAGAGATACAAATCTGCTGTGGAATCTCTAATTCTTTAGCCTATCTCATTTCTTTCTTCTATGCTATGATTTCAAATAGATTCATGGATATACCTCATCTTAACCTTTTTTCACCTTTGCATAGAAGTCACCCAGCATTAGTCTATAGGTTGGAGAGTCTTATTAAGTTCCTCACAGAATTTCTCTGCCATACCATCTATAGCAACAAATGTTGATGCGTGAGCTGTATTCTCATGATGGTCTTTTTCTGCAAATACTTATCATGAGAACTGCAACATATGATGATTAAATGTCCCAGGAAATAATGTTTCTTGTAGCTTCGGGGCATACAATAAAACTCACACTGCCAATTCTGTTATTAGAACATCTGATAACCTATCCTTCCACTTAATTGCAGCTTCTTTTCTTCTTCTTCTTGTTTAATTTATAGCAAGAATGTCAAGATAGCTTAAATTCATCTCCTCCAGAAGGATATCCATTCATTGGTCATTATACAGGATCCTTAGATTTAGAACAATAATAGTCAAATGAAAGTTTGTTGACTGTCTAAAAGTGGTGATTCTTAGCACTCTCTGCCCCCTTTTCTATCACCTATCATCTATTCCACCATTCCTATCACCTATCATCACTACGGAAGCAGAAGAGGGCTGCCCATGACTAAGACCCATTTTTTCTGCTTTGTTTCAAGGGTTGCCAAGACCAAAATAATTTTCATCACAAAGTACCCAGTCTCAGAACTTTGAAATGCTCAAAACTGTGTGAGATATTGTAGATGACACAATAGAAGTAAAAGGCATGGTCTGATATTCAAAGAACTCCCTCAGGAATCTTACAGTCTTGCCTCAGAATCATTCAAAATATTCCGGTAACAAGTATGATTTGATAAGTTCCCACTGAATCTACACTCCCAATTGGTAGGGTCCTAAGAGTTAAACCATTTCTAAAAGGTCAGCAATCTGATTATAGCACTGTGTATTTCCTGTAGAAAGTGACCCACTTTTGTTTGTTACACAAGAATGCTGAAATCATCAACTAATATATGTGTAAAAAGCTCTTTACTCATTGAAACAGCCTTTCTTAAACCTTGGTCAAGTTAGAAGGGAAGACTAGAACGCTGGTGATGTCACTAAAAGAAATTCCACAAAGTTGGCCTTTCCCTCACACCAGTATTTAACTTCACTACAGAGTGCAATAAACACATAGCAATTTTGTGTTTCATCACTCAAGCACTAAAGGTTGTGGGAAGAAGCTACGTTCATGGAAAAGGCAGTTAGTGCTTGGAAGGTTAGGAAAGGAACTATGGCAGATGCTGAAATGCAGTGATTAACTCACTACACGTGTGCCATTAATATCCCTTTACTGACTTTTTCTCAACCATCCATTTTGCCCCAGTGAAATTTTTCCAAGTCAGTCATTCTACGAAGTTCTAAAGAAAATTTTGTAAAGGATTTTGAGGCTGCTAAACTAAATGATAAGTGTTGATCTTATACCCCAAAATATTAGGCAGTATGAGTTGAAAGGATGCCAAAGGCCCTCTTTACTAAATAGCTACCTAATCCAGCATGGTGCCTGATATTTACAACATTGGTAGAATTGATCATTCGTCAATATTTCACTGGCTCCACAGTCTCATTCATATGGGTATTCCCTCTACCAGTGCAGATCACAACAGAGGATTATAGATTTAGAGGTTAGAAACCACTCAGTCCAACTCCCTCATTTTAAAGATGACGAAACTGAAGCAGAAAGAGGTTAAGTGACTTGCCTTCCCATCTTCTTTGATTTTTTACTTATGTCTTTCGATAAAATCCATTATTAAGGATCTACCCAATGCAGAATGCAAGACCCCTGAGCACAAAGACTCTTTTGTTATGCCCCTAATGTGTAGCACAGAGCCTTGAACATGATTGCATTTAATTTGTACTGAATTGGACAAATTGGCTGGGATTAATTTATCTAAACAACACGCTACTGCCCACTATTAATTTCTAAAGTTCAAGACAGAAAAGATTTACAGCAACACTGGCTAGCATGGAGAGTATAAAGCATGAGCACTATCCAGGACCTGGTAAGAGGCTCTGCACACCTAGAGAATAACATGAGACTTTATAGTGAGCTTCTCAGAGAATGAAACAAATGAGATGAAGGGAACAAGAAAATGTATCCACTTGACAACAGGGCTATGGCCTCCAGCACTTGAATAGCTCATTTGGGGAGAATTTATAGGTGAACCTGGACAAGATTCTCACAGGGTGAGAAGCATCCTGCTTTAAAATCCTTTAAAAAAAACCCTCTTCTTTAGAACTTTATAGAGTAAGTGACCTAGAAAAATTTCACTGGGGCAAAGTGGATAGTTGAGGAGATGTCAGCAAAGGGATATTCACAGAATATTTGTAGGGCAGTAATTCTGAAATTGCATTTCAGAATACAACACAATTACTCACCTAACTTTCCTAGTACTCAATAACTGTCTCATCCATTAACGTAACTTCTTCCCTCAACCTTTAGTGCTTAAATGATGAAACAAAAGATTGCAATGTGTTTTTATACTCTATAGTGAAGTTAAGTGCCACTGTGAGGGCAAGGCCAACTACTATACCAGCAATGAATGGCCTTCTCTGCATCTATGAGAATAGTCAAAGCAATGAAATCACAATGGAAGAAGTTGGAGTTGATCCTTTGGCACTTTTCATACTTATATGTATTACTGCTATGTTCTTTTATTAACAGCTTTCTCTTGAAAGATATTTTTGTCAGCAAAAATAAGATTCATAGGATTGAGTATTTAAAATTGAACAAACCTGAGAGGTTATCTAGCCCAAACGCCTCAGTTTATATATGAGGAAACTGGGCAAAGAGGTTAAAAGACTTGTACTAAGTCACACACCTGCTAGCAATCAAACTTAGATGCTATAACTCTAAATCCAGTACTCTTTTCACCAAACTACTAAGGGCTACAACTTAGAAGTGCTCAGAAATGTATGTAAAAATGAGATTTAATAGGGTCTAAACCCATTCTGCTTCTGTTTAACAGCAAACAGATCACTCTGGACTCTAAAAGATCAGTGTATGTACCCCATAAGATAATGGGTATATGGGTAAATATATATATATACCCATTATCTTATCATCTATTCTCTTGACTATAGCCACAGACAAACCCTAACAATGTGAAAACTATTTGTAAACGTGTCCAAATAGTTGTTAGGAGCCAAACCAAAAAAAAAAAAAAAAAAAAAAGGGCCTGCGGCTCAACTCCTGGAGCGAGGCAGTTGGTCCTCTTACCACGGAGGTAGAGGCGAAGGGGGCAGGGGTTTGTGAAGCGTCTTGCCCAAGAATGGAGCCCCTTGGCAACAGAACCGCTAGGCCTAGTGTTTATTCTTTCCCCTTCCAATTCAGAACTCTGAGAACGCGCATCTAGAGGCAGGCAACATTTCTCAGGAGCATGAGATGAGAGGAAGATGAAGAGGGAGAGGAAGGCAGACGGCCAAGAGTGATTTAATGCCCGTGTACTTCTGAGGCAGTCCAGCCCCACCATCCCATTTTCCGCACCCCAGACTCGCTGACTCTTCCTCCTCTAGCCTTTAAAGCTAACTTAAACCCAGGTTCATGGCTCACCGCCTGGTCTTAAGCAGGTCTTTGGCTTTGTTCGTGGCCAGGAAGCTGCCTACACGCCATTTGGCTCCCTCTAGACCTGGGGTCCTACAGGCTACCCCCAAAAGCACTGGTACTCTGGCACCAAACCTCACTCGGCTCTTATAGGCTACCCGCATTCGTAAGATCACATTCCACATCCAGGATGAGCCAGATTTTCAAGAAAGGGTCCTTGAAAGCAACATCCCAGTGGTGGTGGATTTCCATGCCCAGTGGTGTGGCCCTTGTAAGATTTTGGGACCTTGACTGGAGAAGATGGTAGCCAGGCAGTGGGGCAAGGTAGTGATGGCTAAGGTAGACATCGATGATCACAATGACCTCGCCATTGACTTTGAAGTATCCTTAGTGCCAACAGTGCTAGCCATCAAGAACGGGGATGTGGTGGACAAGTTTGTAGGGCTCAAGGATGAAGAGCAGCTTGAGGCCTTCCTGAAGAAGCTGATCAGCTACTGAGCAGGGAAGAGCACGGTTGCCTTTCTTTATTTCTGGGGCCCTGATACCGTTTGGGGAGTAGGGATCACAGCTGTCTAGTCCCTCTTAGTCATTCACTGGCCTTCATCCTCAATCATGGGAACTTTCCAAACTGCTCAACTCTATCTGACTACATGGGGGTAGTAGTTAAGGAAAGGGTGCTGGTGCTCTTTGGGCAAGGAAAGGCCTAGATTACTTTGCCCCCCCCTTCCAACTCCTAAACCTTCTTCCTCATGACTATCACCAATCCTACCTTAATCTAGGACCAGTAAAGTTTATAGCTCTTAGGTAATTTTTGGAGAGAACCTTGCCTCCATGATGTTGTTCAGTAGAAGACCATCCAGTTAGAACTGTAAGAACTTTTGTCTTTGTCTTCTGGTGGGTCCCTGAGTTAAAGAAATAAGGCAGGCTTCTGTGTCTAGTTGACATCATGCATTTTTTAAAAAGAAAGTAACACTTATTTCTCTTGGTTTTTTTAGGTCCGATAGAAAATTTTACTAAACACTTCCAAACTCTTGCAAAGAAGAACAAACCCTGAGCCTCAACACTAAAATTCTCTTGTGGCAACCAGAACCAAATCTAAGACACCTCTCTCCATCCTTCCTCTTTCTTTCTAACCACAAGGACATAACATCAAGAGCTGAAAGAAAGAAAAGAATTCTACCAACCCCTATAGGCTAGGAGAGCCCTGAAGCATCACCTTACTTTATCCTTGGCTGGTCCTTCAGCTTTAACAGCAGGAGGCTTAACTTGACATATTGAACACAAGGGTGATACATTACTTTTAAAAAATAATAAAATTTAAATTTAAATTAGTTCTGTGAGTGAGCCAATAACCTGATCAGAAATGTATCAGCTTATTTTACAATAGGAAGTCTTGAGATTTAGAAAAGAATTTCAATCTACCAGTTTAATAGGAAGGGAAACGAAAGGAGTATAGAATTGGTCTCTTCTAGGTCTTCTAGTTTTTGTCCCAATCAATTTTGTCTTTTTTGCCCCAACTAAACTTCAAGACTCCTCAAAGGTGGTACCAGAATGTTAATTTCAACAGCAGAATTTTCCTTAGCTCCCTCAACTGCAGCATGTGGGATCTGAAATGGAGGACAGGAACATTTAAGAATTGACTATATTTCATCTAATCCCTTTCTTCAGGCACCAGTGATGAAGCATGATAAAATGGTTCCATTCACTACCCTCCCTCTAGTTTCAAAGGTCAGTCTGCTGGGTGATGACGTCTTCTCCTGTTCAGAGATTAAGGAGGTTTGGGGTTTGAAAGCTTCTCTATTCTTTAGTCATCCATCAATGGATGTCTGCTTGCTTTACTTTGTGACAGGGCAGTAGCTCACATCATTAACCCTGCTGCTTTCTTTTTTACAAATAGCCTTTATATTGGGGTTCAAAACTTACTAACATAGAAAAACCTAAAAATCTATACCTAGGAAAAAATACTCTGCCTTCCCAACTCCCCCATGGAGTTATTAAATGACTTTCTAATTAGCATAAAATAAAAATAGAAGACAAGGAGAAGTGTGACAGTGGAAAGTTCGCTGGACTGGGAATCAAGCAACCCGTCTCTAGTCTGAGATTTTGGACACATTTAGTTAATATATATAAAAGTTAAACCCCTGTTTGTTTTGCTTGACTATACATGTTTGTAAAGGGTTTTGTTTTTCTTATTTTCTTGATGGGTTTGGGGGTAGGAGAGAAGTGGAAGGGAGAGAATTCTGAGCTGAACATAAAATTAAATTAAATTTTTAAAAAGATAATCCCCCACTCTGGGCCCATAGGTTCCTTATCTGTTAAATGAAGGACAAGAATAAATGATCTCCAAATTACCTTCTCATTCTGACATTCTATAATACTCTGGTCCCAGAGAGGGTAAAAAGCCCTCCAAAAACTGCTCACAAAGATTTCTACCTACCCAGGTTACAATAGTCATGCCTCTCAGGATGAACATTTTTGGGGAATGAGAATGATGGCAAAGAAGCTGTTGTGAAAAGATTCTAATATTCCAGGTGCTTTTATTATTAAAGAGCTAGAGAACCAAAAGTCAATAGAGTGGTTTGTGGTACTGCCTTTAGCCCAAGTGATTCACTGGGATTCAGCTGAAGATCTAAAACTCTAGAAGTCATTAATCCAGGATTATCACTTTCCAAGTGTTGGAAATGCACTTCCAATGCCACATTCAACTCCCTGGCCTGACCTGAATTGTCCCAAAAGGTGAGTATTTATAATAAATCAATGACACATACATTAAATATTTCCCAAACAGGTTTCCTCAGCATTGACTCTAAGGACTCTGAATGAGGTTGCCCAGCTGATCATACTCATAATCTACATGTGATTAACCCCTTCATAATGCAATATTTCCAGACCATTTCCCCTCCACTCAAAGAACAATGGTCAGAACACACAGATAGCCTAGAGACAGTACTCAGAGAGGGTTGACTGGGACGTGGAACACACCTTTGACTGGCATTCCCCAGATGTTAGGGTTCTGCAAATTTATTTACTTGTCCATTCTTACTTGATTACATTATCATCAAAAAGTTTCTCTTCCATTGGGTGAAAACTCACTTGTTTGGGGGGTTTTATGTCAGACCATCAACTCACTCTCCCAATGTAAATTTGCTCCCAGGTTAAAATTGAGCTGAACAGACCTCAATGCACATCTATCCTCTTCAGCCCTTGGCATATCACAGGCCATTTAGTCCAAACCCCTCATTTGATAGGGGGAAAAGGAAGCACAGAACAGTCAAGTGACTTTGGAAAAATCCAACAGTCATGTCTGAGGCAAGATCTGAACCTAGATCTTCTTAACTCCAAGTCCAACAACCCATTCACTAAGCCATGGTGTCTATTGAGGTACTCAAGGTTATCTTTGGGCTGCTTCCTCCCTCTCCCCTCTGGTCTACCCCTACTCCTGCCTACAATTTGACCGCTTTACTCCCATTCCATACCAGGAACTGTTAAGTACCCAGTATTTCCAGCCTACAAAACACCCAGATTGCTATAGCTCCTGGATTCAGAAAACACATACACAAAATCCAGTTTAGAAATAGAAGCCAGTTTGAGAAACCTTATTCTCTCCAGATTAGTTGAGGATTTTTTACTTTCCCTGGCCTACTTTTTGATGAATTATATAGTGGTCTAGAATAAACATGTAAGACTTAGACTACTGCTAGGAAAGGATGGAAAGACTGAAAAAGACAATGTCAAAGAAAAACAAGAAGCACTGGAGGAGGGGGGAGTAAGAAAACACAAACTTCTTTCCAACATTTACTACCCCCTCCACCAAAAAGGCAAATCCCTACCTGTGATGTTAAGCTTATAGCTTACCTTGCCAGAGCTCTGATTAAATCCCTCCTTAGTGGGCATGGTATCTCTTCGATTTTCTGACATACAGGCTTATAACAAGGCTTTTAAAAGTACAGGCAAGAGGGCTGTACAGAAGTGAAGATTTACAGCCTATCTTTTGTTATGATTTCTCACCCCCTCCCCTTCACCTTTCATCCAAGGAATCACAGAGAGAAAGCTCCCAAAGCATGCAAGGTTTGCTGCAGCTTCCAGTGAATTGTAGTTTTGGATTCAGAGGCACGGATATGCCACAAGCGGAGCGGCTCCAAATTGTCCTCGGGTGCATTTTTATAGCAGTAATGAGCAAATGATTCTGGAGGAAACATTCTGAATGAGCTTGTTTGGATATGATTTGACTGCCCAAATCATTTTCTCGCAATATTTAAATATCTCCCTCCTAGGTTGTGAAAGGTATGTTGTGTGAATAAAGTCTACCTGAGAAACAAGAGGGAGACTTGTTTATAAACCAAGTAGAGTGAGTGAGGTACAGTGACAGAATAAGTGCTAGACTGGAGTCAAAGGAGCTGGATTCAAATCCTACCTGTGTGACCTTCGTAAAATCACCTACCCTGAGTCTTTATTTTCTCATCTCTAAAATGAGGAGAATGAATTAGATGGCCACTGAGGGCACTCCGAATTTTAGAGCTTAGAAGAGCTATGAAGAGCTGCCTTCCCTTGTACTGCCTGATACAGATTAAAATGTAATTGGGAAATATTTAACAAAATAAAAATTCAATAGAACACAGATAATGTTTATATGTGGTTTTCTAAGTTAATATGCTCCTGCAGAGATCTCTATATAAGGTTTAGTTGCCCCCAGTTCTATTTGTGTGTGACATAACTGCTCTAGACAAACAGAAACAGATAGGAGTTTTCATTATCTGCAAATACAAGATTATTTTCTCATTTTTTACCATGTCAATCTCAGCCCAAATAATTGTTGTTGCCTATAGAAAATTATTCTTGTCATAATATGTTTGAAAGGTGCTTCTTTCATTTAGTGGTCAATTTCAGGTTATTAATGAGTAGATGAAATTAGTTTGTTAATTTGAGGAGCCAATCATTCGCTGATCATTTTCTCATCAGTTCAACAAACACAAGTTTTTAAATCCTTAGAAATAGAAAAATAGGCTCTCCCCCAACTTGGCTTCCAGACTCCCAAATGAAATGCAAAGGCAGAAGCAGCAAAGACCCAAGAGCAAACACTTGGGCCTAAAGAACAACACTGGGAAGTGTTAGGAAGATGAGGAAATTTAAACCTGGACAGGTTGCTCATTACCTCATAAGGAAGTCCATCATACGTCTGGACAGTTGAAACTTTAGAGAAATTCTTATGGCATCAAAATCTGCCTCTTTGCATCTTTGGCATATTAGTCCTAGCTCCACTCTTGAGAATTCTATGGCATATCTCTAATCATTCTTCCATGTGCCAACCTTTCAGATATTTAGTAGGAGTTACTATGCTCCTCCCTCCCCTGCTCTCCCCACCAAAAAACCGCATGTCATCTTTCATTTGAATATCCATGCTTCTCTTTTTGGTGCTGGAAATCAAACAAAATACACTGTGCCTGTCCTGGCATAGAAGACTGGTTCCTCTCAGGAAAGGTCTTTAGCTAGCATCTAGCACAGGGGCTCTACTTCTGCTGTGTCACAGACCCCTTAGGTAGTCAGTCTGGTGACACTTGTGGAAATATTCTCAGAATAATGTTTTGAGTGAATAAAATAAAACATGTAGGATTACAAAGGAAACCTATTATATTGGAGTAGAGTTAATAAAATTTTAAAAAGACAAGTTTATGTACGCCAAGTTAAAAACTCTTGATCCAATCCAAACCCTTCATTTTACATAGAAGAAAAGTAATTTAACTTTTTTTTGGGGGGGGGGGGAGAAGGGAGATTTGGTCATTTATATATGGAATAAATGGTTAGTTCCTTATTAACCACATGGTCTAGCCCAAACACCTTATTCCCAGCTACAGGGGAACAACTTTGGTTTCTGACCTGAAGCAATCATTGAAGTAGAGTGTATATCATTAGTGTCCCTTAAAACAACACTATTCAAAAAAAATTAAAAAATTAAAAACAAAACAAAAAACACCATCAAGTGTTCATATTTTGGTAGTTACCTCTTAGTAATAAGTGGGAGCATTTAGGCTAGGTAAATCATGGACGAAAATTTTTTAACTCATGTAAGCCATTAAAAGTCTAAAGGGATAGAGATAGGCTCAGAGATCCCCAGAAGTAAACATTTCTTGGCATCCCCAACCTTCATCCCTACCATCTACTGAGGTACTAGATGTAGCCAAGTAAACCTGGTGACAGACTAAATGATTACTGGGTCAATCATCTTCATTAATCATAAGGGTTTATGATTGCAGCAGCACAAATCTTCAGTAAGAAACTTGACCTTTCACTGGAGAAAAGACTGGAGAATTAACCAGAGGACATACTCCACTAAGTCTATAGCACGTCTTGTGACCACTGAGCTGTAAGTCTTAAGGCTCTCTGGAGAACCTGGACATGACATGGATTCGGTTTTATATAATAACAAGCATAGGAAAGAATTCTATGGATATCATTTTTTATTTTTTAGGGGGGGAGGTCAGGGTAATTGGGGGTTGACTTGCCCAAGGTCACACAGTTAGTAAGTGTTAAGTGTCTGAGGCCAGATTTGAACTCAGGTCCTCCTGACTCCAGGGCTGGTGCTCTGTTCACTGCGCCACCTAGTCACCCCAGATATTTCTGTTATACAAAATAACCCTTGGACCTGAAATGCCCAACATACTATGTATAGATTTCTAATTTTTTTAGAGGCCTTTTATACAGGTCTTATAGTTTTAAAATTGAAGTACCTCTGGCATCCACTAATAACAGTGTCATACCATACAGTCTTGGCTATCTGACTTCAAATATAATTCCCTGAAGACTTGCTCCTTTTCCCTTCCATCCACCCAGGGTGTCCAAAGAACCTGTTCCCTTCAGAAAGACTGAAGAGGCTAAGAGACAGCATAGTATACTGGAATTAGATTCAGAGGATCTGGCTTAAATCCTGACTCTGCCACTTGCCACCTTGGACAAGTCACCTAACCTCTCTTGGCTTTAATTTCCTCATCTGCAGAATGATGAGATTGGAAGAGATGGTCCCTAAGGTCCATCCTAGCTATAAAAGCCTGTCTTGTTGATAGGAAGAGACTAAGAAGAGCCACTGGAATGCCATTAGGGTCAAAAATGAACTTCTAGAGAGCAGTTCAGCAATATGGTAAGGGCATATGAAGGTCAGACTTCAAGGGGTCAAAAAGTTAGTAGGTATTGAGAAAATAGAGGCAATAAATGTATGTTTAATCTTTCAAGAGGTTTAGAAGAGAAAGGGAGGGGAGAAAGAGCTCACCTGCTTTATAGGAAGCAGGACTGAGGAAAGTTCTGTAAGACTGAAGCTTGAGCTTGTGCTTGAGCCTGAGCTTGCTTCCCTTCCTTCCAAAAAAGGAAGGAACCAATTAAAAGGAAGTGACTGAGGATCAAAAAGAGAGAGGATAATTGATGAAACAATGACCCAGGGACACAGGTGGGAAGGAAACCAAGAACCCAAAAGCAAGGCTTAGGAAAGTCAGAGTTAACAAAGAGAATGTTGGATCCAAGAGTAACAATTGGAAGAGGGTGGTGGGGAAGATAACACTTACCTGAGGGAAATGGAGGTTCCCAAATCAAGGGTTCACTGTGAGAGATGAGTCTGGGAGGACTGAGTATCCTTTGGACATGTCCTTAGGACATGTTCCAAGAAGAGTCCCCTTAGCTGAAAGGGACAGCAAACATTATCTACCCTTCACATGTAGTCAATGAAATATATTTTCAGTATCTGCCACCTTCCCTTCTGGCACGTCTCCTCAGTTTTATTCAATGCTTCTTGGATACAAGAGCTCCTACTCAAAGCTTGTCCTCTGTCTCCCACACCTCCATCAATTCTTCCATGAAACTTACCTGTCTTATCTTCATCTTGTCATATTCCCTCCAAGCCCTGAGATGATAAATGGCTTAAACTGTTTCCCCTCCTAGGTAGCATATGAATTCATTGGGTGTTTTAGGCATTCAAGTAGGGCCTTGGGCAAGTAAATCACTGAGAATTCCTACAGGTACCTGGGATGCTGCTCTGAAGCTATTGAAGTGTTTGAGTAAAGAGCTGGAGCAAACAGCCTTAGGAAATTCTTCAAGAGGAAGACTCTAGTGACCAGAAGTGACCTGAGGGGGACGGCAGAAGACTTCAAAACAAATCAACAACCCCAGAATTTGGAATTCCTGATCTGGTCTCTAATACTAGCTTTTGATTTGGTCTCATACTCCCTTACTTTATCCCCCAAGTGGCCATTGCCTCCTCCAGAAAATAAACATAAGCCAATTTAACCTGTCTTGGGGTAAGGATGAAACTCCTTTACACTAGAATGATAATGGTTGTTAGTAACTCCAATATAATCTCTCCTAAAAGCATTTATGTTTTAATAGATCTCAAAGCTTTAAGATAAAAGGAGCTACTTCTGTGGCCTTTGGGGAAAGCAAGAGAGGAAGATGCATTACGGGATGGAAGAGGATCTTTCCAGTTTCCCTATGTCCCAGGGAAGTAGACAGCTTTTACCTATCAGTAAAGGTCAGTTCTAACTATAACCAAGGTTTGTCCTTCTTTAGTACAATAATGATGAAGTTTCTCAAACTGAGATGAAATGAAGGGATCATGAAAAAGTATAGGACTGAGAGAAAAATACAGGAGAAAATTTAGGTAATGTGAAAGCAAAAGCTGTCAATAAAAAAATTTTTAAATCATGGAGGGGACAATGCAAATAAAAAGATCAGTAAAAAAAAAAGCCAAACTCTTTTAAATTTAATAATAATAATAATTGAATTTTAAAAGTACATAAAAATAAAATCAATAGTGTTTCAAGAGAACAGATAATAAAGTATAGCTCCCTTCTCGTAGCAGAGACACTGGGGACTACTAGGGCAAATACTAACTATATTATTGGATATCTAGTGTTTTTGTTGAATTGTTGCTCTTGGTGGGATGGGGGAAGGTTTATCTGATCATTGGAGTACTGTGATTTCCAAGGACTGTTACCGAAGCATGCATTCCACCTCTCAGCTGAGAAGATAGGGCTGTAGGTGTGGAATGAGGCATTGATCTCCACACATGTCCAATGTACAGATCTGTTTTGCTAGATTGTACTTGTTACAAGGGATGGGTCTACTGGGGAAGGGAATTGATTTGGAAGTGACAGTGATATTTTTTAAAAAAGAGCTTTAATAATGCACCTTAAAAGAAAAAAATGAGGCTTGAATCCAGAAAATACTACAATCTAAAAATGAAAGGCATCAATAAAACATTTTTTAAATTCACAGATGCAATAAGTAGTAGATATAAGGTAAATTTCATGTAGATATTTCCTCTTCTAATTTGCCCTCTTTGGATCTAATTCCTTCTTTTCTCAAAAAAAAAAAAAAGACAAAACAAACAACCGAAAAACCCCTCAAAACCTGCAGTAGACTAACCTTATTTTAGAGAATTACGTATAGGGCCGGGAGAACCTGACACAATTATTTACGGTGCCTTGCAGGTCACTGAAATGTAATGTACCCTCTTCTGGCCTTTAATCCTCTATACTAGTTTTCATCTATTTAACTGGTTTATGAAGAAGATCACAATCCAGAATTAAAAGCCTGAAGAATCAGTCTCTGGAAATTTTTGACATATTTGCTCTGCTGAAATTTTGGAGGAGGAACAAAAGTAGGAGAATTTTATGCTATTAAAAATAATTGATTTGAGGGAAGCTGATACGTTAATGACAGATACAAATATATTGCATTTCTGAACAAACTTCCCTCATGGATACCTTCCATGTGTTCATGGTGCTGTCATTACTCCATTCTGAGATAAACTGCTCAGCCATGGCGATATGACAAAGCTCTTGTGATCTGTTGCTGCCTGCAATCTATTGGGTTAAATTTAAATAAATTAAGAGCCCTAACTATATGGATAACATATAGCAAGTTTGACCAGAAATTCAAGGGAGGTCCAATAGGCACAAATGCTTATACACAATATTCATTTATGAGACAGGAAAAAAAAGATCGAGAATTTAGTCTCTTCCAATGTTCCCTCAGGCTCCAGCCTTCTCCCTGCCGCCCCCTCCCACTCCCCATGCCCCTTCCCCTCCTCATTCTGCACTCAGAGTGGAAAAAAACAACAGGATGAGTCAATCCTCTATGGAGCTCCAAACTTAGAATTCATTAGCTGTCTCCACCTGGAATGTGAAAAGCTGAAAGCCCTGAACCTACTCTCTGGCCGCCTCCTTTGCCTTAGACCTTCCAGACATCTCCTTGATACTTTATGTAAATATTACTGCTGTCAGTTATATTGTTTTCTCTTTTGAATCAACTGCTGAGATAATCCGTGAGCTCCACCCCACCCAGCAGCTCCAGGGTTCAGCACCTGCAGCTGCCGACCCTCTCCTCCCCTCCTGAAAGTCTCTCCCCACCCTCCATGGGGGATCGGAGATCCTCTCCTCCCAGTAAAGTGCTGAAATGGACAGTTTCCCATGTCAATTTCTCTTAAAAGTGTGAAATGTTTTATTCAGAATTTGCTTTTAAAAATAGATATTTTCTCTTAAATTGCTAAATGCAATTTAATGCAAGTTCCCCAAACTGGACCCTTGCCCCTCCATCTCTTTATTCTCCTCCACCCCAGTTTTGTTCCTGGTATTAAAATATTACTCCTAGTCTTTAAAAAAAAAAAAAGGCTTTCAGAACCCAGAATCTGAAGTGTGAGATAAAGTGGGCAAAGCCAATTCCCCTTCAGTCAGACACTTCCAGCTCTGGCAAACCCTGAGTTTGGGCTGCTAGCCTCATGCCTCTTCTGCTTGCCAGCCTAAGCCACTCAGACTGTGAGGGCTTGAAAATCTAGAGGCCAGAAACAGTCTAAAAATGGAGGAAAAAATACAAACTCCTTTACTTTACAGAAAGCAAAGCCCTTCTGAGGATTCATCATAGCAAAAGCAGATCTTTCATAAGGACTAATTACTGTGGGGTGCAAAGAACTATAAAATCAAAACCAAAAAAGGTCCACAAAGCCCCCAAGGTCTCTGTGTTTAGGTGAAATGCCTGCCCCCGTTGATTGACTCACTGATAAGAAATGATGCATAAATTTCCACTCAGAAAAGGGAGAGCTGGGGTTTTGCATGCAGATCGTCCTGACCTTTTCAACAGCACGATTTGTTTCTGTGAGGGCGGCGGTTGCCATGTGTGTCCAGCATGTCAAAGGTCCCTTATTCCAAACCTTTCCGGTACTTGTCACGATAAAGGAAAAAAAAAATGGCCGTGATTCATCAGTCAGTCAATAACATGAACCCAGTGCCCACTGTATGCCCAGAACAGGAGGAGGCCAACATCAGCAGTTTAAGGTGCTCTCTCCATCAATTAATTAACTGCCAATTAAAACCTGAATTTTCGCAATAGGCTAGGCAGAGTACTGACCATAGAGAGCATTAACTCCTGCCCTTGAGATGAAACTTCAGTCCCTAAAACACATGTGAATACTGGACTCCTTCCAGCTTTAAAATTCTGAGACTGAGTAACTGAAATTCTGTAAACACTGAAGATGCACCAAAGATGCAGAATTTTTCCCCTAAAAAAAGAAATGAAGCTGACATTTTCCACAAATGATAAACATATCATCATGGTAGTTAATTCTGCCTTTTCCCTTCAGACCTATTGAAATCAGTAGCTGGAGGGAAAGGGAAAATGATGTTTT
Source organism: Pseudocheirus occidentalis (assembly GCA_028646575.1). Lineage (NCBI taxonomy): Eukaryota > Metazoa > Chordata > Mammalia > Diprotodontia > Pseudocheiridae > Pseudocheirus > Pseudocheirus occidentalis. Next base: position 16,974,882 of record CM053602.1, read on the forward strand.
ATATCACAACGCTTCATAAGTCATAGGAGTCTAGATTAGAGCTGAAAGGGACTTTAGAAATTTTCCAATCTCACACATTTATTCCATCACCAAACTCTATATTTGGTATGTGATGAGCAACCTAGCTCAATTCAGAGAGGATCATCACTGTAATGAATTCGTCAGCCACCACAACTCTCAAAGACCGAGGATGTACGAAGGTAAAGAAGAGTTGCGTATCTGCAAGGGTGGAAGGTGCACTAGTGACATCAATGAAATCTCAAAAGCACTGAAATAGCAAAGTAGTTGAAATTATAGACAGTCTGGTCAATATAAGCCATTATTCTGTAATATGCGAAGTCAGTAATACATCAGTCCACACCCAGGAAAGCCTGCATTAATAAAAATGCTTAGGGAATGAATGAGGCTTCTGTTTATTCAGATTTTCTGAATGAAGGGTTAACCCCAGACTTCCAGCTGCCTTTGTTGCTGAAGATCTTTCTAAAATGTCTGAGTCTGCTTCCCTACCTTAGTAAGTATGCTCTAAGGACCATCTGTGAATCTTTCTTGGATGACTTTGCAGGGGGCCCCAAGGGCAGGATTCTGGCAGTGTGTGACTTGGGGTGCAGACAGCAGAGAAACTGGAACTGGTGTGCCTACTGACCCCAGGACACACCCAAATCGTTCACATCAGCTTCTGTTCTTGTAACTCTCCTCTTTCTGATAAAAGTCAAGTGCAGAAAAAAAATTATTAATTCTGGTGCATTGAGATTTCTGGTTAAGAAAGTTTTTTTTAAACTATAATAGGTACCCCATGAATTATTTCCCTCCTCCCACCTGTCTCTGTTTCTTTGCCACCGTTCTCAAACATTCAATGGGTGGGGGAGATGAAGGAGACAAGAGATACCTTCGGAAAACATCTTGAAGACATCTAACTGCAATTACAGGGGAGAATAGGATGCAGCTTGTTTTCTTAACAAGAGACACCAACCAACAAACTATCCTTTACATTTGATGAGATCTTTGATCCCTCTGGGATCTGCTGTCAAAAGGCTACAGCCGACATGAGATTATCACTATGAAATTAAACCTGTTTTCTCAAGCATGGCACATTCTGTCTATGTGAGTCTGAACAGCGCAGTAATTAAGTGCCCATTACTGGATTGTGTTTAACACTGCAAAGAGGATTTTTCCAGCTTTCTCTCTTCTGCATATTATTTGAATTGCTGGGGGGGGGGAACAGGGAAGATGATACATTCCCCCCAAGCCATGATGCATCAATTTACTTGAAAATCTGACTATTGAACCCGGAGTCAGGAAGATACCTTTAGGGTTTTAAGCATTCTGCAAGGAAAAAAATCTCAACTACCAGGGGTTTTCTAGCTTGTTATTCTTCTGCCCATCAGGTGATCTTTCCGGCAGCAGCAACCATTTTATATCTGACTGTTTCATACGGTTTAAGTTAAGAAGGTGTTCGTCTGTCCGCTTGGGAGAAGCAGCCGTTAGGAAAAACAGTGAATGTAATTTTATTTGCCACCAAACAATGTGCCTGTTGGGATAAACTACGTATGACCCCAAGAATTGTCCAGACAAATTAACTGGCAAAAGAACAGCCAAGAAGCATTTAGGGGGGTTGGGGAGGAGTCAACCAATTCTTTCCCTGAACTAGCCGATATATTTTTAAAATTAAAATCTCTTACCTTAAATTAACCTAGCCACTAACTACAGCTTTTTTATCTTTTATACATTTTATACAGTTTTACACATATTATTCTTATTCTTTCAGAAAGACTTTCAACATATCAGGAAGAAGGATTTTTGAAGGGGCAGAGGGAAATGAAAGATATTCCTAAAAATTCATAAATGATGGGAACTGGAAAAGGGAAAATTATTTTTAAAAAACACTCTCCATCAGTTGTTAACTTGAAAGTTTGTGCCCAAAAAAAATCTACACATTCCACAAATTTCTTCATTCAACAAGCATTTATCAAGTACCTACCATGTACAAGGCCCTACCTGATCTAGGCCCTGTGGTAAAAGATAAATGAGGCTCAGTCCCTGCCTTCATTAGAGCCCCTGATCTACTAGGAATGTGAACTACGTACACAAATACAACAGACCAGAGGAACAAACCAAACGCCACGGAGGCCGGAAGAAGGAGCCATAGGAGAAACACTTCTGGGCATGGAGGGGTTGTAGAAAAGTTAGCATTTTGATTGGGCCTTGAAAGGGTGGATGAAGATCGAGAGCAGGACACTCTTGGCTCGATGGACAAGTGCAGTGTCTGTTGGGGCACAGCACATCTGGTCTGGCTATAGTACAAGGTAGGTGTAGAGAAAAACAGTGTCAGGCTTTCGTACAAAATAATGAAGAAAATTAAGTGGCCGGGCAGTAGGATGTCTTTTAAAAGTAGTTATTTCCAGTTAGGTGCCAATTAAATGCTTTATTCAAACCCCCATTTTTACACTAAAATCTGATTGGATGTTGACATGTGTTCACTCAGTGCCAGAAGCCTGGTTCTGGCACATCATGCCTTCCTTCCTGCTTGAACCCCCTCCAAGAATGAACATCTTTATTCCGGGAATAAATGGAGTCTGCTGAAAGCTTAGAGTTTAAAGCAACTCTTTTGCAAACGCTGCCTTTCTGAGGGGGGTCAAGGCCACTAAAAGCAAACACAATGAATCTTGTTCAGCTAGTCCATACAAAGATGTTGGGGTAACTTTTAAAATGAGAATTTTTAAAGATAGGTACGTTTAAAAGGTACATATGTACTGACCCAAAGAGGAAAAGAAACACCAGAATCATCACCATAAGGTTATAAATTACAAGCAAATATTTTCATAAATTATCTCCTTTCTCTTCATTAGTAGCAAAATAAATAGGTTCCTTCTCCTTTTCACTTCCCTATGTACTGAGGATGCTTGGGCAGTACGGACACCTGTGAATAGAACACTGAAATGATGTGCCAGAAATAGATCTGATTATGATATTCCCTAAGGTGCATTTACCTTCTCCCCACTCCAGTTTAGAAAATTCCTTCATAAGGGAAATTCAAGTTATCTGTTGACTAAATGTTAAGAGTTTGTGAAACAAGATGAGACATTAAATGGATCTATATCACGCTCCGATCATTTGTGTAGTTATTGACAATAGGAAATTGCTCACAGTTGCAAAATACTCTGAGTACCTGAAGCACAGTTTGCCTTTCATTTGTGTTCAAAGTTCTTCTTTCACTGAATTTAAGTTATGGAAGGAAAATTATACCCTAATTATGTTTTCAATTTGCATTTCTTTCTCCCTTTGTTCCTTAACATTTCTTTAGCAGGGTGCTGGTGTTTTTGTTTTGGGCTTTTTTTTTCCCCTCCTAAGTAACCCGCTAACATACTATAATGTGAAAATCCTATTCAACCTGCAGAGTAAAAAAAATGGAACTCCCAACTGCACACACTGCAGACAGGGTATGGAGGCTTTTACAGATACTGATTATTCTCTGGGCCACCAGAGCTAGAGGCTGAATTTCTCTGAAGTGGCCTCCCAAACTATGGAATTTTTCCCTGCTTCATTCTACCCTTTCCTATTTACAGCCTACCTGGGGGCAGGGCGGGGGGGGGGGGGGGGCACAAACCGCCATTGAATTGCACTGTCCATGAGAAATGAGAAAGCAGTAGAGGACATAATGGAAAATCCCATAAAGAAATCTATTAGGGGCTGAGCATGAGAGGGAGAGAGTGAATGGGGAAAGAAAAAAGAACTGCCTGGGGACCACCTATGACTCATGAAGGCAGTCAAGTGACAGCTCCAGCTTTTGCCAGTCCACTTTTCAGCAACTGAAACACACAGATACAGAGTAGAGATTTGCTTTTCTTATTTAAAGGACATTGGTTAGATAAATAGATTGGGAGTGGGGTGAGCTTGGGTTGGGTGAGGTTTTAATGCAGAGTAGAGTTTAACTGATGGTAAATGGTATTCCTGAGGCTATCATTGTACTCTTGGGATGGCTATGTTCAGCATCTAATAAAGGCATCTCAAAGAGTGATACAGAATTTATGAGACCACAAAAGGTTGTAGACGCAATAGGCTAGAGCTCTAGACTCAAAATCAGAGAGACCTGAGTTCAAATTTAGCCACACACATGTGAACTAGTCACTTTATTATCATCCTCAGTTTTGTTAAATGAAGATAATAACAGCCCCTGCCTCACAGAGCTGTTGGGAGGGTCAAATGGAAGAAAATATGTAAAGTGCCTTGCAAATATAATTTTTTTTCATTTAAATTTAGTCACTATCTAAATATTTGCTGCTGCTGCTGCATGGTGGTGGTGGTGGTTACAAAGCCATCTCATTCATACTCAGAATGAGGGATCACATCCCAGGAAAAGACTGAGCACTGACTAAAGGAAATGTTGGAAGGATGGCCAACTAACGTCTACAGTTAAGTAAAAAATGAGACAAGAACAGGAAGCTAATTGCTAGGTTGTTGTCCCCTTTCGAAGGGCCTTTGAAATCTTTGGAAGAGAAGTAAGGAACCCAGGTTACTAATCAATGCTTCTTTCTGCAATGGAAGACTGTTCCATTGGGGGAGGGGGCCTTTGTGAGAGGGAATGGATCCCAAATGGAAACACTCCTCACCCCCTACAAAAAGCACAACCTTCTGCAGCTGACTCACAGTAATGTCTTGGCTTGTGGGTTCTTTTGTCTTTCCCTGCCTCCTTTCAAAATAATTTTGAAGGTCATTATGTGCAAAATCTCACCCCTACCTCCTTGCAACAACATTGCAATTAACCCACTGCTCTTCCTTTGTCTCTGGCTTGATGCTGACATTTATTGGACTCCTCTGAGAAGCCGATGTTCAATCTTTGACCATGACACATACTTACATTAAGATTTGAGTGCTTGATGTAGGTTGTATTTTGAATATATTTCGTAAAAGCCTTACCAAGAGCTTTGTATAGGTCACACCAAAAGCAGGTGAGTTATGTAAATTGATGTGCTTGCATGCAGCCTTCCACCTGGGCCACATGTTCTACAGAAGGATTATTAAATGCTTATTGTCATTTTCCTTGCAACTTCACTTTATGAAACCAACAAGTAAATGGGGGAGGGAAAGCTGCCGCACTCTGTATACCCACAGTACATGTACCCAATGTGTATATTCACATACATCTGACACTCAATGGTTGCATGTGACCATGGAAGAAACACTCAAGCCCTCACTGTCCTTATCTGTAAAACAGGAAAAGACCTACAATGCAGTCTTCTTTAAAGGCTCCAATGAAAAAAGGATGTAATCTATTTTTTTTTGCTTTTTGGAGGGCAGTTGGGGTTAAGTGACTTGCCCAAGGTCACACGGCTAGTTTTTGTGTGTGTGTGTTAAGTGTCTGAGGTCGGATTTGAACTCAGGTACTCCTGACTCCAGGGCTGGTGCTCGATTCACTGCGCCACCTAGCCGCCCTGTAATCTATTTTGTAAACTTAAAAAAACCTACTTCAAATTCAGTTCTTACATTAGCACGCTAATATATAGTATACATGCATATGTTACATATGTGTATGTGTATATATCAACACAGACCTATCCTATACTAAATGATAGCCTTAAAATTCTTAGAATTCAATGTTAAACCTCACCAGAATTATTAGAGGACCTTCCATATCTAACAAATAATGACAATGTAAGTATCTCCTTTAATCCTACCTCCTCTTTCCCCATCCTGTTTCTCTCTTGTCTCATCATTAATGTGTGTGTGTGTATGTGTGTGTTGTGTGTCAGTGAATGAAAGTGCAGGGGATTGGGGGGAGGTTAGGGGCTGCAGGATTACAAGTGGAATATTTCTGTTATTCTCAGGGCACATCCTTTGGGAGGGGGATTCTTTGTTCCAAGCTCTGTTTCACATATGTGCCTCAGTTTTTCCATCTGTAAAATCCACTTGTTACAAAAGTGTAATGAGAACAAATGAGATCATGAATTTCAACTCTTAGAGCTCATAAGCTGTCTGAAATTTTTTCACAGGTGCTCATCTGAGAACATTTTGCTCTTTTTAAGAGTTTCAGTTTTTAAAAGAAAATAATCGAACTAGATATAGTCATAAGAAGGAGGAAAGTATATTAACCCTTTCGAGGCAACTCTGCAAATCACAGTCCTATACAGGAAATAACAGCTGATGTCTAACCTAGTTAATACAGGTAAAAGAAACAAGTTCTAACAATGAGAGCTGTCTGAATAGGATGTGGTCTGCCCTAAGAGGTTCAAGCAGAGGCTTGATTTTTTCAACTTTGAGAATCTATAAAATTGTATTTCTTGTTTTGTATTTTCTCACTTGTAGGACTAGGAGAGAGGAAGGGTAACTCTGAGCAATAAATAGAGGTCTAGCCTTAGAATCAGGGAGACATGGATTCTAATCTCACCGATGACTCACACTGGCTTCTAGATCAACAGCTCCCTGACTGAGATATTCTAACTACGAGATCATGGACAAGTCACCTAATTTCTCCATGCCCCAAGCAATTCTAAGAATATGGCTATTGCTGAACATCCATGGAGGAAGATTCCACTCCTAGAGTCCCATACACCGATAAAATCCAGACCAAAAATAAAAATAAAAGACCAGATTGCTTGATTTACCAACAACCTGAAGAGAATGGTTTGAGCCCTGAAGAATTTGCGTATTTATCTGCAGAAACATGTCCTGGCCTTTACTATATATTAGCATGACAATATAAAGGGAAAATCAGTGCTTTTAAAAAACTCTAGATTTAAAGGCTATCTTAACCTTTTTTTTTTAATGTCATGAACCTCTTTTGCAGTCAGTCTAGTGAAGCTAATGCACTCCTCAGAATAATGGTTTTAAATGCATAAACTATATAGGATTACAAAGGAAACCAATTACATTGAAATGCAATTTTCCAAATTTTTTTATAAGTTTGCTGATCCCAGATTTAAAACTCCTATATCTAAAAGCACACCCAACTGAGAATATTCTTTACTAATGTAGAAATGAAAATGTCCTGTTAATAACAAAAAGAGCTCCAAAAGTCATGGAATACTGTCTGTTAGTTAACGAGTGCACCCTAGACGAGTCGCTATTAAAATTGTATTATTATGTGACTGTTTATCGAATACAGAGAAAGTCCTCTAGGCAGCCTCTCTCTGCCTGGGGAGCTGCCCTATAGGAGGATCTCTGTACCTAAGTGAGTTGTGCTTTGTGTCTTTGAGAACCGTTACAATTCTAAAAGCATTTTTCTGGGGTGCAAAAAAAAAAAGTAACTTCGAAAGATCCAGAAAAGGTGGATAGGTGGATGGATGGATACCTGGATGCCTGGATAGGTTGCCAAGAAAAGCGGCAAGAGGTACCAAGAATGGGCTCTGGCTTCTATTTTATCTCCCACAGAACACCTCTGGGATGGCGAGGTTTTTTGGTTTTGTTTTTAACAACTAATGTCTACAATGCTTTATTGTAGCCGGCTCCCAAGCAGATCACACGATACCTGGCACAGGGCTGGCACCCAGGAAGGCGCTATGTAAATGGGGGAGCCTCGCTGTGGGTGTTAGGCGGCTACAAAGCAGGTAGTGATTTAATGAAAAGCAGAAAGATCGAAAGGAGTTTGCCAGAGGCTTGTGTGATGGGAATGGTAATGAGCTTCGTGCACGTCAGCAGTATTCCTGCTCCAGGACCATGCTCCCCCTTAACTCCCTCTTTCCCTTTTCTCCCTCCCTCCAGACTGCTGGAAATCAGGGAATTACATGCTAAGGAAAGCCCTTAAGCTAAACCTATAATTATTCTGAACGGGATCAATGCAGCCCAACTAATCAGTTTACCAACTGAATTAGTCCTTTTTCTCGCGTCTTCCTAAAACTGGGACAGCGTAGCTTCTGCCAAGCTTCCCCACCACAGATTCCTCAGTGGCTTTGCACCTCGGGTGCCGGCTCTCGCCGCTAGCCTTCCTGCCTGTCTGTCTCTTGTCTGTCTCTTTCTGCATGTCAATCACATTAGCTATAAGCGTGCTGGGAATGGTCGCACGGTAGACCATTATGGAGTGATATTGACGAGACGTGGCATTTCTCATTTAGACACATTTGGGATGTCAGTTAACCGTGTGGGAGGTATTAACCCGGAGAACTATCATACAGATAAAGCAAACTGTCGTCATTCCCCCCCCCCCCCGCCCCCGTCCTTCCTCCCCCAGAGGACTTGACTTCCCCAAATTCCACAAGGAATTGTTTTCTCCTTAATTCCCAAGACTTGGACACAGCCCTCCCTTGTGATGATGGCAGTTTAAGGGTGTATGATCCAAAGTCTTTCCTGGTCTCTGCATCTCAACATCATGTAATTCATTTGGGAACGTGAAAGGCACTAAAGGGCTTGGGCCATTAGCAATCGGGGATTCCAACCCATACTCAGGTCAATTAATAAAATGGTTGGATTGTGAATTTTAGCCCTCAATCGTTTTAGAAAATTGATTGTTTACCATTGCAACTCACTGAACTGGGGGCAGGAGGTTAAGGGTGGGATTTGGGGAGCAGTTGGAAGCCTACAAAAAATTTAAAAACCAGATTCACGAAACTAGGGATCCTGTTAGGATTCTGTAAATTCGAGGGCTATTCTCCAATTTGGGGTTCACAATCCAAAGAATGTAGGAACTGGGAACATAGACCCCTGCCAGGCCTCACACAGCCAGGTCCCCCAAGGGCTGATCCAATCTGATCAGAAGTGAATGAAAGCCACTCCTGTTTCCTCCCTTTCTTCAGAGTGCTTGGGGGGAGGGGGAACACCAAAGCCACAGAGGGTAATTTTCTATTTGCCAACTGGAGCCCACCATTAACCTAAGAAAATTCTAGGATTGGGGGTGGGAAGGGGGTTTTCCTCCCTAGGCAAGGATGAAGCCTTTGGGTGTAGCTTCAGAGTATTCTATTAGCCTTGGGCTATAAGGAGAGCCCCAGTGCCTCCAAGCAAAGAGCTCAGCTCCCAGCCCCAGCCAAAGGCAATATGGCCTCAGTATATATTCAACTTTTCATTTAAATGGAGAGTTACACTTTGCATGTTTGCAAATGGAGAAAATAAAACACTTGGGTAGATTATTTCAGATGTTACACAGCAAAACACTGTACAACTGCACTACAGCAGACAGGCAGCCATACGGGCAACATTTAAACACCCTTGCGGCTCTGACAACCAATGTGATTCGGGGGAAAACAAGACAGTTCTTTATGGGCCCGGTTGTCAAACCTGTGGGGTGGGTTCTCTTTAAGGCGGTTTCTGTGTGCTTTGGGGGTTGTTCCTTTTTTTCTTTTTCTCTTATTGGGATGTTTGATTTTCTTGGTATATGATTTCCTCTTGATGAGGCAGAACCACTACTGATGTGTAACTTAATGCGCTGGCCCTCTCTCTACCCACCAGATACACTCAGCATATTATACCTTATCCAACTATAATTTTTCAGATAGGAGAGGGTCTCCTAATTAGTGCATATAAGGTGACTGTGCTAGACTATCAATGTGAGAAATGAAGCATGATGGCTAGTGAATAAGGAGATCTTAGTACCTTTAAATTCCCTGTCTCTGAGCTGTTGTGGGGAATAGTAAACCTTAAGAGGAAGCAACTTGTTCATTGCAAAATAAATAAATAATAATAAATTAATTTTAAAGAAAGCAACAGAAATAGGAGCAAACCTTATCATTGTCAACCCTCTCCCTTTAGACATGGAGAAGGGGAGGAAAGCTTTTCTCCTAACTTCTTAGATGGGAGAAGGGGAAAGAGGGAGGGACTTTCTTATCACAAAGGAGAAAGGGCCCCAGGAGAGGAACCTCCTGCCTGCCGCATGGTGGCAGTAGGTTTTGTGCTCTCAACACACATGCATGAGTTGCCAAGCCTTGGCATAGGCTATCAGTAAATGATTGCATTTCTGTGCCCAATGACGGCCTTGGGGCCTGAGAGTGTTAAGGCAGTTCTCCAAGTGCCCAACTTCGATCCAAAGAATCACTTAGTTGGGAGAATCTCCTTCCAGCTATCAACCACCGAAATGTATCTAAGTGGTATTTGGGGGTATGTAGTGGGTTCTTGTGTTGGGGAAAATGTATAAATTGTAGCCATCCTTCATTCTTAGTCACAGAACCAATAAAGATTACAAATGAAAACACATAGCCATCTTACTGCTCAGTTGAAATTGCAATAGCCAGAAACCTAATCTGTTCTACATGCTTGGGGGCCTGGGATTTATTGGAAAGTGTTGGATCATCACAGCTGTAACCCATTAGAACCCACAAGACAGAAGGAAAGTGCTAGGGATGCATGTTCACCCCTGTAAAGTCAGTCTCTATTTTGAGATGAGTTTGCCAAACCTCTTGGGGATTGGAAAGGGCTTTATAGGAAGTGATTTAGGAAAAGTGGATGATTCTGCTTCTCTGTGACACAATTCCCACATGATCACCCTAGAAAACTAAGGGTGTGCTAAAACAGCAGGTGGCTCAGTCAAACTGGCCCATGGGAAATACCCATGTCTAGGGCTGCAGTGGGGCCAGACTGCAAATCTGTGCCTCATTGGGGAGGGGTCACACGAGCACAGAGATACAGGATCAAAGATCATGGAATGGTAGAAATAATCTAGTCCAGACCCCTCTTAAGAAGAAAACAGAAGGTCAGAGAGGAACAATATCATCTCAGGTCACACAGCAAAAGGTATGGTGGAGCTGGACCTCAAAACCAGAGTCTTCATATTCCAAGTCCAATTGCTCTTTTCCACCATACCCCTAGCTGCCAGCTAGCACTTAGGGGAAAGGACTCAGACTGAGAAGAGGATGTTGGTGGGATCTTTATAAAAGAAAGCCCTGCAAGTAGTATCCAAGCCAATAGCCCCATAAACAAGATAATTAGGACTAATCAGATCATCTACTTTTTATGACAAAGTGAATTTTGAAAATATCCATGCTAATATATCCATCAAAGGAACTGATATGAAGCACTAACTACAAACATAAGCTACCAATGTCCAAATTTAATTGAATTCTTTTCAAACAAATACATTTCATGAGAATGTGACATGGTATAATTAATTATGCTGCCTTGTCTTACATTCTCATATGAATACAATAGAGGATGAATCCTTAAATTGGTTGGCGCCACCACAATTTGCAACAGACTCTGAGGTTTCCTTGACCTTCAGTGGCATGATCTAATCACTTAAATCTGAGTCACCCATCATCAGAGCAGGGTCATTAATTATCATCCAGTTCTCTTCTCTTAAACACACATTTTTACAGATGAGGAAACTGAGGTCCAGGGAGATTAAAGTGATTCATCCAATATCATGCAGTAAAGTGTTAGAGTTCAGATTAAAACCTAGTATTCCTGACTTCTACCTCATTACATTGCCCCTTGTTTCTGTGAGGCAGTAACAAAATCCAGTTTCAAAATTGCTAAAGTCAGTTGTCTGGCTAGACAACTAGGGTAGCAAAGAGATGTATGGGTAAACCAGAGTGACAAGAGAGATTTCTGTGTTGGTGTGAAGAGGTCTGACACAAAGTCATGCAGGGAAAGAGTTGGGGTGGGAGGGGTCCCCAGGAAGGTAGATTTTCTCTTGACTAGTTGGGGGATCTAGGTAGCATAGGAGTGTTAGAAGTTACAGACTTCAGTTGGAATCATGCCTCAATCACATACTATTGTGTGACCTTGGGCAAGTCATTAAGTTTCTCTTTTCTTCAATTTCCTCACTGGTAAAATGGGATTCACAATTTAGCACCTTCTTTGAAAGGTTTCTGTGAGGCTCAACTCAAATGACAAAATAAGATTTTATATATACATACATATAATATATATAACATATTTATATATCTATATTACTTGTAAACCTTAGAGATCTCCTTCACATCTTGTTTCCTCATCCAGACCCCAGAACTTCTAAGGTCTCTTCTAGACCTAACAATTTGTGATGGAGTTGGAAATATAGCAGAGTGGAAAGAAGGTTAGACTGAAAGTCCAAAGACCCAGTTTGCATGGCCTCTGCCACGGATTAGCCACACAACCTTGGACAAATCACCTAACCTCTCTAAGCCTCAGTTTCCTCATTGGAATATGAGGGGCTTGGACTCCATAACCTGTAAGTTCCCTTCCAAGTCTAAATACAAAAATGCAAAGGATGGAAAAGGGGAAAGGAGAAAAGGGAATACAGAGAAAGGAAAGGAAGAAAACAAGGAATATGTGTGTAGATAGGGGAACCAGGGTGAACTTCTTGAGGAAAGGGATTGGGGTTTTTGCCTTTCTTTTTTCCCTATTGCTTGGCACGATATCTAACACATACTAACCACTTAATAAATGCCTGTTGGCTGACTAACTGGAGTGGATGGGGGTAGGAGTAGAAAGAACTTGGAAAATTGGAGAGTATAGAATAAGGGGAAGAAAGAAGGGAAGAAGGAAGCAGCCATGGATCATAGGATACTAAAAAGAATTTGAATCCCGTGAACAGAGATCCAGTCTGGTGCCCAGACAGTATTGGGGCAAAAGTGAAAGAACTGGAGTTGAAGAAGGGAATGAATAAGTCTCAAGTCTGACACTCACAGCTCTGAGCACTCAGATGAGTCACTTGACTCAGTTTCTCAACTGCAAAATGAGGGACTAATACCAATAGCTAGCATTATATAACCCTTTAAGATTTGGAAAGCATTAGCTCATTTGATCTGTAGGGTCCCTTATCTAGTTCTAAACAATGATCCTAAGAAGGAGGAGATGAAGAAGGGAGACAGTGATGAGGAAGTTGGGGAGGGATGTGGAAAAAGGGGGGAAGGAAAGGAAGGAAGGAGAGGAAGGGAAGAGTCGAACATGGTGAATAGAGAGTTGAAAAGATTATGTGTCAAAAGATTTTGATTTAAGTTAGGTTCTGACAGAGACACACAGACACATAGTAAGAGTGTATCTTGGAGTAGAAGAGTATGAGGAGCAGGCTAGGAGAGCCTAGGAAGAGGAAAGGACTGGAAAGCAGAGACAATCTGGGGCTGAAATGCAAGGGAGTAGAGAGGGGAGGAAAAACAGGGGAGAGAAGAATGGGGCCCTGCTCTTCAGCCCAAAGTCTTAAGTGATATCACAGGGGACATTTAGAAAGCAGGGAAAGTACATTGGAATATTTTCTTTATAAAAAATGTCATTAGGATGGAAATGTTTTACATGATTGCACATGTATAACCTATATCTGATTGCCTACCATCTCAGACATGGGGGAAGAGAGGAAGGGAGGGATAGAATTTGAAACTCAAAACATTTTTTAAAATGTTAAAAAAAATCTTTTAACATGTAATGGGAGAGAAATAAAATACATTTAAAAATAAAAATAAAAATGTCATTAGGTGAAAGAAGCTGGATTTAGAGTCAATCATCCCCCTGGTTTTCGGCTTCCTTATCTGTAAAACAAGGAGGCACAGTCCAGATAATCTCTAAATTCCCTTCCAGTTGATTCTGTGATCTGTGAAGAAAAGGAGATGAGGAAAAGGGGAATAGACAAGAAGAAAATGAGGGAAAGGGGGAGGAAAAGAGATAGGTGAGAAGGTAGCAATAGATCCTCAAAGATTCTTCCCTTTCCCCCAAAATGGGGGGAAAATCATTTAGCCCTATTTCTAAATGGAGAAAGAGAGAGAGAGAGAGACAAAGAGAGAGAGAGAGAGAGAGAGAGAGAGAGAGAGAGAGAGAGAGAGAGATGTTGAGGGGAAGAGAAGTATAAAATAGGGGAAGAGAACAGGGGAGAATTAAAATTAAAGGGATTGAGAACAAGCTACCTTCTTCCTCCCATACTTTCCCCTTTGTTTTTTCTTTATTGAAAACTAAAAAAAATCATTTAGCTCCTATAGTTTGAGACTAAGAAGAGGGAAAAGGTTGGAGAAGAATAGGCCTGGGGAGGGGTGGGGCCTGGGACAATGAGGAATAGGGGAGGGAACAGGAAGGGGAAAAATAGCTCTGTGTTGGGGGTGATAAGATGATAAGAGATGCCCCCCCAAACTAACCTGAAGTTTGGATTTAATCCCTTGAGCTACTGCCTTTTTCTCTCCTTTCCCACTTAATTTGTAATCCCCCCTCCCCTCGAAAGTGGCAGCACTAGTACAGCTAATGGATAGAGCCAGAGTGCTTTGCACTTAGTTTTATTGTTTGGTCATTTCAGTCATGTCCAACTCCACATGACACTATTTGGGGTTTTCTTGGCAAAGATATTAGAGTGGTTTGCCATGTCCTTCTCCAGATCATTTTACAGAAGAAGAAACCAAGGCAAAAATGACTTGGCCAGGGTCACACAGCTAAGAAGTATCTGAGGTCAAATTTGAACCCAGGTCTTCCTGATTCTAGGTCTAGGCTTCTGTTTTCCTAGCTGCCCTTTGCACATAGTAGGTGCTTAATAAATGCCTGTTAGATGAATACATTTTAAAGCTAGAAGGTGACTGGAGGAAAATTTGGAATTTCTTCCTGCTTCATCTGAAATGCTATTACTGCCTCTAACAAATTCAAATCCATATTTTAATAATGATTTTTTCAAAGGTTTATACCAAGTAACTGAGCATCCTGAATTTGCCGACGGCAGAATTCTTCATTTCATTAAAACAATTTTTTAGCACTAAATACCAAGGCATAGGGGACATAGCTTTGTAAAACAGGTCATCTTTTTGCTTTCCCAGCATCCCTAATAACAAGTATTTCCAAGCTCCATTTCTTCATCTCACCTAACAGAAAATTCCTGGCCATAGAAACCCAAGTGCTGCTTCTCACCAAGGGAAACAGCTTTTTCTTTCCAAAGGTACTTGTCTCATCACAGCTCACAAGGAGATTCAGGCTGAAGCTACAGATTTTCCTCCGCTGAACATTTTATTTTCTCCTTTTCTGCTCTGGCATTTTTCTTCCCCTGCTACTCTGATCCACTCCCTTCCGTAGCCCATATACTGTTTTTCAACCTGTTACTCAAGGGTGTGGAATTATCCTTCTGTTTCTCTCTCTCTCTCTCTCTCTTTTTCTCTCTCTCTCCCTCTTTCTCTCCACTTCATTTAGTAAAACAGGACATTTCTGCCCCCCCTCCCACATATTTTCAGTGCTTATAAAATCATTTTCATCAATATAAAAAAGACATTGACAACTGCATGAGAAAAATAATTTTGTTGCTATCACTTTAAATACTGAATACCTGAAATCCATACTTGAAAACAAATCTATTAAAATCACATTTTCATAAAGAAAAAAAAACCATTCAGGTTTACAGCATTTTTTTTAAACCAACTCGCGGTCACACCTACCAAAGCATGCTTCCCCCACGTTTGCAAGCAAGGCTATGAATGAAACGGCAAGAAGAGATGCTGAGATTCCCAGTGCTTCTCCGGGAGCCAGGACTCTGCACGCTCAGTAGCCCCGGCTCCCACTGCCGAAGCTCAGAGCCTGCATGTCCGGACCATTTAGCAGCTCGGGAAAATGCCCACAGTTTTGCTCCCTTAATTCCTGTCATCCAGAACGGCCATCAAATATAGGAACTGGGTGCCGTTTTTTATCAAAAGCATTCAAGTAAAAAGACAATTCCCCAAAGAATTAGAATAGCATACCTTTTATCCAAGTATTCACTTGCTTGGGCGTCTAACTGCTGACAGGTTTCATGGCTACACATGGATCGTATCTTTTGCCATTGATGCAAAAAGCAGCAGAAGAAAATCCCCCCTCCGCTCACAGCTAGTACAAGAGAGCTGCAAAGATTTCAGAATGAAGCCCAAAGAGGAATCACAGACTCTCAGAGTTGGAAGACACTCTCTCTACACTATGCCAGAGAGGTGGGTCTACCAGCCCCTGCTTGGACTCCTGTGAGCAAAGAGCTCACTCCACTACCTCAGGAGCAGGTCCCTTCCATGGCTGACCGGTAAGATTGCTACTGTCACTTGCACTTATTGGTGCTAGGATGAAGTCCGCTAGCCACCGTTCCTTCCAGCTCTAAGCCTGTGATCCTATGATCTTGGCGTCAGGCAGCACAGAGCACACCAATAATACTTGAAAAGATCAGCCACGGAAGAGGCATTGCATCGAACACATGAAATCAGTTAGCAACAGCTTCACATGGTGCAACCTTTTAGGCTCACAAACCAGCTCTCATCTCCAGTAGGTGAATGAGAGATGCTAGTCCTGAGTTATCCGAATGAGCTTTATCTTCGGGGTCAGTTAACTCTTTGTGGTAATAGGGGGGAAGAGAAACGCCACTGCCACAAGAATTGGGAGAGGATAAAGGAAGGTCCCTCCAGAAAACAGATAAATACAACAACCCTAAGGGCATTCCTTCTTCCGGAGGGAGGAGCGGAAGGGGGAGGGAAGATTGGAGGTTTTTCCTAAAAGTTCAAACATTCATTCATTCATTCATTCCACAAGTATTATTGAGCATTAATTTGCTCAAAAAACAACAACAAAAAACAGATCCAGGCAAAGAGAAAAAGTACAAATAATTTTCAGGCTCCAGGCATCACTAATTCCTTTCTCTACCACAAACATCTGTCCTGCTACCTCTCCCATACCTTACTCCTCTGAACTCTGCTTTTTACTACCATCAATCTATCCCTTTCCTCAGGTTTATTACCCCGTTCTGGTTTTATTTATCTCCCCTACCACGACCACCACTATCACCACCACCACCCCTAATCTATGAAAATGACTAGAGTTTTATTCAGCTGAAAAATCAATGGACCCAAGAGCTTTACAGTCAATATGCTAAGCCAATCTTCCACACCTACACCACTTTGCTTCCCATAATATGGAGATCCGGCTAACAGAGCAAAATGTTCAGCTTCTCGTCATTTTCAACAATAGCACATAGTATAGTATAGTGAAAAGATCAACCGGAATGAAATTGAGAACATGATTTTAATTCCCAACTGTCACTAGCTATATGAACTTAGACAAGTCACTTGCTTTCTCCCTGACTCAGTTACTTCCTCTGTAAAATAAGGGTGGGGGACATTGAACTATATGGTCTCTAAGAGGTCCTTTCCGCTCACAGCAAGAGCTCTTTCCAAATGAATTAATGCCTGATAGAAGTAGAAATCCAGTGGTAATCTTGCCTCCTCCATGTTCTCTCTTCACCCCACCTCTGCCTCTCTGGGCTTCCCAATGGCTCTGGGCTGGGCCACTTTGGATTATACTGGGTCCAGTTTCTTTGTGCCTGTCTCTGCCTCAAGAAAACGGGGCTTTGACACTAGCTATTTTCTGTTTAACCTATAGGAAGGGAAAGTGCTTTCTAGAGTCTCCACATAGTGGAGGTAGATGGGCAGGAGGCAGAGGAGGCTGAGCTCAGAGAGTGAGGTCCTTAGTAATGGAGAAAGGACTGATCACAATAAAATGACCTGAGCCTTCCTTGCAGTTTCAACTGGTAAAGAGAATGCAGACCAGGAAGCCTCTGCTTTCTCAACCATCCTTTCCCTATCATTCCTTCAGTTTCTCCTCCTAGCCCTGGCCTTCTGCTCCATTTTTACCTCCTCTTTCAGCCACATTCCGCTCATCTTTCTACCCCTCAGCTACCCATCCTAACCTTCCTTTTCCCACTTTGACCCCATTCCTCTTCCTTCTCCCAAACTGCCTAGTCCTTGTATCTCACTTCCCCCACAAGCTTCACCCTCTTCCTGCTTCTTCCCTACCCGTTTCCAGCCCTTTTCCTCAGGTCTCAATCTGTCACTTTCTTCTCCCCCTTCTCTTTCCTCTATATCAGCCTTCCCCCAACCTCTCCTCCTGTTGCCCTACAGCTTAGCACAGTGTCCAGCACCTGGCATGTAGTAGGCACTTCAAAATGTTCATTGCCTCTGCCTCTCCCCCCTCTTTCCTTTTTTACCCTTCCTCTTCAGCTCCTCTTCATCTTCCTCCCCTGACCCTCCTCTGGTATATACTCATCTTTCTACCACCCCTGCCCCTTCTTATATCTCCTTCTCCTCCTTCTCTCCACCTCCTCATTTGCCCATCCCCTCCCTCTATCCTTCCTCTCCTTCCTTTTCACTCACCCCTGCTACCAACCCCCCTCTGCTTCCTACTGCCCCTTTTTCGTCTTCTATCCCATCCCTTCCTCCTTTTACCAAACCCTCCTTTCCTTTCCTTCCACCTCCCAGATCTTCTTTTCCTCTTTCTCTTTTAGAATTTCTCCATTCAGGGCTCAGGTCCCCCTAATTTTTTTCAAATGCACAATCCTGCCCTAACCAGGAAAAGGCAACTAAAGTCAGTAATACTGAATCACCAGGGGCTTCTAGGTGAGGCAGTATAGAGACCACTGGACCTAGAGTAAGAAAGACCTGAGTCCAAATACAATAGCTTTGTTACCATGGGCAAGTTACTTAACCTCTATTTGCCCCAGTTTCCTCATCTGCAAAATGGGTATGATAGTAATAGCACCTACCTCTGAGCATTGTTGTGAGAATCAAATGATAAAATATTTGGAAAGCATTTAGTGTAATGCTTGACACATAATTTAATAAATGCTTTTCAATACAGTGACAATTGTGAAGGACTTGGATATTCTATATCACAGTTAGCCTTTGCAACCTCCTTGTGATGTAGATAATGGAAATATTATCATTCTCACTTTACATATGAGCAAATGAAAGCTTAGAAACATGGAGTGGCTTGCCCAAAGTCAAACAGAACATAAATAGTGAAGTTGAACATATTTTAAAGAAGACAAAAGAGATATATTTATGTCAAATTTCTCATTTCCATTAGGTTAAAACCAATATGGTATAGTGGAAGAAGTTAGGATTTGAAATCACAGGACCTGGGTTCCAAATCTGACACTATGACTTACTAGCTGTGTGGCCTTATACAATTTACTGACCCTCTCTGGGCTTCAGTTTCCTCCTCTGAGATGGGATTATAGCTCTAAGGTAGCTTATGGCTTTAAATCTACGATCCTACGATCTTCCAACTAACATTCTTTGAGCAAATTAGATAATACCATATTGAACAGGAAAAGTAACAGACTTACACATTACATACAGGATTGATTATTATCAATTGCATTGAGTCCACCAATCACTAGGAATGTTCTCAAGGACTTCCTGAACTGAGGAAGTGTGAACTAAGATTCATGTTAGGATGAGAGATTTAGGAACATGGCCTCTTTAGAGGGATGCAATTTTGGGACATTGGAAGTGCTACTTTCAAGGTAATAGCTCCCCCTTTTCCCCCTTGACTATTTAGCATTTGAATGTCTTTTCAAATCCCCACAGATTCTTCTTGGTACTCCCCTTTATCCTACCACTAGCATAGGCCCATCCTGAGGAAGAGTGGTATCCAAGGGGCCATCCTACCATCTTTCTAAACCTTTTGACTAATCTCACACATTTCCTATCATACTCACTGTGTCCAACAACTCTGCTGACAGGAACCATTTTGAGGCCAAAGGAGGACAAAATTAGAAAGGAAAATATCAAGAACCTCAAATTTCTAAGAAAATGCCCCTTATTGACCACAGAAATATCCATCTTGGATTGTCACCATTTTGTTAACCTTTATATGTTAGGTGTGTGCCTACAAATGTCTCTTTGGTTTTGCAAGGAAAAGCTTCTAGAACAAAGGCCTCTATGTTTAAAAATGCTTGCTGAGGCTTGTAAAGCCTCAACAAGTTCAAAGAATGGGTATACTCCTATTGAGAGATAGCCTTGAACAGAAGCCAGTGTGCTGGACTTGGAGTTAAGGGATCTGGGCTGATTATAGGAGAGCCAGTTGACCTTTCTTAGCTCATCTGCAAAATGACACTAGTAATTCTTGCATTGCTCACCTCAGAGTTGTTGGGAGAAAGGGAAGAGAATTATCAGTTCAGCTTGAGATTCTTATATAGTTTAAACTTATAATAATGTGGATCTTATTGACCAAGTTCATTTAGACTAATCTATTGTTCACTTTAGGAGGGTCCTGGCAATACGAACTGACACTGTAGTGTGTCAGGTCTCCATTTTTCAATCTACTAGTCCAACTTCCTACCCCATGTAGGAATCATTTTTCCACTCTCCCAGATAGGTGGCCATATATCCTCTGCCTGAATACGTCTAGTAACAGAGAGCTCAGTATTTATCATGGTAACCTATCCCATTGCTGAAGGATGCCAATTGTTAGAAAGTTCTCTGTATGATGAGCTGAAATCTGACTCTTCTACACCTTGCTCCTAACTCAGTACTATCTAGTGATCATAAAGCTGTCTACTCCCTTCCAGCGTTAATTCTCTGCTATGATACTACAAAGGAAGAGACAAGGAGAGGTTGTGATATATCCAACATCACATAGCTAATTATCGGTAGAGACATTTCGGGATACCAGTGTTCTGGAGTTGAATTCTTTTTCTCTTAGACCATCCTGCACAAACTAGGTTGCATTCAAACATTTTCTTTTTTAATTTTACTATGGATTTGAATGGAGTTTGTTCAAATTGGCCCTACCCAATTCACCAGACCTTTGAATAATATTTCGTTTCTGATGGATATAGCATCAGCACTGCAGAGTTCCATAGCTTACACTGCATTTATGACCCCTGGGATTAAACAAAGCTGTCATTATTCTCCCTCTCTTCAGAAATGTGTTCTAGATCACTTCCTGAATATGGATTTGCCTCCTCCAGCAATACCTCCAGTAGCTGTGAGCCCAGAGACTGTCCCATATTTGGTGAACACATTTATTTTAAAGCCTATTATGAAAGCAAATTTCCAAAAACTGTGATAAAGTAAATCTAGGCTTCTATTAATAGTCTTCTCACTGGAAAGCACTTCCCAAGACATTCAATGTCCCCAAAGGAGGCCATCTGGTCCACCAATTAGAATTATGGTATTTTAAAAGTGGAAGGGACCTTAGAGGGTCTTACTCCCTCATTTTTCAGAGGAAAAAATGAAAGCTCAGAGTCACCCAAGTAGCAAGTGGCAGAACTACTGCACCTACTCAGGTATTCAGACTGCAAGGTCACTGTTCTTCTTAGGTCCCCACACATCCTGTAACTGTTTATAGGCTGGAATTGTGGTGGAATGGATAGGGGAATAAGGCCAAGAACTTCTCTGACGAGGTCCAAAACAACGACTATTTTTTAAAAACCTGTGATTAATTTTCCAGGTAGGGCCATTCTTTTCAAAGTGGAATTATTCTACCAACTTATCAGTTAGCAAAATATGGTCAGCATTCTACTTCTTGTCACAGATTGGTATTTACTGCTTTTCTCAAAGTTCTCAAAGAACTTTCTAGAACAGTCTTCCCCCTACCTAACTCACAGGACTGTAGTCTTTCCTCAGAATCAAATGAAAGAACAGATGTGAAATTTATAAGTGCTCACCCACCTCACAGAGTAGTCTGGACAAAAGTCCTGAATATTTCAGAAGTTTAGATTAGAGTTAGTCCCCAACATACTCAGAATGTGGTATTCAAAAAGCCAGATGTATTTCTTCAGGTCCTGGGTGGCACCCTAGTTCATACACCTCCAGGCACTCAACAGCTGTTTACCAACTCAAAGAAATTTGGCTCTGCCCTTTCCTATGAGGATCATACTTCAGAGGGCTACGAGTTTAAGGGGGGAAAGGCCTTGAGTAGATATGTAGTCCGAACCCTTCATTTTACAGAAGCGGATAGACACCAAAGTTCAGAGTCTGCAAGGAAACTCTAAGTTCTTGGTGGTCCCCAGAGGAGCCTGAACATTTTCCACTCCCACCCAAGGGCAGTGCTGGGGTTGGGGAAATTGCTTACACTGCTGCCCCCCTCCCCCGCCTGCAAGTTGCAGGGGGGACACCCGAGCCGCTGTGGGGAGGTCTGCTTTCCTGGAAGACATGAGGGAGAGCCCTGCCTCAGCTGTTAGTGCTAAAATGAACGGCCGGGTCAGAAGCATAATCCCTTATTCTTCGTTGGGGCTTTACGGTTTCTCGGGCTCTTTCCTAGCCGCGCTCTCATTTCATTCTACACAATGCACGGGTTGGAAATGAAAGAGAGAGAGCCCCGGGCTAGGGACGAAGCTGTGGGTGGCCCGGGAGCCTGCAGCCCTCCTGACGTGCGTGCGAGCCAATGCGGTAGGGCCAGAGACTGTTGCGTCACGAGGGACCTCGCAACGGAATGTCTTACGGGCGACCAACGGCCAAGGTCAATGGCCCTGACCGTCAGGCTCGCGAACACCTGTGCAGCCTCTTCCTGCCTCACAGTTGTGCGCACGGGGCTCCCTCCCCGGCTCGAGCCCCCACCCCGGCTCGAGCCCCCTCCCCGACTCGAGCCCCGGCTAACTAGCAAAATCGTTTGCCTGTTCTCTCCCAAAGCGAAGCCGCAGCCCCTTAGTCCCAGCCTGGCCTTGGCGGCCAGCCGGGAAGCCCCGCTCTAAGCTCCCTCGCCTGGGCATTGTCGTCGGAACCAGGAGCTTGGGAGCGGTTGCCGGCAGTCCACCTGTGAGTGCTGGGGGCAACCCAAGCGACCTTCAGCTCTATCAAGGAACGACCCCGGGGAAATGAAAGCCTTCCTGAGGCCCAGTGCCTCCGTTTCCCTCTGGGCAGGAGTGGAAAGAGAACCTTCAGAGGCTTGACACAGCAGTGGTTTGGTTGTGTGGGGCACCTGAATGTAGACCCTGCCAGGGGTGGAAGAGGCAGGCGCTCTCAGATCTCAGCTTAATAATTATAGGCAAAGAGATGATCCCGTTTGCCTCCTAATTCCCAATGTGTTCTTTTGAAATCTCAATCCAGACATCCAAAATGAACTCTCGCTTGGTTGGGAAAGGGGAAGAGTTAGGGCTTTTCCGTATAATCCAGTGGTTAGTGCTCTCCCCTTCGTCCATTTTCCTCGTAATTACTTACGTAATTAAGTAATTACGAATCCGCTGTATCTCCTGCTCTCCCCACAGAGTGTAAGCTTCTTGAGGGATTTGGTTATCTTTTTGTGGCCTAGATGTTTGATAAATACTTGTAGAATTGGGGGAAGAAAAAGGGGCAGGGAAAAGTGGAAGATAAAGAGAAGTGAATGGAAAGAGACGGTGGAGATGGGAGGGTAGAGAGAAGACCAGAGGGAGGAGTGGAAGGGAGAGGAGAAAATGTTGCCTGAAAAGAAATTCCCCTTTCAAGCCAACAGAGGAACATTGCAACAGAAAGTAAATGGGTTCCTCATGAAAATATTACCCCCTCATTCCTACAAATCACCTAAATTCTTTTTGACCATCAGAAATAGAACTCGTTGGTGGCTGATGCTTTAACTTTAAAGCCTGGGAAATAATATTCAGTGCTATGTCCCTAACTACTGATTAAAAGCCAAGCCAAAACAAAGCCTCAGAATCCAGCCCTATCAACATGTGCTAGCTCGGATCTGAGCATCCCCAGCTACTGGGCTGTGGGACAACATCACTACAAACTGTCAAATTTGAATCTAAGCTATTTGACTTTAGCTAAGCCCACACAGTTTTTTCTTTTATTCATCTCTTGTTGACTAGCAATCTCCCACTGAATTTGGAGAACCTAAGCTGCAATCCTGATTCTGCTGCTATCTGTGTGATGTTGGGCAGTTTACTTTTCTTTGATGGGCCTAAGGTTCCTTGTCTGTAGAAAGAGAAGATTGGACTCAATTGCCTGTAAGGTCCCTTACATGACTTTCAATTCTATTAGCCCCTTATCATAGTACTAAGCCTCCCACCCAGCCCAGTCCAATTACACACTACCTCCAGGCTCTTTTCTAGGTGTAAGTCCACTGCTTCCAGTTCTGACCAAATCAACCCTCTGCTTAAAAACTGATTGCTCCCTCAGTAGAAGACAAAATCTGGCATTCAAACCCCTCTATAATCTGGCTTCAACGTACCTTTCCTGCCTTATCAAGTATTACTTCACTTCGCATACTGAAAATTCCAGCCAAGTCAGAGTCTATCTTTTTAGTCTGCTCATGAGGAAAAGGAAAGTTTTGGGCTACATGGCCTCTCTTTACTAAGTACTAGTAATCTGTGATCTGTCCCCTGGATTTTTGAGGCTCTGTGCTTTTTTGGAACATTCTCTTACAAAAGTCCTCCCTCATACCTTTGCCTACAGAAAGCAGGTAGAATAGAAGGTAGCCTTTTCCTAATGTTCATTCAACTATTCGATTCCACAAACATTTATGAAGTATCTACTATGTATAATGCGCTGTGCTAAGCATGGGTGACATAAACCTGAAACAAGAAAGGATCCTATCTCTTAAGCAGTTTGTTTTCCTGGAATTTCCCCACATATTGGAATGTTAAAACTCTACCTATCCTTCCAGGCCTATCTTAAAAGCTGACTTCTTCATTAGGCCTTCACTAAGCTCTATAGCTCCTCTAAATTTCCATGGCATTCTAGACCTCTTTCATGGCACTTCTTTATTGCCCTGAATTAAAGGTGTTTCTAGACACTAGCCTTTATGAGGGCTGTAAAGATTTTAGCGATCTAACTTTCTGTCCTTAACAGCACCCAGCATACCTCCTTGTGCATAACAGGTGCTCAATAGGGGGCAGCTAAGTGGCACAGTGAATACAGCACCAGCCCTGGAGTCAGGAGGAAGACCTGAGTTCAAATCTAGCCTCAGACACTTAACACTTACTAGCTGTGTAACCTTGGGCAAGTCAGTTAACCCCAATTGCCCTGCTACTGTTATGAATCGTAATGTAAACATCTGATATGCAAGATGTATTTTCATTATTACAAATTGAACATAACCCACAAGTTGAGAACCACTGGTCTAGTGCATGCACAGGCTACACAGTCCTGAGGGCTCAAAGTGAGCAGTATAGACTATGTCATCACCATTTTGCCAAAAGCCAAATCTATGTCCAGCCTCACCTGGTTCCCTAACCAATGTTTGTCACTTATAAAGCTCTGCTCAATTACTTCCAAAGAGCTTACTATTGTTCTAACTTCTATCCTGAGTAAATCTGTTCTACTATCAAATCAGTCAAGTAGACTTCCTCTTCAAAGAAACACACATAGAAATAGTGAATGCTAAAAATCCCAGAAAGCTGCTACATATAGCTTTGCTGAGACTTTAGTGCACTTTGCCAGTCTCAATAGCGCTAAAAACATTCTCCCACCCATTTAAAGAGAAAGCTACAGAGTTGATTAGTGACTCAGAATCATGGGGCAGAGGAGAAAGACACTATTCTACCCATAAAACAATAGCTACTACTTACATAGCGCTTACTATGTACTGGGTATTGTGCTAAGCAGTTAACAAATATTCTTTTATTTAATCCTCACAATAACCCTGGGAAGTAGGTGTTGTTATTATTCCCATTTTTCAGATGAGGAAAGTGAAGGAAACAGAAGTTGAGTTGCCCAGGGTCACACAGCTAGTGTCTGAGACTGAATTGGAACTCAGGTCTTCCTGACTTCAGGCCTAGCATCTATCTAGTGTGCCACCTAGCTGCTGCATAGAGCTAGGGAAAGAGAACTGATTAATTCCTAAACTCCCCCACCCCACCCGTGTGTGTGTGTGTGTGTGTGTGTGTGTGTGTGTGTGTGTAAATAAATAAATGTACCTTGTTTATCAGGCAGACATCTATAGTCCTTCTGGGAAACAAGCGGGGTTATCTCCTTTGGGCTCTAGATTTCAGTTTTTGCTTTCAATGATAAATAGCAAGGATAAGTGAACAGAAGGATATCTTAACCCATTACTGATTCCATTAAGTAAATTTCCTTGGAGAACATCCTACTACAAAATGGGACAGGAGAAGCAGAAAACAGCATGCATAACAAGAGACAACAAGCCAAAGCAATTTCACCTTGGTTTCAGTAGTATATATAGATTACAAAGGGACCATGAAAGCTTTGATAGCCTATTTTGTAAAAACCAAATGACTCATAAACAGGAATTTTGGATGACAGAATTTAGAGGGATTCTTTTCAAGTTTGGTTATCATAGTAAGGTTCATGCCAAAAAAAAAAAAAATTGGAGAATGAAACAAGAAATTGGCATTTGACTTTGCATATTATTATTTAATATAATTTAAATTTTCTCTATGTCTTTGATAAATATGAACACAGAGATAACTGTTCAACAATCCTCTGGTTATGAATGTCAATTGATACAGGTCTAAATGGAAGGGGGTTCCCTATATGATTCTGTGGATAATATTGTGCTGATTGCATTAGGCCCTAGAATGTTACAGGGCTTCCTCAATGAAACTCAAGAATATTCAAAAGAGACCAACCTAGCAGTCCATATAGGAAAAACAAAATGGATAAAAAATGTCTGCTATCCAGACTATGCCAAGCAACTGGAAAGCAACTGCATTGAGTTAGACCAGGAGTATATATCTGGGGCAGGCACTGCACATAGATAAGTTAGGCCCTGAATTTAATATGAAGGCTAGAGTAGTCTGAATTGCATTTAGAAACCTGTTCAGTGCTTCCACTGCCACTCAGCCAAAACCCTAACTTTTTCAGCACAAATGTTTGCCTGGTGATACTATGTGGTTGTAAATCTTAGAATGTCACAATCTATGAAGATTCATAGTTGTGGATGACCTAAAGGGCAATAAATCAAAGAAAAATGGAAATATACATGATAGTGCACATAGGTCACAACATAGTTGTATGTTCAAGAGAGCAAAGCTTAAGGGATAGCATGGAAGAAATGTATGATAGGAAATGGAGGGGGGCTGGTCACATATTGAGAGCAAGATGGACATCCAGAGTGGTGTACTGCTGCCCAGGAGACAGTATGGTAGAATGGAAAGAGAACTGGTTTTGGAATCAGAAGATCTGGGTCCCAAACATGCCTTTGATGCTCACTACATGTATGAACACGGGCAAGTCTCTTCCCCTCTCTGTAAAATGAGGAGGATGAACTAGATGACCTCTGAGGTCCTTCCAGTTATAGGTCTAGGATCCAATAACATAGAAGATGCCCTCTAGAACAATGTAGAGAATCTATGCGAGAACAGGGATAAGAATTGTGCAGGATGAGGAAGCATGGCTGGGTTCGAATCTGCATCAATGAAGGAAATATCTACAACTAAAAGAACACTGAACCCATGAAGCATATTGAAGTCTATTTTTAATATATTTATGTATTCTATGCATGGAAATACCAGATATCTTTTTTGGTGGTGTAACAACTCATCTGCAAAATGGGGAGAGGGGGGAACAATGATCTAGTACCCTTCGACTCTAATATCAAATCAAATAAAGTATAGAAAGCATTTTTCAAACCTTAAAGAACTATATAAATATGAATTATTATTACTATTGTTATATGACCTGTGATAAGCTATTAATCCTCTCAAGCTACTGATAGCAATTGGGCATTATTTAGATTTGAGTTCGTAGGTGCAAAACACTGGAGGCAAAGATGATCTGGGCTAGGTTAGAGGGGTTTAGGACAAGGATAGGGTCAGGGAATCCCTCTCCTTGTTACCTTTAGGAATTCCCTACTCTTCCTCTAGGGTATAAGGAGGTTAATGGGGAGAAAGTCTTTGGCAATGTGGTATAATAGAAAGAACACTGAACTTAGAAGACAGAAGACCTGGTTTAGATCTTACCACACTATGTGACATAGTGAAAATCATCTCACCTCCCTAAGCCTCTTATATAAAAGGAGGGATATGGACTGAGTAATTGTTAAGGTTCTTTCCAGCTCAAAATCCTGTGATTCCTAATTCATACCCCAACATTAGTGAGGAAAAAGGAGAGATGAACACCAGACCTGGAAGGGGAACTAGCTACTGAGGCCAGATTCTGGATAGGCTTCTTTGGAGAGGAAAGAGGTAACTCCAGGAAGAAGTTACCTGAGGCTTATTTCATGTAATGGTTGACCTAAGTCATTACTCCCATTTCCACAGGCAGCACAGTGGAGAGAGTACTTGACGTGGAATCAGAATATAAGAGTTCACATCCAGCCTCATACATAGCTATGTGACCCAGGGCAAGTTACTTGTTTGGTTCAGTTTCCTCATCTGTAAAATAAAGATAAAAACAGCACCTACTTCAGAGTCCTTATGAGGATCGCCAGTGCTTAGCTCTGCATACAGTACGCAGTAAGTGCTGTATAAATGTTGACTATTACTATTATTCTTATCTCCCTCCTTTTCACTCCTGGTGCTGTTCCTAGCCCTGGTTTTAAGCCTGCTCCTAAGGAAAGGGCATTTCTTGAGACCTTCCGCTATCCCTACATCTCTATGCCTAGATACCTTCCCAAAATGGGGGCGATGGCATCATCAAGCTAGATGGCCTGACACCTTTTCCAGATAGAAGCCTGTACCTACCCTAATCATACTTGACCTAGCCTGGGACATAACCTTTTCCTTGACTTGGCAATCTATTGATTTTTCTCTCCTCAAACAAGACAGGTAAGATCTTTATTTCACCAAGTCTTTGCCATGGTCTTTGCATTGATTTTGCATAAATTAAAGTGAAAGCCTTCTTTGAGTCATTATTTTATCTGGGTAGGCTATAATGGGAGCTCTGAATGTGGCAGTTTTGACTGTATTCAACGTTTTGGACTACTGTAGCTTTGTGACCTTCAATTCAATTCAATTCAATTCTGCACACATTAATTAAATACCTACTAAGCTCCAGGCACTGTGCTAGGTGCTGAGGAAACCATAAATGAACCCTGACCTCAAGGTCCTTAGAATACAGAAGCATAAATCTAGAACTAGAAAATTTTTGATGTTCCCTCATTCAACCCCTTCATTTTTTTACAGGAGAGGAAACTGAGACCCAAAGAAATTAAGTTACTTTCCCAGCGTCATACAGACAGTAAGTGGTAGAGGCAATATTCAAACTCAGGTTCTCAGACCCCCAAAGTTCTCACAATAGGACACTTTCTGTCTGAGCTTACACTTTACTACCCCTTATTATATACCTCAAGCATCATAAAAGCACAGTACCCCTAGCAATAAATGAGGGTGTCCCTCTTCTTTTCACTAGATTGGCCCAATCCTATGGACTGGACAGAACATGTCCATATTCATCATTAGCTTTGATCTTTCTAGTAGCATTTAAAGGAGAAAAAATTCCAATTCTTCTCTGTGCAAGACAAAGAGTCAGCTTGACCTGCACCATTTTCTCCATCTCCTCATGAAGGCAAAGGTTGAACAGGTCCATTAGGAAAGGCAAGCTAGCCATAGAAGTTCCTGTGCCATGGACAATGCCCTAATGAGTCTCATTAGGGAAGAGGGACAAACACTTAGGGCTGGGCAGATTGCTCACCACAGTCTGGTTTTTGTATTGACCACCTGGTCTAGGATTTTTACAACAATTCCCCATTCCCCACTATCAATAGCTGGCCAGGAAACCCTGGCCTTCTTAGTACGCTGCATCTGAACCAGTCTGCTAGGAGCAAAGATGCCACTGAGAAGGGTAGGCAGGGAGAGGTGAGCAGGGCCAGCCCTGCGGGAATAATAGCTTAGTTCACCTCCTGTTTCCTCATGACTGGCTGATTGGAAAAGGGTTCAAAGAAGCATCCAGTACTGAATCTGTACCATGGTCACGACTGGCATGAGCTACGGGAATCAGAAACCTGGGTCTCAATCAATCCATGTGCTATTTTTGAACTGGAACAGTAAATGCCTCATTTCATTTCTCCAATTGGCCAATAAGGGCAATGTGGCAAGAATTTTGTTTTTGGCCTGATGGTGCAAGTACTTTGTCTTAAGGGTGGATGTGTGTGTACACACAGACACACAGACACAAATACACACACACACTAATTCACCTAAGGCTTAAAGATTTTTGTTATTTCTGAGTTTCCTTTGGCTTCCAAATCCAGCCAATATTTTGGCCTCTCCTATGACTTTTAGACACAGTGTTTTTCCAATTCTGAAATTCTCTTGCCTGTAGCAGACTGCCAAAGGATAGGGTTGGAGAGAACAAAGCTAAGAGATTACAAACTCAACACCCAGAAAACCTTGTCATATCCTAAGGTTTCTCACTGGGCCCACAATTTAAATAATCGTTTTAAAAGACTGCACAAAATGGAGGTGGGGGGTTACCAGGACAGTTACCACAAAGCAGGTAGTTGATTTTCAATGAAAAGCAAAAAGATTGAAAGGGATTCGCCAGAACCTTGTGTGATGGGACTGCTAATGAGCCCCTGGCGTCACTGACAGCCCTGCTCCCTCTCCCTCCCTCCTTCCCCTCTTTTATGAGCCAGCTGGAAATCAGGGAATTACATGCTAAGGAAAACCCTTCATCTAAACATAGAATTATTCTGAACAAGGATCAATGCAACCCAGCTAATCAGCTTACCAACTGAATTAATTTTTATTTTTTTTTTGTATTTCCAAGGCTGCATCTCCTGTTGAGACCGGAGAACTTTAGTCGTAATAATAATAATAATAATAAAAATTTGGTTGCATTGGTGAAAGGAGTGTTTATATATGAACAGTCATTTCTGAAAGCACCTTCCCTACCAGCTGCTCTGCAGATAATCATTGCGATCAATCAGTACCAACTCAGAATAACCTACTTCACATGAAGTTATTATCAGAAGGTGCACGGTCGAAGCAAAGGCCATTTTCTTTTTAAAAATCAGGCTTGGTGACCATGCTGTGCCCAGGAAATGTGTTTGTGCCATCAATTTTATGAAAAATATGTTTTCAGCAATCAAGGTTTGATTTTTTTTAATGCAATGTACTTGAAGACACAAAACAACATCACTAATTGAATATAGACAGCTCAGAGATTCTCTGACATCATTTCAGGAGTCATGTAATAATTTTTTGTGGTTTAATTCAGTTTCCAAATTCAATTCAATTTAACAAGTATTTATTAAGTACCTCTTATGTACTAGGTACTTCACTATCTTCGAGAAATCCAAATGCCAAAAATGAGAGAGTTCCTGCCTTTAAGGAGTTTACATTCTTCTGGAGGGAGGAATATAATACATACACTAATAAGTCAATACGAGATCTATACAAAATAGCTACTGAGATGGAGGAATGGAGATGTCTGGTTGGAAAGAACATTCTACTGGAAAATAGGAAGCAGCTCTTCCACTGGCTAGCTTTGTGACCTTGGCTAAGTTAGTTCCCTTTTCTGGGCCTCTGATTTGTCCTCCATAAAAATGAGAGGACTGGACAAAATGATTCTTAAGATCCCTTATGGCTCTGACGTTCTAAGTGTTTTTTAAAGGTTAAGTACAAATAAGGCCAGTGAAGAGGCTATCTATACAAATAAAATGTCTGTCTTTAGTTAAAAGGTTTAGTTAAAATTGGATTCACCTTGTAAGAAAACTGAGGGCTTTTCAGAAGAGTACACTTATTACTAAATGGTAGGCTGGACAATAAACATGATGTCCCCAGGTACCTAATATGGAGGCCCTGGTGCCATATTTTGTTCCTGCCCCTGATCTCTCCCTAAGAAGTCTGGAGAGGCTCTCAAGGCCTGGACCTGTTCTGATACCTCCACTGAGAGTGTTATGCTCAGCTCTGGTCAGTAACTGGGGATGTGGGAAATATTAAAATGGCCCTGCTGTCTGAGAGTCACCCTCAGTCTCCAGGCTGTTTTTAATCTTCATCCCAAGGAGATTCCTGGCATCCCTAAACATTCAGCACAATGTGGTAATTCTTGCCAAATAAGGACCAGACTAAAGCCACTTTATGATCTTTGGGATAAAAGGTGTTTCATCCATCAGACAAGGATGTATTGAGTACCTGTGGTATATCCAACTCTGTACTAGGTCATGTGTTGGGAGGTAGAGGTAGAGGGATCTGACTCTGGACTAAGAACTTAGAATCTAGTTATGAAGGTAAAATTAATATAGAGAAAAGAATTAGAGAAACTTAGAGCTAGAATATACTGTAGAGACCACTACTGAGTACAACTCATTTTACAAAAGAGGAAACTGGGGTCCAGAGAAAGGAAGAGACTTACCTAAGGTCACACAGTAGGTGCCTTGACTCTTTTCCACTATGCCATGGTGCCTATAAACAAGTATTGGAGTATGAAAGAGACAGTAAGAATTGTAATAGTCAGAGGCTGGAATGTCCTCTGGAGAAATAGAAGACATTTACTTCTCCCGGTAAAAAATGATGATGTTGAACAAGTCATTTCATTTCTTTGTGCCCAGGTTTCTACCTCTCTACAAAAAGATGATTGCACCAGATTTCAAAGCTCTTAACATACTCTAACGCTAATATAAAAAGAATGGAGACTTTCTAAAATCAAATTAAATACCTGAAAGCTGGAATTTTGCCTTAAAATATAGTCCCCTTGTATCTTTCATTAGAACTTAATTCAATAAAAGAAATGGCCCAAGGCTTCTAGTGCCAGAATCCCTGTTAGCTGATCCTGGGAAAATCCATGAATACTTTCAGGTACCAATAACCTACTGCAAAGCCTGGTCCATTCTACCAAACCTGTTAGGAGATATATCATTCTTGTATGTTCCCATGAACCTTAGAACATAGATCATATTTTTTTAAAGAAGAAAGACTAGATTTCTAGGGATGGGTTTTAAAATATGATCAATTGAATCTGACAATCAGAGAAGAGTTGTAATGAGGTAACTGGTAGGTTTTGAAGTACTCTCAATTCTCCAGCCTTCTCTCATAGTCTTCTCACATATGCTGAGGCAAATGATATAAATCACTGATGTGATATTTTTATTTTTTGGTATAATTGCAAAGATAAGTATATGTCTCAAAAAGAACAAGGAAAACTAACCTCTCATGAAATATAGAGGGAGAAGGAAGCAGGGGGCTTGCTTTAGGCATCATAGGGCCACTGCTCCAGTATGTCTCCCAAGTAACTGCTAGAGTGGGAGGCTTTGAATTCTCCCTTGCAATTATTTGTTGAAATTAGTTATGAAATTTCCTCACAACTTGCCTTGGCCCTAAAACAAAATTGTAAGGTAAACCAAATTTGGTTTTTGTGCTCTCCCATCAACCCTTTCCATACCCTTTCCTTTCCCTTTCCCCTGTGCCCCCAAGTGCCCATCCTGAAACCTGTTCCAAGAGAGCCATGATCTGTGAGATTAATACTGAAAATGGTTTAGGGTTGTTGTTCACAAATTGATTTGTATTTGATTCTGGAAAACCAAAATTTTTAAGACCAAAGGAATGAACTTCTCATGGTAGAATTTTAGGCCAGTAAGGGGAGATGTTTTGGGGACAAGCAATATTCAGACCACTTTGTGTACTGAGAAAGCTGGCGTTAGCTATACACCTCCCTCTTTGAATGGGAGATTCTGTAAGACCCAAAAGTTTTTAAAACCCAAAGGGATGAATATCTAATTGTGGAATTTTAGGCCAGTGGAGGGAGATGCTTTGGGACAAACAGTCCTCATATCACCTTGCCTACCAATAAGGTTGCCTTCCCATACACATTTACCTATTGGATAGACACTAACATTTCAGTCTGTCAAAACCAGATTAGCCATCTTGCTATTTAGCCATTACTCATACCAGCCAAATATTGTCCTTCAGCCTTTTTGGATATCTGAATTCCAGAATGGAGGCCCAACTATACAAAAACATTTCAATAGTTTGATATTTGATTGTTGTTTGATATTTGATTGTTGTTTGCAACAGCAAAGCCAAGTAGGGTATTATGCAAAATTATCTAATGAACTTGAGTTCTGGGACTATCTAGAATTCTAGATCAACAGCAAGATGGTTCAGGATGCTTCTGTTGACTCCTAAAAGCATGCTTTTTAATATAACACAAACTGATATTAAAGATTCTCTTTTTCTGGGATTATGAAGGACTCTTAAGATATGCTTCTGTGATTATGAGCTGCCCCACAGTAAATAAGAGAACTTTATAATAAAAGAAAGAAGTTATTATAATACCAGGGAGACTTGAGGGCCTGTTATTAATGTCATAACAGCAGTGAAACACTGACAGAGGCATCTCATTTGGAAGTCATTTTTAAAGAGGTAAAATAATCCTGTTAATCTTTAACCTTCAGCGATACAGGGCAAGGAAATTCCCACATCCCCAGTTAAGCCGAAGCCTTTCCTCTCTAGATTTATTGTCCAAACGCTCCCTTTCTTCTGGTTAACTATTAAAAGATTTAATAAACAACTACATAAAATCCTTGGGCTTGTATACTCAAGGCGTTCCCAGCCTTCTCTCTGTCATTTTAATTCTTCCCACTCTCCTTCCATCTTCTTTTTTAGCCTGTGCCTATGAGACACTCTGGGGACAACTAGACTTTCATCAATAGATAACCACCAAACTCCACCAAAATAGACCCATTGATCCAATTACTTTGATCTATCACAAAACTGACCAGCACTGCCATATGAGAATATTATTGTACCACATTAGTCATGATTTTTAACATCTTAATTGAATGAACAACTGGAATCACTTAAGGCCTGCTGATATGGCTGAACAGCTGGCCTGGCTTCCATTGCTCACAATGGAAATGGAAAAGAATTTCTATCTCTAAGATGGAAAATGAAGTGGCAAGGAGAAAAGAGGCAGAACCTAGGAAATGGTAACCAGTGTATGGAAAAAATGGTTCATCTGTATGAATAGATCCAGTACGTGGCCAGTCATGGCCGTCAGTCAGTTCACCAAGTGGTCATTAAAATGGACAAACAAAAAATGAAATGACAAACAGCCAGCTCTGTGGCCAAATGTGAGTACAGTCATACCTTTTTGTTTTGGGCCTGTGAGTCAGCACAGTAGCTGTGGAGGACAGACCTAATCAGGAGCTGAATGAAAGCATCAGACATGGTCTCTGCCTCAAAATAAGCAGGTTTCTTTCCTCTGGCCAAATGGCAAATTGGTGGCCCATGGTAACTGGATTTTAGTTGTGATATGAGTGACAAACTCAGAAAGATACTTCTTTTCAAAGAGGGAGACCCTCTCCATGGGTGTTGTGGGTTTTTTTTTAAATATTCACAAATTGCACCTTCTTGCTGGGTTCACAGTTTATTGAATCCCCTCACTGAGGAAAATCTGCTTATTTGTAAGACCAGGCCATTTATGTTTACTGGATTTTTAAAAATTGGGTCCTTTGGGGAGGTGGGTAATGCCAGAGGCCACAAGTACAAAAGTAAAACATCAATGAAAAATAAAACAATGAGTAAACATAGCAGCAATATATACATACATATATCCATTCATCCATACATACGCACACATACATACACTCTGATCATCTCTCAATTAATTGTATTGCATTTGCCATAGCGAATATCTACCAGTGGGATGGCTTTCCCCTACTTGCCCCTCCCTTACTCTGTCCTCTGCTCCCCCTCCCTGCCCTTCCAATATGCCTTTGAGACTCTTGCTATCACAAATGTGTACTTAAAGAATATTTTAATGTGTTTTAACCCAAGCAAAACATTATCTGCAAGGTAAATTTACTATAAAAATAAATGTGGCTTTTCAAGATCTTTGAATTATTCAGTGTTTGGGACTATCTATGTATGCAAATATATTATATATGTTACATATGTATACATATGATGATATGTACTTCCCTAGCCCAGTATCACAAATAATTGAGAGTTGAGTGCATTTTAAGTCAACCTTAAAATGTGACTCAGCTGGAAAATCCTTGATTTGCTTTAGAAAAGGAGAAGGAGAGGCAGCTAGGTGGCATAGTGAGTAGAGCACCAAGCCTGGAGTCAGGAGGACCTGAGTTCAAATCCAGCCTCAGACACTTGACATACTTGCAGCTAGTGTGATTTTGGGCAAGTCACTTAACCCTAATTGCCTTCCAAAAAGGAAAAAAAAGAAGAAAAGGAGAAGGGGATCATCTAATAATGTATCACCTGGTACCTGATCTCTTTATTCTTCTTGCACTTCTCCCATATATTCCAGGGTCAACTGCTGACCCTCACACTTTGTTGTCTCCTTCTTTTCTCTTGCAGGTTGCAATTTAGAGCCAATTTTAGTAGTAAGTGTAGAAGCTCCCTGTCTCAATTTTGGTAACTACATATAAATGCTCTTCTTCACCCTAGGAAGACACTTCCATTCTATTTGTAACCCTAGATAATAGTAGACATATTTGAAGTGCAATTAAACATATGTAAATGCAACATTTAAATAATTAGGGTAGACAGTACTGTTCAGTAGTTTCAGTCATGTTCAACTCCTCATGAGCCCATCTGGGATTTTCTTGGTAAAGATATTGATGTGGTTTGCCACTTTCTTCTCGAGCTCATTTTATGGATGAGGAAACTGAGGCAAACAGGGATAAGTGACTTGCCCAGGATCACACAGCTAGTGAGTGTCTTAGGTCACATTTGAACTTAGGTCTTCCTGACTCCAGGCCCAGTATTCTATCCAATGTGCCACTTAGCTGCTCCAGACACTACTAGCATCCCCCTATTAGACTATGAGATCTTTCAAGGGCAAGGACTCTGCCCTACTTAATCTTTGTTTATTATGTGGTGTTCTGAACATAGTAAACACTAAATATTTGTAGAAGGTAAAATATTGTCTATTTACTGGATGTAACAGAAATCTGATCTAATTTGCATTCTTCTAAGTGTTCCTAGCTGCTGATCAACCTTCTTCATCCCCATGCCCTTCTCGGTGAGAACCCTATGTTGCTAGTAAAATTTAATCAGTATCTGCTACTATCATCGAATATAATCATGACTGATTTCTATTGCACTTTAAAGTTTACAGAGTGTTTCCCTCACAACCATCCTGTGAGGCAGGGGATTAGAGGATTATCAACCCCATTCATGGAAAAACCTGAGCCTGAAAGATTGTGACTTACCAAGTTCACACAGGTAGCAAGTGGGGTAGGCAAGATTTGAACTCAGGTCTTTTGACACCTAAAAGGACATTAGATTGAATCAAGGTCCTCAGACCCTCAGCTTTTCTTGGTGCAGCTTGGTACATGAATACATTTTCATTCTAGCTAAGGAGTCATTATCATTAAAAAGGATAAAGAATATGTTGCATCCTTTGGTACAACTGGTATGGCTAGGGCCTGTCTTTATCTTCTAGCAGTCTTGAACTTAGCATTGGTGCTAGGAGGCAGGGACTGTAGGATTTAGAGCTGGAAGGACCCTTGGAAATCATCTGGTCTACCCTCTTCCATTTTATAGAGAAAAACAGTGAGACCCAAAGAGGAGAAAGCAACTCAGACAAGGTCACATAGCTCGTAAATAGCAGACCAGCTTTTGCATGTAGATCCTTTGACTCCAAATCAAAGGTTCTTTCTCCTTTCCCAACATGCTTCCCTACATATACTATAGTAAAAGAACAGACTATTGGGATCCAGAGGAAAAACCAAAGCATCATGTTTCAACCTCTTCCTCCACTACCAAATCTTTGCCCATCCTTGGGTGAGGGAGCTACTAAAAACTTGCAGAAGACAAGCTAGCAGGAGGGACAAGAGAAAAAATCCCACATTTAAATTCACAATTTACAAAGCCCTTTCACATTTCTGATTTCATCTGATCCTCCAAACCCTATTAGGGAGGCAGAGCAGGGATTACCATTACTATTTGGCAGATGAGGAAACTGATCTTTGAAGAATAAGTGATGTGACTTGTTCAAGGTCATATAGGTAGTAAATAACAGGACTTGAAGCCACCATTTCTCCTGACTGAGTCTAGTATTCTTTCCATTCCAATGTTAGTGTCTAGTAGCATATGGCTGTCATTAAGGGGAAAACAGCTCAGACATTGCTTATTAAGTACATTTCTTTTGAAACAGGCAAATGAAATCAGCATGTAAACATTTTCTTGACCACACATAATATATGCCACTGGGAAAGAAATGCACCTTTTAACTGTAGCTTTTACTTAATTAATTCGCTATTGGGTATAACACAAGAACAAGGTTATAACCTGAGAACAAGGCTTCAATTTTTTCCGCTGGCATATGCTAGACACACAGTAGGTGTTAAATAAATCCCTAGCAACAACCTGATGATCAGCATTAGGGAATCAAATTTCTGGATCTTGAGAGATTTTTCTAGCTCTAGCTCTAGCTCTAGCTCTAGCTCTAGCTCTAGCACTCCCTGGGCAAAGGGGAGGGGGAAAGGAAGAAGTGAAGGCTCTTCTGCTAGACTCCTTATTTGAGTACGAACTGTATTACACAAGGATATATGTAGCTGAAACAGTCTGGTCAAATGCTCTGCAACCCCTTAATTAATCTCCATACTCTTGTTCTTACACATTCTTTCCTTATGAAGGAAGAGGGAGAGGGAGAAAAAAGCCAAACAAACCAAAGCAAAATGTCACACAGTTGTCTGTGCCAGGGCAACCTGGTTGTAAAAAGCAGGTTTCTGACTGAGTGCCAAGGTTCAATGGCCTTAAACCTGAGGGAGGACCCAATTTTGGAAGCAGACAGCAGAACATTTCATGGTCTATATCTAGGTCACTCGAGGAAATGCTGACTTTTCACGGCATAACCACAGCTCTGAAATAAATCCATTTAAACACGGAGGAACAGCCAGGCTGGGTCACACTATAATGTACTGGGGTGCCTTGTCAGGCTTGGGAATCTATTTACAAGGTAAATCCTTCAGAGTGGGTTATCCCACAGTGATTCCTACAGAGACAGTAGGTATCATTGGAATAGGGCGCTTCATCCTGATTAGTAATGAAACGACCATCTGCCAAGCAAAATCAGGCAGTAAAGTGGCGCTAATCAGGAAGATGACAGCAAAGTTAGTTCTGAACTAATTGTCCTTCTGTTAAGCGAGGAGCAAAGGCATACTGGCACTATCAAGGCTTTGAGGTACGTCGCCCAGAGCTGCAGATGCACCCTGGAAGCACTATTTCAGAATACATATTCCTGCCATTTAGGAGGCAGAGGGTATAGCCAGGGGTGCTTGGAATACTGATGCACCGAAGGCAATCAGATTGCTAACACAAATCACTTACCCATTTTAGAATAGCTAAAACATGGATAGTTTATTTCTGCTTTAACCCACATTTACAAACTTGTTAGGCAGTGCTGGGAGGCTTCCTGAGACTTTTATGTAATAGGTGACATGCAGCTGATACGCTGAAACACTAAAGGTAAGGTTCCCTGAGATGAGAAATGTAGTTCCTATGAGTCCTAGAAAATTGGGTGGGGGGGAGACTGAAGAACATAATAGTGAAATTATTTATGGAAAAACCACAGCCCAGTTGTTCTTTGGCAATGGGCAAACCAAGTGAGGGATAGCAAGTTGGGCAAATTCTCCAGTCGAGACAAATCTGTTACCTAGGGTTTCATTTCATCCATTACTGAGGATTTCATGGCATCAGCTCTAGAGGTGTCAACACAGGTTTGGCAATATAGCAACAAGTATGATTTAGTTTACCAGCCATATATCACATTATTACTCTAGATTGTGACTCACCATTTACATTCATCTGCTATAATCCTCCCTTTTTATTTCCTCCCCTACCCACTGCCCTGCAGATAGGAGAATACAAAAAAAAAATGCTGCCAAATTGGGAGGGGGGGGGCTTCTCTTCTGGTGGTGCAGGATGGGTTTTCACTTCTGTGACTGCAAACCTAGGTACCTAATATTCAGGAAGTGCTGAGAATAACCAGCCCTACCACTACAGTGATTTGACAGCTAAAAAGGCTAAGGAAACTAGCCCCCCCCACTTTGTTCATGTCCCCAGAAGCCAGGATTAGAGAGAGAAGGGTACAAGCTGGAGAAGGGGGGAGGTGGCTAGGACCCACGCCTTGCAGTCATATTTCAGGGCACTGAAGCACACCTTAGATCAGGATGACTGGCTCTGATGGCTTTTCTGAAGACTGGAAAGTCACAGTCCTGCAGAGGTTTCAAACTGCCTCAGAGGGCAGGTGGCTTTTGACACATCTCAGGCTAACATGCATGTAAAAATTTCCACTTGGGGCCTTCTCAAAACAGATTTTTCTCACCAGCTCTTCTCCCTCCCCACTCCTCCAGCTCTCTATAGCAGAAAAGAGACGGGATATACAGCGCGCTTCAATAGAAACAATTTTTAAACATGCCAAGAAAGTAGATTTCTCTCAAGGTCCTTATTTCCCTCATTTGAAAATACTGCCTTGTGATTGTGCTGGAGTCTAACAGCGACTTTCACCCTTTTCTAACCATTTGGTGGGTAAGGTACTTCCAGCCAGACAGCCAAAGGGAATACTTTCTCTTTTCCTGCCTACGTGTTGGAAACTACCAGGTATAGCTAAGTCACTGCGCCTGTTAAGTTGTCTTAAGGAGTTTCTCGATGGAGATGTTCTCTGAGCTCAGACTGACTGCCCCTTGGCTCTGTATAGCGCACCCCTTATATGGTAAAGACTGCACTGTCCACGGTACTAAAGATCGCTACTGAAATGTACGCGTTTTCAAAACCGAGCCACGCAAACCCTGAGGCAAGGGAGGAAGAGGGGCAGAGAGACTCAGAGAGACACAGAGCGAGGGAGACAGAGACACACAGAGAGAAAGGCCAGGGAATTGAGCATTCCCATGGCATTTCCCATGAGTCAGATGCCCCGATTGCGGGCAGCGAGTCCCTCAGCATTCTCAAGATCCTACCCTAAAACTCGGCACAAGTCCTGCAGACATGCATGACCACTGCATCGCATCACCTGATTGAAGGGGCTGCCGAGCTCATCTAGAGGGACTAGACAGGGATGTGCGTGTAGCACAGAGGGAAGTGTTCAGACAGGCACATTGGAGAGGCATGCCTGCGTCTGTACCCCAAAGCGTTCCATGCCCCCTCAGCCCCTTCCCCAATGGCTCCCAGCAGCATGCTTTCTCCCTCAGCCAGCCCCGAGAAGCCTCGGTTCAATCACTCAGGTGGGGGAGGAATCACCAGCTGAAACAGCATATGGGGTTGGTGTCAGTTCTTAGTGAACTAACTAGTGCCCCAAAACAAGCCACCCACCCCACGGAAGCCCAGCAGCACATCGCACACAGGCAGCAAAACATACACACACACACACACACACACACACAACTACACAACCACACACACGCACACAAACACACACACACCACAATATGTGGAGAAAACGGTCGTACCTTTCAGCCAATCCACCACTTGCTTAGGCAGCCACTTGCTAATAGGCTCCATGACCAGAGCCATCGTGAGATGACTTTCTCACTCCTACCAAGATGAGAGAAGGAGGAGAGAGCGTCTTCCTTCCTCAGAGCATGGCTCGGAGGTGAGGGCTGGAGAGATCTGACAATACAGCCCAAAGAGGAGATGGGGCCGTGTCTCTCTAGGTTCCTCCTGCACTGATTCAGTAATGTATAAAATTACACACTGATCAGCTCTAGCCCCTCCCCCCTCCCCCCCCACTGCACGCAGCCTGCAACAGACTGGAGCGCACTGAATCAGGAAATGGTGCAGTATGTATACCCTTACTACAAGAGTCTGTCCAACCCCCTTGCCACTCACACCCCAGACAGATCACATTGGAGAACCCCTCCCAGAGGGGAGGCCAGGCTAAGAACTGTCTGTCTGTCTGTCTGCAGCTTTCTCCTTCCAATCAGCTCTGGGTCCTGGGGAAAACAGCACAACTAGAACTTGGTGACTGCTTGTCTGGGCTTCGCAGCAAATCTGCTGACTGTCACTCAAATGAAAGAGAAGATGGAAATCTCATCATTCAGTTGGCATCGCCCATAACGCTGGGCACTTCAATCTTGATAATGCAGAATGATGTCGGAAGCTTGGAGTCTATGATCCTAATTTGAATCTCAAAATGAATATTAGATTCAACACTCAACACTTGTGAGAAATAAAGAGATAAAACTCAGTGTTAGAAGTGCAGCCCACTCTACCAGTGCCCCCTCTCCTTTCTAACCTCTTCTTACCTCCCCCACCAGCACCCCCAGGCTTAATTTCTCAAAGTCAATCAGTTCTATTGTTGAATTTATAGACAGATTCCAAATTGAGAGCCATGTGACTAATGAAGTTTTGTTCATTCTCACATAATTAGCCACAGGTGCCACATTGGCCCAGAGCACTGTAACATGAGTAAAGATGTTATGC
Source organism: Pseudocheirus occidentalis (assembly GCA_028646575.1). Taxonomy (NCBI): domain Eukaryota; kingdom Metazoa; phylum Chordata; class Mammalia; order Diprotodontia; family Pseudocheiridae; genus Pseudocheirus; species Pseudocheirus occidentalis. The sequence goes on from CM053602.1 coordinate 17,016,673, forward strand.
TGTTATTTGTGAGATAGAGGGTGTGGGGGAACAGGGGGATTAGAAGGTTTGGGGAAAAAATCCAGAATTGACTTTTTAAAGAAGGATCACATTATTACAGGATGAGGTCCCATTTTCCAATCTACAAAGCACTAGGGCCGTTTCTGAAGGAAATGGTGCTTCTAGGACCAGTTTAGTATCCACTGCACTTGGGCAGGGTGATCTCAGTTCTTATTCCTTTGCTAAATAGGGTCTTTAGCCAACCCAGTGCTGGGTATCTCATTGCTGAAGTGCTTTGGAACTTCACTATGCCCAAAAAGGCATTAATGGAAGGCTTTTGCCAGACATCCAGAGCCAATTTCAGTGTATGCAATTTTGTGTCTGCAATGGCAAAGTTAGGGCTAAATCACCCAGGCTGACTAATTTGCTGTATAATAACTACTGCAGAACCTTAGCTCTTTTGAAAAAATAAAAATACAACATACATTCATAGTTTCAGGTAGCTGAGTTTTCTGGATAGCTGAGGATTTACCTACACTATAAATGTATGAATGCATCTGAGTGTGTGAGGATTTGTGTGTGTGTATGTGCATGTGTGTGCTTGTGCTTATCTCCCCTCAATCTCTTGAAACCTTACTTCTGACTACCAGTCAACTGAAATTGCACTCTCTAAGATTACCAATGATTTCCATTCTTTATTTTCTTTCTCTTTCTCTCTTTTTTTGGGGAGGCTATTAGGGTTAAGTGACTTGCCCAGAGTCACACAGACCAATGATTTCTTTATTACTAAATGAAATGGGCTTTTCTCAATCCTCCAAAAAAATTTTTTCCCCTCTCTGAAGCTTTTGAAACTTAATTCCCATCTACCCCCCCAACCTGTATAGTCTCTCCTTCATCTATTTTCATGACATTGTTCTCTGCTGGTTCTCTCCCAACCTGTTTGACCATTCCTTCTCAGTATCCTCCTTTCCAGAATCATCATGCCTTTTCCCATCACAAAGACATATACATACATATGTACATACACACATTTACATACATATATAAGGAGCTCCACAAAATTCTGGCCTGGCCCATTTTCTGTCTCTTGATTATAGTAGTTCTGACAGGTAAAAACACCACATATCCAGCCTTGGTATTTCTCCTGAATTCCAATATCCATTACCAACTGCCTGCTGGCCTTGTCCACCTGGATATTTCAAAGGAATCTCAAACTCAACATGTACAAAATAATTCATTATCCCCTTCCCTAAACCCACTTCTCCAAATTTCCCTGTCTCTGCTGATGGTATTACTATCCTTTGGATCTCAAGTTTGTGGTCTCAGAGTGGCCCCATAGCCAATCAATTTCCAAGTCTTATCTATTTGACTTCCTCAACATCTCTGATCACCTTCCTTTTCTCCACAATTTGACCATCAGCATAATACAGGCCACATCACTGCTCATGGAGATTATTGTAAGTGTGCTAACTGGTCTTCTTGCTTCTAGTCAATGCCCTCTCTAATATATCTTCCCCATAGATGTGCCCCCCGCCCAATCTTCTTAAAATACAAATCAGACCATGTCATTCTCTCGTTCAAACTTCTTTAGTGACTCTCTATTTTCTCTAGGATAAATTAGAAACCATTTAGCCTTACTGGTTGTTAAAATCCTTCACAATGTGACTCCAGCCTATATTTCAAATGATTCCCATTCATGCACTCTACACTCAAATCACACTGACCTATTGGCTGTTTCCAGAACTTGGGATTCCATCCTCCACCTCCATACCTTTGCCTAACCTATTTTTGTACCTAGAATGTACTCTCTCCTCACCTCTACCTAGAAAAATCTTTAAGGATCAATTCAAGTAACTATCTACCTCATGTCATTATCATGTGGGTAAAATTAAAGTATTTTGTAAACCTTAAATAAATGCTGTATATCATCATTATCATCATCATCATCATCATCACACCAATTTCAACTTAGGATATTATTTTCCCTGCCTTCCTCAGAGGGTTGTTTGCATGGTGTCTTGGCAAAAGGCCTGACCTTGAAGACAGGAGAGGTTTGAATTTGAATCTCGGTTCTGACCTTTCAGAGCTGTGTGGGAATGACCAAGTCATTGTTCATTTCCCTTTGTTTAAAATGAGGTGAATAATCCTGGTGATACCTACCTCACAGATTTGTCATGAGGAAAGTGCTTGGAGAAACTGGAATGAATGTCAAGACAACTGAATAGAAACAAGTTTGGAACATATCATTGGAGCTAAGCACATCAAAACAGGAAGGGGCTTCAGAACATAGACTGTCTGAGCATACAGTACAGAATGTCAGAGCTAGAAGGGAACTTTGAGATAATCTAATCTTCCCCCCTTGCTTAAAGAGAAGGAAGCTGAGGGAGCAAATAAATATTTCTAACTGTACAGGTGTCTTTGTAAAAATCAATTTTAACAACTCAGCCCTGGGGGTTAGGGGTATGGGATAAAGGCCTCCCATGACCATCACTGCAAATGGTAACTTTACTGGATACCACTGAATCATTAAGGGACATTATACATTGAGAATAAGCTACTGTTTGACCTTCTAGACTTGGATTCCAGCTCTGTTAAGAGTTAGCTGTGGGACTTGGAATAGATGCCTCTGCTGTCTGGGCCTCCGTTTTCTGCCTCTATAAAACAAGGGGTTGCATCTGATCTCTAATGGCTCCAATTCCAACTTGAATATTCTGAGTTTCTTGACTATTACTTCCCAAGACAGCACCAAAATACTCTTTTGGGGATAGTAGGGAAAGAAGGAGGCAGGATCAAGGGGCACACTTGGGTATTTGGGCTGTTTACCTGTGCTGTCCCTCTCCTCAGGGAAAAACAGGGCTTTGATCTCCTGGTCACCTCTTACTAGCTGTGAATTTACTGCTAAAATCTCAAAGCTAGTCCCATAAGATTCCTTTAATCCTAGAAATATTCTTTTGTTCCTCTGGAGAAACATGTCAACATTCCTGACAGTAGCAGTAATAGCTTAGAAGAGAATTACCTCACAACTCCTGTCTGGTCAAATGGTCTGCAGGACTCATCTTCTGCCTTAGAAGAATATGGAGGCAGTAGACAAAGCAACCTTGCTTTCAAACGCACAACCTGAAAATAAGAACACTTTGCATCACTAGCAGCCATCTCAAAGAGCTATCACATTTGGGTTGCATTTTTATTTTCACAGTCATTCTTAAGTGGCATATTTGTCAGCTAAGGATTTTTGTTGTAGTGGAATTTTCTTATAATGAATATATTTTTACCAAGCACCTTCCCTTATCTGTTGGCAACAGGTGAGAAAACAGAACAAATGTATAGGTGTTCTTTGTTGAATTAGTAAGTGAGAAGTCTTTGGACCCCACTAGTAGAAAATAGACAGTGTCAAGCACATACCACACCTCTTTCTTTCTTCTCCAATCTTTCTCCCTATCATTCTCTTGGGTTGGGGTACTTTGATGAGCAGCTTAGGAGTTCAGGTTTCCTGGAGGGAATGGCTAGGATATTTAAAGTGGGAGACATAAAAGGGGTGAAGGATCATTGTTTCTTGGTGGTAGAATAGTAGAATTACAAAGAGGTCAGCAACAGTTCAGATTTGCTTTCCTCTCTTTTTCCTACCTGTAGGGCAAGCTATGCGAAGTCAGGTACTGTTACATGGATGAGAACCAGAGAAAACATGTGCTAGACAAGAAAATGTAATGTAATTACATAAGTGAATGATTATAACTTTGGGTTTATATGGAATCTTCCTTTATGATGGTCTTTTCTGTAACAGGATTTGTCATAGAAAAACTGGAATTGGAAAGGACCTCAGAGGTCATCTAGTTCAACTCATATCTGGACAAGAATCAATCAATCAATAAGCATTTATTAATCCTACTATGGGCCAGGAACTGTGTTAACCCTAAGATACAAAGACCAAAAAAATGAGACATTCTCCTTTCAAGAAGCTTATATTCTATTGGGGGATACAACATGTATACAATATGTAGATAAATACAGGAATCGCCTCTAAATTTACCTAGTAATTATCCAGCTTTTGCTTGAGGTTCTGATGTTCAGTCATTTCAGTTGTGTCTGATTCTTCGCAAACCCATTTGGGGTTTTCCTGGTAAAGACACTGGAATGCTTTGCCATTTCTTTCTCCAGCTCATTTTACAGATGAGGAAACTGAGCAAAAAGGATGAGATGACTTGTCTAGGGTCACACAGGTAATAAGAGTCTGAAGCTACATTTGAACTCAGGAAGAGAAATTGTCTTGACTCCAGGCCCAGTGCTTCTATTCACTGTGCCACCTCACTTTTCCTTTGCTTAAGGACTCTCTGGAAATCAGAAACCACTTCCTCCAGAGGAGGTCCATTCCATTTTGGGACTAAACTGTTAAGAAGTTTCTCCTTTATCTAAAGCTTAAATGAGTTTCTTTGCAACTTTCACCCATTGTTCTTGCTCTCTGGGATCAAAACTAAATCTTTATGACAACCCTTCCAACATTGAAAGACAGCTATCAATCATGTCCCCCAAACCCTTCCCTCCCACATGCCAAAACTCCCTCAAACATACTCTCTCTCTCTCTCTCCCTTCACTTTCTCTCTCTCTCTCTCTCTCTCTCTCTCTCTCTCTCTCTCTCTCTCTTCCTCTCTTTCTCTCTGTCTCTCTCCCTTTTCTACTCCCTCTCTCTCCCCTCTCTCTCTTCTTTAGGAAAAATATCCCCATTTTCTCTAATTCATATACAACATGAATTTAAGAACCTTCATCATCCTGGCGACATTCCCTTGAACACTCTCCAGGCTATCAAAGTCTCTTCTAAACAACATTGCTAAGAACTGAACACAACACCTCAAGAATAATCTGACCAGGAGAGAATACATTGGTCCTATCATCCTTGACATTTTGGGGGAGCTAATTGGGATTAAGTGACTTGCCCAGGGTCACAAAGCTAGTAAGTGTCTAAGGCCATATTTGAACTCAGGTCCTTTGATGCTCTACCTACTGTGCCACCTAGTTGCCTTGTGACTCAACTCTTTTAATGTAGCCCAAGACTATATTAGTTCTCTTGACCTCCCTATCACACTACCAACCCATACTACGCTTGAAGGCCAACAACTCTCTCAGGTCTTTTTCAGATAAAATGAATTATAAACAATATGTTCTTTGAACTGACATATACCCTAGACCAGTTTTTCCTACAGGCCTAGCCCATGCAGGCAAGGTTAAGTGTTCCTTAAAAGGCATAGAGATTGTCTTCAAGACTTAATTATCCCAGGGAACTATGACTCAAAACACTGACATAGCTTTCTGGTAGCCCAAGGACCAAAACTAGTAAAAAGGAGTGAAGAATTCCAGTTTCTAGTGCTCCAGAGTGGCCAGCACAGTGACAGGGAAGCTGGGCTCAAAAGAATCAATGCTATGTTACTGTGGACTATCCCTTCCATGCTATAGTTCAGTGGATTTATGTACAAGGATCTCATTTAATTTGAATCCCAAATTTGAAACACTAGACTGGCCTGAGTCAGGCCCAGTGTACAACTAAGAGGTTTACATATTGTTAGGGTTTGGCCCGTAACTTTCTAGTTGTGAGAGGTTAAACTCATTGATTAAGTATCTAATGCTAACCTGCAGGACATAGCATTACTACACAGATCCCCACTTAGCTATACTTTGTTTCCTGGCTCCCAAGAAGGATAAGACCCAGACATGGACCACATAAAACCCCTGGGAAACAGATATATGCACAATGACTTCTAACTGTTCACCATTCCCAGAGCTAAAAGACTTAGGGTCCCAGACACACTAATTTCATTGAAGATGGAAAATAAGATCCTTGAATTTCCATAGCCAAGATACTATAAACTTCTTGAAAACTTTCTGGTCAACCACTTCTACACTTGCAGAAGGATTAGGCTGTCTGAGCCAAATATACTAGAAAGTAAGGTTCTGTAAGCCTGGCCAAAATATCTGATCTCCCTTCTTTCAAGCACACAGTACCAACTGAGTGTCTCCAACTACCATGCATGTTACCAACACACATGCAGAGGTAGGTTTAACATTGTAGGCAACAAATAACCAGAAATGCAGTAACTTTGGTTTTCATTGTACCCATATCCAAGTCAAACTAAATATATCATTTCTGGGTGTTAGTTTCTCCAGTAACCCTGGACAAGTCAGTTAACCTTAGAAATACCTCATCAATACCCAGGCAGCTCTCCAAGACTAGAAGATGGGGAACATTTACCTCTGCCTTGTTATTCCTTGGGAGTTCCTATGCTAGTGAAATCACAGGTTCATTTAAAAAATTAGGTTATTAAACCCACCTCAACTATTTTATAGGGGTTGTGTCAAAACCAACAAATATGTGAATATGTTTTTAACTCTAAAAAGAATAGTTTTCATACTGTGTGTGTGTGTGTATGTGTGCACGTGTAGTGGGTTCCTCCTCCCTGAAGGCTTTCAAGCAAAGGCTGGAGAACCACTTGTCAGATACATTGTAAAAGGAATTCTTAGTCATTTTGCAGTACATGACCTCTGAAGTCCCTACCAACTATGTGGCTCTTTGCTTCTGTGACTTCATGTGGCCTCACTGAGATCTGTGATTAATGATGTCTGGCAAGAGCAGCACCATCAAAGAGTATCCAGTCAACAGTCTATTCATCCTTTAACCTAAAAGATCATGGAAAAAAGAGGAAATCATCCCTGCCATGCTGCTGAGGCCAGCACACTGTCTGTCCACTACTCCTAAACTCCAGTTCTAGAGGTAATTAAATATCATTGGGCTCCATCAGGCCTATAATCACAGCAACTGAATGGCTCTATGCCTTTTATGGGCCTTCTTTGAACCAAATCTGTAGTTACAAGGGTCTCAGAATCAGATTCAGGACACCTGGGTTTGCATTTACCAGGCATGTGTCCTTGAGCAAGTCATTTCCCATCCTTGAACTTTTACTTTCTTTAGTTACAAAATGTAGGTACTAAGAATTCAACTATCTACCTCAAAGGGTTATTGTGAGAAAAGGGCTTTGGGAACCTTCAAGTGCTATAGAGATGGGAGTTTTTATTATTATTACTGCATTACCTACTGATTTTATAGCAGTAGTATCCACCAACAAGAAAAATGCATATTAACTCTCCTCCTCCCCACCCCCAAGCCAAACTCAGCCCTTTCCACTCCTTTGCTCTGAAAGCTTTTATGGGCTGCTGAAGGATGAGATCATCAAAGGCCAGCACTGATGTGCTTGGCCAAGTTATCGTTGCATTTTTGTATTTCCAGGATTGGAACTATAAATAGTGGGACATGTGGCTATATATTTTAGGCAGGTGACAATATTCCAATTAAGGATTATGCATGAACACATTAGTTAATTAAGTTCACACCCCCAGCACTCATATATAGTTCTTGTTTCTTTTTCACATATCCCTCATAACCCTTCTGGTAACAATTCCTCAAATCAGCAAACTTCAGAAATAAATTATCTTTAATTGTCCCAGCACATTTAAGTTCATGGAATAAAAGTAGCCAAAAGAATACTGGGCTGAGAGTGTCACCCAATGTTTGAACTAGAAGCAGCCTGAGGCATCATCATCTCTAGAGGCCCAGGGCAGGGAAGCCACTTAGCCAAGAGGATACAGCAAAGTTAGTAGCAGAAATGTACTTCTGACTCCTAGTCCAGGGATCTTTCCACTAGACTGTGAAGCCTCTCAAAAGGCCTTGGGTCTAGTCCCATAGTCATTGTGGAACTGTGCTTATCATTCACTTGTCATCTTGCTACTTCTCCTTGTCCAAGCTTAAGTGATAGATACACCCCTGGTGGTTTGACCCCACACAAGGGAATTCCATCCAGATCCTGTCCGGATTTAGTCATGGAAGTTTTGTAGTAGTCAGGCAGAATTATTGCACTTTCTTAGATGTCAGTTTGAGGAAAGGAAAAATAAAGCATTTTTTGTATGCTAAATATACTTGAGAAATGGGTTGACAACCAGTTCACTTGAAGAACAGTTTTTCTGTGTGTGAGTACGGCTCCTTTAGTTGGTAAGTTAGATGGTATCCAGACTATAGTTGACTTCTGTAGCATACCAGTTCGGCTGTTGTTATACTAAGTGTATAAACTTTGCAACTGAAATGGAAATGTGTATATATAATATATTTTGAAAACAAAGCTTAATGTGAAAGTGATGCCTTCCTTTTGAATAAAACCGTTCAAATGAGAGGGGCCTTTTCAGCCCCTCATTACCTCTATAACCTTGGGCAACTCCCTTCCCCTCTCTAGGCCTCTATTTCCTCCTCAGTAGAATTAAGAGTTGGACTAGATGGTTGAGAAGTAACATAATGAAGAGTGTTGGTTTTGGAGGGAAAGGGAGAGGCTTAAAATCTGGGAACTGCTCCTACAGCATCCCCGGCAAAACCTCCAAGGGTGTGTTTTGTTTGGGGTTGAACCAGACCTCTTCGGACTCTTCTAGTCCTAACTCCATTACCTCATTACCCTGGCTGTGACTGCTAAGGTGCCTTCTAGCTCAAAATCAAGAAACTCCATGTATGGATCAATTTTAACATCAGTTCCTCAATTTTAGGAATAAGGGGTTGTTTCATTCTTGTTCCCACCAGCATGCCACCACCCAAATATTAGAGAGAATAGAATTTTAAAAAACCTGAAATATATCAAGTTAGAGAGGTAGACTAGAAAAAATATTGAATTGTGAGTCCAGAAAGCTGGGTTCAAATCACCTCTTTCATGAATTATCTGTATGACTTCAGATAAGTCACCTTACTTCACTGACCATCAATTCTCATATCATAATGTTTTATAATTGGGAAACTAGAGAAAACTTCTTTAAATCAATGGGCTAGAGTGACTTCAAAAGTAGATTAGAAGTAGCTGAAAAACCCCTTACTCAGACTGATCCAATATGTCAGAATAAGAAGCTCAAAGGGATCCAAGCTCCTCACACCCACAAAAACATGCCCCCCCAAAAAACAATAAATAGACACACCAAAGAAAAGAGAAATGGATATATATATGTATATATGTAAGTGCATATATGTATGCATATATCTTGGTGTATATGTATGCATGTATATGTGCACATACAAAATTTTAAAAAACAACTAAAAATGAGTATGGCAAAGAAATGTGCTGATAAAATTTTTAAATACTATAAAGCAACTGAATCAGTCAAAGTACTGGGATCAATAAGGATGGAAAAAGAACCTCTGAGAAAAGTCATCACATGAATAAATATGGTCAAAGAATCAGTGCTAAGAACATAACAATAATAAAATAAAATAAGAGTTCAAGAAAGGCAGAAAATCACATAATTCTTGCGGCAAAGAAAAAAATTTAAAATGAGGGAAATAATGAGAGGAAATGAAGAAAGTGGTAATATAAAGAACACAATAGAAAATCTCAAAACAAAAATTAATAGAGGCACCTAGTGCCAGATTTTCTAAAGCAAAAGACAGAATGGCACACAATGCAGAATGGTTGGAAATATAGGCTCAAAAAAATCAATTAATTGTCCAAATTATTGGAAAACATGAAGACTTCAGTGAAAGGTCTGGAGGATAAATAATGAAGTGGCAATCTCAGGATTAGTAACATCATAGAGAACTTTAAAAAAAGATAACATATTGCAGAAATCATCAAAGAACATTTTCCAGAATTGATACTCCCCCCTAAAAAAAACTCACCTGCAAAATACAGATTAAAAAGAATTCACAAGATTTAGACAGGGAAGAATCTAGCATTTAACATAACTAGACACATCATAGTTAAACCCCAATATATAATGATAGAAAAATACCACAAGCTGTCAAAAGAAATGCAGAAATCACTTATCAAAGAACAGTAACTAATGCCGTAGTTGACTTTTTAAAGAAGACATGGAAAAATCTCAGAAACTGAAACACAACATTTACAAAACTGAAAACATGGCTCATGAATTCAGAATTATCTACCCAGCAAAACTAAGTATACCATATGAAAACGATACAGATATTTGAGAAGTAAGCAGACTTTGAAAAGTTACAGAGATACTTTGAAAAGTTACAGAGATACATACCTACATTAAGTAAATCTTTGAACAACAAATAAACCTTCAAGCCAAATATGATTTTAAAACAATTCAGATAAAATGGGCACTATTAAAACATGAGAAGCCTCAGAACTCTGTATTGACAAAATTTAAAAATTTTATTAGGATATTTCAAAGAAATCAGGGACAAGGGGGTGAGGGTAGAGGGCATGGAAAACCTCAAGACAATGTCAGGGTAATATCAAAGAATGGAGCCTATATTTGATTGGAGAGAGGTGACTCCAGATTAAAGCAACAAACATCATCACTAACATAAAACATAAAAACTTTGTATCTGTTTTATAGAATTCAGATTTATGGTAGGCATGACAATAAGAAAAGGAGATATGTATTGCTTTCTGAAAGAATAACCAAAGGAAATTCAAATCTAACAGTTATAATGTTAACTGCATATAGGCTAAACTCCCCATTAAAAGGTGCAAGAGTCACATAATTTATTAAAAAACAGAATGTAAGAAGATGCTTCTTAGAGGAATCACATTTAATCCAGAAAATTCTAAGTAGATTCAAAATGAAAGACTAGTGTAAAACTAACATGAAACTGCTACACCACAAAACCTAGGAATGGCACTAATGATATCAGATGAAGTTGAATTCAAACAAGAGAGTATTAAAGAAGATAAACAAGAACATTATTCTACTCGAAAAGATTCTAGGAAAATGGAAATATATCATTCTTAAATATATATGCACCTCATAAATCTGAAGCAAGATTCATAAAGGAAAACCTCACAGCCTTGCAAGGAGGAATAGATTAAAAACAATAACAGTGAGAGATGGTGACACTCCTTTATCACTATGTTCAAGAAAAAGATAAATAAGAAATTACAGAACCAAACAATATTAAATAAACTACAAAGACATATGGAGAACATTTAATGGGAAAAGCAATGCACAAATCCTTTGAAAAACATTCACGGAATTTACACAAAAGTTGATCACATGCCGGCTACAAAAAAGAAAGACGAATACAAGCAGAGATTCCATATGGTACATTTACAGATCATGATACAACTAGTAACACATAATAATGCAATGAATAAATCGTGTAAGCTGTCGTGGAGATGAAAAATGGCTTACTAAATAGCGACTCCATAAAAGAGGGAAGTATAAAAACAGCAACATATTACATCAAAGATAATGACAATATAGGTATTATATAGCAAAACACATGGGATACAACTAAAGCAGTACTCAGAAACAAATGACAGAGTAGTGAATGTCTATGTCAATAATGGCTATATAGAAGTAACTAACTGAATCTATACCTAAATTTTTCCTCTTTTAAAAATATTGATTTATATATTTTTGTTATATTTACACCAAAAACTTTTGAAAGCAACAAACTAACAAAAAAGAGAAAAGCAATAATCAAGGATAAAGTAGAGATCAGTATAAATGAAAATAAGAAAGCAAATTTAAATGATAAACCCAAGAGCTGTATTTTAAAAGACTAATCAAATTTAAAATGAATGAATTTGGTTTAAAAAGTCAAGAGCAAACCCAGATCACCAGAATTAAAAATTAGAAAGGACAAATCACAGCAAGAGAAAAAGACATTAGGAAAATCATCAGAAACTAATATACATAGTGCTAAGCTAACAAACTTGAACATATAAAAGGAATCCATGATTATCTCTAGCAATATAAAATATCCATACTGAGAAAGCAAACAGTGACTAACTTAAAAAAGCCAGCCTGATAAGGAGAAAGCAAAAAGGTCTTTCTTGTCCTGTCCTGCAAAGGTACAGAAGGATCACAAATGAGATCTCCCAGACTTTTAAAGATCAAGTAAGTTCTATGTAAGATCTATGTAACTATGTAAGATCAAGTAAGGTCTATGTAAAGATCAAGTAAGATCTAAAGATCAAGGCTCATTCTATGATATAAATATGGTGCTGATCTTTAAGCTGAAAACAGACAAAGCTGAGAAAGAAAACTATAGACCAATAACCTTAATGAGTAAATCAAAATATGCCAAGGGTTCCCTGTCCAGCAGATCAGAACCCAACTATAACTCAAGAGATACGTTTTAGAGATTTCCCTGAAGCTCAAAAAGGTTAAATGATGCATTTGTGGTCACACAGCTACTAAGTGTCATAGTCAGGACCTGAACTTGAGTCTTATTGTCTCTAAGTCCATCATTCCATCCATTATGCCATGCTATCTTGATTATCATCTTTAATGAAATACTAAATAAAATATTCATCAATATAATATAGCAGTATATCCAAAAATATATATAATGACCAAGTAGGATTTATAAATGAAATTGCAAAAGTAGGATAGTAAAAGTAGGAAACAATCAATATTACAAAGCTTATTAACAAGAGAAAAAACAGATACCATCAAATTCAGTATTCACTTTTGTTTAAAACATAAAAATGTAGGAATAGAAGGATATTTCCATAATATAAACAGATTATATTTGAAAAAAAACATGAGCTAGTATTATATACAAAATAAACACCCAAAGCATTGCCATTTATGACAGGTTGCCCACTTTCCCCTCCCCAATTTAACATAGTTTCAGAAAGCATAACAATAACAATAAAGCACGAAAAAGAAGTTAAAGGAATAGACATCAGCAACGAAAACGTTAAAAAAAAATCTATTTGTAGCTGACATGATTGCACACCTAGAAAACCCAAGCCAGTCTCCAACAACAGAATTATTGGAGGTAACAAATGGCTTTAATAAAGTAGAGGGATACAAGATAAAACTACCAAATTCATCTGAATTTCTATATACTCTCACTAAGAATCAAGATCAAACTGATGGAAAGACAAAGACAGTGATAACATTTATTGAATGTTTGGACATTAACTTTTCCAGACATACAAGAGACCTATACAAAGGCAACTTCAAAATTACTTGGACAGAAGGAAGGTAGAACTGAATAAGTGGTTGAATATCTCATTTGCAATTTGAGAAAACTTAGTAAATATGTCAACACTTAAAGTAACTTGCGGCTTTAGTGTAATGTCTGTAGACTATTTCATAGATTTACGAAAAATTATAACAAAATTTATATAAAAATAGATGGACAAGAGTATTAAGAACTACAAAAAAGGAAATTGGCAAAGGGGAACTATCACTACCAGATCTCAAAATGTTCTGTAAAACAATAATTATAAAAACTGTCTAGAACTGTGGAAAGGATTGAAAAACAAGACAGTAGAACAGAAGAGGGGAGCCATGAACGGAATGTACATGAAATATGAGTGTTTGATAAACAGATTTTGCTATATAATAATGAGACATGGAACATTATTGCCTCCAATGATTTAAAAGTGAATATTACACAGAGGATAATGGAGAAGCATGGTGATTGTTAGCAACCCATAACACATAACCAATGAGCAAGTCCAAAGCAGAACAGTAATAAAGGATGTCATCAAGAAATTGTATGATAGAGGGGGCGGAGCCAAGATGGCAGCGCAGAAGCAGCAAGGTCCCACAGCTCCTACACCGCCACCCTAAACACCCATAAAATATGAGCCCAGACAAAGTCTAGGAAAGTCTAGGACTCTCAGACTCACAAAAATACAGAGAACACACCTCTCGCTGAAGGCAGCTCGGCAGCAGGAGCTCAGTATGGCAGCCTGAGCAAAGGCTGGAACAGCCTGAAGCTGAGACCACAGCCAGGCCTGGGGTGGTGGGAAGGAGCTGAGCCGAGCCAGCCGCCAGCCTGCAGAGGTTCTACAACCTCCAGCACCTCCACATCTGCCAAGGCATGAGGAACCAGGACGGAAGAGGGGCAGCTCACACCAAAGCAAAGACTGCCAGCGTAAAACCACAGCCCCAGCCAGGCAAGGCCCCAGGGCGGCCACAGCGAGCTGAACCTCCCAAGTTGCAGCTTGTGTCTACTTCAAAGAAAATCTAAAGCACCTGCCTAAGGGGAACTTCGGTCAGAGACGGTTAGTGAAAGTGAAACTTTGAAAATTAATTTGGGGATGGTAAAGCAGTTCAGCCAATCTGCCCTCAGGGCAAGGAAGCAGTGGGGGAAGGGAACTGCTGGACCTGCCCAGGGCCCCCACCAGGCTGCTTCAGAGCCCCTGGCCTGTGGACTCTGCAGGGGGGCTGAATCATTTGATCAGGGCCAAGTGCTCTTGCGTTGAGCGGCCTGGATCTGGATCGTGGTCTTGGGTGGTGGTCCTGGGGTGCACTTTCAGCAAGCCAAAGCCGGGGGGACTTGAAACACCCCCCTAATAGCTCTGGCAGTTGGGAAAAACCCAGCAATTTGGAACAGAGCTTCCCCCCTTGGAAGCAGAGTTTCACAGACCTAAAAAAACCAACCAATTAATTGACTGGCCAACATGAGAAAGAGAAGGCAAAATAAAAACACCAATAAAATTCTAGAATCCTTTTTTATGGATAAAAAGGGTCAAAGCATGGAA
>CM053602.1:17031640-17076290 GCA_028646575.1 Pseudocheirus occidentalis
CATTCATATACCATAACTTGTTCAGCCATTCCCCAATTGATGGGCATCCCTTAAATTTCCAGTTTTTTGCCACCACAAAGAGAGCTGCAATAAATACTTTTGTACATATGGCACCCTTTCCCACTTCTGTGATCTCTTTGGGACATACCCCCAAAAGTGGTATTACTGGGTCAAAGGGGAAAATGGACTGATCTTATGGAAAGAGCAAGGGATGACAAGTGATCACCCAACATGTCCCACTGGTACCCTCCAGTGTCAAGAAAAACGGAAGGAAGCATTTGTAGGGTTGCAAACTTTTGGTAAGACATAGACAAGATCTCCTTGTGATGGGTAAGGATGAATGAGTTCCAATCTCCACATCATTGAGACCACAGATACATCTGAGCATTTAAGTTTTATGAATTCACTCTTAAAAAACACTGGGGAATGGAATCAATCTTTTTTAAAAAACTTAATCGCTAGGAAAGCTATATAGCTATATAGCATCAAAAAATGTGCTTAGACCCACACCTTGCACTATATATGACAACAAACTATAACTGGATTAACGAATTGTTTAAATTCATAAAAAAAACTGAAAGAAAACAATAGTTGTTTACAGTAATGGAAAGGAGGGGCATTTTTATCAATCAAGTAAATATAGAAAAATAATTACAGACAAAACTGGAGTGTCTGATTACCCAGATAATATAACGACAAAAGGATTTTGTATAACAAAAAGCACTATCTCTAAAATTAATTTTACAAAAAAATTGGGAAACATATTTTCAGGAATTATGCCAGATAAAAGTTGGGCATACAAAATATATAAGGAGCCGATACATATATCTACACATGCAAACACACGTATTCATATTTATATATGTATAAATACATATAATATACATAAATATATATGTTTAATATATAAATTCCCCAATGGAGAAATAGTCAAAAGACATAAGCAGACAATTTTTAAAAGGAAGAAATGAAAGCAATAACTTGAAGTTATTCAAATTCAAATGATCATAGAAATGCAAATCAAGATAACATTAAAATATCGCCCTACCCCCCCACATACACACACATACTAGAAAGGCAAAACACATTTTAAAAAAATGAAAAAATTCATTGTGGGCAGGGATGTGGGAAAAATAAATGCTCTAATAAATTGCTGAATTGACTATAGACTGCTGCAAATCATTTGGAGAGCAATATGACCATATGCAATATAAGTAACAAAACAGACATTACCTTTCACTCTAGTGATTCCATTGCTAGGACTCAAGCCCAAAAATATGGTAAAAGGTCAAAATACTTATATGGACCAAAATACTGAGAGTTGTTCTGCTTGAAACATATAGGAAATGACTATTATGTTCAATAAATGGAAATGATGAAATAAATTATTGTATAATAAAGTAATGGAATATTATTATGCCACAAAAATGATGAATAAAAAGTATGCAAGGAACTCAAGATATACCTATCTGAGGTGATAAAAAGTAAAATTAACAGAATCCAATCTGGATACAGTGATTACATCTATATATAAAGAAGGTAGGAAGGCAGGAAGGCAGGAGGGAAGGAGGGAAGGAGGGAAGGAAGGAAGGAAGGAAGGAAGGAAGGAAGGTAGGAAGGAAGGAAGGAAAGAAGGAAGGAAGAAGGAAGGAAGGAAGGAAGGAAAGAAGGAAGGAAGAAGGAAGGAAGGAAGGAAGGAAGGAAGAAGGAAGGAAGAAGGAAGGAAGGAAGGAAGGAAGGAAGGAAGGAAGGAAGGAAGGAAGGAAGGAAGGAAGGAAGGAAGGAAGGAAGGAAGGAAGGAAGGAGGGAAAACAAGGCCAAAGGTGTTAGAACTTTGGTCAGGCTTAGAAGGGGGCTATATTGCTTGAGATGCATAGCTTCTCAGACTGTGGAACACAGAAGAAAAGCATTTTCTTTATTAATGATAATTCATTTGGTTCTGTAGCATAAAAGAGTAAAGATTTTATGTAAGATTTTTCTTTGTTCTGTATGCTTATTTGATTGTTTTGGTGGCTGACTATTACATTTATGATTAAGAATAGTTTAAAAACTTAACAGGGCTGATTGCCAAACCATTTGTAGTTAAAATGAGAAAAAAGCTGAGCTGCAGCTATAGAATAAGTGGATTCCAGTAAGTGGTGTTCTCATACTGCAGATATGTGTGTGGGCCTGCCATGTGTGTGCATGTGCGTGTGCGTGTGTGTGTGTGTGTGTGTGTGTGTGTGTGTATTAGTATTGGCAGTCAGCACTGGACTTCAAGGATCTACCAAGACTCTACTTCAAGTGCAGAAATTCCAAGCCAAAGGAATTCTGATTTAGATGAAGGTAAACCATGTGTGCGGATTGGGAAGCAGCTAGTTAGCAAAGAAGCCATAACTGGCCTGGGAGCCAGAAGACAAGAGCTGCATGTAACCTCACACTCAAACCTCACCAGTTGGGGGGCAGTCCATTTAACCCCTTTGACTCTCTATATCTTGAGAGTTAAATGGAGACAATAATACTCTCACAGTTTTCCTTATGGGGTTTGTGTGAGAAAAGAGCTGCAGAAATGTGATGAGCATTAGTTCCCTTCTTGAGATTTCCACTGCCAAGAAGCAGCCCAGCCCTAATGCGATCTTGACTGCCTTCCTTGACTGGTATAGTAACCTCCAAACCAACCTTCTTGCCTCTACTCTTGCCTCCTCCAATCTATCCTTCATGCTGCTGCTAGACTATGCTTCTTTATATGTAGATTTGACTACATTCTTGCTCTGCTCAAAGATCTTCATTTGTTCCTGTGTTTACAAAGTAATGTTCAAAAACTCCTTTGCCTGACATTCAGATTCTTCTAAAACTTGTCATCACTGTGTCCTTCCATCCTAGTCAGACTGGACAATTCTATGTTTTCTGAGCACAGCCACTTTTCCAACCTCCATGTTACTGCTCATACTGCTTCCTGTGCCTGAAATGTTCATGTCTTCCTTCCCTCTCTTTTTTGTAAAATTTCTACCAAACATTTAAAGTCCAACTCAAATGCCACCTCATCCATGAAGCCTTCTGATGCAGTCTGGCTAGACTGGGCCCCTTTTGGGGATGGGGAGGAGTGGAAGTAGACAGAAACAGCTAGAGTGACTGATGAGTCTATTAAGTGCAGTCTCCAAAACCAAAGAAATTCTACCAACCCCATGTGTTTATCCTTATGTGGCCTATTTGACGTGTTCAAAGGTGGCTGAGGTGACTCACTCTGGATTCGTGCATTTTCATTGGATTCCAGCTCCCTTGGTCTATTTTCAGTATAAAACTCCACCAACTAGAACCTTCTCAGGCCATCCAGCAGCATCTGCTTTCAGGAAACAATGACTGGATTAGTTAGCTGAGACTATTGCATATGCTATTCTATTCCTCATAACTATTGTGTCAAGGTGGAGGTGAGATGCATGTGCATCCTCCATATTCTTTGGTCATCAGATCCGTTTGTATACTATCAATGAATCCTCTAATTAGATCTACTGAGTATGGAGCTATTATGTGGATCTATAAATCACGGAGAGAGCAGCAGTAGTTCCTGATGCTCCCAATGATCTCTCCCCTCAGACCTCACACAGCTCTTTGTTTTGTATGTCTCTCAGGTACTTATTATAAAGCACTGAATACTTTAGTATGTCTTGGCATCTTATTCCTTACTATCCTGTGAACTCCACAAGGGCAGGAGAGGAACTTATTTAAACGTGGGAACTTCCTCAGTCCCTGGCCAAGAGCAAATACTTAATAAATGTTTGTGAATCAGTGAAGATGCCTTTGGAAATAAAATGACAACACCAATGCCTTCTACTTTATCTTGGAGGGAAAGACTTTGACGGTTCTCTTTCTAAAGGTATAGCCATTCTGGAAATGCTAATAGCAGAATTTTTCAGTGAAAATAAGCTGTTTCAGGAGATAAAAACCCAGATCCAGGTGGGGAAGGTCAATTGAAACAGACACACATGCATCTAT
Source organism: Pseudocheirus occidentalis (assembly GCA_028646575.1). Lineage (NCBI taxonomy): Eukaryota > Metazoa > Chordata > Mammalia > Diprotodontia > Pseudocheiridae > Pseudocheirus > Pseudocheirus occidentalis. The sequence goes on from CM053602.1 coordinate 17,035,613, forward strand.
CATATGAAAGGAATGGCCTAAATGAAATGGGAAATTCCTTCCAGCTCTGACCATTTCACTACATATATGAAAGGAGAAATAGAACCTTTCTGAAAGGAACCTTGTGATTAAAGGACTTTACAAATAAAAGTAAAAGAAACAGAGATCAAGGAATGGACAGCCTCTTGTCAGTAACATCTTATCTCCAAATGGGAGATATGTAGATATAGTTATAGATATAGATAGATATATAGATATAGACATAGACATAGACATAGACGTAGACGTAGACGTAGACGTAGATACAGATACAGATACAGATACAGATACAGATACAGATATAGATATAGATATATAAAGGCTTCCTCAACTCAGTTAGGAGCTCTCTGAAATGTACCAACTAGGAGTTTGGTCTTATAAAGGTACTGGGAACGTAGGTGAAAGAAGAACTTCAAATAAAAAAAAAAGCTTTATTTTAGCTAATTGACCAAGGTGAACTGAGAAAGGAAATAACCATTTTTTCCAGGTCTGTTCCCAGAACAGTGGACATAAATATTAAAGTAATTTCAAATGAACAACAATTAAATTCAAATTTTGTCTAAGAGCCTACTATGTGCAAGGGGCTTTGCTATATACTCTCTAGTGGGGCCAGCTCGACCGTAGCCTTCTAGATGAAGGATTCCTCAAGGTCATTCTGTTTTCTCTCTTTACAATTCTGTACTTAATAAATAACATTCTGCTTCTAATTTGGTTTCCTAGGCATCTGAATACTGGAGAGAAGAGGGGTGGGAGTGGAGTAAGGCTGGCTGGCTAGGGGACACAAGTTCTCTGTAAAGGAATTAATAAATTAGTATAATACCGGTACAATGTCAATTAATTTTAAAAAGCATTCTGTTGCAGATCAATCATGCTTAGGCTGTAGAGCAGGAGCCAGTTTTCTCAGTACTAAATGCTAGGTTAGCAACTCTTGGCTGTGCTAGCCACGTGGGGGTAGAGGGGAGGTAGAGGGGAGGGCTTCTGATCTCTGAGAATGGCTAACTTTAGGCAAAATTATCTCCCCCAGGCAAGGTTTGTATCCTGCCCCTAGTTTTTTTCTTTCTCTATCTTTTTCTTCTTTGGGTGGTTCTCCCTTCCCTTCCCCTATCCCCACCCCAATCCCTTTTGGCAATGACTTGCCTTGGTATTCTCCTTTCATTCCCAGGGTCCAAACATGCCCTCAGGAAAGGAGCTGGTGACAGACAATTTCCCCTTAGTGAGAATGTCAGTTACTCTGTTCCCTACCCCAGGGAAATTTTCAGTTTAAATTTGATTTCTGGTTGAGGAATAAAAATCTTTCTCTGTTAAAATAAGTTTAGGCATCAAGGGAGTGGATGGAAGCTGTTTGCTGGGGTAGGGGAACTTTTGTGGGACCCATCTAATACCATCAGTAGGCAGACCATTTCTCTGACTACAGGGACATTCTTCTTTTTCTCTTGGGGTTCAAGGGAATAATGGTATACAGAGTTAGCACAAGAGGCAGTAAAGTAAAATGGAGAAAGTCCTAGACTGAGAATCAGGAGCGCTGAGTTCAGGTTCTGGCCCTGTCATCAACTTGCAGTGTGACCTTGGACAAATCATTTCCCATTTGTGATCCCCATCTATATAATGAAGTTATATTGGTTTATCTCCAAGTCCCCACCAGATACATGATTCTAGGGGAGAAAGAGAGAGAGAAAGAGAGAGAGAGAGAGAGAGAGAGAGAGAGAGAGAGAGAGAGAGAGAGAGAGAGAGAGAGAGCACAAGAAGGCACAACTTCTCTTCTACACACCCTATGGCTGTGTCTAGAAACAATACTTTTCCCATTGTTTTGGAAGAGTGTACCAGTTATTCCCATCATTTCCCTAGGTGTTCAAAAAAGAGGCACATGCTAAGTTGTTAGGCCTCAGGGTTAAGAAAATTTGTGGTTAAATTCTATATTAGTTAACAATGTGACATGGCAGCCAAAAAAGTGAATCTAATCTTTATTTTTCATTAAGAGAGGCACAGTATCCAGGAAGGTAGAGGGAGGTTATGATAAATCTTATTGTTTTCTGTCTGATCAGACCCTGTCTAGAGTACAGCATTTAGTTCACAGTACTACATTCTAGGAAGGATATTGGTAAGCTACAGTATTTAAAGTAGGGCAATCAGGATGATGAAAGGCCTTGAAATCTTATCCTGTAAGAATCAACAGAAAGAAATAAAGATGTTTGACCTGGAAAAGAGGAAACTTTAGGAGGACTTCAGAGTTTCCTTCAAGTACCTGAAGGGCTGGCATCTCCAAGAGAGACTAAACTTGTTCGGTTTGGTCCCAGTAGGAAGAAGTGAGAACAATAGGTGGAAAATGCAGAGAGGCAGACTGAGGCCAGAAGTTACCTTCCTAACAATCAGGGAAATAATGGGCTCCACGCTCACTGGAGAGCTTTGCCAAAAGGCAGAGATGTCATAGAGTAGATTGCTGTTCAGGTTTGGATTGAACCAGATGTCCTCTGAGCTACCTTCTAATGCCAAGATTCGTGGCCTTGCAGGAAAAAGTTAAACAGGCAGAGGGCAAACAAGGGTCATTCTCTTTTCAGGAATGCTTGTGATCTTCAAGTGGATGGATTATTATCTACAGGAGGGCCTCCTCAAGCCAGCAAGGTCGGCTCCCTGAAGTATAATCAAAGCAAACTAAGAGTTTATCTGTGCAAAGGTGTTGGGGGTGTGGATGAGAGAAGCATAACGTAAAAGAACCAGAGGCCTGCTTAGCTTATTGAAAAAAAAAAGTGAACCAAGAGAGAAACTGTTCATTTGTACCTATTCCTATCCATAGGGGAGTTTTTCTCTAGTAGCCACACATACCCATTTGCTCAGTTCAACAGTAATTACATTTAGCGAATATTTCCCTGGTCCCTACATGCAGTGCTTGTTGTTCATCTGTTTCAGTCATGTCTGACTTGCTGTGACCCTATTTGGGGTTCTCTTGGCAGAGATACTGGGGAGGTTTGCCATTTCCTTCTCCAGCTCATTTTACAGATGAGGAAGGTGAGGCTAACAGAGTTAAGTGACTTGTCCAGGATCACCCTGCAAGTAAGTATCTGAGGTCAAATTTGACCTCAGGAAGCTGAAACTTCCTGACTCCAGGCCTGGTGCTCTATCCACTGCGCCACCTAGCTGCCTTTCTGTGCAATGCACTGTGCTACATGAGATGATAGCCTGACAGACAGATATATGCAATAGACAGACAGACATGTAGGTAGGTAGGTGGATGGATGGATGGATGGATGGATGGAAGCATGGATGGAAGCATGGATGGATGGATAGATAGATTAGATAGATGGATAGATAGATGATAGATGATAGATAGATAGATAGATAGATAGATAGATAGATGGATAGATAGATGGATAGATAGATAGACAGATAGACAGATGATTAGATAGATTAGATAGATGGATGGATAGACAGATAGATAGACAGACAGACAGACTAGATAGATAGATAGATAGATAGATAGATGGATGGATGGATGGAAGCATGGATGGAAGCATGGATGGATGGATAGATAGATTAGATAGATGGATAGATAGATGATAGATAGATAGATAGATAGATAGATAGATAGATAGAGTGAGGTACAGATAGTTCATCGACTCTACCATAGCCCAGATGAATGGCCACCCACTTCTCTCTTTATAATTGCCTCCTTGATACTTCAATTCAACAAGCCTGGCATACAGTAAGCATTTACTAAATGCTTGTTGACTTGAGTAAGCATCTACTATGTAGCAGATATTCTAATCAAAATAACCTTTTAATTAGGCTTTTGGGGCATTTCATTACTAGAATGGAGCAGGGTGGAGAGATATAGGTCACGTAGCAGCAGAGCTGAAATCTGATTCTAAGTCTTCTGACTGAAAAGCAGCCATCATTAAACTGGATGTAATGACCTTAGACAAGTTACTTCCTTTCTCTAGGCCTCAGTTTCCCCATTTGTAAAATGAAAGAGTTGGACTGAATCTCTAAAGTCTCCATCAGCTCCTTCAGATGGGACATTCTAAGATTCTACACCAATTCAGGAGCCAGGGTTTGTAAAAGAAACCATCATTTAGAAAGTCGCAGGGAACAATGAAGAGTGAAAGCTACAAAGTGAAATCACAATGCCAGGGAAATGATTTTAATCCTAAAGTGCCGAAACCTAGTAACCTCTGAATATATGTGACTCCGCTAGCTGCTACTAGTTTGAAAGCATTACTCACCCATGTGGCTTTCTTCGTTATCCCTGACCACAAGGCCAGGAAGCTGAAGTCCAGTCTGGAACAGCCCAGGCAGAAGGGTGTTTATAAGATGGAACTGCTTGTATCTCCAATGGGAAGACAGAGAAAGAGGGGCAAGGACAGTGTGGCTAGTTCATGCAGGCATAAAATCAATGGTTGGAGGTGAGACATGAAGCCAGGTCTTCTGATTCTTTCACCATATTGTGCTCTTTCCACTGGGCTATGCTGGGCTCAAGGTTGGCCAGGGAGGGTGCTTTAGCCAGCCATGGGGCAGTTAGAAGAAACTGGTCATTCGGTGAGGGTGTTAAAGAGGGGAAAACTAGGAAAGGACATATGGCTTCAGAATGTGGATGGGATGGAACAAGGATATCAGAAAAGAAGTGTGCTATAAATGTTTAACAACTGGCTCTCCAAATACATACATACCTATACACATACACCCACTTATACACATACATATACATATATAAATACATATACAAATCATGACATGCTTTTAAGTTTTATATGCATTCTCAACATCTTCTCCATCATTTTAAGTCCAGACAAAAAACAGAACAATAAATCAATGCCTGATTTATAGCATTTGCTGAATTCCCAGGTATAAATACTCACACCTGAAAAAGGTGAAAATCTGACAATCTCCAAGCTCTTTTGAATTGGCTTGATCTCCATCTCAACTCCCACCACAGTCATTAATCATTTTCCTCCTAGCTCCAACTTGGACCTCACATAGTACTTTTCTAGTACCTCTCTGATGCACTTATCATATATTATTTCATATTGTAGTTACTTGCATAAGCAACACATTTCCTTCTACTAGACTATGAACTCCCTAAGGGCAAAAATTATTATTATGCAATCAAAATACTACTGGGACCAGAGGAGCTGAGTTTAAATCCAGGTTTTGACATTACATCTGTTACTTTGAACAAATCACTTAACTTTTCTGGGCTTCAAGTTATTCTTTTATTAAATGAGGGAGTTAGACTAAATGACCTTGAAGGTCCCTCTTAGCTTTAAATTTATGATCTTATAAGAACTTTGAGGACACAGCCAGTGGCTCAGTACTGGGCCTAGAGTCAGGAAGACCTGAATTCAAATTCAGCCCCAGACACATCCTAGCTGTGTGACCCCAGCCAAGTCAATCTCTGATTGCTTGATAAAATGGATCCACTAGAAAAGAACACTCCATATCTTTGTCAAAAAAAGAACTCAAATGGGGTCATGAAGGGTCAGACATGACTGAAACGACTGAATAACAACAAGGAATTTTGAATTCCCTCCCCCCCAATCTAGCATAGTCCTTTTTATATGCAGTAGATGCGTAAGTTTATGAAGAGAGAGGGATTTGGAGTCAGAAGACTTGGGTTCAAATCTAGCCTCTTACTACTTGTATGACCTTGCTCAAGTCAACAGACTTCTCTTGGTTTGAGTTCTCTCATTGAGAAAATGAGGGGGGTTGGACTGGATTACTTTCAAATTTCCTTCCATTTCGAAATTCTCTGATGCTGCAAATTGACACTTGAACACAATCTTCACATAGCAGGCTCTCATTATTTCTTGAATCAGTGAATGACCATTGCATCAAAGTTATGTGAAATGTATTTTTACAAATCTTAGAAAACATTAAAAACTCTGGCACACTTTTCATTCTTTGGTTATATTTGTAGTAATGATAAAATTCACATTTCTATATGGTTTGAAGGTACAGAAAGCACTATTCTCTCTCAGACACCCTGTAAGGTAATAATATACATATGATCACTAGTGGACATGAAGAAACTGGGGCTCTATGGCTTTTTCAAAGACACACAACTAGCATGTGTTGAAGACCACACTCCAACTCAGATCTTCTAATTCTTAGGCATAACACAGCTAACTATTCAATTGTAACTGTACTGTTTGGGCCTAAAATTTTATCCCCAACTCCTCTAGGCATAGGTAGTTTCTAAACATGGACTTCAGGATCAATAGAAAACTAGGAACACAGGGGAAACAGGGCAAGATTGGCAAGAATGCTTGCTTTGGGAGGCAGCTAGGTGGCACTGCAGTGAATAGAGCACTGGTCCTGGAGTCAATAGAACTTGAGTTCAAATCTGCCCTTAGATACTTACTAGCTGTGTGACCTTGGGCAAGTCACTTAACTCTTACTGCCTCCACCACCACCCCCCCAAATAGAATGCTAGGTTTGGAGTTCAAGGTCCTAGGTTTAAGCATCGGTTCTGCTACTTAATTCCCCATTTCTCTGGGCCTCAGTTGCTTGAACTCGATGGCCTCATAGGTCCATTACAGGTCTAACTCCATAGGCATATACCAATGAACTTGGGCTATGAAAATTATTCATGAGAATAATTATCTGGGAACACAAGACAATGGAGAGAGTTCTGTAGGATCTTTAATGACACAAACTTTGGAGGGAAAGATAACACACTGGATGACAGAATCAGGATTCAAAGGGACTTCAACAAGTACTAGAACATTGGGCTGAATCTAGTAAGAGGAAATTCAGTAGAGATAGATGCAAAATTTTCCATCTGGACATTAAAAAATCACCCCCACAAATATAAGATGAGGGGGACATAGAAAGGCAGCAGTTATTCTGAAAAAGACCTATGGGTGTTAGTGGCCTGCAAGCTCACTATGAATTAACAGTATGATATGTAGTCAAACAAGGCTAATGCACTCTTGGGATGCATAAGAGGGACATAGGTTCCAGGGACAGGGACCTTATCTGGAGTATTAAATTTGGGGAACCACAGTTAATAAAGGACACTGATAAGCTGGAGAGTGTCCAGGAGAGGGCTGCCAGGATGGTGCCAAGGGCCTTGAACAGATAAGGATCCATTAAAGGAGCTTGGTGTGTATAGCCCAGAAAAGAGAAGACTCAAGGGGTACATGAGAGCTGGGTCCAAATATATGGAGGACTGTCATGTGGGGGAAGAGTTACACTTATTTTGTTTAGCACCAAAGGGAAGAACCAGGAACAAGAGAGTTGCAAAGAAACAAATTTGGTTTGGCTGTCAAGAAAAATCCTAACAATCAGAACTTTCCAAAAGTAGAATTGCTATGCACTGAGATGTGGGAGGTTGCTCTCCTTGGAGGTTTTTCCAGCAGAGGCTGGACGACCATTTGCTGGGCATGCTATAATGAAGACTCTTTGAGGCACAGGTCAAACTAGATGTTCACTGACATTTCTGTGATTTTGTGACCTTTGTCCTTCATTGGAAGGATATTACTTGCTATATACAACTGGGCATGCTGACACTATGCTAGGGTATTTGTTCCCCATTGCCTGCCTCTGATTATTTCTTAAATACCATTTTTAGAGTAACTTCAGTTTTCCTTAGAAATAGCAGAAAATTTACTGCCCAGATTTGGACCATCTTACCTTGCCTTATTAGATCTAATGAGATCATAGTATGAGGGGCACAGAGTTCATAAAGCCAACCTGCCAAGGTGATGCACTAACTTTGGATATGGCTAGATGCTTCTTGGAAATTTGTCATTGACATCTTCTTTGTGCTTATGAAAACTCTAAAACTGATAGTGCTAGACATGAAGCTATACCATTTAACCACAAAGCAAATCAGACTAAGGAAGTTACTTAGATATTTGTTGTTATTATTAAGTCATTCAGTCATATCTGACTCTTCATGACCCTGTGGACCATAGAACAACAATGCTGTCAATGGGATTTTCTCGGAAAAGATACTGCGGTAGTTGGCCATTTCCTTCTCCAGTGAATTAAGGCAAACAGAGGTTAAGTGACTTGCCCAGGGTCACATAGCTAGCGAGTGTTTGAAGTCAAATTTGAATTCAGGTCTTCCTGACTCTAGGCCCAGCACTCTATCCACTGAGCTACCTAGCTGCCAGAACTCAGATATATTATTCCACCATTTGGTGGAATCTTTGGTTTTGTTTGAACTTCACTGTTAGGGTGAGTGAAAAATTGCCCTAGGGGTGATAATAGAACATTACCCAGGAACAGAGATGATGCCCAAGAGGACTATTGGATTGGTTTTGGTGCTAGACAGTGAAAATCCACAAATGAACCATATTACATAAGAACTATATATAGCTCTCACTACATATTACATGGAAAGGAAGTGGGGTATAATAAAAAGAGCACTGGACATGGAATCAAGAGGCTTAGGATCTAATGTAGGCTCTGCCATTTACAAGCCATGTGGTATGACCTCTCTGAGACTCCATTTCCTCATCATTCAAATGGAAATACCGCTATTTGCTCTACCTACTTCACAGGATTGTTATGAGGGTTAAGTGTAAGAATATATGGAAAAGTCTTTTGTAAACTGCTAATCAAACGTAAAGTAGTGGTTATTATGATTACATTTTGCTTCACCCTGTACTAGGCACCATGGGAGGCCTGAGAGACGGGAATTGGGAATAGAGAAGTAAGAATCATATCTTCATAGCACATTAGAGTTGGAAGGGGTCTTAGAGTTCACCTAGTTCAAGAGTTAACCTGAAATCCATGAACCTAGGTGCACAAAGTTAGAGGGAAAAATTGTATCTTGATTTCAGTATAATTGGTTTCCTTGGTAATCTCACATATTTTATTGTTTGCATTTAAAAACATTCTAAGAAGGCATCCATAGGCTTCATTAGACTGCCAAAGGGCAACGACACAAAAAAACATTAAGAACCTCTAATTGAGTCCAATATACAGTATCTGCACTTCAGGAGAAATTCAGTTGTAGAGACGAGATTAGTACACACAAACCAATCAGGGAGAAGAACTAGACGGTACGTAGCTAAGTGCTAGATTGTGTCTTTCAGACTGTACATGGTAAAAGCGGCAGAGGAGACTGTGATCAACAATGGCTAGAGATGAAAATCAACTTGTCCAAGGTCTCACAAGAAATTAGTATCTGTTCTATGCCATAGCAAAATTTTGAAATGGGAGAACTTTGTCTAAGTGCCCTAGTCTTTCCTTTTCCCTTTTATAGGATGACTGTTCCACTCTTCCATGAAAGAAACATTATGGTCTTTCTTCCTACCTCTTTTCTTTTGTTGTTGGGATTTTTTTTTGTTTGGTTGGTTTTGGTTTTTGTGTTGTTGTTGTTGTTGTTTTGGTGAGGCAATTGGGGTTAAATGACTTGCCCAGAGTCAAACAGCTAGTAAGTGTCAAGTGTCTGGTCAGAGGTCAAATTTGAACTCAGGTCCTCCTGACTTCAGGGCCCATACTCTATCCACTGTGCCACATAGTTGTCTGCCTAGCTCTAAAGTTTCTACAGATCTAAATAGAGTCTAAAAATGATATCATATGATATCCTAAATAATGAGCGAATCAAAGAATAAACCACAAAAGCAATTAACAATTATTTCAAAGAGAATGATAACAATGAAACAAAATACCAAAATTTTGAGGATTTAGCTAAAGTAGTTCTTAGAAAAAAAATTTAATTCTGAAAACATTAACAAAACAGGAAAATAGACAAATAATATATTGATATGCAATTTAAGAAACTATATAATCAACAAATAAACAAACCCAAAATAGGACCCAAAGAAAAATTCTTGAAAATTTAAAGAGAAATAAAATGAAAAAAAAACTATAGAAATTACAAACAAAATGATGAGCTGCTTTTTAGAAGACTAACAATATTAATAAACTTCTAGCTGATCTGATAGAGGAATTTTTTTAAAAGGTAAATTCATAACAGAGAAGAAATAAAAAGAAATTTACACTCTACTATACATAATTATATGTTGAAAAATTACTTTAAATCTTAGTAATCAGTGTTTTGGGAACATTACTAATGATGAGATTGCTTTGAATCTTCTTATCCTGGTCAAACTCTCATCCAGGCCTGACTTGATTTAATCTGCTCAGGTTTAGGTGAAGATAGATTCTTCTGCCTAGATAGCCCAAGACTGGGAACTGTCTGGTATGATGGGGGAGGGGCTGGTTTGATAGAACAGGTATTTTGTCTACCAGGAGGCCAATGATGGTGGGTGATATCAGACCCTGCTGAAAAGGTATTGTACCAAGATTAAGTGACCTAAGTCTCTCATTTTAATATAGCCCACCTCCCAGTGTGTTGACCAATCAAAGTTGATTGGCACCCCTTGGGAACACCTACTCTTCAAACTGCATATAACCCTATATCCCCAAATCCCAAGTCAAGCCAGTTCTGGACTGGCCCTTTAAGAGGGAGCCAGGTTCTAAGGAAATTAAAACACGGTCACACACACTAATTTTGTTTGTCTCTTTATTAGAACAGACTCTGTTTTAAAACTGGGGTTTGACACATACTAGCAAAAATGAGAATTTAAAGGAAATATATGATTACCTACAAAAATATAAAATACCTGAATTAACCAAACAAGAAAAAGAAACTTTAAACAATATAATCTCATAAAAATGAAATTGAACAAGCCATAAAAGAACTACCAAAGAAGAAAAACCCTTGTCTAGATGAATTTATAAGTTAAGTCTATCAAATCTTTATCTATGCTACAAAAATTATTCTTAATAACTTAAAAAGAAAACACTATCAAAAGACTTTCAAGAGATCAGTATAGTTCTAATACTAAACTAGGGAGGGATAAAATGAAGAGAGAGAACTATAAGCCACCATTAGTCATTAATATTGATGTAAAAAAAACCCTAAACAAAATCTTAGCAAAAAGACTACAACAATATGTCAATTTTTTTTGCTATGACCATTTATGCCAATCATGCAAGAGTGGCTCAACACTAAAAAAAATGTTTCACAAAAACAATTCATACAAATAACCATATTAAGAAAATTTCTAAGACATCTCTAGCCATCCCATCTCAGGCCATCCTCTTGACTCTCTCTGCCAAAAAACCACTTTTTAAAAATCCTTGGAATCACCCTGGACTTTGATAAGACAGCTTTGGTCTTATCTTGCTTAGTTGCAGGTCTCTAACATATTTCTAATACATCTCTAGTCATGCTATCCTCACTGCCCTTTTCTAGTTCTCCAGGGACTGTTTTATTGCCTTTATTTCTCTCTTCTGTGCTTAGGACTGTGCCTGCCTCAGAGTGTTTAATAAATGCTTTTTCTGTCTTTCTAACAACACCCCAAACTACATAATTATGTAAACAGAAGTAGAAAAATCCTCCCACCAAATATGGCCCTCATTTATGCTAAAAACCTTAAAAAGTATATACTTAAACCACAAGCTAACATTATTTGCCACAAAGAAGCACTAGGAGGTTTCCTGATGTTGTTGTTCATCCTTCATTCTCAAAGAGGACCAATGATATCACAAGGGTGATGTCTTGACTTGCCCATAATTTGGATATGAGTGGGAAAGAGCTACATAAAGTTCTCAACCTCAGTCTCTCCTCCAGAGTCATCAAAGTCCAGTAGCAAGACAAAGGTCAAGATGACTCGTAATGGACCAGGATTCAGTGGGTGACCTTGGCCTTTCTAAATTAAGATCTTTCCCAAGTCTCAGTTTGTGTGAGGCCTGGGTAAGAGCTGAGATAAAATATGGCTCAATTTACCATCACATAAGATATCTGTCTGGGAAAGGAAAACCCTCTGAGTTTCTTGTTGGCACAGAAAACAGTTGTTATTTACACTCATTCTAAGCCATCAAAATCTTAAACAATGAGCCACAGAGGTTGGCTGGAGCTATTGTTAGTAATTCAATAAAAACCAGAGGGATTTGGGTTTTGAGGTGGAGTCAAGTAGTTCCTTTAAAACATGTAGGGCTCTTTAAAAGCTTATATTTTCAGAGCTGTATTTCAATAAATCAAAAATGAAAACCATGCTGGAAGAAGAACAATAAGAAGAAGAAATAGAAGCATTCTCCAACTGCTGCTTGAATTGGCAGGTTGGGTCCCCAGAGGGCAACAACTTCTGCTCTCAGATAACATGGTAGAGACAGTAAATATAAAATGTTCTCTTAAGAACCTAGTTTGCTCCTTCCCACAAATACAGCCACCATGCAAGGATAAATACAGATTAGTTAGTAAGATTCCTTCCCTCCACACTATTATTTAACATAGTTTTTGAAATGTTGGTGGTACCATAAGACAAGAAAAATAAAGGCATAAATGTTAGCAAATAGGAGACAGAATTGTCTTACTTACAGATGATACGATGGTTTACCATAAAATCAGCAAGGAAGTCAACTGAGGATTATTAGTAATTTCAGTAAAGTAGCAGGATACACAATAAATCTACAAAATAATCAGCATTTCTATAGAACAATAACAAGTCCCAGGAGGAAATGAAAGAAAGAGAAGTCCTATTCAAAATAACTACATAAAATATCTGGGATTCATTCTACTAAGATACATTTAAGTCTTACAGAAACACAATTATAAGACAAAGAAGGCCTAAATAATTAATGGGATTTTCATTGCTCATGGTTAGACTGCACTAATATAATAAGCCTGGATCAAAATTAATTTACAGATTAGTGGTATACCAATCAAACTACCAAGGAATTATTATATAGAGCTAGACAAAATAACAGCAAAATTAATTTGTAGGTCTAAAATTTCAAGGAAAATAACAAAAATGAGTAAGACTCAAGGGGGAATAGCACTTTTAAAATTTAAACTGCTATAAAGCAGTATCAAAATTATTTGGTACTGTTTTAAGAAAATTTAGAAAACCACATCAGTGAAACAAACACAACCAGAAAGAATCCAACCCAGTATCAGTATTTGATGAACATAAGAACAAAGACTATTTGGGGAAGAATTCACTATTTAATAAGAACTACTGGGGTATAATTAGCAAGCAGTTTGGCAAAAAAAAATCTGTTTTAGACCAGAATTATGTGTCATATATCACAATGAGTTCACAATAGATATGCAACACAAATACACAAGTTCTCATTATAAAAAGAGGAAAATGGGGGAAAAAATAACATTACAGTTATCATTATTATCTTACATTTACTTTAAATCTATTTTGCATCTTTATATTATATGCTTCCTCCAAGAGAATATAAGCTTTCAGAGTTATGGCCTATTTAGTTTTTTTGGTGCCATTTCATTTTGTGTGTGTGTATGTATGCACGTGTGTTTGTATCTCTATTGCCTATCACAGTGCTTGACATTTAGTAGGCATGCAATAAATGCTTGTTAACTAATTAACAAAATTCTTTAAAAAGGAATAGAGATAATCATAAAAGATAAAATAGACAATTTGGAGAACATAAAACTAAAAAGTATGAACACAACATAGGCAACTAGTATAAGAAGAGAAAGCTACAAATGAGGGGGAAAAACTTCAAATAGACTATCTCTAATATAAGCCTAACATCATACACATACACATACACATACACATATGTGGGGAGGAGAGAGAGAGAGAGAGAGAGAGAGAGAGAGAGAGAGAGAGAGAGAGAGAGGTGGATAGATAGAATGTGGTATAAGCTGTCAGACTCGGTTGCTATATTGTCTGGTTTTGCTTAACTGTTTTTCTTTGGCAAGAGAAGGCTGGTCAGGAAAAGTAAAAGTTAATCCAGAAATGACAATGATGTAAGCACCAATAAAACATAAAAAAACAAGTTGCTTCCTTCGTATTAAGGCAACAATTATTTATAACTTATATGTGATATATCATACTTCCTAAGGGTATCAAAGCCTTAAGCTGAAGACAAAGCCCTGACTGAAATTTTGGGGGGTTAAATTAGCCAAAGGGTGGGAAGAGACAATGGAATAGGGCCTTCCTGGCATCACTGAATACCACTCCCATCCTCCATCTCTAACTGAGCTCCTCAAGAGTATACCTACAATATGGGCTGGCTATTGGGTTCAGCTCAGGATCCTAAACACAAGAACTTTTGAAACAGATATGCTTTCAGCCCACTGTCTTCAGCTATCATTCCAGGAAGCAACCCCTGTGGTAATGAAGCCTGGCCATTGCTCCTGCACGTGCTTTAGCCACAACTACTGAAGACCCAGAAAAGAAAGTTCTTGTTATCAAAATCCTTGGCATTGTCAAATGGTACAATATCAGAAACCAATGTAATTTTATTAGTAGAATTGACATTAAAGAGGAGGTATTACCATTGAGGTGTTACCTCAGGTCCATGGCCCTTTCTATGTGACTAGCAGCTGAATCTTCCAAGTATGCTGTTTCCTCCATTAGAATAAAAGTTCCCAGAGAACAGGGAAGGTCTTCCTTTTCTATTTGTATTCCCAGTGCTTGGCACATAGTAAGTACTTTAAAAAAAATTCTTATTCATTCATTACTCATTCCCTGAAAAAATGCAGTTTTACATATTAAAAACCAAATTCAGTAATCTTTCTTTGGAAAATATAAAGTGAATTTGAAAATATTGGATAAAATGTTCATTTTTCTTATACTGTTTTTCATCTAAAGATCTCAAGGAAAGCATTGGGAGCCGGAGAGGTGAAAGAAGTCTTTAAAAGGCACAGAAACTACTTTCTGTCCTGTTGAAAAGGAAATTGCTAACCTTCTGTCATTCAAACTCTCAAAAGTAACTGGCAAAATGTTGGCTACCAACAGCTATATTTGTATGGAATAGAGAATACCCAGGGGAGACATAAAGTAGAAAGAATTTCTGAGAACATTTAGTTCTACCAGATTCATGAATTCCCAGTATAACATCCTTGGAAAGTGGCCATCCAACCTATATCTGAGCACCTTTGGTGATGGGGACCTCACTGCCCAATGAGACAACTCATCCTATTTTTGGACTACTCTGATCATTAGAAAGCTCTGGTCACTTATATATTCATCACTAGCAGGTGGTTCAGTAGATGGAGTGCAAGGCCTGGTGTAAGGAAGACTTGAGTTCAAAAGTGGCCCGAGACATTTACTAGCTGTGTGACCCTGGGCAGGTCACTTAACCTTCAGTTTCCCCATCTTTAAAATGAATTAGAGAAGGAAAGGGCAGACCACTCTATTATTGTTGCCAAGAAAACCCCAAACGGGGTCATGAAGTCAGACACAGTTGAAAATGGTTTAACAACACAGCAGCAGCTATACCTTTATAATGGGGGATGGGGCCGGAGGGGCTGGGCTAATTCTTCTAATGCTCTCATCTTCATTCTCCATTCTAGTGTGTTTGCTCAGTAACAACTGCCAGTGATTGCTGCCCCACTATAATTTGCCAGTTCCACTTAATACCATCTAGGTATCAGTTGATATCTTTTTTAGTATACTGATAAGAAATAAATACCTGTTAGTTTTTATGAAAAGAATAAAAGGATATTTACTGAGAAGATCTAGTAAGAACAGTAGTATAAATACATGCAAAACTGATGTAAACTTGCTCTTTGACCAAGGAGAACAGACTCAACTTTAAGGGATGACTAGAAAACATTTCCACTACCAAGTTTGCTTCTGGGTATGGCATAGCTAATGTACAAATTATTCCCAATTGGTTTCACTGTAGGTTAGTTGAAGCAGGTTGCCTATCAAGGCTGGTTCCTTCCCAGACTCAGCAACTGAACTATTACTGGTGGTTCTTCCAACCTTTCAGCCAGTCAAGACATTACCCTTGTGATGCTGTTGATACTCCTTGAAAGTAAAGGACAACAACAAAACTCACAAAATCACAGCCTAGTCCCTTCCATTTCTGAGACTCATTTACTTAAGGACAAGAAAGAAGAAACAAAAAAGGTACAGATGGAACAGCAGCATTATTCACGAAAGGCCATTTGTCCGGCCTGAGTAGAGAAAAAAGAAAGCTGGCACT
Source organism: Pseudocheirus occidentalis (assembly GCA_028646575.1). Classification (NCBI taxonomy): domain Eukaryota; kingdom Metazoa; phylum Chordata; class Mammalia; order Diprotodontia; family Pseudocheiridae; genus Pseudocheirus; species Pseudocheirus occidentalis. Next base: position 17,051,558 of record CM053602.1, read on the forward strand.
GCCTTTGTAGTCACTTAGAGGCTCTCAACAGTTCTTTCCTCACTCAACCCAGGCTAAAGAAAGATTGTATTTTTTTTCTATCAGAGTTTTTTGTGTGCATTTTCATCTGTATAATGTTGGACTTGGAGTCAGGAAGACTTGAGTTCAAATCCTGTCTCATACACTTACTAGCTCTGTGATTCCAGGCCTTAAACCCCCTGAAATGGGGAAAACAACACCACCTACTTCACATGAAGGTTGTGGGGATCAAATGAGATCAGCCTAAATATAGCACTTTGCAAATCTTACAGCACAATATAAAGACCAGCTATTAAGATGACAAGTTTGGTTCTGGACATGTTCTTGAGATTTTCATGTTGCTGACTCATTATGTAAATATATAATGTGCAGCTAGGTGGCACAGTCAATAGAGCACCAGTCCCGAAGTCAGGAGGACCGGAGTTCAAATTCAGCCACAGACACTTAACACTTACTAGCAGTGTGACCTTGGGTGAGTCACTTAACCCCCATTGCCCTGCCTTCCCCCCTGCAAAAAAAGACTAAAACCAAAAAAACCCATATAAATCAAAAATAGATGACTGGTTGTGACATATGACATTAATTTGGTTGGGGGAAGTTTCTTTCCAGCTAGTACTTTGATTCCATGCCTTTCCAACAGGTGCAGCTCACACATTAAAACTTCAGATACTGATAGCAGAAAGCATTCACATAAACTTACCAAGGAGCACCGAAACAACTCATCAATTTTCATTGCACAGCTATTAATAAACAGGTACTCTAGCTAACATCTCTCTCCTTTCCGGCACTGTGATAGTCATAAATGTCATGAAATAGAATATATCCATTTGTGTATTCATAGACTTCTATACTACAAGGATGTTTCAAGTACATGCGCACATACACATACACGCATGCACACACACGCACACGCATACACACACATGCGCGCGCACACACACACACACACACACACACACTTCTACTTAGAAGAAAACAGATGCTTTTGGGGGCTTAGGTAGGCAAGTTTACCCAAATCACTTCCCATTTCTGGGCCCCAATGTCCTAATTTATGAAATGAGGGAAATCAAGTATATAATCTCTAAGGTCCAGTCTTGCACATAGTATGGACTTAATTAATGTTTATTGAATTGAATGGAATTGAATTTTATCATTCAATTGAATCCCTCAAACTATAGTTTCTTGATGGGGCATTGTTTAGAAATGGTTGAATTCTATCTACATAGACTTTGTTAATTATTTGGCATAAACTGCTATCTAATGCATGCACTGCTTTTCAGTACAAATGGTTTGCATTTTCTGTTTGATTTGTGAGCACAGACTTTAGTCTCTGGGAACCCTGGAAGCCCACTGAGAACCCTGAAAAATGAAGTGTTATAGAAACACTTGCCTTAGGCAGTCCTCCTTAGCCCGCTATAGGTTCCCAAAGAGCAAGTAATTTAAAAGAGTGTACCATCCCTTGGTTTCATTCCTACCATAATTGCTGTGCAATGTCTTTCTAACTTCATTACTAAGGTTTATCAAAATGATTTTCTCCTGAACTACTCTTCTGTTGGAAGTGGTCAGTTATGCCCCATTGTTACAAAGCTGCTGTTGAACAAAGGAAGTAAACTCTCTACCCCCTGGGAATCAGTTTGCTACGTCTGGTTACTGTCACCCTTGGGAGAAAGCCCAAGAGTGAGGTCATGTCTCTTCAACATAGAAAAAACTCAGAACGAGAGAAAAAAAAGTACATACAGATTAAAGAAGTGACACAACATCCAAGCCATCACTGTTAAATTAAACATTACAGTCAATCCTATTTTGCCATTTCCCCTCCATCCTTCACTCAAACCTTTTCAGCCATAGTTTTTGGTAGCACCTCTCTGTTCTACCCTGAACCACCAAAAAGTTTGCTGGCATGCCAATTAAAAAAAGGAAAAACATTTCAAATGAATTTTTTTTTAAATTTGAAATACTTTACTTTAAATTCTGTTAGGAGATGAGGAAGATAAGATAAATACATTATTTTGTAATTCATCCTAGTTAACTACACAATACTAGAGCAAAAGTGACACTAAACTAAACATCCAAAGTATGATACATTAAATATATGATCACATTGGTGAACTTGAGCTCATTACAGATTTATGCCTGCTTGCTGCTGAAGACAATAATGAAAGTATGGGAGGGACATTTTGTAATAAAATGAAAAGAAGAGAATGAAAGCCTTTCCTTAATGAAACATACATTCTTTGTTTCACACTTAGTTTTAGTCTTAAGGTTGAAATTATGAAAGAAAAGATTAGTACTCTGCCTAAAACAAAAAGCACAAGCCTCCCAGAAACAAATTTGTTAAGTAAATTATTCTTACTCTAAGGGTCTTTGCTGAAAGAAATCCAAAGAGAGAAGTATTTCCCATGACTCTGTAAATTTCTCTGACAAAAGTCATATCTAGCACTATACAGAATTCCCAAAGACAAAATTCCACAATAAAATTAAATATATTTCCAGAATTCAAGTGAAAATTCTGATAACAGTTTTGATTCATAAAACATAATGATAGTCACTTTAAAATGTTAGTGTATCCTGGAGAATCACCATTTTACTAAAATCTAGGCAAACTATATCAATATCATTTGCCAGATCTACCAATTTAATAACCCCAGCATAAAAGGAAATGAAGTTAGGCTAACATGACCTGTTCCTGATGAAGTAATGTTGACTCTTTGTGGACACTGCTGCCTTTTCTAACTGGTCTAGATGTTTACCAACCACCTCTTCAATGATACATTCAAAGATTTTGCCCAGAATCAAAGTTGAATTCATTGGCCTTTAGTTTGCTATTCTATGCTAATCCTTTTTTCTGAAAATTAGAAAATTTGTTTGCCCTTCTCCCATTCTGTTGAATCCGTCCCATTCTCCATGATTTTTCAAAGATTACTGACTCACAATCAAGGTACTAAATCAATTCAGTACCCTGGGATGTAGTTTATCTAGGAACTTGAATAAATCAAGGGAATCAAAGGTAGTCTTTTGATCTCTCCCTACATATCTTGAGTCTCAACTGCCTATTAGCCATTTTTCTTCTGTTTTTTCAAGGCCAAATAGTTTTCTCCTTGGCAGAGAAGATAGAAGCAAAATAAAAGGTGAACATGTCTGCCTTCTCTCTTTCATCTGCTATCAATAACCCATTTACCCTGAGCTACAACTTGTCCCTTCTTTGAGTTCTTCTCCTTTGCTCAATATTGCAACAACAACAAAAACCCAAACCTCTTTTGCTGTCTTCAGTCTCACCTGTCACTCTCAGTTTGTTCTAACTTTACCATTTCTGAAATTTTTTTTTCAGGATTGTGACATGATGGATTAGTCACCCTCCATTACTCGTCCTTCCTTCCATCTTCTCTACATGCCTTTTATAACTCTAAGTTGATCAGTGAGTTTCCTGTGCATCCATATTGGTTGCCTTAGATAATTTTCCTTTTTCCTCCTCCTCAGAATAGTTTCTCTTCATGCCTTTAGAATTTAATTCTTGAGAGTTTAACTCTTCCTGGACTAACTTTCTCTGTAGTCAGGCCATGGCTGTTTATTAAGTGTTTGTTATACACCAGGCACTATAAAGTTTTTAGTCTATGAGTCTATATTTTTTCTCTGAGCCCCTTGAAATCTTCTCTCTCCAATTTGAGGAAGCAACCATTCTATTTCCCTAGCAATATGTTTTTCTCTATCATAAACTTTAAGATGGAATAGTCATTCCTCCTTCCCCTAAAGGTTTCCATACTTTGTACTGACTTCTTTTTTATTGGTGAAAATATAATCCAGAATAGAAGTTTTTATGCTTTCTCTATCTTTTGTGGGTTGAAATAATCATTCTAGCCATGAAATAATTATCTGGTCTGTTATGGTGAGAGAGAGAGAGAGAGAGAGAGAGAGAGAGAGAGAGAGAAGGAGGGAGAGAGTGAGCAGAAATCCAGATGCACAAAGTTCTCCATCATTACTAAAACTATGCCAGGCATGTGATCTATTTCCCATACTGTGCATGTCTTTCCTCTTCCTATCCGTGTGGCCTTGAGTATACTCTAATGACAAACATCACTTCTATTTCTTTTTTTATTGATCCTCATCCAAATACTCGCCATTGTGTTTCTACCCTCCGGTTACTGGATAAGATAACCCAGATCCCATATACCTACTTCAGCAAAAACCTAAAAATCATACCATCCTGAATGAATGATCACTCAAATGATCACAGAAATCCAACAAGAACCTATTAGAAATGATTTATTCTACCCTAAAACTGCACCAAAAGTCAGCCAGAAGCCCACTGGCAATAGGAAAGGGGCCCTGCCAGCAAACCAGTGTCACGGTAAGTAAACAAGATGGTAGTCTTCTAGTATGAACAGTGACCTGACAAAGAAATCTATAGACTGAAAGGTTCTGTATCCAAAGGCAACAAGAGGAGAGGACTCTCCTGAAAAAGCCAAAGGTTGATTGAAAATGCATTGAATGGACCTTAAAAGCAAGCAGGAGTGGTAATAACCAGGCCAGTTGAGACAGTGCTCATATCAGGACACTCCAGGCTGAGGGGATTTACAACATACCTATAACTGTGTCCTGAGACATCATAAAGGGCCCTAAACCTTAAAGATACAGGGGAGGCTAACCCCAGGAGGTGGAGGCCATCATAGGAACCCATGTGACCCAGACTGAGACCAAGCAGGGCCTACCAATGCCACCTAAAAGCATAACGAGGGTGTAGACTGGCCCTGGAACAAAGCCCCAATTTAGAAACTATGACTGTAGAAATGTAGAAGACACAGTCCACTAGAACTATAATAGATCCAAGATTACCTAAAAATGCAACCTAAAAGGAGAGAGTAACTATATAACAACTGTAAGCAGAGACTCAAAGGAAAAATGGATTTTCCACAAGGACTACATGAATATCTACATTCCTGGGAGAACTGAAGAGATTAAAAAAAATTAAATAGAAGATCTTGAGAAAGAACTGGAAAGGGAATAAATAGCTTTAAAAGAAAGTAAACCTTACCCAAGTAATGAATTCCCTGAGACTTAGAATAGAAAAAGAGACATCAGTGACTCTGTAAGACAACCAGAAATCAAAAAGACAAAGACAAAAGGTATAACCAGAAGAAAGCATAAGATTTCAGCTATCAAAAACAACAAAGGTAGAAAACAAGTCAAGGAGATATAATTTCAGAATTACCAGACTCACTGAAGGCCGTAATTTAAAATAAATCTTGGACACAAATTAAAATAGTCCATTTTTATTAGAACTAGAGGGCAAGGTAAAGAAAGGATCTCCACTGATCATCCTTCTGAAAGAAACCCCAAAAGGAAGTATCCTAGGAACATCATGATCACAGGCAAAGCTGAACATAATCCTATATGGGATAAAATGGATCTTTAACAGAGTACATAACTTTCTAGCATTCCAAATAAAAAGACCAGAGCTGAATAGGAAATTCAAATATAAGAGTCAACAGAAACCTAGAAGAATCCAATTACTGAGCAACTGGAATGGGCCATATGGTGATATACAGCTAGCATTCTAATATGGGGGAGAAGAAATAAAGGTCCCTTTAAAACCTTAATGTCTTCAAAGGGTACTGAAGGATTTAAATAAGAAAAACAGAGAACGGAGGGGTGGCATTGAAATTGTATCTTGTTATGGTCCCCACAACCACCCCATGAGTTATTACAGGAAGTAGGGATATTGTTTTTATTTGTCCTTCATTCTCAAAGAGGACCATGACATCAAGACGGTGAAAATTGGATTTATGTGAGGAAGGGTTTTGCAAAGTCACCAATTTTGCTTTTATAAGTAATCAAAGTAAGGAAACAATAAATAGGCAATATAGTATAAAAAGAGTATAAAGGGGTACATAGAAGCTACTGCCAAAAACTGCCTCCTAAATTAATTAAGACCACATCCAGAGACTATGTGCTAAATCAGGAGAAGCCAGTTGGCCCCAATAATGGTCCCTCAGTCCATAAGTGGCAAATAAGCTCTGGACATGCTCAGTAAAATCCAGAAAAATGTTAGGCTAATTAGAGAACTCTAAGGTGACACTTATAACTTTGGGATAATACTGATATACTGACAACCTCAAGGTAGTACAGATTAAAAAAAGCAACACCACTAGAAATCTATAAGAATGGGACTCCAAAACTTTGCCCCTAGAGCACTTTTCCACTTGCTACAGGTTCATGCTGCTCTATTGATCAGAGTAACCAAGTCTTTCACAGCTGATCATCACTACAACATTGCTGTTACTGTGTATAAAGATTTCCCAGTTCTTCTCACTTCATTTTTTTATCAGTTCATATAGTTCTTGGCATATTTTTTTAAACCACCTGCTTTCTCATTTCTTATAGCCCCCATAGTACTCACAATTATGTGCCACAACTTATTCAGTCAATCGATGAGCATCCTCTCAATTTCCAATTCTTTGATACCACAAAAAAGTTACTACAAATATTTTTGCACATATAGGTCATTTTCCTTTTTTTGATCTCTTTAGGATACAAACTTAGTAGTGGTATTTCTGGAACAAAGAGTACGAACAGATTTATAGCCCTTTGGTCATAGTTATAGATTGTTCTCCAAAATGGTTGGACCAGGTCACTATTCTACCAGCAGTTCATTAATGTACCTATTTTCCCTCATCCCCTCCAACATTTGTCATTTCTAATAGGTGTGACATGGTACCTCAGAGTTGTTTTAATTCGCCTTTTTTTTATCAATAGTGATTTAAAGAATTTTTTCATATATCAATAGATAGCTTTTATTTCTTCTTCTGAAAACTGCCTGTTCATATCCTTTGACTATTTATCAATGGGGAATGGCTCTTATTTTAATACATTTGATTCAGTTCCCTATATATCTGAGAAATGAGCACTTTATCTGAGAAACTTGTTAATTTTTTATATTACTTAATTTTCTATGATACATTTTAGCAAAATAGTTTCCCTGATTATTTCTTTGAATTAGATCTAATTTTGCTTTTGCTTTGTCTGAGATCATGATTGCCACCCCCGCCTTCTCCACTTCAGCTAAAGCATAATAGACTCTGCTCCAGTCTTTCATTTCAACTCTGTGTGTTTTTCTGTCTCAAGTATCTCTTTTATATATAAAATCTTACTGGATTCTGGTTTCCAATCCATTCTGTTATCTGCTTCTGTTCTGTGGGTTAGCTCATCCCATTCACATTCCCAGTTATGATCACTAACTGTGCATTTCCCTCCATCCCATTTTCCTTTATCATTCTCTTTCTCTGTTTTCATCTTGCCTCTCCTCAAAAGTCTGTCTTGCTTCTGATTACTGCCTCCCCCAATCTGCCCTCCCCCTTATTATCCCACTATATTTCCTATCCCCTTCCCTTCCTACCTCTCTATTATGTAAGATAGATTTCTGTGCCCTAGTAAGTATGTATATATAGTCTTCTCTCTTAGAACCAATTTTGATGAGAGTGAGGTTTAAGCATTACCCCCCACCAATTTTCTCCTCCATTATAAAAGCTTTCTTACATGCCTCTTTTATGTGAGAAAATTTGTCACATTCTACCTATCCTTTACCCCTTCTCCTAGTGCATCCCTCTTTCTCACCCCACATCCTTTTTTTGGGAGATTATCCCAACATAATCAACTCACACCTATTCTGTTTGTCTATGCAGACTCCTAACTACCCTAATAATGATAAAGTCCTTAGGATTTACATGTATTATCTTCCCATATAGGAATTTAAGCAGTTGAACTCCACTGAGTCCCTTATGTTTACTCTTTCATGCTACCTTTTTATGCTTCTCTTGAGTCTTCTGTTTGAATCTCAAACTTTTGTTTCAACTCGGTCTTTTCATCACAAATGCTTGAAAGTCCCCTGTTTCATTGAATATCCATTTTCCCCTGAAGGATTATACTTAGTTTTGCTGGGTAGTCTATTCTTTGTTGTAATTCTAGATCATTTGCCCTTTGGAATATCATATTCCAAGTCCTTCCTTTCTTTAGCATGGAAGCTCCTAATTCTTGTGTGATCCTGATTGTGATATATGAATTGTTTCTTTCTGGCTGCTTGCAATAATTTCTCCTCAATCTGGGAGTTCTGAAATTTGGTTATAATATTCTGGGGACTTTTCATTTAGGAATCTCTTTTAGGAAGTGACTGGTAGATTTTTTTGAATTTCTATTTTACCCTCTCGATCAAATACATTAGGCCAATTTTCCTTGAGAATGTCTTTCTTTTTAACAAGGCAGTTGGGGTTAAGTGGCTTGCCCAGGGTCACACAGCTATAAAGTGTCATGTCTGAGTCCTAATTTGAACTCAGATCCCCCTTGACTCCAGGGCTGGTGCTCTATTCACTATGCTACCTAGCTGCCCCACCTTGATTATTTCTTGAAATACGATATCTAGGCTCTTTTTTCAATCAGGGCTTTCAGGTAGTCCAATAATTCTTCAATTATCTCTCCTGGATCTATTTTCCAGGTCAGTTGTACTTCTGATGAGCTAAATCACATTTTCTTTGATTTTTTCATTCTTTTGATTATGTTTAATTGTTTCTTAAAGTCTCATAGAGTCATTAGCTTCTACTTACCCAATTCTAATTTTTAAGGAATTATTTTCTCCAGTGGATTTTTTACCTCCTTTTCCATTTGACCTATTCCGTTTTAAAGGAGCTTTTTTCTTCAGTGAATTTTTGTGCCTCTTTTGCCATAAGGCCAATTCTATTGTTAAGGTGATATCGTCTTCAATATTTTTAGTGTCTCTTTCACCAAACTGTTCATTTTCTTTTAATAATTCTCTTGCATCACTCTTTTTTCCCATTAAAAATTTTTTTTTCCTCTACCATTTTTTGTTATTTTTCCTCTACCATTCTAATCCCTTTCTTTAACTCCTCTAGGAATTCTTGCTGACCTTGGATCCAATTAGCATTTTTCTTTGAGATTTTCTTGTAGTTGTTTTTACATTGTTCTCTTCTAAGTTTACATCTTGGTCTTCCCTTCCCTTGGTCTTCCCTGCCACAAGTTGGGCTCTGCTTACCTGGGGGTGAGGAGGCATTATGCCAAGCTTTTCATGTTGCTGTTTTCCAGTTTTTAAATTTAGGTTTATTTTTAGTTTACAACATTTATTTCCACAAGATTTTGAGTCACAAATTTTCTCTCTATCTTTCCCCTATTCCCCCACCCCAAAACAACAATCCCATTGAATACCCTAAATACTCCCTCCCCCAATCTGCTCTCTCCTATATCCTCCCCCATCCTCCCCTCTGATTTTCTGGTAGGGGAAGATGGATCTCCATACTCCAGTGCTTGTATATCTTATTTTCCAGTTGCATGTAAAATAATAATAATAATAATAATAATAATAATAATAATAATAATAATAATAATAATTTTTTAAAAAACATTTTATTTTAAAACTTTGAATTCCAGATTCTTTCCCTTCTTCCCCCATCACCCACCCTTACTGGGAAGATAAGCAATTCAATATAGGCTGTACATGTGTAGTTATGCAAAACATTTCCATATTGGATATATTGTGAAAGACTGACTATATTTACCTCCTTCCTATCCCACACCCCACTTGTTCTATTTTCTACTTTGACTCTGTCCCTTTTCAAAAGTGTGTGCTTCTAACTACCCTCCTCCCCCAGTCTGCCCTCCCTTCTATCATCCCTCCTCTTATCCCCTTCCGCCCTACTTTCCTGTAGGGTAAGATACCCAATTTAGAATGTATGTCATTCCTTCCCTAAGCCAAATTCAATGAGAGTAAGGTTGATTTTTGCCTTCCTGTTCTTCCCGTCCATTGTAACAGTTTTCCCTTGCCTCTTTTATATGAGATAATTTACCCTATTCTGTCTCTCCCTATCTCCTCTCATTATATTTCTCTCTCACCTCTTTTTTTATTTTGGAGGGGGGAAGGTAGGGCAATTGGGGTTAAGTGACTTGCCCAAGATCACATGGCTAGTTTTTGTGTTAAGTGTCTGAGGCCAGATTTGAACTCAGGTCCTCCTGACGCTAGGGCCAGTGCTCTATTCACTGCACCACATAGCCACCCTCTTTTTTACCTCTTAATTTTATTTTTAAAATATCATCCCTTCCTATTCAATTGTGCCCTCTGTCTATGTATACCTGTACACATATATACACACACTCACATACATATTCATATGCACAGATACCCTCCTATAGACACACACACACACACACACACACACACACACACACATATATATATATACACACACATTTATATTCCCTTCAACTATCCTCATACTGAGAAAAGTTTCATAAGTTACAATTATTGTTTTTCCATGTAGGAATGTAAATAGTTCAGCTTTAATAAGTTCCTTATGATTTCTTTATCCTTGTTTACTTTCTCTTGCTTCTCTTGCTTCTTGTATCTGAATGTCAAATTTTCTATTCAGCTCTGGTTTTATCATCAAGAATGCTTGAAAGTCCTCTATTTCATTGAATGACCATATTTTCCCCTGAAACATTATACTCAGTTTTGCTGTGTAGGTGATTCTTGGTTTTAGTCCTAGCTCCTTTGACCTCCAGAATATCATATTCCAAGCCCTTTGATCCCTTAATATAGAAGCCACTAGATCTTGTGTTATCATGATTGTGTTTCCACAATATTCTCCTTGATCTGGGAACACCGGAACCTGATTATAATATTCCTAGGAGTTTTCTTTTGGGGATCTTTTTCAAGAGGTGGCTGGTGAATTTGTTCAATTTCTTTTTTGTGCTCTGGTTCTGAAATATCAGGGCAATTTTCCTTGAGAATTTCTTGAAAGATGATGTCTAGGTTCTTTTCTTTTATCATGGCTTTCAGGTACTCCAATAATTTTTAAGTTATCTGTCCTGGATCTGTCAGTGGTTTTTCCAATGACATATTTCACATAGCCTTCTATTTTTTCATTTGTTTGGATCTGTTTAATAGTATCTTGATTTCTCATAAAGTCATTAGCTTCCATTTACTCCAATCTAATTCTGAAGGAATTTTTCTCTTCAGTGAGCTTTTGAAATTCTTTTTCCATCTGTCAAATTCAGCTTTTTAAGGTATTCTTCTTCTCATTGGCTTTTTGGGCCTCTTTTGCCATTTGAGTTGGTCTATTTTTTAAGGTGTTATTTTTTTCAGTCAGGTTGTTGACTCTCTTTTCATTATTTTCTTGCATCATTCTCATTTCTCTTCCCAATTTTTCCTCCACTTCTCTTACTTGATTTTCAAAATCCTTCCTGAACTTCTCCATGACCTGTAACCAATTCATATTTTTCTTGGAAGCTTTTGATGCAGGAGTTCTGATTTCATTGTCTTCCTCCAATTCCATGCTTTGATCCTTTTTGTCCCCAAAAAAGAAATCTAAGGTTTGATTGCTGTGCTTGCTTTGCTTCTTTTGTTTGCTCATGTTGCTACTCAATTACTTGACTTTTGAACTTTTTGCCACAGTAGAGCTTCCAAAGAGGAGAGCTTTGTCCCACATTGTTGGGGTTTTTGCAGCTGCTGGAGCTATTAGTTGGGTGTCCTATCTGCTGCCCCCACAAGCTCTGGCCTACTGGCCACACACCCCAGGACCTCTGGTCAAGATATTGATCCAGATCCATGCAGGTTAAATCAAGAGCAATTACCCTCTGAATGCTTGCTTGGTCCCCCTACAGTTTGCAGGCCAGGAGCTCCAAAGCAGTCACACAGTGGTAGCTACACAGCCGCCACACCTCCACTACTTCTCTCCCCAGGAGCAGGGGCTGGACCACACTCCTTGTCCCCTTCAGTTCCAACAGAGTTCCATACTGACCTTTTACTTTGTCTTTGGCCTTTATGGGTTGATAATTCTGGGACCCACCACTGCTGCTGGTGATCCACTTTCCCAAAGTCCACTCCAGCTACTGCTGGTTGGGGCCACCTGGGGCTAAAACCACAGACTCACATGGGGCTGGGCTCAACTCACAGTGTTCTCAATAGAATAGGACTGGTTCTATTCTCAGGGTTTTAGGAAGAGGAAAAAAGAGAAGGTAAAAGGACTATGATAGTGTGGGAAGGAGAAAGAAGAGAATGAAATTTTCTTTTCTCATAATTAGAGAAGAGTATACAAACATAGAGGAAGGAGTGGGAGGAGGGGGATTCATATAAACTTTACTCTTATCTGAATTAGACAAAGGAAGATAGAAAACATACAATATTTAGCATAGAAAATGCATCAACTTCAATATGGAAATAGGTGAAGACAGGGAGAGGGAGGGATAAAAGGGAGAATAATATTGGTAGGTAATAGTTGCAAGCAAAACAGACTTCCTGATCCTTAAAGAGAAATTAAAATTTATGGTGATGCAAAAGAGGGGTGGGAGGAGGGAGGAAGGAAGAGGAAAAGAGAGACAGACAGATAGACAGAAAAGAGCTATTGGGATGTTTTAAGAAATACACAGTGGAGAACAGAATGAACTTCATAAAGAAGCACAGACAAGCAAGACAAATTCAAAAGTTAAGTACTGAATTCATCATGTACTTGTTTAAAAAAAGTAAGTAGTATAGAATTGGGATTAATGATTTCACACGCAATTTTCTTTTTATCTTCTACTCTATATACAATAATGCTCATTTCTTTTTGGTGTTTTTAAAGTTCAGAATAAAAAATTAAATTTAATAAAGAAAAGGATATAATTTGAGTTGATATAAAGAGAGATACCAAAGGGTATTGTCTAGAGAACTGTCCTCAAAACCAAGGATAGGGGCAGCTATGTGACATAGTAACTAGAGCGCCAGCCCTAGAGTCAGGAGGACCTGAGTTCAAATTCAGCCTCAGACATTGATGAGGCTAGCTGTGTGACCTTAGGCAAGTCACTTAACCCTGATTGCCTTGCCTCCCCCCCTCAAAAAAACAAAACCAAACCAAGAATAATATGACTGAAGTCTTACCTCTCACCCATCCTGGCTGTGTGAACCTGGATAAGTCATTCAACTTTTCAGTGCTCTAGACCACTCTATAAGACTGGAATTTGCAAAGAAGGTACAACATGCCTTGATAGAGGGCCTTCCCTGTTTTGGGAGTTCATATACCAGTGGAATGATAGGATTATTCCCCATACCTATAATCTGAATAAGTCATTTCCACTCTTGGGGTTTTAGTTTCCTTCTTGGTAAAAATGAAGAGATTGAACCTTATGATCTCTAATGTTCTTCATAATTATAATTCCTATAATTCTCAAATAAGTTGAAATTTTAACTTATCTGTTTATAATATCATCATAAACAAAGGATGCTTGCCTGAGTAGAGTCTAGGAAAAAAACAAAGAATACAAATGATGAATCATAGGATTTAGAACTGGAAGGGACTTAAGAAATCATCTAGTCCTAAGAATTGTTCTAGTCCAATGACTTGTTCAGAGTCACCCAAGTAATAAGTAATCAATGCATAATTGAAGCCCAGGCCATCTGCCAGTCTTTTTTTTTTACTATAACGGTGCTCCTTTTTTACTATACCAATAGCCAATATTCCTCTACCACTCTCTAGGGGAGAAGGCCGCTGGATCTTAGACAACCTACCTTGCTTCTTGGAACAGAAAGATCCTGAGAATGGAGACGATCAATGAACTAAGCTACCCTCACTTGATAGAAATATTCACCTCCCTTGACTTTTATTTCAACTTCAACAAAGAACCTGATGTTTGAAATTTGATATGGTCAGTGGATTTACCCCCTAGGAAGGAGTGCCTTGTGCAGATAGAGCACTGGCACTGGTTCTTGACCAGGAATATCTCCTATTATAAAGGAAAGCATTGGCATTCTGGCTTACAAACCAGTTTCTTGTGAATTGTTTCCAATGTATTAGTTTTCTAGAGTTTCTTCACCCCTGGGTGAAGTGACAAAATTGAGTTTCTGAACCTGTGAAGTTTTGAAACAGACCTTGGGCACTTAGTGACCCTGCCGAGGTACAACACTCTGTGAGTCTTCACCCAAGCAGTTGGTCAGCTTTTCTCTCTTTCCTTTTTTTCAACACTATCTTTGAAAGATACAGTTTCTCTTTTTACTATTTCTTACCTATAACACTGGCCATTAAAATATAACATTGGATATCCACAGGAAGATTTAATGAAAATCAAAGAAATTCCCCTCACTACATTTCTTGGTGGGCAATCCTTTCTTCTTTCTACATTTTAAATGAGAAGGAAAATGTATACTAAGTACTTCAGAATGAAAAATAACCTTTATAAAAGATAGTGCATATTGTATACTGGGAAAAAAGTACTTGATGTCCCTTCCAGTTCCCAAATCCCATGATCTGAAATGTTTTATATACATTAGTCAAAGGCTGCTTGTATAGAGAGCTTTGTACTTTGTGAAAGAGATATGTTTCTGAAAAGCTAAATGTGAATAGAATTGTTATAAATCCCATTGTTCCTCTTGTTAAAGGAATCTGATGGTGAATAATTTTAGAGAGTGACTAATCATCTCTGAATGCTTTGCCAAATATGAATTTCCTTACTGTGAGTTTGCTTAAAGCAGGGTTAGACACTCTTATTTTGTGGACTATAAACTGCTGGAGATTGAAGTCCCCAAAGCTGAAGGCAGGAAATACGGTGGAGAAAAAGACCATAAGCTAGCTAATAAGTCATTGAAAAAGCTTGGAGAATGATCTGGAAGCTAGTAAGCAACAAGCATGAAGAGAAGTTGTAAAACATGAAGAGAAGTTAGTAAAAACAGATTTTAAATTTCAAGGAAGAAAGGTTATCAAGGGATGATGACAGACTAGTCTGGAAGCAGCAATAGGAACAAGGAGTGTGTCAAACCCACTGTCTTGCCCTGAAAGTAATGCAAAGTGAGAGAACAAATGACTTCCAAGGAAGAAGGTTGCCAAAGACACTGTGTCTTCAGTGCAGAAACAGTCAATAAACATTTTTAAGTACCTATTGTGTGCCAGCCACTTTCCTAAGAGCTGAGGGTACAAAGAAATGTAAAAAGTATTCTTTGTTCTCTAGAAGCTTACAGTCTAATAGAGGGGACAGCATGAAACAGCTACATCCAAACAAGAAATATTCAGGATAGTTTAGAGATAATTAACAGAGGGAAAGCACTAGCTTTCCTAAGGAACAGGAAAAGTTTATTGTCGAAGTTGGGATTTTAACTGAGATCTGAAGAAAGCCAATACACCATACCACAGAGTACACTGAATAGGAAATAAAGTGTAAGAAAACTGGTAAGGGGGCCAGGTAGTAAGGGGCTTTGAATCCCAAACAGAGGGCATTATATTTGCTCCTTGAGGCAATAGGGAGTCAGTAGTGTTTCTTTGAAGGCAGGGGAGATGTGACATGATTAGACCTGAACTTTAGGAAGATTAACTTGACAGCTGAATGGAGGATGGTTTGGATTGGAGAGAGACTCGAGGGAAGGTAACCAGGTTATTGAAATACCCCAGGCATGAGCTGATGAAGACTTGCACAAGGGTGGTGCCAGTATCAGAGGAGAGAAGGGGACACCTGTGAGAGACGTTACAAAGGTAAAAATCAACAGTATTTGGATATGGGTGGTAAGAGAGTAAGGAGTCAAATATGACATGGATATGGGCAGCCTAGATGACTAGGAGGAATAGGGAAGTTTGGAAGGGGGAGAGGAAAAGAGGGAAAAGATAATGAGTTCAGTTTTGGATGTGTTGAATTTAAGGTGTTCATGGGACATACAATCTGAGATGCCCAAAAGGCAGCTATCAATGAGAATATGGAGGTTAGGAGAGAGGCTAGGTAGATCTGAGAATCATGAACATAAAACTGATAACTAAATCCATAAGAGCTGATGAGATCACCAAGTGAAATAAGATAACAGGAGAAGAGAAGAGGGTCCAGGACAGAGCCTTGAGGGAACTAATCATGTACATTTCAATTAAAGTGGCAATTGTTAAAGAAAAGTATCAAGAATGTAAAGTTTGTCAAAAAGTAAAGCAGGGATGCTGAAGAACACATTGGCATGGCTTGGGAGCTCGTGTTACAGTGGGCTTGGGGAGGAGCAAAGCTGATCCTCCCTTGTATGTCTTTGCTTACAATGCCTTCCTTCTTCCTCTTTGCCTTGAACATCATAACTTGGCATGAAATAACCAAAGGTGATCATCCACAACTATATCCCAAGTACAAAGCACAATACAAATGCAGGTACCTAATATCCGGCATTCACAATGGGGCTGTACACATTAGAGTGTACAACTAACATGACACATTGCATACCCAATGCACTGTACACAGCAATCAAATGCACAAATAACACGCGAAACATAATACACACGTGTGTATTAGTATTAGCAATAGTACATATATGGCATACTATCCAGTCAAAGAATGGGAAATAACTCAGGATATAATATCAGACTCAGCTACCAGGTAACACTTGAATTGAACTGTTCTCTCTCAGTCTGAGCTGAATGGAACTTTCAACCTTTCTGCTGCAATGGACCCTCTGGTCATCAGAAGCTAATCAGAATCTCAGCTCTTTACCTAAATAGTGGCCAGATACTACCATTTCTCACTTTGGGACAAGAGCATCTTTTCCCACTTGAACACAATGACTCCAAGGTAACCATTCACTATCCCTGCACCAATTATCTCAAGTTCGAGTCTAAGGTATGAAAATATTAAAAATCATAATTATTGTAATTATCTTGGCTCTACTTCTATCCATTGGAATAATTACCTGATTGAATTTCTCTCTCTTCTTTGTGCCCAATGAATTTCAGCAGACAACATATGAATGACTGAAGTTTTAATATACTTGAAGTTAAATAGATGCACTTTCCTACTCCCTAATAAGACAGTCGTTACCTTTCCCTATCTTTACTTCCCTTTCTTCTACCTGCTCTTCCATGCTTGAAAATCCCCCATCAATCTTCCCTAGAGTATGAAGGAAGGTAAAGATTCTTAAAACATTTCTCAGTGAAAAGAAAGGAGAAGCAAAAGCTCTTTGCAGTTCGCCTAAATCAATTGCTAGATAATATTCAGAAAATTCTAGATTTAGAGACAGAAGGGATCTCAAAGGCCAATTAGTCTAACGCCCTCATTTTATGGATGAAGGAACTGAAGCCCCGAGAAGTGAATTGACTTACCCAGAGATACACAGTCTGAACCCAGGTTCTCCAACTACATGACCAGTTCCTCTTTCCTCTGTATCTCTTTCTCTGGGCTTCATTGTAGCTTGTGGTCTATAGCAGGCTCCGGAAGATAGCTGAGTCATCTTTTCCATTTGAGGCAAGGCTTAGCCCTGCACAATTCTGCCACTGTCTTTTTCTCCTACTGTGCTGATGTTATCTCAAATAAACTCTGAAATTCCAATGAAGAAGACAGAAAAGCTGTAAAGTGTGCTAATTCCCTTTTATATGTTCTCTATCAGACCGGAGAATCTAATTTTCCCAATGAGGGCATACTGAAGAAGAAGGCCTCCTTCACTTGACTTTTCAACAAGTAGCCATGCCAGTTGTGTCTCTACATCTTTTATGTCTCTGGAGACTATAAAACACAAGTCAAAAGGCAAACACAGTTTTTCCCAAAAGTTAACAGTTATGATATAAAGCCTTTAGCAACATTCATGGTAGTATCATACGTATGCAGTAGAAATGTTCCATGTTGACATCAATGAGTGTGTTCATCTGTGTGTCTCCCTGGAGATGTTATAGTGCAGTAGTCTTTTAAAATTTATTTTTCCAATTACATGTAAAAAATTTTAACATTCTTTAAAAAAAAAATTTAGTTTCAAATTCTCTCCCTTCCTCCCCTTCCCCCTCATTATGAAGGCAAGCAATTTGACTTAGTTTATATATGTGCAGTCATGTAAAACGTATTTCCATATTAGTCATGTTGTGAAAGAAAACACAGACCAAAAAAACCCCAAAGGAAAATAAAGTTTTAAAAAGTATACTTCAATCTGCATTCAGACTCCATCAGATCATTCTCTGGAGGTGGACAGCATCTTTCATGAGTCCTTTGGAACTGTCTTAGATAACCATATTACTGGGAATAGCTAAGTCATTTGTAGTTGATCATAATACAATATTGCTATTACCATGTATGCTGTTCTCCTGGTTCTACTCACTTTACTTTGCATCAGTTCATATAAGTCTTTCCAGGTTTTTCTGAAAGCATCATGCTTTTTATTCTTATAGCACAATAGTATCATTATCATATACCACAACTTGTTCAGCCATTCCCTCAATTTCTAATTCTTTGCCACCACAAAAAGAGCTGCTATAAATATTTTTGTACATAGAGGTCCTTTTCCCTTTTTTATCTTTTATTAATTTTTTTGGAGGGCAATTGGGGTTAAGTGACTTGCCCAAGGTCACATGGCTAGTTTTAGTGTTTAGTGTCTGAGGCCAGATTTGAACTCAGGTGCTCCTGACTCCAGGGCCAGTGCTCTATTCACTGTGCAACCTAGCTGCCCCATCCTTCTTTATGATCTCTTTGGCTAGAAATCCAGTAGTGCTATTGCTGGGTCAAAGTGCTATTGCACAGTTTTATAGTATTTTGAGCAGAGTTCCAAATTGCTCTCCAGAATGGTTGGATCAGTTCACAACTCCACCAAAAGTTCATTAGTGTTATCATTTCCCTACATCCCCTCCAACATTTGTCATTTTCCTTTTCTGTTATATTAACCAATCTGATAGGTGTGAGTTGATACCTCAGAGTTGTTTTAATGTGCATTTCTCTAATCAATAGTGATTTAGAGAGTTTTATATGACTATAGAGAACTTATATTTCCTTGTCTTTCATATCCTTTGACAATTTCTCAATTGGGGAATAATTTATATTCTTATAAATTCAACTCATTTCTCTATACATTTGAGAGATGAGGCATTGATTAGAGTAACTTAATGTAAATTTTCCCCAGTTTTTCATTTTCCTTTGAATCTTGGCTGCATTGGTTTTGCTCATACAAAACCTTTTTAATTTAATGTAATCAAAATTATCCATTTTATATCTTGTAATGCTCTCTATCTCTTATGTTGTCATAAATTCTTCTCTTATTGTAACATAGATCTAACAGATAAACTATTCCATGATCCTCTAATTTTCATATTGTATTATCCTTTTTGTCTAAATCACATACCCAATTTTGACCTTATCTTAGTAAATGGTATGAGATATTGGTCTATGCCTAATTTTTGTCAAACTGTTTTCTAGATTTCCCAGTAGTTTTTGTTAAATAGTGAGTTTTTGTCCCAAAAGCTTGGATTGTTGGGTTGATCAAATGCTAGATTACTATTTGAGCAGCTAGGAAGTGCAGTGGAGAGAGCAGTGGGCTTGGAATCAGGAAGATTCATCTTCATGAATTCAAATCTGGCCTCAGACACTTATTAACTGTGTGACCCTGAGCAAATCACTTCACCCTGTTTACCTTTAGTTCCTCATCTGTAAAATGGGCTAGAGAAGGAAATGGAAAACCACTCCAATATCCTTGCCAATAAAACTCCAAATGGAGTCACAGAGAGTCGGACATGACTGAAATGACCAAACAACAAGATTACTATTCTCATTTTCTACCATATATTGAAAACCTAATTTATTCTATTGAACCTCCATTTTATTTCTTAGTACCAGATACAGTATAGTTTTCTACTTCTTGATTCTTGCTAAAGAATATCTTTGCAAATGTTCTTCAAATCCCATCTCAAGTGCCACAAAGTGCCTAAGAAGGACAGTTTTCTCTGGAACATGTCATATAATGCTCTATTTTACTATTATTTGTTTATGTGTCTTATCCCTCTATTAAGAAGCAGTGTAGCACAATGGTTAGAGCTTTGGAGTCAGAAAGACCTTGGTTCAGATCCAGTCTCTGCAACTAGCTATATGGTCTTGGGCAAGTTATTTAACCTCCCCAAATCTGTAAAATTGGAATAGCAATTACTGTAGTATCTACTTTACAGGCTTGTTGTGAGATTTAAATGAGATAATCTATGTAAAATCCCTCAAAAACTTTAAAGTGTTATGTAAATATCCATTATGTTTTTATAAAATGAGACACCTGTGCTAGGTCATCTATAGGATCTCTTTTATATTTAATGTTCTTTAATTCCATTTCTTAGAGATACACTAGCAAGTGTCAGACCACTTGTAAACCATACCTGAAGGGAAAACAATTCAGTGTAAGAACCGAGACCCAGACCAAGCTCTGGGGTAAAATCATTTAGAAGCTCATAGGATTTGTTTACAACTTGAAGGGACCTTCAAGGTCTCTTATTGAGTCCAGCCCTTTTATTTTACTTATGAGAAAAGTAGAAAAGCTGAGTAGGAAAGCAGAATGTCTTTGCTGAAGGTAACATAGGTAACAGAAAGCAGAGCTTGGTCAGTTCTTCTGGCCTCAACTGCAGGTTTTCTCAGGCAATCCCAGGCATACATCCCTAGAACCCAGGGTGGGATCAAACTCTTGGTGTCAGAGTACACAGAGTGCTTTAAAGAACATGCAGAGGATAAGTTGTTGGTTGTCAGGTAGTCTTAATTAGATCCAAAGGAAAGGACAGCTAATAGCAAATGCCCTCAATTTTGCAGCCCAGATTGTTATAGAAAACAAATGCCAACCTGGCATGTGTTTATCACCTACAAACCTGCATCATTTCTGGCCCCAAAGAACGTAGACAATTCCTGTTGTTGAAAGGTCAAAATGTCCCGTAAAGACACTAGTAATGACATGTACAGGGGCTCTGCAGAAGAACAGAGGACATGCTCCCAGAATAGCTAAGCACCAATAAGTTGCCAGAATTTATTACATGATACAACTCCCTTCAACCCAAACATTACCTAAAACACTTCACTCTCTTCTCTACAACTATGCATTATGTTGAATTCAGTTTGTCACTTTCATTCTGAAGATAGGTTTCTTTCCCTCCTTAGTCCCTCTCTCCAGAAAGAGGAAGGAAGGAAGGAAGGAAGGAAGGAAAGAAGGAAGGAAGGAAGGAAGGAAGGAAGGAAGGAAGGAAGGAAGGAAGGAAGGAAGGAAGGAAGGGAGGGAGGGAGGGAGGGAGGGAGGGAGGGAGGAAGGGAGAGAGGAAGGGAGGAAGAAGGGAGGGAGGGAAGAAGGAAGGAAGGGAGGGAGGGACATAGGGAAGGAGAGAGAGAAGAACGGGAAAGGAAAGAAGTGAGGGAAGGAGGGAAAGAAAGAAAAAAAGAAGGAAGAGTTTACAAAATGAAACTAAACACAGGTCAAAGAACTGAGCTAGAATTCTGAGCTAGAATTATTCTATTATCTAGTGACCAAGAGTTCTTAACCTGGGATCTATAAACTTTTTTTTTTAGTATTTTGATAACTATATTTCAAAATAATTGGTTACCTTTATAATTCTATGTATTATATTTTATACATTTAAAACATTATTCCGAGGAGTTAGTTCATAGACTTCACCACTACCAAAGGGTTCCATGACACAAAAAAGGTTAAGAAGCTCTAAGATAGTTCAACCCCTTCATCGCACAAAAAAAGAAACTTAACTGTCTAAGACAAAAAGGGACTCATTGAAAATCACAAAGCTAGTAGGACTAGAACTCAGGTCTTCTGATGATATAACACAGCAAAGAAAAAAGATAATGCAAGATGGCACAGTCAAGAGAGTGCTGGGTGCTGAATCCCACCTCTGATACTTACTAGATGGAGGTGCACAGGAAAGTCACTAAACTTTCCTGAGACTCAACTTCTTCTATACAGAAGATATAATAATAGCTAATTTACAACATTATCATGAAACTAAAGTACAAAGAGCTATGTAAATGCCAGCCATTAACTTTATCATATAAATATGAGGAGACAGTAGTCCCACTATATTGTATCCTGAGTTTAATTCTTGGATTAAATTTGACTTCATTTTAGAAAGGACATTGGTGAAAAAGAGTAGACTCAGAAGACAGTGATCAAGACGGTTCAAGGAAAACAGACTATGTCATTTGAAGGTAAGTTGGTTGAAGGAACAGGAGCTGTTCAGCCTAGAGAAGAAAAGACTGGGGTGGGGGGAAAGAATGGGATGTGATTGTTGTCTTCAGGTTACACTGATTGTACTGCTTCCATTTAAAAGAGGAACCAGATTTGTTCAGCAGCTACAGTATCAGCAACAACAGCAATAGTAGCAACAGCAGCGGCAGCAGTAGTGATCTTGTATTAGTAATAGTAGTAATAGCAGCAGCAGAAGCAGCAGCAGCAGCAACAGAAGAAGCAGTAGTAATTATATAGTAGTAGTAGTAGTAGTAGTAGTAGTAGTAGTAGTGGTAGTAGCAGTAGTAGCGGTAGTAGCAGCAGCAGCAGCAGCAGCAGCAGTAGTAGTAGTAATAGTGGTAGTAGTAGCAGTAATAGCAGCAACAGCAGCAGTAGTAGTAGTAGTAGCAGCAGCAGCAGCAGTAGTAGAAATAGCAGTAATAGTAGGAGGCACTGTCATCATTGTAATAGGGTAGCTACAGGGCAACTATGTAGCACAGTGGACAGAGTGTCAGGGTTGAAGTCAGGAAGAGCCGAGTTCAAATCCAGGACTTACTAGCTGTGTGACCCTGGGTAAATCACTTAACCTCTGTCTGTCCCAATTTCCTCAACTGTAAAATGAGGGGATAATGATAGCACTTAACTTACAGGGTTGTTGTGAGGGTCAAATGAGAAACTATTTGTAAAGGGCTTAGCACAGGGCCTATTATATATGCTGGATGATCACTTAGCTGAAGAAGAGATTATTGTTCAGGTGTAGGTTGTCCAAGGTGTCTGTGGATGTTCCTACAAAATTCTGAGATTCTATGATTCTATGATTAGCATGTGAGCAATGAACGTGACCCAGAACCAGAGTAATCTCCAAACTCAGATGCTTTGGGGCTACTTCCCCCTTGATAAAACAAACAGAAATTTGAAGGTCCCAGATGGCTGGGGCAGTGATCCCAACCAATGAAGTGTCAGAAGAATTCACACCCAAGTCATCCTGACTCCAAAGCTGATTTTCTGTTGACTCTGACATTCTACCTCTGACTTTCTATGTAACAGAAGCTTAATAAATGTCCAAATGAATCTTGGATCAACATACAGATGTGTCATATTGTCCTGGTATATGAATGTTTGCAAAGGTTATATCCTTTTCTGATCCATCCTCAAACACCCCATGATTAAGACGATGAGGTCTTTGTAGTTTCACTTTACAAATGAGGGCATTGAGACCCAGGAAGTGAGCATCTTGCCCAAGTCCATTCTTCTAGAAAGTGGCAGAATTTATACCAAAATAGAATTCACTACCTCATGATCATTCCCTGTCCCTGGAAGGCTCAAAGCAGAGAGTGGATGACCATCATTTGGCATTTTGAAGAGTCGATTCCTGTTCAAGTATATGGTGGGCTAGGCACCCTGTGAGGTCCCTCCCACCTCTGAGATAGGGGATTTTATGACTTCCAGTCTGGTGTTCTTTCTACTGTAGAATGTTGCCTCTCACTATCACAAGGAGAGGATGTACTAAAATATAATATTATTTGACTTTTTAAAAAATTTTGAGTCCCAAATTCTTTCCTTTCACCTGCTCTTCCCCAACCCATTGAAAAGACAAACAATACAACATCAATTATATGTCTGAAGTCATGCAAAATAAAATTCATTTATTTATTTTTAATGTTTGTTTTTAAAATTTTGAATAGTAATATTATTTGAATCACTGATTTATTTTTATTTTATCATTATTTGAATAATTGATTTTGTGCACCTTAAAGGCATACAGAGCCTTGTTAGTAAACATTAGCCTTTCTATTAATGGTAAAAATCTCTGGTTTCTTCGATTTTTAAAGCTCATTCTAATGCAGCAAAAATAAACACAGGAATTAGGATTTTTAGCCATCCAGTTTATGGGACACATTGTAAATGGCTGTATATATACATTAAAACGTCCCAGGAAGAAATGGAAAAACTCACTCAATCATTCCCCTTTGTGTACAAAATGCTAAATGTCCATTTGTGTACCAACATTTCAAGTGATAGTTTTCATTTTATGTCAGAGCTTTGGTAAATATAAGGTAAAGACTGACTCAGGAATGCAGAACAATCAGCTGATAGTTTACAAGTATATCTGAGCTACCTTTCTGGATAGGAACATATTCAGAGGATATCCATATGTTCATTCATTTCTTTGTGTTTTTAACAATGGAAAATCTTAGGTGGCACACTGAACACCTGGTGCCCTTTAAAAAGCAAACAGATTTTCAGATGCATCAGGGAAATTCTCAATCTGTTTCAGGTTACTCAAAAAAGCACGAGAAACAGTCACTTGCATTAGTTGCAGTAACAATAACTGTCTTTTGAGAAGAAAGCGAAGGTTTCTGGTCTGAAGCAGGCAAAATCTTTAGATCATAAACAACTGATAGACATTATAGAAAAGAGAATCTTTGTTCATGCTTATCACTGGCAGCATTCCTAAAGAAAACAAGTTTCTTAAGCCTAGTTCTTTGTCATTAGCTTGCATTTAAAATAGTGCTGGAAAGGAGTTCCTCAAGATGGCGGCGTAGAAGCAGCAAAGCACCACAGCTCCCACACAAACACGCTAAAAAACTCATAAAATGGAACGCTAAACAGATTTTCAAGCTCCAAAACTCTCCACAAGACTGAAAGCACATCTGTTGCTACAGGCAGTGCAGCAGGCAGGGCTCTTCTCAGCAGTCTGGGACCCGTGGCCGAAACCCAGTTGGCTCAGGCCCTGGGGCAGAGGGCTGGGAGCCGCGGCTATAGGAGAGCAGATCGGCTGCGCTG
>CM053602.1:17076790-17122866 GCA_028646575.1 Pseudocheirus occidentalis
TGTTGACTCTCTTTTCATGATTTTCTTGCATCATTCTCATTTCTCTTCCCACTTTTTCTGTTACTTCTCTTATTTCGTTTTCAAAGTTCTTTTTAAGTTGATCTATGGCTTGTAAGCAATCTTCATGTTTCTTGGAAGCATTTGGTTTGGGAGTTCTGACTGTGTTGTCTTCTTCCCATTCCATGCTTTGATCCTTTTTGTCCCCCTAAAAAGGATTCTAGAGTTTGATTGCTGTTCTTAATTTGCTTCCTTTTCCTACTCATATTGGCCAGTCAATTATTTGCTTGATTTTTTAGCTCTGTGGAACTCTGCTTCCAGGGGGGAAAGCTCTGTCCCAAATCACTGGGGTTTTCACAGCTGCCAGAGCTATTAGGGGGGTGCTGCAGCCCCCATCACCTTTGGATCACTGAAAGCACACCCCAGGACTACCACCCAAGACCATGATCCGGATCCAGGCCGCTCAGTGCAAGAGCACTTGGCCTCTGATCAATTGCCTTGGCCCCCCTGCAATCCAGGAGCTCTGAAGCAGCCCAGTGGAGGCAGCTGCTGCTTGCAGCCATTTCTTCTGCTACTGCTACTTTAGCTGCTTCCTTGCCCTTGGGGGCAGTTCAGCCAGACCCCTTTTCTCCCCCAAATTTAGCTGAATTCCATTGACCTTTCTCTTAACCTTATTTCTCCTGGCTTGATAAATCTGGAAACTGCCCCAGCTGCCACTGATGCGCTCTTCTGAAGACTCAAGCTGTGGCTCCTCCCAACTGCCCTGGGGCCAGACCACGGTTTCAGGCTGGGCTGTTTTCAGCTCCCAGCCTGCTGTGATGGACCCCCCCCTGCCAAGTTGCCTTCAGCGAGAGATATGTTTTCTGTATTTTTGTGAGTTTTGGAGCCATAAAATTTGTTTAGAGTCATATTTTATGGGTGTTTAAGGTGGCTATGTGGGAGCTGCGAAACTTTGCTGCTTCTATGCCACCATCTTGGCTCTGCCCCCCAAAGAGTTTTTTAAAAAGGAAAAGGACCCCTATGTACAAAACTATTTATAGCAGCTCTTTTAATGGTGGCAGAGAATTAGAAATTGAGTGGATGCCCATCTATTGAGGAGTATCTAAGCAAGATATAGCATATTATTGTGATAGAATGCTATTGTACTATAAGAAATTATAAGCAGGATGCTTTTGGAAAAACCTGAGAAGACTTACATGAACTGATGTAAAGTTAAGTGAGTAGAACCAGGAGAACATTGTACACAGTGACAGCAATATTGTACGATGATCGATTATGAATGACTTAGATATTCTCAGCAAAACAGTGATCTAAGATGATTCCAAAGTATTCATGATGAAAAACGCTATCTACCTCCAGAGGAGGAGCTAGTGGAATTTGAATGCAGATTAAAGCATAGATTTTTTTTTTGCTTTCTTTAATTTTTTTGTTTAAAAAAATTTTTTTGGTCTGTGTTTTCTTTCCCAACATGACTAATATGGAAATATGTTTTGCATGACTGTACATGTATAACCTATGTCAAATTGACTGCCTTCTCAATGAGGGGAAGAAGAAAGGGAAAAGGGTAGAGAATTTGGAACTCAGAATTTAAAAAAATAAATGTTAAAAAATTCTACAAGTAGTTGGAAAAAAATATTTAAACTTTTTCTGGTGCCACTGTGAGCTCTCATCCCTGTGTGGAATTATCTGGTATTTTTAACCTAGATCTCCTTTCCTTTCTTGATCGTCTATCTTCTGAATCCTAGCAACCTAGGACCTTTCCTACTAGTAAGAAGTCAGACCCCAGTCTTGCCTACAAATGAAACAGAATCTGAATTTCTCTTCTTTTTATGAATTACTTGTCATATAAAATAAAATGTTTTCTGTATCTCATGTTTTAAGTACTTCAAAACTGGCTTGCAGGCAAGACCTACATTTGAGTACTTTTTCATTAAAATTTTTCATGCAAGTCCATGAGTTTGAATGACTAAGAAATCAAATCAGGAAGGTAGAATTAGTGGTCAGTTGACAAGTCCGTTTGGGATAACTAGTTCTGGAAATTAGACTACTTGTTCAAGCTGGCAGGCAGTATCAGAGGATCTGGCAGCAGGTAGTAGATTCACTGAGAAGACTGGAAAGAGCAAGGTAAGGCTCTAGTCTCAGAGGGACTAGGAACAGGGAACAGGGTAAAATAGTAGGAGAGATTTGGGCACTGGGAAATGAGTTTGGGCCCTAATACAGTGATAGAGTACAAGGTAGGGGCTTGGCCCTAATGGACAAAGCAAGAGCCAGATTGCCATAGTCAGGGGACAAGGTCAGGGAAAAGAGAGGAAGTCATCTGAGCTGCCTTCTATAGATTATTTTATCTTCCATGTCTAAGGACTCGATTATTCTCATGGCCTATGATGTGTCTAAGCCTGCTAATAATGGCTAAAATAACTCTATCTAGAGTCATTTAGATGTAGATGTAGTAGGTAGGGAACCAGAATAATAATCACAAAAGATGATTTTAAAGCCTTCATGACTGGCACCCACAAAAACTTCCCAAGTCTATTTTCTTCATGGTCAGAATGCAGACCTGGGTCTCTATCTTCCAGTATCACTTCAACAGGAGATTTAGTTAATGGTCTAGAAGCAAGAGCGGTGGAATCATGGATCTGAGTTAGATCTAGAAGACAAGGTCAGAAGGCTAAGATCTGGGGATCTGAGGTATGGGAAGGGCTAAAGTCTGGGGGAATCATTATCTGTGTAGGAAATTCAGCAATTAAAGAGCAGAGGTGTCATTTATGCAGTATTACAGTCTGCAACACTCCAGTTACAGCCCAAGTGAGATTAAAATGGAATTAGGAAATACTTAGCAGAATAAAAATATGATAGAACATAGAAAACATAGAAAATATTAATGTATGGTTTTCTAAGTCAATATGTGGCCTGGCAGGAATCCTTATGTACAGTATAGTGGAATCTGTTTCTATTTGAGTTTGATACCACTTGTTCAGAGAGCTGATATCCAAGGGAACTAGTTTGGTTTCTAGAGAAGATTAGGGACTGAAAGTTCCAAGAATGAGGGAGCTGGATGTTTGCTTAAGATTGGCCTGGCTCAAAGCAAGACTTTTGTCATCCTGTTCTGAGGCTGGTGTTCATTCATCCAGTAAGTATATGTATACTGAAGGATACAAGGTTGTATCAGTGGTGTCTCAGGCCTCAAGGAGACTTCAGATAAGGTGGTGGCTACAAAGCCTTGGTCCACAGAATCAGACTGGGAAAGGAAAGGGCAGAGTATTTGGTATAGATCAGCGCATAGAAACTGGGCAGGGCTTTGGACATCCTGGAAGATTCCCTTCATTTCAATTCAGCAAACACTTATTAGGCACAAAGTAATAGTAAGGATGGTGATAGGCACCAGGAATATAAAGTTTAAAAAACAGCAAGTAGCAGTACACCCCTCAAGTTGACATTCTTTTGGATATGGGGTTAGGCCTTAGTTTAGGCCTTCATCACTCCATGCAAGAGCCTCCAATTAGGAGCCTTTCCCTATTCCCCATTCCCAATCCATCTTTTTTTTTGCTTTTTGGAGGGCAATTGGGGTTAAGTGACTTGCCCAAAGTCACATGGCTAGTAAGTGTGTCAAGTGTGTGAGGCCAGATTTGAACTCAGGTCCTCCTGACTCCAGGGCTGGTGCTCTACTCACTGCGCCACCTAGCTGCCCCCCAATCCACCTTAATACAGCTGTTAAAGTGACTTTCCCAAAGTGCTGCTGTGACCATGTCACCCCCTTTCTCCTCAATGAACACCAATTAACTCTGTGATCAAATAGAAAGTCTTCTGTTTGATGTCAAGGTCTTCACAACTGAGCCCCATCCTACTTTTCCAGCCTTTTTACATATTATTCCCTTCTGTGTATAGAGTTCAGCCAAGCTGACTTTCTTCCTGTTCCTTATGTGAAACTATCTGACATCTCTATGTCTTTTTCATAGGCTGTCTCCCAGGCCTGGAATGCACTCCCTCATTTCTACCACTTTGAATCCCTGACTTACATGATTGAACTAAAGCATTATCTTCTGTCCCCTTAGCTGCTAATGCCACAACCTCTCCCCTCTACCACAGTAACCTGGTATCTGTTTCATATGTGTTCTGTTCATACATATATACAGACATACATACATGTGTGTGCATAGTATATCCACCTGTAGAATGTCAGCTCCTTGAAGGTAGGGGCTGTTTTGCTTTTGTCTTTATACAATTAGCACCTAGCACAGTACCTGGCACACATAGTAGGTGCTTGTTAAATGCTTGTTGATTGATTGACATAACACTACATAGATAAGTAAATACAAGATAACTAGATCAAGGAGAGAACTATAACAACTTGAAGGAATCAAGAACGACTTTCTATAGGAGATGGCACTTGTTTTGAGTGCTGAGGGAAATCAGAGAATCTAGGATGCAGAAGTGAAGCAGGCATGCTGTCCAAACACGGGAGACAGTCTGTGAAAAGCCATGGAGGTGGGAAATAGTAAGTCAAATTCAAGGAACAGCTAGTGACTGGTTTGGCTAGAATGAGGAGTATATGAAGGAGAGTAATGGGAAATATGTCTAGAAAGGGATGTGGGAGCCACATTATGGAGGACTTCAAATGCCAAGCTAAGAAGCTTGTATTTTTTTGCTTTGTTTTGTTTTTGGAGAGGGGAGGGCAGGGCAATTGGGGTTAAATGACTTGCCCAAGGTCACATGACTAGTAAGCGTTAAATGTCCAAGGCTGGATTTGAACCCAGGTCCTCCTGACTCTGGGGCATCGCTCTATTCATTGCATCACCTAGCTGCCTCTGAAGCTTATATTTTCTTATACAAGCAATAGAGAGCCACTGAAGATTTTTGAGTAGTGAATGTCATAATTAGATCAAGGATTTTGTCTTAGGAATATTTGGCAACCATGTGGAGAATGAATTGAAGACAGAAAAGACTGGCAATAGGGGGCCCAGTTTGGAGGCTATTAAAAGAGTCTGAGTGAAAAGTGAGAAGATCTTGAACAAGGGTAGTATCTGTGTAAGTGGAGACACGAATAGGCATGGATATGAAAAATGTCATAGACCTAAAATCACCAAAACTTGGGTTACCAATTTTATAGGAGTAGGAGGAAAGAAAAGGAAGAGTCAAAGATGGCTCTGAGATTGGAAATCTGAATGACTGGAATGGTGGTGGTGCCTTTGTTGGAAATGGAGCAGTTTGTAGGAGGGTCAGGTTTGGGGAAGGGAAGAGAATGAGTTCTGTTGTGTATGTGTTGAGATGTCCACAGGACCTCCAGGTCAAGATGCCCAGAAAGCAGGTGGACATACAGCATTGGAGTTCAGGAGAGATGTTTGGTCTGGATATATAGAAGGATTCCTCTGAGCAGACATGCAGTTGAACCCATGGTTGCTGATCTGTGGTTGCCTGAGGTCTTTTGCAAAGTTGATGTCGAGTCTTCAAGATCATCTCCTTTTTGGACAGCCCCTAACAAAACTAGATCCCAATTCAGTACCCTATGTTCAGACCTTATGGGGAAGTTTTAGGTTCTAGTTCTGGACCTACCACTGTGTGTTATCTTTGTCAAATTTTTCCCCTTCGTGGTTCTCAGTACCTCAGTTTCCTCATATGTGTAATGTAGGGGTTGGACTATATGACTTCAAAGGTTCCTTGCAGCTCCAACATTGTTTGTTCTTGACTTTCTTAAATAATTAGGGAATATTAGCATTAGTTTCAAATTCAGATAGAATACACCATTTATTGTTGAAGTTTCTCAAGGCTTTTTGTTAAGACCATGTTCTTCTGTTTCTTTGATCTTATGAAACAAACATATGTGTAACATGACAAGTTAGTGGAAAAGAAAGCTGGCTAGATATTCTAACTGGTCGTGGTGAGGGCTATATTACAAATGACTTCATTGGTGCTTGCCTTCAGAAAGGATGTTGTTTTTATATTTTAATTTATACTTAAATCATTCACATTGTGTTTTGTTCATATTCATTGCATTTTCTAAACAGCACTGATTACACTGCCCAAGCCTAGGGGGGAAATACCACCACCCATTTAATTCTTAACAACCTGACTTGACAACATTGTGTTGATTTTCCAGTTTGGAATCTAGTGAGACTTTCTTACTGTGTTAAGTAATGAGGTGATGTGCCATCTGCTGGCAAGCCTTCCAGTATCTCATTTGTACACATTTAAACAACTCTTGGCTTGGCAAATCTAATCCTGACAGAAGATACTTTGTGGTTATACGTTATGCATTTTTATGGCACCTGAAACTCTCTCAGGCATTTGGCAGCTCTGGATATAATTCAAAAGGCAAAGTGAGTGTCTCAGGGTACAAATAAAAGAAAGGCTATACTTAGAGTAACCATCACATAAAGGAATGGTGCTTTCCTATACCTGCCCCTCCCACCCCAAGAAAGATGTCCTGGACTGAGGGGTTAAGGAGAAGTCTTTGGCTCCACCTTTGCAGACATGATTTTTCAAGGCTGGCTCCCAATGAGATTGCTGCTGCCACAGGACTTATTACAGTGGTCAATGCAGAGCAAAGGTCTGCAGAAGGAAATTCAATTTCCAATCTTTCCCTACTCTCACAGCAGCATGCCACATTTTCTCACATTCTCACTCTCACATGGTGCCAGTAGATTCAGACTTAGAGTCCTATATAAAAGATAGAGTGTTTATCAGTTACTGACTCTAATACCATTTTTAACCCCCTTCGGTAACCAGGGAAGCTTTTCATTTATACCCATGACAAGCAACACTGTTCTGCTAGCAATTTCAGTCGCCCTGTGCTCTCGTCAGGGGCTTAGATTTCAGCCTTCGAAATTTCCTCACACTTTGCTTGTAAGACCTGCCTCCAGATGTGAGACAAGGCCATTTTTAAGGTAAATAGCACACCTGTATATGTATATGTAATGAGAGTTTGAGTTATATAGCAATACTTTTTATTCAGTTCAATTTGGCAAGCATTTAGTAAGCCCCTGCTGTATACAAGGTGCTGGGGATATCAAAACAAAACAAAACCAATCTGCCCTCACAGAGTTTCCTCAAAGCGTGTCCTTTTTTTTTTTTTTTTATCTATTCGTTTCCATTCTTCTGAGAATGAAACTGGTTGGAAGGCAGGTTAATGGAGTGGCTTATAGGCTCATAAGATTTAGGGCTAGACTCAACCCTCAATAAGTCTCACCTCATCATTTTACAGATGAGAGAACAGGCCCACAGAGGGGAAGTCACTTGCCCCAATACATAAGGATAGTAAACAGCAAAGCCTGAACTCAAACCTAAGTCCTTTCTCTCCAGACTCTGTGGTTTTGCTGACTCTATCACTGTTCTTCACACCCTTTGAAAGGTTTTAATCTGTTTTATATTACTTAGGATCTAGCCCTTTAATGAAGCCTAATCAGACCATTAAGTTACTTCTAGGAAGTTCAACATCTTGCTTCAGACATACAGTTTTCTTTTTCCTTCTCTTCCTGGAACTAAGAAAGCACAGCATTTGGATTTTTGACAGACTGTTAATTAGTTCAGGGTTCTTAATATGTGGAAATCATAGGATTGTAGCTTCAAATCTGGAAAGGACCAAAGAGACCATCTAATTCCACCTTCCCCCTGCATCTTATAGTTGAGGAAACAGAAACATGGGGAGGAAAAATGACTTGACCAAGGGTTACCCAGGTGTTAAGCAGCAGAGACAAATTTGAACCCTCATTTTCTGACTTTAGAGCCAATGGCCATTCTATTATATCATTCTTCCTCTCAGGACTACCCTACAGAAATCATTCTATAGACATGAACCAGAGTCATGTTGCCCGCCTCTGAGGCAAGCAACACCTGGGAAGAGACTCCCAGGATTTAGTTGCAGAATCATGATTTTTAAATTTACAAATGATCTATGAGCTAAAAATACAAGTACCCTCAGAAGTCTTGAATATTATAGTAAGAAGAGCACTGGATTTGAAGTGAGAGGACTTGGTTTCAAAGCTCTAAGCTCTGCCATTTACTACCTGTGTGACCTTTGGCAGGTCACTGATTCATAAATCTTGAGCATTGGAGGGACCCTAGGAGTTACCTGGCCCATCTAACCTGTAAAAACCCCCAACAAGTGGCTGTCTGGTCTCTGCTGGAGGCCCTCCCACCACCTCCTGAGGTAGCCTATTCCACTTTGAAATAGTACTAGTTGTTGGAAAGTCTCTTCATACAGGGAACAGAATTCTGCCTCTTTTTAACTTCAACCCATTGTTCCTACTTTTGCCTTCTTCTACAGAGCAAAACAACTCGAATCTCTTTCTCATGACACCCTTTCACATACTTGAAGATAACTGTTAACTTCTCTTCTAAGTTTTCTCTTCACCAAGTCCTTGGATGTTATAGTCTCCAGTTTTCTCATCATCTGTGTTGCTCCTTAGCTTTTCTATGTCTTTCCTAAGGTGTGGTGCACATACCTGAGAAAAGCATTCTAAATGAGGCCTGACTATTGCAGAGTGTAGTGAAGCTATTATCTCCCTTTTTTCTTGGCTTACCCCACTCTCAATGTGGCCCAGGCTAGTATTTGCTTTTGTAGCTGCCATGTCACACTACCAACTTATATTGAGCTTATAGTCCCCTAAAATCCCCATCTTTTTCATAAGTACCGTAGTCTAGTCATTCCTTCCCCATCCTGTATTTATGAAGTTAATTTTTGAAACCTGGGGGCAGAATTTTGCATTGATCCCTTTTAAATTTCATTCAATTTATTTAATAGAATATTTAACCGTTTTAGCATGTGGTGATCAAATTTTGGATCTGTAATCTATCATCCAATGTATTAATTATCCCTTTAAGTTTCACGATATCTGCTATTTGATAAGTATGTCATTTCTGTCTTCATTCAGGTCATTGGTACTAATTTGGAACAGCTCTGAGCCAAGGACAGATCCATGGGACACTCCACTTGAGACCTCCCTCTAAGATGATATCAAATAGTCTCTTTCAACCCCGGTGCCTGTTTTAAGGCTTAAAAAAAACCCTTTTTAAAAAGAGGAGGTTGAAATCCCCTGCCTTTCAAGACTTATTTCATATTATTCCCCTTTACATTCTCTGTTCCAGCAAATTTGGTCTACTCTCCATTCTTTGAACTTAACATGCTATCTTTTTTTCTCTCCATCATCCCTGCAATGCACTCCTGCCTCTTAGAATATCTGGCTTCTTTAAAGATTCGGCCCAGGTGGCCCTTCCCATCTGAAGCCTTCCCTCCTTCATCACAGTTGCCAGTACTCTCCCCTTCCTCCAAATATCTTGTACCTACTTGCCCAAGTACATGATGTATTCCTCAGTAGAATGGAAACTTGTTTGATTTTTATCTTTGCATCTCTGGCACCTGGCACAGTACCTTACACATAAGTAGGCATTTAATAAATATTTGATAAATTAACTAGATGCCTACTAAGATGCCTAACTTCCAGTTCTGAATTCCGTGATCCTTTAAAACAATATACCTTTTTTTGCTAGCACAGAAATAATATGAGAATACTAAATAAACTATATACCTTCTCTCCCCCCTCCCAAAAAACTCCCATTCTTTGGTAGGAATTTTTTATTTATAGAAATATATGTTACATTTCTAATGTCCCTTACACCTTTATAGCTGAGACCATGGATATGTTAACATTCATTTTTATACCTCTGGATCATATTTTAATATACATCATGTTTGGTGATTGCTGTTAAGTTCATTTCTATGCTGTTGAGTTCAATTCTCTTTTCACTTCAGTCAGCTTTTATTAAGCCTACTATGTGCAAAGCAATTGGAAAATTATTGAAACATATTTCAAAACAATAATTATTTTCTGACATATTGGTGTCTCCTATCTATTCTAAAAGGGATATTGATTTTTTTTAAATATAAAAAATATTGCTAGGGATGCAGCAGCATAAAATATCACTATATGGTCTGCCAAAGATACCTTCTTCCATACAATAGGACAGATTTAAAGATGATATTGTAATATTTTGTCTCAAAGATCTAGGCAGCTATACTGGAAGATTCTTGAATTGGAATTGTATTCTGAAATGCAACATCAGTGACAGTTTTAAAAATGTTGAAAATCTTTTGACCCCATTGGGCCTACAAGAGAGAATGAAAGTTTGTGCAGTGGAAAAACTGAAGTAGAAAAGTTTTGAAAAACCAGAAAAAGTTACAATAAGCCAGACATTATAAATTGATTTATATTATGTATTCTATTTGAAGCAAACATTTTTCCTTGAACCTGAAATATAGGTCTGCAATTTAATCTTTTCCATGGAACACGCATTTAGTACAAATTGTCCTACTATTGGATAACCCAGTATTTAATGAGCAATATATTTGCAAGCCATGTCTCAAGAAACAGCAACTAATATCAAATTGAATAGTGAAGCATTTGTAAGGGGATTGCTTTATGTTAATACTGAATACCATTTTATCTTTTCACTTGGTGAGTTAGAAATACTTTTTTAATGTGTTTCATGGAAGGGTGAGAACCTAACTTAACTGGAAACAAATGTTTTAAATGTTGGGTGTAAGAGTTGCTTTCATTTTAATGTGTTGGGAAGCAAAATGAGGAACCCAGTCAAGAACTCAAAGAAACAAAAAGAGCTTTACTTTTTATGTATTTTAATTTAAGCTTGAAAAGTCACCTCTTCATTTGAAGCCTGAAATGAATTGCCTTCCCTGGTGACTCCAGCCCACACTAAGCTCTCTCTTCCCCAACACTTATTGCACTGAGTTAGAGCCATGCAATTTAGCACTTAATTCTCAAGCCTTTTAATGCATGTGTCAGTCAGCCTTGTCTTCCCAACCAGGCAGTAAGGTCCTTTAAGTATGAAAATATCATTGCTTTGTGCTTTTTTTTTATCCTGCTCAGTACCTAGACCCAAACTGGCCTGTAACAGAGAAGCTTACCACTTGGGGGGCTGATACAGGCAGACCTCACCTTTCCCAGCTCAGCTCCTTTATGCTGTGTGGTAAAGATCTATATACTTCACTTTCTTGCTGCTCTTAACTGTTCACTTGATTATTTCTGCTGGCATCTAGATAGGCAAAAAGCTGCAGCAAATCTGCCTACGCGCACGCGCGCGCACACACACACAGAGTCAGGATAACAATTTAAGGCCAACTGACTGGACCGGGGCTCCAGGAAGGTAGTGTGTCTGTACACAGAGTGTCTTATATTTGAGATGATTATAACTCACATTTCTTTGTCATGGTGATAGTTGTTGTTGGGGAAGCTAGGTGGCACAGTAGATAGTGATGAGCCTGGTGTCAGGAAGATGAATCTTTGTAAGTTTAAATCTGGTCTCAGATATACTTACTAGCTGTATGATCCTGGGCAAGTCACTTAACCCTATTTGCCTCTGAGCTGGAGAAGGAAATGGCAAACCACTCCAGAATCTTTGCCAAGAAAACCCCATATAAAGTCATGAAGAGTCGGATACATCCGAAAATAATTCACATTTCTTTATCATTTTCTAAAATATTTTCCTAAAATAATACTGTGAGCTAAGTGGTATAAGTTTTATTGTCAAGGCTATTTAGAATATAATGAAATTGAGCCACCCAAAAGGTGAAGTGAGTTGTCCAAGTCAGTAATAGAGCTGTGACTCCAACCCCAATTCTGTCCTTTGCCTCCAAATCCAGTGTTATTTTTCTACTACATCATGTTGACTGAGGACACTCTGTATCCACCATCCAAATGGATCTGAAAATGTGACTGAGAAAAGGTGCGAAAAACAAGTAGCAGGTTTGAACTACAGGACATTTTACATATGTGCCTGTCTCCCAGGAAGTAAGAGTGGGAAGCAGTTAATAATAATTCATATTGATATAGCACTTCAAAGTTTACCAAGCACCACCACAACAACCTTCTGAGTCATATGATTCCAATTTTCCAGCTGAGGAAAGTGAGGCCCTAAAAGATGTGAGTGGCTGGTCACACAGCTAGTAAATGTCAGTAAGTTTTGAACTCTGAAAGCTCTCCCCTGTGCTATGCAGCTTCCCAAAGGGTCTAGTTCCCTTGTTGCAATCACTAGCTTCATAGAGCATACCACACCTTGGAGCTGTCTATCCTTCTTCAAAATGCTGTTTCAAACCAGGGAAGAGGATAAAACTCCTGTGTCCTGAAATCAGTCATCAAACCCCAGTTATGCTCTCGTGTGAACCATTTATCTATTCCAAGTCTGAAGATGCTGTTCCCAGTTTGCACTCCATTTTGTCTGGCTTGAATCCTGAATCCTGACCTGTTTCTGAACATTCAACTCCACTCTTATGTGTACCCTCTTGCCTCGTTTGGACCTCTGGATGCCACTTGTTTTGATCACGCTGCTGTCTTTTCCTCCCTGTGTAGGTTGGCCCTCCGAATGCCAACCTTGACCACTGTGGCCAGACACCAGACTTTGCTCATTGCATTCCAGCTTTGACTGGATGCTGCAGACTCTGACCTCAGAGTTGCTAGTTGAGTCTGGCTTCCACTCCTGGCCCCTCCTGGTTTGTTCAGTCCCTCAGTCACCACCCTCCCCCCAGCACACTCAGCATCAAGACCAGTCAAGCAAAGGTAATAGCTAGGTACTTGAAGTTCTCCCAGAAAATCAGGTATTTCTTTCCCTTTAAAAAACTCACATATGCAACCTAAAAGCCTTTGAGGTCAACTGGAATTTCTATAAAAAATTTAAGATATTCCAGTTATTTTTTAACATCATAACTTCTCTTAAAAATGAGAACGGGCTTCTACTACTCTATCTATTAAAATCCTTTTAACAGGAGATAAAGGTCTTCATTCATTAAATAGAGATAAGGCTTAAATACAAATACCTTTGGCTTAGGCAATGGTCATTTAAATTCAAAATAAGTTATAAATACCTAATAGCAAATCCCAGGGAGAGGAACAGGAGAGTATTGGCTTCTCAGTCAAGGGGGCAGGGTTGCTATCTGGAAGTCGCCCAGAAAATGGGAGCTCCAAGGTAAACTTGACAATTCCCAATTCGGTTTTAACTTCACAGTGATCTTATGAAGAATAAACCGGCATATGAAGTTACTTCAAGAAACAGTCGTTTTACATGTTCCTGTTTGGGGTTGCAAGTAGTAAGAGGCCAGGAACTACACCTCTTTGAAATTCCTTTTGTCCAGCTCCAAACACAGAGCTCCACAATTTGGTACTTGAAGTGTTTTTGATAAGTTTCCTAAGAAGGAGCTACTGACAACACCCTCCCAACTCAAAGCGGTCAATTAGAACATACCTCTACAGATGGCCTTATTTCATCTCACCTGATTGGTCAAAATGTTACAGAATAGCCCTAGGTTGAATATTTTCCTTTTAATAATAATTTTTAGTGATGCTTCGTCTCAATGTATCAAACCACCCTCAAGTACTCTTATTTTTCATTATGCAAATTAAAAATGATTTGGGCAATTCAAAAATGTTTTTTTCTTAGAATATTCCCAGTACTGGTGCCTGTTAAAAGGGATAGAGAAATCCAATTAAAAAATTTCAGAAAGAAGACTTGAGTGAGTTCAGAGGGATATCTTGTGACCTTGCCTACTGGCTCTCCATAGCCATATTAAGGGAATATCCAAGTAAACATGGGTCTCTGTTGGCAGAGCACCTACCTTTCTTTTCCAACCCACTCTCAACCTCATCATTTAAATAGGAAGACCATTTAAAGACCATAGCATACTCATTGCCTAGGGTTAATTGTCTATACTCCTATGAGACTTGGATAATGAAGAAGTGTGACCTTGTTAAAACAAAGGCCATTAGTCATATCAGCTTTGTTCCAACCTGGCTGCTTACAGGTGCACAGAAGGCCAATGGACAAGAAGCCTAAAGTTCCTCTGCTTCTCTGTCTACATATGAAGGTCTCCTCAAGAGACAAAGCATTTTTGATTTTTCTTAGTGGGTTCTTTCTCTCAGAACATATAAGTTAACAGAATCTCAAAGAGTTCTATACATCCTAACAAATAATTTTAAGAGGAAGC
This sequence comes from Pseudocheirus occidentalis, assembly GCA_028646575.1. Taxonomy (NCBI): domain Eukaryota; kingdom Metazoa; phylum Chordata; class Mammalia; order Diprotodontia; family Pseudocheiridae; genus Pseudocheirus; species Pseudocheirus occidentalis. Next base: position 17,090,772 of record CM053602.1, read on the forward strand.
TGGTGAAGCTAGAAGTGGGATCTACCATTTAAGAAGATTGAGTAACCATCACATATATCATGTTCCAAAGTCCAACTGAAAAGAGCAGTCTGCAATGGAGATGAGACAGTGCATCCAGAGCTTATCCTCACAGGGAATCTTTGAGGATTGTTTCTTTGAAAGAAAGAGCAAAAGAAGAAGGATTATGAAGAAAAGGACAAAGGGAAGGAAGGAGAGTCCAAGGTTGCTGTATTCTAAACCGAGCCAACCTAATCAGCATTTTCTAAAGTGGGAATTAGGGAATGCTAGAGCTCAGTGATAGCTCATTTTTTGACACAACATTAACCTTTAAATATTGGCATGTACTTATTACATTTCAGTTGCAATATTTGGAAAGGAAAGACAAGTCATCAGCTAGTAGTCCTTCTTAATTTAATTATGGAATTGGGGTGATCATTTTTGCTTCTCCTGCATAACTTTGGCTGATCTTTTATGGCACAAATTTTGGATGAGATGATGAAATCATCATGAACAATGAAAGGAAAAATATCTTGTAAACAATAACACAATCTAGTACTGTGAAAAGGGTCCAGACAAAATTAGAGTCAGAGAGACCTGAGAACTTGATCTTGTTCTGACAGACACTTCCTGGCTCTGTGACCCTGAGCAAGTCACTTTACCTCTCTGAACCTCAGTTTCTTTAACAGTAAAATGGAGTTAATAATCCTTGAACTTAGACCTTAATCATTGAATTTACAATTCATGCTATTGTAATGGTAATTAATTTAAATGCGAAGACTCTTTTTTGTTATGTCAAGTAAGCAGGTACTTAGCCCTTAGTAACTAATCAAACCTTTGTGGCTAAGAGGCAGAGGGTGTGAACTCTGTCTCTTGTTGTTGATATAACAGGAAGGGTTTGGCTGAAACAGGAAACCAATGCTTTGTGTATATATAAGAAGAGCCTCAGAAAGAGAGATAGTCAGAATTAGAATTTTTCTCCTGGTGGGCTCCTGGTGGAAGAAGAATCAAGACAGTTGAGATAGAGAGAGAGAATGAGAGAGAAAGAGAGAGAGAGAGAGAGAGAGAGAGAGAGAGGGAGGGAGGGAGGGAGGGAGGGAGAGAGGTTTTCTCCCAGCATATGGAAGATGACTGAGAACTAAATTGGAATTTTCTTGAGACTAGAATCTGGTGAAGGCTGAAGTTGTTGCTGTCACCTGGAAGGCTGAGATTTCTTCTGGGTCCTAGGGCCAGCCGAACTGCCAGAGGACTGAAGAAGCATGACCAAGATAAGATTTTGTTTGTTTGTGGTTTGGTTGACCCTTGAATTCCTGGGAACAGAAGTTGTGAAGGTTTTGAGATGTGCCGGACCCTGTGAACTTCACTGTGTAGCAGGAACTGCCTGGAGGACTGGACAAGGCCCTGGGAAGCTGTCTGCTCTGAATCCAGGTGACTGTTTTGTGGATTCAGGTAGGAGCTGGGACCATGGAAGGGGATCCAGGAAATCTGAGAGACTATCCCAAGTTAAGATGAAGAAAAGGCCTCTCCTTGGATTTTGAATACAGTGATGAAATTGAAGTTTACTAGAGACTGAGGGATGGAGAGTTTGTGTAATTTTCTAATGATTGTATTTAGTGATTAATGATACTCAGTGACTGATTGCTAGATAAGTGACTGATTAAGTTAACCTATGATTGCCCCATGAGTGGAAGACTGACTATTGTATTTGGAGATGACTGAATGACCAAGTAAGGAGGCAAACCTCCATAGGGATACCAGATGATTGTTCTTTTGTTCTTTGTTCTAAATACTGTGACCACTTTGGTGAATACTATGTGGCCGTTTTAATGACAAGCTGTTGTGAACACTATATTGTGATTTTCTGTGGTAAGATATAATATTTTGAATATTATATTGTGATTTGTTGTGAATGTTTGCCTTGATTTGTTATGGAATAAATGGAGTGTTCACTGTACTGTGTAATCAGAACCTTAAAAGCTGTTCATAGTAGCATTCTTTTGGGAAGCTGCTTGTGCATGGCGTTACAGCTATAAAGGACCAGCCAATATTATGCAGGAGAAACAGAAATGAGGAAAATGCTTTATAAACCACAAAGTGCTCTCACAGATGTGGGTCATTTTCTAATACATCATTGTAGTATGGAGGTGACTGCGTTCTTGACAGCTATGTCAGCAGTATGCAAGCTCTGGCGGGTCATCACTCCCACCGACACTCTTAACTCTGGACTTTTTCACTTCCTTCCCAGTAGCCTTTTCACCATGTAGATGCTTCTGCCTTATGATCCTCTTTTCTGATTGAAGAGTGTCTGGCCCAGACTACCATTTCATGGGGTACCCAGGCTGCTCCTGGCTCTACTCCTGACTCTAGATTTTTTATCTTCCCAGAAGCCTTGCCCTCTGGTACCTTTTCTCCTCCTTCATCCTTCCAGTTCCTTTTTACATGTTCACTTGCCCCCTTAGAATATAAGCTCTTTGAGCATAGGAACTATCTTTTTTTGCTTGGATTTGTATCCCTACCATTTGGCATGGTGCCTGGTACATAGTAAATACTTAATAAATGCTTTAGCTGTCTACCAAATTGGAAAAGTTCTGAGAGATGAACTGTGTGTCTTTAGTCTGAGCACCAACTTAGCTAAGTTTGGAGATGCTCAGCAAGAGAAGATTGGACAAATGGGATGAATTTTCTCAGCCACAGTAACTTCTGAGGCAGCTCAATGGAACCTTAGCTCTCAGAAAAACCCTAGGCAAGTCACCTTACCTTTAGGAGCTTGTATACTTGTGTGGAAAAGGGGGCTAAAAATAGGGTTGTTTCAAGGATCAAAAGAGATCCTCTATGGAAAGGGCTTTGTAAACCTTAAAGCACTATATTAATGCTAGCTATAATTATTAACTGTTACCATGCAGACTGTATACAATGTTGAGAAGCTGTGATATGAATTCTAACATGGGTCCTTGAAGAAGCTGTATTACTATCAGTTTGAAGGGACCTTTCTAGAGCTCATTAGTGCAACTTCTGATCATACTTTCCCCAAGTCTAATAAAGAAGCAATCAGTGCATCCAGGCATGCAATTTATATACATTTAGATGATCCAAATAGTAAATATGCAAAAAAGTGATCTTTAGGCCACAGTGTATGTGTGTGTGTGTGTGTGTGTGTGTGTGTGTGTGTGTGTGTGTATGTGTGTGTGTGTGCATTTTTATCAGATCTGTGATTTCTTCAATATATGGAACTTCCAGTGAGGAACTTCCTGTAACAATACAAATCATTACTCTGCCCTTTGCAGTTTTAGACTTGCCTGGGGCACTGAGGTAAGTGATTTGCCTGGGCTTCCATAGCCACATGTTTGTGTCACAGGCAGACCCTGAACCCATCCGTCTCTATCTGAATCCAAGGTCAGCTTTCTGTCTACTACTCCATGTTCCCTCTTAGCAATGCATTTTGAGCATACAAAGCTCTTCCCTTAATTCAAGTTAGGCATTGTTTGAAGTCAAGAGGCATCTAAATGGTACTGCAGTAGATAGAGCACTGGGCCTGGAATCAGAAAGACTTCTCTTTGTGAGTTCACATGTAGCCTTAGATGCTTACTGGTTTTGTGACCCTGGGAAAGTCATTTCACCCTGTTTGCCTCAGTTTCTTCAACTATAAAATGAACTGGAGAAGAACATGGCAAATCACTATGGTAGTCTTGCCAAGAAAACCCCAAATAGGGTCAGAAAGAGTTGGACATGGCTGAAAAACAACTCAACAATTCAACAACAAATTGTTTGCAATCACAACATAATTTTCTCATAGTGGTACATTGAAAAGCATGGAGGAATGTGGTTTCAAAAATGTTCAAGTGGGAAGTGCTCATGAGATTGGCTTCTCACGTTTGTGTTTTCACAAATTTTTGTTCACCCCATTCTGAAGAGTTACAGCAAATGTGAATTCTGATGCACTTACGTACAGAAAAACTACATTTTTTTCCTCTGACGAGTTGTGGTACAAGAGAATGAAGAGGTCAGCATAATAATTTATAAACTCCATGTCAAACATATTCATTTCAATTTGTGCACATATATAGTGCTATTTTCTAAAAATACCAGCAAACATTTACCAAACCATTACTGTGTACTAGGTGCAGCACAGGGACATAGAGAAGAGGCATGCCTCCTAGCCTCATGGAAACTATAAAAGCTTCCTCAAGCATCATCCCCCTAAATTAAAGCAGAGGCAGTAGCTAGAAAGAGAATTGATTTATTTACAGTCACAAATAAATCTGACCTTTTCTGTTGTTAATCCTTCCACAAACAAATATTAAAATAGAGGCGGCATGCTGAACATTGATATCTATATATGTCCTAGTATCATATTCCTACTGCCTATCTCACAGGGCTGTTGTAAGGATCAAATGAAATGATGCCCAGAAAAGTGCTTGGCAACCATCAAGTGCTAGATGAATGCAAAGTGCTGTTATTAATCACAAGGGTGCCAGGTATATTTCTACAAGAGAATATTATATATATATATATATATATATATATATATATATTTCCAGAGACTATTTAAGCAGGTGCACATTTGGGTCAAACAGAGAATACAAATATGGAAGTCAATAATAGAAGTAGAATGAGCAAATACAATAGTTGTTACCCAAATACAATTGAGAAATAAAAGATATTTATACATGGGATGTTTATATTTCAATTGCTCAACAGTTTATTCTCTTAGGAATTTTGAGGTTCCGCGTCCCTAGATGTGCACAATGAGCTTATACGTTTCAAATCTTATGCTTTATGATTGAATTATCTGAAACCCAAATGTGGTTTTGCATGACATAATTCATTAGCAAGCATTTCTGTTCTTATGCAATTGAATGGTGGAGGAGTCTTTAGGGAAGGAAAGGGAAGAGAAGAAATATAAGAGAAAGACAAATGGCATGGAACAAGCACTTTACTAGAAGTTGGAAGATGGCAGGTTCCATCACTGACTTACTAGCAGCATGAGTTATGAGGTCTCAGAGTCTCACTGTCCTAATCTGTAAGATGACAATAGGAATTATTGTACCTCATAGGGTGTGATATGTGCAAAAATTTTGTATATCGTTGTGCAGTTACAATGAGGAGGTGTTATTATTAGTGGGAGCTGGGGATGTTTAGCTAGGAAAAGAGATTTAAGGGGCACATGGTGTTTCAAAATCCACACCATGAAACAACTGGAAAACACCTGCAAAGCAACATGTTACCAGACCTGATGACTTCAGAGAATTCCAATAGATTTGGCAGAATACCTTGACTTTGGCGGTAGATTTCTAGGTAAGGGTTATTTGGTTTTAGGACCTTTCAGCTCACAGAATCCCAGTTTAGCTGAGTAAATGTTATGAATGAGAAACAATGGGTAGGTTTCTTTGTACCATACATGCTTTGAAAGCAGTCTCAAAATACACTTCATATCAAAGAATTGAGTAAAATATTTTAACTGAATAAAATGTTATTCATTTATATTTGACATGACTTTGATTGGGTACATACAGCATGGTGGATTATGAGGAAAAGCTTTAGAGTCAAAATCTTGGCTTTGCAACATCCTACCTATGTAGGATGGAAATATATATATCTATGCCTACTTCCCTTCTCTGAGTCTTTAGTTTCCTCATCTGTTAAATGAGAGGATTGGACTAGACGATTCATAGAGTGTTTTCCAGCTCTAGATTTCATGAACAATTTAGTTTTTTTGTTTTGTTTTGTTTTGTTTTTTGCTTTTTTTGGAGGGCAGTTGGGGTTAAGTGACTTGCCCAAGGTCACACGGCTAGTTTTTTGTGTGTGTGTTAAGTGTCTGAGGCCGGATTTGAACTCTGGTCCTCCTGACTCCAGAGCCAGTGTTCTATTCACTGCGCCACCTAGCCGCCCCAACAATTTAGTTTTAATTGGTTACATTTTTGTCATCCTCTGCCTGGGGTATATAACAAGGAAGCCTGACAGTAGGTGCACAATCCAACTAACAGACTGGTCCTGTCACTGTAAAGGAGTAAGCAAGAGACCATAGACAGATTCAAAGGGACAAGCCTTCCTGTTTGGACAAGAATGAAGATGGTAAGCATGAGATTGCCAAGGCAGGCATTCAGTCAGTCTATATTCTCCTGTGACAAACAACAAATTCGGATGTCAAATAGAGTCTTTATAACATGGAGGTAGTTGGAACCCCCCAAACACATTCTGTGGCTCTGTCTTTGTCTGTACTGAGTTTGCCTCTCTTTAAATAAGTGGATGGTAGAAAATGTGCTGATTCAGAATTTTCCCTAGGTAAAGTCACAAACGTGATTTATTTGGGACATTATGTTTATTTTCAAAGTTTTCATTTTTATCCACCGGGTCTGATGTAGTTGAGCCTAATGGATTGCATCACTGTGGATTTTGTTAATAAAGGAGGTAAACATCTTAGCCATTTTTTAAACTGAAAATGCTTAAACTCTTCATTTTCTTTCAGCATTGTGAGAAACTGTTCTCTTGAGACACCAAGAGGAAAAAGAAATCTTGGAACCAATCCTGAAGCAGGGGAATAAATCAGAGGCAGTATCACTGTCATCTTGTACCCTGAGATAAAAAATGCTAATCAATTACTGAGAAAAATCGGGCCACCATGAGAAAAGAATCTTTCAGAATGATCAATAAATATATTGTTAGTCTTTAACCATAATCTGTGAATTACCCAGTTACCTTAAATCCCCCCAAATGATCTTATCCTTTGCTCATTGTTCTGCTATGGATATACAAAGGAGTGAGATAGAATAAATCTTTGAGGGTGTTCTAGTTCTATTAGATTGAGAAGCCCCTGAAAGACCATTCTAGAATGAAAATAAGGGAGTTTTAGCCAAGGAAGAAAATGATTGGTGAATCCAAACCTGTCAAGCCTTTGAAACAGACATAAGCCTCTCACTGCAGTCAAATGCTTTTTCAGCATCGAAGAAAAATGCACCCTTAGGCTCATCCACCTAATTGGCTATTTGGCCACACTTTTCAATATCATATATGCTGTGGTAAATCTAACTCTAATGAGAGAGAATAGAAAGAATGGCATTTGAATACGTGTCTGAAGATTAAAAAATCAGAAAAAGAAAAGTCTAATACAGTGAACTCAGCCTGGTTAATTAAATACAGTCATGTACTAAAAAAGCAAGATCACTAAGACAGGACTTACAAGTAACTTGACATATCAACTATTGTCCATACTTATGCAAATATACCAATTTTCTTGTATATTTTCAGGGATTTAGAAATCCCTTGAGATTCTAACAGGAACAGTGATTTGATCTGATGTGAGTGAAGTCCCTAATTTATAGCTCTATGACTTGTTCCAGTTCTCCACCTCTCAAGGCCAATAGCCAATTCCAGAGACAAGCACATCCTAAGCTTAAGGCAGACAGCAAATTCACTTCCATAGATGTCCCTCCTGACCAGAGGAAGCTCAGCCACAAGGCAGATCTGCTTTGTGAAGTACTGGGGCTTCCTGACTTCCCGGGTTATTCAGTTCAACAAACATTTATTAAGCCCCTACCATGTGTAAGGCACTGTGCTTAACATACAAAGACAAAAGCAAAACAGTCCCCCCTCTTGGAGATTTTAAATTCTACTAAGGGAATGTGCCCTATACACAAATAAAAAATATACAAAGTGGTTAGTCAACAGGCATTTGTTAAACATCTACCATGTACCAGGCAAATTAATTTCAAGAAGTATATACGAACAAGTGGTGGCATCAGGAAAGACCTGATGTAGGAGGCAGCACCTGAGCTGGACTTTGAAGAGAGCTAGAGATTTTAAGAAGCCTCTTGGGAAAGTAGCACATCAGCACAGAGGTCTGAGGAGATGGGATGTTGTATGTGTGCCCAGGGGTGGGGGGGAATAGCTAGTAGTCAAATGAACTGAAACAGAGAGTGAAGGGTAGGAAATGGAAAGCAGACTGGAAAGGTAAGTGGGAGCTACATTGTGGAGGGTTTTATTTACCAGACTCAGGATTTTATATTTTATCCTAGAGGTACTAGGGAGCCAATAAGAATTTTTGAGTCAGTGAATGACTCAATCAGATCTAGTTGTTTTTTTAAAAATATGTATGTACATATATACATATACATGTATATATACACATACATGAATGTGTATATATACACACATATGCATACACACATATACGCATACACATATATGCTGTATGGAGGGTATATTGAAGAGAAAAGGAAATGGAATGGAGACAGGGAGACTCTTGAGACTTTTTCATAAGAAGCTTTAGCTTTCTAGCCTAAGGTTAGAACCAAATCTGATGGTATTTCTCGTGCCCTAGGATTGACTCATTGCTGTGAGCCTGACTGACTCACCAGTGTTGTGGATTTAAATGACTCCTTGATTTTTATACAGAAATTCTGATATTACCTATACCCTGAAAAGGCAGTGTTGAAAACCAAAGTTCCCACTTTGTTCCAGGTTGGGAATTACATTTATTCATTGACACTATCCTCCAAATCACAGCATTTAGAATTGGAAGGGACCTCAGAATCCATTTGTAGCTGCAAAGAATCCCTGCTATAACAGAGTTGATACATGATGGTCTAGCCTTCACTGAAATGCAACATCTTGAAATATTCAACTTTGGGGCAGCTCTCTTGTTAGGAAGTTTCTCTTGACATCAGGCCCAAATTGGCATTTTTGCAGCTTCCAGCCATTGCTCCTGGTTTGCCCTCTCGATATCTGGTATATTTTGAAGGAAGCTAGGGATCCTAAGAGGAGGAGTAGAATTAACGTGAGAACCAAATAGAAGCTTTCTAAGATCTTTGTACATCACATCCTGCTTCCACATAATAGCCCTTCAGACACTTGAAGCTATCTGTCTATCAGATCCCCTCAAAATCTTTTCTTCTCCTCACTAAACAAACATAACAATTCTTTCAACTGATCTCCATGTGGCATGGACTAAAGCCCTTAACCAATCCTGGTTGTCCTTTTCTGTATGATCACCAGTGTGCCAATGTTGTTGCTAACCTGTGGTCCTCAGGACTAAACAAAATTCTCCACATATGTTTTGAACAGAGTGGGGCCAAGTACATAGAGACAATTACTTCCTTCCTGGAAGCTGGGTCTGTCTTAATGCAGACCAAGATAGTGTTAGTTTTGGGAGCTTCCACATCCCACTGCAGACTTGTATTGGGCTTTCAGTCTACTACCACCTCCAGATCTTTTCTAGACAGATTGTGATCTAACCATCTCTCTACCTTCTTCTACTTGTAGGGTACATTTTTGAACCCAAGTCTAAGATTTTACATTAAGTTCTATTGAATTTTATCTTACTAGATTTAGCCCAGTGCCAGCCTGTCAAGATTTCCTCTTATCTAGATGTTTTTGTTTGTTTTCCTTTTCAGTTCTCTAGATCAGTCTTCATGAAGGATTGGCTGTCACGGACTGTTATCAATTTTGGATACTAGGTAGTTAAATTGTGGGTGGAGGAAGGGCAGAAAGGAAGGAGCCAAGCCCCAAGAAAGGTACTGGCCTCTTACTCTGAGTATGCCTAAGAGAGCAAATAAAGGCAGTGAGAGCAAGAACTATCTTAGCCACAATCCCCACAACCTCTCAAATCTGGAAATGCTAGCAATAGCAATAAGAGAAAGAAATAACAAAGAGAAGGTAGAACTACCCCTGTTTCCTGATGATATGATGGTTTACTTGGAAAACCCTAAGAAATCAACAAAGATACTAAATGAGAAAATTAATAGCTTCGGCGAAGTTGCAGACTATAAAATAAATCTTCACAAATCGACAGCATTTCTGTGTAATAATAACAAAACACAAGAAGCAACAATAGAAAGAGAAATCCTATTTCAAATAACTACAAAAGGCATAAAATATCTGGGGATCAACCTTCCAAAGCACACAGAAGACTTGAACAGAGTAAGTTACAAAGCATTCTTTAAAGAAATAAAGAACAACCTAAATAGCTAGAGGCACCTCCAGTGCTCCTGGCTAAGCTCTGCCAATATAATAAAAATGACAATATTAGCAAAATGAATTTACATTTTAATACTATTCCAAACAAATTACTAAGAGAATACTTTAGAGTTTTGTAAAATAATGACAGCATTCATTTGGAAAAACAAAAGATAGAATATCAAGGGAGAATGATGACAGGAAGTTAGGATGAAGAAGGAATACTACTTCCAGACCTCAAATTATGTTATACAGCAGCAGTCACCCAAACCATCTGGTGTTGGTTAAATAAGAGAGAGATAGATCAGTGCAACTGACTAGACAAGGGATATTTAGAAACCATAGAACCAAATAACCCACTGTTGGATAAAGTAGAAAATAGGAGTTACCTAGGGGAAAACTCCCTATTTGAAAAAAACAACTTGGAAAAATGGAAAGTAGTCTGGCAGAAATTAGATTTACACTAATACCTTACACCGCATTCCACAATACATTCGAAATAGCCATGTGACCTTAATATTAAAAATCTTACTTAAAAAAATAGAAAAGAAACAGATCATGCATGTCTCACAGCTACGGATAAGAGATGTATTCACTAAATAAGAGAGGCAATGACAAAAGATAAAAGAATTAACTTTGATTACTTGAAACTAAAAACTTTGGCGCAGATAACATCAATGCATCCAGGATGAGAAGGGAAGTGGTCAGGTGGGGGAAAAAAATCTTTGTTTCAAATTTCTCTGTATCCAAGATACATAAACAATGAAGAAATATATAAAGATATAATAAACACACACATATATAATATTATATATAACATATAATATATATAAAACATATTCCCCAAAAAATAAATGGTTAAAGGATATGAGCAAAAAGTTCTCAAAATAAGAATAGCAAAGTACTCACAGCCACATGAAAGAATATCCCAAATCACTAATGATAAGAGAAATGCAAATCAAAACAATTCTGAGGTTTTTACCTCACACCCTGCACATGGGCAAAACTAACTAAAAAATGTCAACAGTCAATGTTGGAGGGGTTGTGGGAAGATAAGCATACTAACTAAGTGTTAGTAGAACTGTGAGATGCTATAACCATTTTGGAAAACAATTTGGAATTATGCAAATAAAGTAACTAAAATGTTCATACCCTTTGAACCAGAGATTCTACTACTGGGCTCATACCCCAAGGAAACCATTGATAAGAACAATGTTCCCATGTACTCCAGAATATTGATGGCAGTACTTTTTGTGATAGCTGAGAATTGAAAACAAAGTAAATGCCCGTCGACTGGAAAATGACTAAATAAATTGTGGTACATGAATATAACAGAATCTTACTGTGCTACAAGGAATGATGTGTGATGAATACAGAGAAACATGGAAAGATTTCTGACAACTGATGCAGAGTTAAGTAAGCAGAGTCAAGAAAACAAATGCACAATAACTACAGCAATGTAAATAGAAAGAACAATGACACACCAAAAAATCAAAAGTAAATATTACGATACCATGAAAATCATGTTTGACTCAAATGAAGAGATATGAGACAACAGCCCCAACTGACCCCTTCATGGAGGTGGGAGGTCTACAGGTATTATTGCACGTGTTTTTGGACTTTCTCAATTTCTCAATCGATTGCGCTGACTTTTCTCTCTAAGAAAATATGATTTGTCGTATAGGATGACTCTTGGAAATGAGGAGGGATACATGGGATACTAAGGTGATGTAAGAAACAAAACATAAATAAAAATTGTTTTTAAAAAACAGACTAAAATGCTTTTTGAGTGATGGATTGACTTGAATTTCACAACATTCCTATGATACAGGTGGTATAAGTATTATCATCCTTTATTTAGAGGTGAAAAATTAAGGTTCAACCAATGAATATTCATCATGTTTGTTCCAGGTGCTGCTCTGTTTCTTGGGGATAGAAAGACACAATTGAAGACAAAATTAGAAAGCACTTGCCTTTAAATAGCTTCTGTTCTATCAGGAGAGGAAACACATACACATGAGACAACATGTACATGATGTATGTAAAATAAATATAGGCTAATTTTGGTTTTACGTATATCATCATTCTGTTCTCTGACACATGAAAAAACTTACCCAAGATTGTAGAGGAGGTCAGTGGGAAAGCTAGAACTCTAGCCCAAGGCTCCTTCCTTTGTATGATGTGGTAGAGTTTGTAAACTCTAAAGTACTATACATATGTAAGATATTCTTATTGTTATTTTTACTTGGTAATATACTTGGAATCTGAAGAGACCTGGGTTCAAATCCTAGTTCTGACACTTAGTAACAGTGTGACCTTGGGTAAGTTATTTTACTTTTCTGAGTCTTAGTTTCCTCATCTGTAAAATGGGAATAATTACCATTTGTTTCTAACTGACAGGGTTGTTGCAAGGCATAAATTTGATAATGTAAGTAAAGTATTTTGCAAACTTTAAAGCTTTTTTTACAAACACCAACTATTATTAATATTATTCTTTATGTTTAGGTTCAAATAAATCTTTTTATTAGAATAGTTTTCTCAGCAGCAAATGTGTCTAAAATGGACTTATGCTGCAACCTACTGTGTCCATCATGGGACTCCCTACTGAATTTTGGGTCACTTGTAACAGATTCTTTAAAGATCATGGTCTTCAAGATTATTAGCTATATAAGACCCATAAGTCCTGGGTGCAAATGGTATTATAAGCTTCAGCATCTTATTTGAAAGTCATTTTTTCTATAGGATTTTTTAAATGGGAAAAGCAAGATAACGTAATTTACCATTCACCATTTGGATTTGATTGTATTCTCTCCATGTCCCCCTCTTTTCAGGGGCAATACAGAAATCATTCCCACAGATGCTTGGATAGCTGCACTTTCAGTTCCCCTTAACTGATGTGAATGCCTGGGATGGAATAAATGGTGAAGTGTCAAGATGCACTTGGATTATGCATCATTGCTCCTGAGAGCAACATGCTCTGCACATACTTGCTCTGCACTGACGTGGACACAGTCGTGGCCGTGTTGAGCTTCCGAGCTAGAAGGCTAAAGAGCCTAGTGACAGAAAGTGAGTCACTGTATTAGCCTTGTTCTTGTTTTGCAATCGGTTGGCTTGGCTCTGGAGGGGAAAAAGTGATGATTGCTAACTGCCTTTCTCTGAATACCACAGACAAAGCTATGGCAACAGACAGGCACAAATGCTGCTAAGCCTCCTGGTTGCTGGATTTGCCTGGGAGCAACTGCATTATTTTAATTATCTGAGCCTCATAATTAACAAGAGCTACTGGAGCACAGGAAAATCCCCCAAGCTTCAGCTTTGATACATTCTGGTCTGGTTGATGGTGCAAGAGTTAGATGGGAAGATGGACATAAACTCCCAGCATGCAATGCAGAACCACACAGCCATCCATCAATTGGCCCCCATTATTGTGGGGGCACTAAATCCAAGGAAGTACAAAATTGCTGTTGAGCAATGATCTGTTTCTTGTTTTTCCAGCAGCATATTTTATCGGGCAAATGAGAAGCAGGCAGAGCTAGTCCATTAGATGAAGTGTATAATGTCAAGAGGGGAAATCATCCCCAGAACAGAGAAGTTTTGATCGGAAATGCTGTCATTTTGTTACACAACTTTCCCATTTCCTAGTGGATGATAAGTAAATAAAAGCCTTTGGGCTATGTTCCCACCCTGCTTATTTTTTATCATCAAGTTAGAAAAGCTAAAAAAGTTGACCCACTTGGTAAAATTTTAAGCTAAAAGCTCTATATGTGCATCTATTTATGACAGAAATATTGGCAGCAACTAGAGAAGGAATTTATTGAAATGGATGCTAATGGGTATTGCTGAGATGGCCCCTCTTGCTAGTCAGGCAGCTGTACTACAGTAGACCAAAAGCAGGCTTCAGGAGCCATTATTCATCAATTCATAGGATTTCATACCTGGAAATCTAGATTTAACAGCACAGGAGAGTGAGGCACATAGAAGGAAAGTGACCACAACCTCACCCAGCATGACAGTGACAAATCCAGGACTAGAGTCTTATCTTCCATGTTTATCTCAGGGTGCTTACTGCCTTCCCTCTAAGACACTTCAAATGTATTCTTCTCATAAAGCTTACAGGGCTACATTCATTCAAACATAAAAGCAATTAGATTCCTTAGTTATAAACAACAAATGCATGGTACTCAATGCTTATTACTGATAATTACTCAACAGATGGCATTATACTTCCTAGCTTATATGATGTATAGTAGTGTACAAATGGTAGAGTGAAGCAGAATCTAAGCTGTCAATTACGTTCTAAGATACTGTGGCAGGATAATTGATGGATTAGTGTGATCTTACTGTTGTTGCTGCATATAACTGGGCTTTATTCTTCCATTTTCTGCATGAACATTAACAACACTGGCTCAAGGCCCTACCTTAAGTCCCTTTGGGTTCTAAAGACACTGGTGAATATTCCTGCACTGGAGCAGGGACAAAAGATCTCTTCTAATAAACTAGTACTTCGAGGGATCTGTGATCTCATTATGTGGGGATTCCCTCCATCAGTGCAAATTATAATCCATACATACTTTACAGAAGATTCTAGAGGCATTCCTCTAGATTGTTTAAAACACATTTTTAAGTACCAATGAAAATGTAGGGTTCTTCATCTCACAGTTTTTACTTCCACTACCAGAGCATCTCACTTCCTTTTCAGATTATGTATTTCCTTGGTAATATTCCTTATTCCACTTCTTCAGCATAGATGGACTTATGCTGCAACCTACTGTGTCCATCATGGGAGTTCCGTATTGAATTTTGGGTCACTTGTAACAGATTCTTTAAAGATCATGGTCTTCAAGATTACTAACTATATAAGACCCATAAATCCTGGATGCAAATGATATTATAAGCTTCAGTATCTTATTTGAAAGTCAATGTTGTCAGACCTGAGAGTTAAGTAGTGACTTCTATACAAGTGAGAGTCTATCTTGGTCTTTACCAATAGCCATATGACTTAGAAAAGGAGTTGCATGAAAAAAATAGGCAGACTAGTAATACAGAGATTAATAAGCTTTTTATTATGATGCATTGTAACTTGCATAATGGGAAGCTCTAGGCCTAAAACAAATCACCCAAGGGCAGGAACAGAGCAAAGCAGGAGCAATGAGGGAAAAAAAGGAGTTCTAAGGCAAAGATATACTTAGGTTTCAATTGCTGGGTGAGTCAGTTGCTAGAGCCTTGGGTACTGGATTTCAGGCTAAAGTAGGAAGAGAGATAGGAATCAGGGATGGTTCTCTGGAAACTTTCAGATTCATCACATATAGGCTCCATCAAGCTCTCTACCACTCTTTTTCCTCTGTGTTGTGATGGCTAGGTCTTCATCTTCTTCATAGCAGAACAGCTCATCTCTTCATAGAGTTTTGTTTCTTTATAGAAATGGGGAACCAATCCTAGTTCCCTCTTCACTCCAAGTGTCACAAGTATAAGAACTAGCCAGGGCACTTTTATCATAAGTGTGGAATAGTATCTAAACCATGAGGCCTGCATTCTGGCCATCATCCTTACCCTTCTTGACTCACTTATTTCTCTCTTGCTAGAACCTTGGACTCTGACCCTTGGACTATCCTAGGCTCTAATAGGTATGATTCCCAGCTTATCTTTCTCAAAACTAGGCTTATGCAGTAATGTCCTGGTTATTTCCAAACCATGCCACTATACCTCTTCATTCTTCACTCTCCCCTTTCCAGCTCCTCTTTATGTGTTATCTTCCTCCAAGAGAATGTAAGTTCTTTTGAGGGTATTGACTTCTTGTATGTGTGTCCTCAGTGCCTAGCACACAATCATTCATTCAGTTGATAAGGCTGTTTATATAAGAATGTGGCTTGCAGACCATTTACACGAGTACTCAAGGGGGCAAGGAAATGAGTAGGAGGCTTATTGCCTTTTAATTGTTCTGTCCCAAGATAATGTCAGGCTGTCTCAGAGTAGCTGTTGGAGGTAATCCATGGATGGCAATGTCCCATAAGGGCCTGGGCTAGATTTGAACTCTCCTTCTGTCAGCTCCAGTTCTGCCTCTCCAAGTACCTGCTCTCTGCTTAGATGCGCCACTCCTACTTCAATCTCAACATGCTCCAAATCATATCCATCAGCTTTTTCCTCAATCTATCTCCCTTCCCTAATTTCTTTATTAAGATTAATTGATTGATTTGTATGTTTATCTATCTATTTATTTATCTTTGGCTGTTCTTCCCTCTCCTTTACCATCGTTCATACCCCTCTGCTTCTCATATCTAGGCACAAAGTACTGTTTCTTCCTCCTTTGAAATGCATTTTAGATTCATCCTTCTTACTCTCCTGACTGCCAAAGCTTATCTCCATTCCAAAATTACCTTGTATTTGTCTATATTTTGTATTTATTTATTATGCCTACATGTTGTTTCACATGATATAATGTAAAATTCTTTTTGTCTTTGGATCTCCTGAACCTAGAACAGTACCAGGTACATAGCAACCAATTGATTAGAAATTACTCTAACTGAAGAGTGAATGAATGAATGAATGAATGAATGAATGAATAAAAACATCTCTTAAGTGCTTACTATATACTAGGAGCTGTGCCAAGTGGGCAAGCAAACAAGATAATCCTTGCCCTCAAGAAACTTACATTCTAATAGAGGAAAACAATATACAGGGTAGAGTCATGGCCAAGGACATAGAAGGTTACAGGACTGAAAATTGGCTTCATAGACTTAACCTTAGTGAAAATGGTAATGTTATTTTGAGCATAGAAGCCCTCTGTCTCTCAGATGGAAGAAACCAGGATTGAGGAATAGGGAAAAGCTCCCCAGAGGCCTTGTTTTAGTACCCAGGGAGGCAATTCTGCTACAGCTGGAAATCTTTCCAGAGCTCAACAAAGCTTTACCCTGTGCTCTTACCTCAGACATGACATTGCTTTGAATCTTTCCCTCATATCTAGCTCTACAAACCATTCATGGGCTTCTCCATGGACCTCTCTTCCATGGGGTGGGAACTGTCTCAGGAACTCACTCGAAGGAAGTTTTCTTGCTTTCTGTGCTGGGGTTGAGGTGCCTCCAAGGAATCGAGAGAACTCCTCTGCCTGCTAGCTCAGCATGGAAGCTCAGCTATGGTCGAAGTTTGCCAATCAGTCAATGAGCATTTCTTTAGCCCTTTCTACGAGTCAGACACTGTACTCACTCAGTGCTAGCAAATAAAAAAAAGAAATTGCTTGCTAGAGAAGCAAAACCACTTTTCCTGTCTTCAAGGAGTTCATAATTTAAAGGGAGGAGGCAACATGATCTTACATACCATATTAAAAACACACACACATTTGTATATATGTGTATATACATTATATATAATCTATATACTCTCTTGATGTATTTTGCCTTCCCTCTGAGATTACTTTCTATCTGCTCTATGTGAATGTATGTATATACATATACATATATACATATACATGTATGTATATACACACACACCCCTTCCATTTACATTTTATATATATAGTATGTAAATGGAAGGTAATCTCAGAGGGAAGGCACTAGCAATTAGGGGAGAGAAGAGTGAGGAGTTATATTAGGAAGAACCTCATTTAGAAGCTGGAGTTTGAGCTGAATCCAGAGGGAAACCAAGAGGTAGAGATCATTAGATAGGCCAGTGGCAAGAAACATTATTAAGTGATTACTACGTGCCAATCACTGTGCTAAATGCTGGGAACACAAATACAAGCAAAAGCAAGACAGTCCCTTCACTCAAGGGGAAGAAAACACACAAAAATGGAGGGAAGGAGAGGGGGAGGGGGAAGGAAAGGTACCCAGGTTGAGCCTAGTGAAGAAATCCAGAGTCACAAAGCACAGCTAGGAGGAGAATGAAACTTGGCCAGTCTGGGCTTATCCCCAAAACAGAGACCTTAAAAGGAACTCTTCAATAGGAAATAGGAGATGGCATAACTGAAGAGTGTTACAGGGTGAGAAGGCAGCAGAGTCTCAGTGGCAAAGGCCAGATGGTCAGGAGGGAGAGGATTCCAGGCATGGCCAGTCCCCCAGAAAAAAGAATCAGGTTGTAGCAGTACACAGAGGATGGAAGAAAGCATTCTCTGGATCCAGAGCTGCTCTGGCATTATACAACTGTATAACAGGGCATGAAGTCTTTTTTAAAAAGGATGGTCAGATAGATTACTTTTAAAATTTGTTCCCCCTCAGTATTTTGTCCAGTATACCAAGAAACCTCCACTAAAGTCATCCTCTATAAGTGACCCTGAATTCTCAAAGGTTGTATCGGTGAAGTAAAATCTCTGGCAGGTCTTATCAAGCTGGAAAGGCTTCAGATATATACACAGGGATGGCTAGTATACCTATTATCTGAGAACCAGTTTAAGGAAGGTCAGAGAGAATCATCAGTTGGCCATAAGGTGATGAGTTTTTCACCCCAAACAGTTCTCAACAACTATATACTAATTCTTAGAGAAGGTGGGGTGTGTCTCAATGAAAGGAATATTCATTGCAACAGAACTACATAGCTATGACGTATTGATTTATTGATTTATCCCAAGAAAGACTGGAGATAAGTAATCTTGCCCCTTGACACAACAAACAAAAAGAGACAATAACCAATCATGTCTCATGGTACTAAAAGTTCTTAGAATTCAGAGGTGGAATGGGCTTTAAAACTCTCCCTCATTTTATGAATGAAGAAACTGAGACCCAAAAAAGGGAAATGACTTGTGCAACATCACATAGCTAGCAAGTAAAACAGAGTTAGGAGTCAAATCCAGGGTATATCTAACTACTTATGCAGAGGCCAAACTGATTCTAGTTCATCACAAATAGCATTATAAATATCTCATCCAAATCCAACATTTTATGGATGGGAAAACTGAGGTTGAGAAGTTGTGACTTGTCTAGGGTGACATGGGTAGTAAAAGGCAGTGATAGGACTTGTCCCCATGTTTTCTGATTTCAAGTCCAGGGTTCTTTCCATTGGACTATTGTTAAGTCTCTGTGATGGCCGTAGTGGTGGAAACAGAATGGTGGTCAGAAGCAGAATTACCTCTAGGGCAGGATGAATTGGGGTGATTGTTCCAGGGCCTATACTTGGGAGGGCACTTCTGGTAGTCTTCTAGCTGGTAGGGAGGAGTGTTCAGTCAACAAGCATTTATTAAGCTCCTATGATATACCAAGTGTTGTGCTAGATGCTGGCAATACAAAGGTCAAAGTGAAGCACCCTTTTCCCTTAAGTAGCTTACAGTCTTGCTGGGGTAGACAATGTAAAGATTTAGGATTATATAAAATTGATTCAAGATAATTTAGAGGTAGCCAGGTGGCAAAGTGGACAGAACACTAGATTTGAGTCAGGAAGACCCAGGTTTCAATTGTGCCCTGCACACTTATTTAGTTATGTGACTGTGGTCAAGTTGCTTAGCATCTCAGCCTCAGTATCCTCCTGTGTAAAAGGGAGATAATAACACCCACCTCACAAGGTTATTGTCAGAATCAAATGAAATAATGTGTGGAAAGTGCTTTATAAACCTTGAGGAAATATATAAATGCTAACTACAATAATAATAATAATAATGATAATGATAATAATGATAAATTATTGTTAGTTGGGAGATCAAGAAACATGTTCTGTAGAAGCTTCCCAGCTTGATCTGAGGATTAAATGTAACCAGGAAATCTTAAGAGGCTGAAATGAGAATGAAGTGAATTTCAGGAGGGGGGGGTGGTACTAAGACAGAAGGTGCAATGTTGTGTGTGAGCAAGAGGCAGTTTTGGTTGGGCCATAGTGTGCATGAAATGAGGCTGAAAAGGGAAGTTTGGGTCAGATTTTAAAGGATTTTCAATTCCAAAGAGAGGAGTTTATCTTTCATCCTTAGAGGTGGATGGAGCCATTCTAGTTGATAGAGTAGATAAGCGATATGGTCAAAAGCTGATGGTTTCTCTGGATGGTTCCTCTAAAGTAGACCTGAGGTTCACATAAATACACTCAGCCCTTAAATTTTCCTTGTCATCAAGGCAAAGCCTTCCTTCTTCCTTTGTTTCCTCTCCCCTCTCCCACTCCTGGCCATTCTTTTGTGACCTCTTCCTCTTCTGGCTAGCCATGATATTCATTTTCATCCATTTTCCCACATGTTGGAGAAGGCAGCATATATTGTGACTTGCTACATGACATTACCTCCTAGATGGGGGCTCTTCCAGCCAACTTATCATATCTTTTACTTGAAGTGGTTTTGCCACTTCAGACTTCCCATAATGAAGTCAGAACTTGGGGAGTGGCCATCTTGGTACTAAATGCCTTTATGAATTGAAAATAGCTGTCCCAAAGAACGAAGGCACAAAATAACAGGATAAAATGCTACCTTAGCTATTTTTCAGAATTGACATACAGTCATATCAACTAAATTATTTGGCAACTTCATTGGAAGGTAAAATAGAATATTTTACAGTGTAATAGCTTCTCACCCAGTGTTATAGCTTCTTACTCATTGAGATATACAGCATAATAGCTTCTCACTCAGAACTTTATCAACCAGGGCCTTCAAATACCCTATAGAACTTGGCCAACAGTAGTGCAGATGGATAACAAGCTCTATCTACTCAGCTGAAAAGTCAGAGGAGAGTGGGCTAGATTTGCTTTCAGGGATCTGCTAAGCTCTTTGACTTATCTCACGCTTCCTATGAAAGCAAAAGCTCATCTTCTCAATACTGACATGTTACCAGCTTTTCTGTATAGCAGTGAGACCCGGACTATCAACCACTCCCTACAAAGAACTAAAGATTAAAGTGGGTGTGAGCAGGCTGAAATATATAACAAAAACCTTTGAAAAAGAGCCAGAATAAAGAATATTATTGAGGAATTGCATGACAAGATGGGAAAATGGGGCACCATAGACAAGAGTCACCACAAGGCTGGCAAGCATGGATATGGTTTGATTTGCATCACTGGAGGGAGCTCCTGAAATAATGAGATAACAGATTCATTTTAGTATAAGACACACGTGTTTCACAAGCAGATACACGTTTATACAATATACATATGTGTATTTATACATTTTCTCTGTGTGTGTATGTATATTGTGTGTGTGTGTGTGTCTGCACACATAGACATCTTACACAATGTCGTAAAGCATTCTTTGCCTTTTTTGTTAAAGGGAAAAAAATGCTATTCCATTATGTGGAATCCCTTGCCTAGTCTCTTGCCTTCTGCAGGAAGAGTAGAAAGGCCTCATTGTGCCAGGTTTCCTGCCTGATCTCCAGCCTTCAGAAAGGGAAGTAACACAGTTCCACTTGTCCACTGACTTGAACTGCCTAAGGTCCTGAGAGAACCTCACCCTGAGGCCAAACCCTTAAGAATATTCATAACCTACCTGAACTCATTCCTCCATGATTAACAAACTCCCCACTGGCTTTAAACTCCCTATTCCAGGTGTTCTGACCACCCTGCTATCATCACTTAAACCCAGTTCTCTATCCATTGCTGACTATTCCTTTATTCCCATTCCCTTCAACCCAATCTAACCCCCCAAATGTCCTACTCTGAAGCTACAGGAATGGCTACTCCATAGATAAAAAACTTGATTTCATCTTAAATCTTTGCTTTTTTTCACTCCTTCCACCTTTTGGCTCTCACTGAGGCCCAACTCCCTTGTGATGACACAGCCTCTTTGGCCTCCTTTTCCAGCAGTGGCTGCACTTTCATTCATTCCCCTACTAATCAAGGTGGCAGAGTTGGAATATTCTTTGCTCCCATTACCAATACCAGACTCATCATCACTCCATTACCTCTCCTCATTTGAGGTTTATTCAATCTAAGTATACCACCCAATGAAAATTTTGTTAGCTGTTGTCAACCAACCTCCAGGACACTCCCCTTCTTTCCTCAATGAATTCAGTGCCTATGTCACATTCTTTTCCTCTCTGACTCCTGCCCCTTGTACTAGGAGACATCAACATACGTATTGATATTCCCTCAAACACCTTACCCCCCCCCCAACGGCTCCTCCATTTACTCATTTCACATGAGGTAATCTTCCATACCTCAGTTGCACACAAAGATGATCATACCTTTGCCCTTGCTAACCCTCACAAACATACCACATTCATGTACGTGAATTCTGAAATTCACTTATTAAAATCTATTGTCATTCCACCTCTCCCTCAGTCTTTGCACTTCCTATACCATTCTTTATCTTCACTGTAACCTCCATACCTTCAAGTCCCTAGTTCTTTCCCAGGACATCATTCTTGTATTAGCTACTTTCTCCTCTCTACCCTGACTCTTTAGTGAACCAGTTCATCTTTACAATGCCTTCTTCTCTAGAGTCCCTCATCCCCTTATTGTATCACAGAGCTTGTCCTGCCAAGTCTCAGCCTTGGATTATTCCCACCATCTGCTGCCTTTGCTCCCATTCACATGCTTCTAAACAAAGCTGGGGAAAATGAAGTTATGCTGACTGGGTCCACTCCATATTGATGCTACATAATTTCTACTGGGCCCTTACTATGGAAAAACAATCCTTTTATACCTACCTAAATAAGTCACTGTCCCACTCAGCACAATAACTTTTCCAAACTTTTTCATCCCTTCTCAATCCATCCATGGCTCCCTGTCCCTCCACCGAATTCAGCTGAGAATATTGCCTCATATTTTATTGAAAAATAAAGTTGAAACCATTTTCTGAGACCTCCCCCCTCCATTCCTCATCTCAGATCACCCAGCTGCCTTTTGCCACTATCTCCTCCTTCACCCCTGTCTCAAATGAAGAGGTATCCCTTCTTGTCAGGGCAGATCCCTCTACATGCATAAGTGATACAATTCCACTCTGTCTTCACAGGCAGACTGCCTCCCCATCCCCACTCCCTCACTTCTTCAATCTCTTCTCATCTACAGGCCTTCTCCTTACTGCCTGTAAACATATCCCTCCTCAAAAAATCCCTTGCTTGATCTGTCCATCGCCACTAACTAATGTCCCATATTTCTTCTCCCTTTCATGGCTAAACTTGAGATGGCATTCTATAATAGATGCTTCCATTTCCTTTCCTCTTACTAACTTTTTAAAGTTCTCTATAGTCCAGCTTCTGACTTCATCATTCATCGAAAATCCTCTCTCCAAAGTTCCCATTGATCTTTTAATTGCCCAATCCAATGTCCCCTTTTCAATCCTCTTCCTTTTTAACTACTCTGCAGGCTTTAACACTGTTGATTACCCCTCTTCTCCTTGATACTCTCTTTTCTCTAGGCTTCTGGGACACTACTGTGTCATGGCTCTCTTCCTGCCTTCTAACTGCTCCTTCCAAGTCTCCTTTGCTAAATCTTCATCCAAGTTACCTTCACTAAAGGTGAGTGACTCTCAGGACTCTGTCCTAAGCCTTCATTTATTATTGGTGACCTCAGAATGACTTAAATGATGAAATAAGAGAGCACATCCCCAAACATCCCTTTGTGAAGGTGAAAGTTCCACTGATGTTATACATTGCATATGTCTTTTGGATGATTTTAATGGACTGATCAGTTGTACTGATTTCCTCCCCTCTTTTCCCCCCTATTTTGTCTTTAAAAATACTATTTGTTATGTGGAATGACTAAGAGGAAGAGAAGAGATACTGGAAATAACTGTGATGATGTATAAAGCAGAAGATATGAATAAAAACTTATTTTTAAACAGTCAGTGATGTCATCAACTCCCATGCATTCAATTATTATCTAAGATTCTCAGATCTACTTATCCAACCATAACCTCTATATTTACATCTCCAACTGCCTATTAGACACATCCCAAGGGGGCCATTTCTAGTCGTTTGATCTAGATCTTGCCACTGGACCCAGATGGCTCTGGAGGAGAAAGTGAGGTTGGTAACTTCACAGTCCTGCCTCACTGAAATCCAATTCACTTGCTTGTCATGGCATCCCCTTCCTGGTGCCATCATCCTCTTCAAGAACAAAGGACAAACAACAAGACATCCCAAACTGGATGCCTATTAGACATAAACTTTGCACATGTCTAATAGATGTATCCAAAACCAAACTCATTATTCCTCTCCCAAACCTTCCCCATTTCCAAACATCCCTATTACTTTCAAGGGTACCACCATCCTCCCAGGCACTCAGTCACTCATGCTTACAACCTAGGTGTCATCCTCAAGTCCTCACACTCTCTCTCACTGCTCCCCTCCCACCCATATCTAATCTGTTGCCAAGGCCTGCTGATTTCACCTTTGTTGCATCTCTTGTAGATACCCCCTTTTCTCCTCTGACACTACCACTACCATGGTTCAGGCCTTTATTTTCTCAATCCTGGACTATTGCAATGTCTGATGGTTGGTCTCTATCCCTTAAATCTCTCCCCATTCCAATCCATCTTCCCCTCAGCTGTCATAGTAATCTTCTTAATGTTCAGTCAATCAATAAACATTTATCAAGCATCTAGTGTGAGCCAAACACTCTGCTTGTGATATAAATAAGGAAGATAGTTCCTGCCCTCAAGGAACTTATAGTCTAATTGTGGAAGACAACAAATAAAAGAAAACTGAAAAGGGGGTGGTGGTAGTAAAAGGTACCAGGCCCGTAGGACACGGTAGAGTCCCATTCAAGGAGTGTAGCTGGTATGAAATGAACAGTTGGCTAGAATATGATCCTTCTTTAAACAGAAACTTTAGGAGGGTTTCTTTGCTCTACTCTCCAGCCCCCCAGTTAGAGGAGCAGAGATTATTGATGGTACTGAGGAGGTATAAGTACCAAAGCTGATGCATTCTCAAAGGATGATGAAGAGGTTTCCTGGGAGCATAATGATGATACAGCACAAGTCCAAGGAGTACAGCTGGTGGGAAAATTCAGTTGTCAAATACATTTTAGTTTCATTTTAGTTTCATAACCTCTCTTGTATATACCCTCTTCTCTCTTGATACTGCCACCCACCTTGTGCAGGCCTTCATCACCTCACCTTTGCACTATTGCAATCTTGTTTAAAGTGATAAGGTTGTTTAAACTCCTTTCCTTAAGTTTCCCCTCAGTCCAGTCCATCCTCTACTCTGTCAAAATAATCTTTCTAAAGTGTAAGGCTGCCCATGTTACCTCTCCCTACACAATAAACATCAGTGGTTCCCAATAATCTTAAAGATAAACACACACACGTATATCTGCATGGGATATATAGCTATCCTTGTATATACATATGTGTACACATACACATATGTACCTATATGTTTACATATATAAATGTATATGTCAGTCAGGAAGTGAGAATTTATTGAGTACCTACTATGTGACAAGCACTCTATTAAAGGCTGAGGATGCAAAGAAAGGCAGAATAGTAAATGTTCTCAAAGAGTTCATAGTCTAATAATGAGAGAGAGACGATATGAAAATATCTCTGCACAAACAGGATAAACAGAAGATAATCACCAAAGAGAAGACACTAGCATTAGGGTGGAACAGGAGAGGTGTTTTATAGAAAGAGCTGGGATTTTAGCTGGGACTTGAAGGGAGCCAGGAAAGCCAAGAGGCAGAAATAAGAGAGAATTCCAGGCATGGAGGACAGTGAAAATGCCCAGTTAAGAGAGGGAATGCCTTGTGTAAGGAAGAGCAAGGAGGCCACTCTCACTGGATTGCAGAATACAAGGGTGTGTGTGTGGGGGGGAGGGTTGGCTTACACTACTGGCCCCTGGGTCTGTGCTGTGGGGAGTGGGGTGGGGAGTGAGGAGTAAGGTGAGTAAGATGTAAGAGATATAAGAAGACTGGAAAGATTGGAGGGAGCCAGGCTGTGAAGGGCCTTGATTATCAAAGGGAGGGTTTAACATTTGATCCCTAGTGCTTCATGCTGTGCCTAGCACATAGTAGGCACTTAAATACTTATCATTCATTTATTCATTCAATGTCTCAATATATCAGATACATATAAAGTCAAGAACTACACAGGTGGAAAAATAATTTCATGAAATAGAGTCTAAGGTTCCTTAAGGCTTTTCTTGGTGCTTCCAAATGAGGAGACAAGAAATGTAAAAGAAAAATATTTTCATGAAAATTTCTGTATCTAGGAAGAACAGTCACATTCCTGTATTTGTTTTCCAACACCTTTAATAGATACAAGCAGCACAGACACCCAGGGAAGAGGAATGCATTGGGAGAAGAGGGAAGGGAGAGAAAGAATATAGAAAATTATCTTACATAAATGGGACACATTTATGGAAGAATTTAAAAAATGTAAAGGGTAGTGGGAAGGAGTAGACAACATTTAAACCTCACTCTCATGTGAGCTAGTTCAAGAAAGTAAAAATACACATACACACAATTAGGTACAAAAATTCATCTTACCCAGCAGGAAAGTAGGAGGGAAAGGGGTTAAGAGAAAGGTAGAAGAGAGAACATGAAGAAGGGTAGATTAATGGAGGTAGTGGTCAGAAGCAAAACATACTCTTAAAGGACAGGGTAAAAAAGGGAAAGAGAATAGAATAGAGGGAAATATATAGTAGTCATAACTGTGAATGTGTGCATGGGATGAATTCACTCAATAAATGGAAGAGGATATCAGAATGGATTAGAAACCTGAATTCAATAATATATTGTTTACAAGAAATACACTTGAAATAAAAAGATACACATGGAGTTAAAATAAAGGGCCGGAACAAAATCTATTGTGCTTCAGCTGAAGTAAAAAAGCAGGAGTGGCAATCATGATGTCAGATAAAGCAAAAGCAAAAATAGACCTAGTTAAAAGAGATATATATATATATATATATATATATATATATATATATATATATATATATATATATAGGCTACATCTTACTAAAAAAGCACCATAGATAATTAATTAATATCAGTATTGAACGTATATGTACCAAATGACATAGAACCTAGATTCTTAAAGGAAAAGTTAAATAAATTAAAGGAGGAAATAGACAGTAAACTATAATAATAGGGAACCTCAATTTATTTCTCTCAGATCTAGGTAGAGAAAGAAGTTAAGGAAATGAATAGGATTTTAGAAAAGTTAGATATAATAGACCTCTGGAGAATATTGAAGAGGAATAGACAGTAATATATCTACTTCTCAGCCACGCATGGCATCTTCACAAAAACTAACCATCTATTAGGGCATAAAAATCTCACAAATAAATGAAGAAAAGTAGAAATATTAAATATATCTTTTTATGACCATAATGCAGTAGAAATTATATTCAATAAAGGACTTTTGAAGTATATATTAAAAATTAATTGGAAACTAAGTAACAGTCCTAAAGAATGAGTGAGTCAAAGAATATAAATCACAGAAACAATCAATAATCTCACTAAATAAAGATAATGACAACAAAAAAGACGGCACGCCAAAATTTATGGGATATAGCCAAAGTAGTACAAAGGGGGAAATTTTATATCTCTAAAAGCTTTTATCAATATGGGAAAGAAAAAGCAGATCAATGACTTGAGCGTGCAAGTAAAAAAATTAGAAAACCAATAAATTTAAAATCCCCAATTAAACACCAAAATAGAAATCCTGAAAAATCAAAAGAGAGCTTAACAAAATTGAAGGTTAAAAAACCACTGAACTAATGAATAAAGCTAGAGACTGGTTTTTAGACAAAAAAATAGATAAACCATTGACTAATTTGCTTTTTTTTATAAGAAGAAAACCAAATTGCCAGTATCAAAAATGAAAAAAGGTGAATTCACAGCCAGTGAAAATTAAATAAAAGCAATTGTTAGGTGATATGTTGTCCAACTATGTGCCAGTAAAACTGATTAAAATGGATGAATATTTACAAAAATATAAATATCCCAGATTAAAAGAACAATAAACAGAATCTTTAAATAACCATATTTTAGAGAAAGACATAGATGAATTCTCCAGGGGGGACTGGGGGAAACAGGACCAGATGGATTGACAAGTAAATTCTGGCAAGCATTTAAAGAAAAATTAATTCTGAAAGCATATAAACTGTGTGAAGAAATAGGGAAAGAAGAAAATCAAATTTCTGCTATGACACAAATTTTGATACCTAAACCAGGGAGAGTTGAAAAAGAAAACTATAGACTAGTTTACTTAATGAATATTGATGTGAAAATTTTAAATAAACTAATAACAAGGATAATACAGAAACATATCATAAAGGTCATACACTATGAACAGGCTGGATTTATACCATGAATGCAGAACTGGTTGAGATTTAGGAAAACTATAAACATAATTGAATATATTAACAACAAAAACAAAAAAGTCATGTGATTATTTCAATAGATGCAGAAAAGGTTTTTGACAAAAATAATACTCATGCCTGTTTAAAAAAAGCCACTTAGGAAGCACAGGAATAAGTGGAGATTTCAATAAAATGATAAGAAGTATTTATCTAAAACCAAGAACAAGCATTATCTGTAATGGGCATAAGGTAGAAGCCTTTCTAGTAAGATCAGAAGTGAAGCAAGGATGTCCATTATCACCATTACTATTAAATATTGTACTTGAAATCCTAGCTATAGGATAAGAAAAATATATTGAAGGAATAAGCATAGGCAATGGGGAAATAAAGTTGTCGGGTTTTTTTGTTTTTTGTTTTTTGCAGAGGACATGAGGATTTACTTAGGGCAGTGGTTCTCAACCTGTGGGTCATGACCCCATTGGGGGTCAAACAACCCTTTCACAGGGGTCACAGGGGTAGCCTAAGACCATCGGAAAACGCATATTTCTGATGGTCTTAGGAACCGAGACACTGCTCCTCTATCTGTCTCCAGGCGGGTCTGCCCACATAGAGATACGCCCACATATGAGTATTAAAGAGTTCCGGCATTAAGAAGGTTGAGAACCACTGACTTAGGGAATCCTAAAGAATCAACTGGGATAGCTAGGTGGCACATGGTAGATAGGATACTAGACCTTAAGTCAAAAGAGATATAAAGTACTGAGTTCAAATCTGACCTCAGACACTAGCTGTGTGACCCTGAGCAAGTCACTTCACCCTGTTTACCTCAGTTTCCTCATCTGTAAAATGACTTGGAGAAGTACATGGCAAACCATTGCAGTATCTCTGCCAAGAAAACCCCAAATGTGGTTAAAGAGAGTCAGACACAAGTAAAACAATTAAACAACAGCTCTGATATACAAGTTTCTAAGGGACATCATCATCTTATTTTGGTGCTATTATCTGCCAGGAATCTGGAGTCTATGAACACACCATATACCTTACTGTAGACTTTTTCAATCAAATTATTTTCCTAACACCTATCCCTAAAATTACAGTATTTTGGAACAGCTAATAAGCAGCTCTAAGTGGCACAGTGGATGAAGCACTGACCCTAGAGTGAGGAAGACCTGAGTTCAGATCCAACCTCAGACACTGTGTGTCTCAGACATGACTGAAAAAGGACTGAATAATAGCAACAAAAGAAACAACTAAAAAGCTAATCAAAACAATGAACAACTTTAGCATAGTTGCGAGATATAAAATAAACTCACATAAGTCATTAGCACTTATATATATTACCAACAAAACCCAGAAAGAAGAGATAGAAAGGAAAATTCCATTTAAAATAACTATAGACAGGATAAAATACTTGGGAGTCTACCTGCCAAGACACGCACAGGAACTATATGAACACAACTGCAAAACACCCTTTACACAAAGATAGATCTAAATTGGAAAAATGCTGATTGCTTATGTGTAGGCTGAGTTAATATAATAAAAATTGTAATGCTGTCTAAAGTAATTTACTTATTCAGTACTGTACCAATTAAATTATCAAAGATTTACTTTATAGAGTGTGGAAAAAATCATAATGAAATTAATCTGCAGGAATAAAAGATCAAGAATATCAAGAAAATCAGTGAAAATAAGTGAAAACGGGAGACTGGTAGTACTAGATCTCAGACTATACCACAAAGTTTAATCATCAAAACAATTTGGTACTGGGTAAGAAATAGAGAGATCAGTCAGTGGAACAGATGAGGTACACATTGTGTTATGCTATGTAGCAAGAAATAATGAATATGAGGTATACAGAGAAATGTGGGAAGATTTGTGTGAATTGATGCAGAACAAAATAAACAGAACCAAAAGAGTAATATACATAATGATCACAACAATGTAAATGAAAAGATCTTGATAAGAGGAAGTCAAACTCTGAGTACTTGAAAAACCATTAATGTTTCCAGAGAACAGTTAATAATAATAGCTAATATTTGTATAGCACTTAGTTGATGAAATGTGCTTCCTTCCTTCCAGTAGAGAGGGAGGGGACTACATGAACAAAATGCTATTATATTCTTTTTGATACTTAGTTGCTGTATTGGATTTCCCCCCCCCTTTTTTGGTTGCAAGGGAGAGTTTAATCTAGAGATTAGAGTGAGGATTAGAGAAATATTTCCAGATATGACTGTGATATAAAGACAGAAATCACTAATACAACTTTTTTTTAAAAAAAAAGAAACAAAAAGATTGGCTCTTTGAGAGAATAAACAGTTCTCATTTTCATTTTATTATCCCATTATTAAGCATATATCCCAATCATAACAGGGTTAAGTGGACAGTGGGTGACTATTATAAATCTTAGGAGTATCTAAGAGCAAAATTAGGGTCTCAGTATTTGAACTGTAAGTATGCTTGGGAATAGCCTATCCTGAAAAAGATGTTTTAGTGTTTCTGATAATAAATGAAGAAATATGTTAGCTCACAAGGAGAGGAGGAAAAATCAATTCCTAGAGCTATCCTAGACATCTATGTGCAAAAATGAAATTCTTCTGTTACTATATAAAATTGTAACACCTTATTTCCCTTCATCAGATACATTATGAAGTCTATTATAAAATCAGGCCGAGTGACAACTCTGTTAATAAAAAGCCAAGGTTAGCCGCTGGCTAAATGGTGAAAGAGGTCTGTTTGTCTTTGGTATTGTCGGGCACATGCCCAGCTCAGTGGTTTTGAGCCTGCTTTCGAGGCACAGCCAGAATTGGCTGCTGGAGGAGGGGTAGATCAGTTGTGTAGTAGTCATCACAACCACTAATGTGCCTCAGGCAAAGCAAGGAAGGGGAAAAAGAGGAGGCAGCATGGGAAAAAAATCCCCATGACTCCCAGCATGTTCTTCTGAACCGACTGTAGGTGCCTAAAATGCCTTCCATGGAAGTACAAAACATTGGTGATATCTCAGATGTGGGGGAAGTTTACCAACATCACACAACTAGTTAGTGGCAGAGCTGAGACCAAAATTCACTTCTCAACTTATGGCTGGCCCAGTGGCTCTTTTTACTGCACTGAACTTATTCCCATGATTCAGAAAAGATAGAGAAACCCCCTCTGCTAGATCTGCTCTTCACAAACTGCCCCCTTTCCTTCTCTCTGGTCTTCTTACTCAGTACTTTCCTCCACATCCTCTACAATCCAGATACACTTGCCTACTTGCTGTTCCTCATACTCTGTCTCCCATCTTTGGCTCATGCTGGCTAGCCCCACATCTAGATTGCTTTCCCTTCTTACCTCTACCTTTTAGAGGCCTTGGTTTCCTTCAAGATTCAAATGCCATCTTGTTCAGGAGACCTTTTCTGGTCTCCCCAGCTGCTAGTGCCTTTCCCTCTAAGTCAGCAGTTCTCAACCTGTGGGTCACAACCCCTTTGGGAGGGAGGTCGAACAGGGTCGCCTAAGACCATCGGAAAACACATATTTCTGATGGTCTTAAGAAGCAAGATACCGCTCCTCTATCCATGTCCAGGTGGGTCCACCCACATGCAGATATGCCCACATACAAGTATTAAAGGATCTCAGCATTAGGAAGGTTGAGAACCACTGCTCTAACCACTGCACCACTTTCCATCTTCTCTATACATTTCACATATGTACCTGTGTGTGTGTGTGTATGTATATATATATCAGGGGCTGTTTTTGCTTTTTCTTTGTGTGCTCAGAGATTAGCACACTACATAGTAATCATTTAATAAATAAACGCATTTCGACTGTTGGATTGTTATTGGACCGTCCAGTTCCATGGATTCAATTTTTCCAGCACTATTTTTTTTTGTTTTGTTTTTAAATTTTAATTTATTTTCTTGGTTACATCATTCATTTCCACAAGGTTTGGAGTTACAAATTTTCTCCCCTTTTTCCCCCTACCCCCCAGCCCAGAACATTAATCACACTGTAAGACCCCTCCCACAATCTGTTCC
>CM053602.1:17123366-17140206 GCA_028646575.1 Pseudocheirus occidentalis
AAGCTAGAGAGGTGTTGGAGGAGGGCATAAAAGGGAACAGATTGTGGGAGGGGTCTTACAGTGGGATCAATGTTCTGGGCTGGGGGATAGGGACAAAAAGGGGAGAAAATTTGTAACTCAAAACCTTGTGGAAATGAATGATATAACCAAGAAAATAAATTAAGATTAAAAAAAAAAGGTAAAATTCTGAGGTGGGAGAGGACTAGAATGAGAGGAGACAGGGAGAGACAAAATGGGGTTAATTATCCCGTGTAGAAGAGGCAAGGGATAACTGTTACAACTTCACTTTCATTTACTCCCATTGAATCTGGCTTAGGGAAAAATGGCATAATCTCTAAACTGGGGTATCTTGCCACAGATGAGCATCGGGGGGACAGGGATGAGAGGCGGGACAATGGAGGGGAGGGCAGAGTCAGGGGAAGACTGCTGGAAGCACACACTTCAGCAAAGGGACAGGGACAGGGTAGAGAATAGAACAAGGGGGGTAGGGCAGGATAGGAAGGAGGGACATATAATCAGCCTCTCACAATATGTCCACTGTAGAGATGTCCTGCATAGTTACACATGTACAGCCTGTGTTGAATTGCTTGTCCTTCCAGTGGGGTGGGTGACAAGGGAAGAACAGAAAGAATCTAAAATTTAAAGCTCTACAATCAAATGTTAAAAAAATAGATAGATAGGTAGATATAATAATAATTATTATTATTAACTACATGCAACTGAGAATTAAGATATACAGGCACTGGGGTAGGGAGACACTCCCTGCCCTACCAGAAAGTTAGAGGGGTGCTGGAGGAGGACATAAAAGAGAGCAAATTGGGGGAGAGGCTTTACAGGGGGAAAGACAGGGAGAAAATTTGTAACTCAAAGTCTCATGGAAATGAACGATGTAAACAAGAAAATAAATAAAATAATTAATTTTTAAAAAATCTCTTTGGAATACCAGCTGGGTGGTACTATTGCTAAATCAAAGTCTATACAATTTCATAGTCTTTTGGGAACAGTTCTAAATTGTTCTCCAAAATCGCTGGATCAGTTCATAACTCCACCAATAGTCTACTATTTTCCCAATTTTCCCACATTCCCTCCAATATTTTTCATTTTCCTTTTCTGTCATATTAGTCAATTTGATAGGTATAAGTTGTTTTAATTTGCATTTCTCTAATCAATAGTGATTTAAAGTATTTTTTCATATGACTATAGATAGCTTTGATTTCTTCATCTGTTTGGCCATTTATTAATTAGGAGATGACTTGTCTTCTTATAAATTAGACTCAGTTCTCCATACATTTGAGAAATGAGGCTTTTATCAGAGACACTTGCTATAAAATTTTCAGAAAAAGTTTTAAAACCTAAATGCTCAGGGTTAAATGGGGGAAAATAATACACCTTCAGGGATTGTATTGGATGGGTTTCAAGATCTCTATAAAGTATCTGCAAACCCCAAAGACTTGGGTCTTCTATTGGGTACTGGTACTGCCTTCTGAGAGTATTTTCCTTTTCCAATCAGCCCAATTAGTGACCATGACTGGTATATGTCACTAAGTTTAGTCCATTAATCTGCTTCAAGCCATTTGGAACCTAGGCCACCTAAAGTTGACCTTTCCTAGCACGTGATAAGGATGAGAGAAGAGCTAGATCTGTTGCTCATGAAACCCCATGTGGAAGGACTGGAGTGGGAAGATGACAGAATCAAAGATTTATTGCTGGAACAGATCTCAGAATTCTCTTAATCTTCCTTTTACAGATGACAAAGCCAAGGTCCATAGGGTTTAAGTGATTTGCCCAATATTACATAGGTACTAAGCAGCAGAATTTGGATTCAACCCAGAGCCCTGTAATGGTAATGAAATTTAAAGACCCCCCTGTATTGGCTTGGTTTTTGGGTTGAGTGTTAAAACCCAGAGTTTGAACTGGGAGGAACTGTGGATTTAGAGAGAAGGCCCAAGCAGGGGAAGCCAGAAGGACTTTTGGGAACTGCCACCCGGAGCTGCTGAGAACTGAGGAGGCATGGTTGTGATGCCTATAGTTTGTTTGTCTGTTTTGATGTTATTTTACCAGATTCACCTGCTGGTGATGGACAGTGTTGCTGTTGTAGTGATCCTGGAGCCCACCTGTTAGTTCAGAAGCCCTGAAGGAGGATTTTCTTGTTGTATGTTTACAGAAATCCTGGAAGAGGGCCTTGCTGATGTTTGCAGGGGTTCTGGGACTGTTCTGCAGGCAGAGAGTGACTTGAAGACACTGGCAATGGCTTTGTTGAGCTTTGTCTCCCCAGGAACTGAGATTGCTGAGGACTTGCCTTGAGTGAAGGCATTGAATGCTGTGATTATATCTTAACTTTGTTGTAGCTTTAGGGTAGATGGCCTTTTGTGCTCTCCTGCCTCTTTTGAGAAAGTGCTTGGTGTTAATGGATGGCATTATAATTCATCTGTGATCCAGGGAGGGGTGGGAAACCTTTGATTTTTCTGTGCTCTGTGATTGACCAAATGAATGTACTTTGCTTATGATTGGAAACTAATTTCCATTTGAGAAGAGAGAATTTGACTGACTAAATGAATGTACTGCCCAGGAGTGGGCTACTTTGACTAATGTACTGTCCAGGGGTGGGATACTTGGACCTTGGTGCTTTGCAATTGAATTGAGAACTTACTTGCTAAATGAATGAGTTATACTGTATTTTGATTTTCTCTGTTCTGTGAATGTTTGCCTTAATCTGTCACTGAATAAATGGGGTTTGCTATGCTGGTAATCTGAACCTTGGAAGTTGCCTTTGCTTGGCATTACAAGCCCCTGTCTCCAAACCCAGTGTTTGAGGGATTATACAGGAAACATCAGCCCTGCGTCATAAAAGTGGCATGTCATTAAATGTCACATTAAATTTGTTGTATAATTTCATGACAACACTAAACTTTGTTTATATAGTTTAAATCTTTGTAGTTAAATTGGTCTATTTGGATGCTGGTATATGAACTTGATGAACTCCTGAGATCTCGTTTACAATCCTATAATTTTATTTTATTTCGTCATGCAATAGCTTTTTTATTCATCTTTTTATGTTGAACTTAACAACCATCGAATAAAATGAGTATTTCTATATACAAATTAGAACAGAAAGAGGACTGTACAAAAAACAGAATCTCAATATATAGCTTACTTGTCCTTTTAAGTATATAATGAATTCAACCTGTAGCTTTCAAGGCTGTCCCTGCTTATGTGTATTTCCTTCTGCCCTTCTGTTCTCTCCTATGTATTCTTTAAAATTGCTTCAAAGAGCAAGATTTTTACTTTATTTTTCTCACTGCCTTTTTTTACAAATAACATGGCCGGGGTGGCTAGGTGGTACAGTGAATAGAGCACCGGCCCTGGAGTCAGGAGGACCTGAGTTCAAATGCGGCCTCAGACACTTAACACAAAAACTAGCCATGTGACCTTGGGCAAGGCACTTAACCCCAACTGCCTTCCAAAAAAAAAAGCAAAAAAAAAAAAAAAATAATAACACGGCCAATACGGAAACATGCCCCACAAGTACAACTGATATCATACCAGTCAACTTCCCAATGGGTGGGGGAGGGACTAGAAGGTGAGAGAGAATTCAGAACAATGAATGTTAAAAACAAATAAACAATAATTTTTAAATGCTTCTTTTTTTCTTTCCTTTTTTTAGGTGGGGAGGGTAATGCTATTGCTGACCCCTCAGCCCCAATTGAAAAAAAAACATCTAAAACCAGGAAAAACAAAAACAAAAACTCTTATAATAAATATGCCTGGTCAAGCAAAACAAATTCCCACACTGGATACATCCAAAATATATGTCTCATTCTGTACCTTGCATTCATTACCCCTCTGACAGGAGGTGAGTAGCAAGCTATACTTATAACGGTGATCTGGAATCATGGCAGATCATTGCATCAGAGCACTTAAGTGTTTTTCTTTATAATACTTTTATTGTATAAATTATTTTTCTGGTTCTGTTCACTTTACTCTGTGTCCGTTCATAAAGTCTGC
Organism: Pseudocheirus occidentalis; assembly: GCA_028646575.1. NCBI lineage: Eukaryota > Metazoa > Chordata > Mammalia > Diprotodontia > Pseudocheiridae > Pseudocheirus > Pseudocheirus occidentalis. The sequence continues at coordinate 17,127,372 of CM053602.1, forward strand.
CCAGGTTTCTCTGAAACTGTACCTTAAGCCATTTCTGACAGAGTAATACCATTATATTAATCTCAAAGTCTCTCCAATATTTATAATTCTCCTTTTTTGACATTTTTGCCAGTCTTATGGGTATGATGTGGAACCTCAGAGTTGTTTTATTTTGCATTTTTCTAATTGTAAGCAATTTGGAACATGTTTTCTTACAGCTATGACAGCTTGGATTTTTTCCTTTGAGACCTGGATCTTTTGTCTACTCATCTATTGAGCAATAGTTCTTTTTCTCATAAATCTGAATCAATTACTTATATACATATATGTGCATATATATGTGCGTATATACATATATGTGTGTGTGCGTATATATACATATATGTGTGTGTGTATATATACACATATGTGTGTGTGTATATATTTGGACATGAGGCTTTTATCAGAGAAAAATAATTCTAACTTTAACACTACTGAGCCACAGATCTGAAAAGTAATTTCTTCCTCAGTCCTATAATTTTAAACGGTATTGGACAATATTTGACCCAAAGATTCCATTGGTAGGCATATACCCTAAGGAGGTCAATGACAAAAAGAAAGATTTAATATATATTAAAATATTTATAGCAATTCTTGTAGCAGCAAAGAGCTTGAAACATAGATGTCTATCTATTGGGGAATGGCTAAACAAGTTTGGGTACGTGAACAGAATGAAATATTACCATGCTGTAAGAAATTACAAATATATTAAAGCACTGGTAGACATATGAATTGAAAAGTAAATGGCAAACTACTTAAGTTCTTTGTCAAAAAAAAACCCATACAAGGTCATAAAGAGTCAGATACCACTGAACAACAACCACTTAGGAATTGATACAAAGTAAAATGAACAGAACCAGGAAAACAATACATACAGTGACTACACCAATGTAAATGGAAAGAGCAATGAAATAATCAAAACTGAATACTACAAACTTATGATGACGTAGCTAGACACCAAAGAGAGAGCTTGAGAAGACACTTCCCCTTGTACTTCTTTGCAGAGATGCAGGACTATGGTTAATGGAACATTACATGTAACATCAGGTTTTTTTGTTATGTGGGTTAATTTGCAAAACTGTTTTTCACCTTTTAAAAAAATTCTCTGTTGTACAGGGTGACTCTCTGGGAGAGGGAGGGAGAGAGGTAAACAGGAAAATGTAGCTGAAGTAAAAACAAAATATGTGAATACAAATTATTTTTAGAGAAATAAATGGAATTCAAAAGTTTCTTCTAAGAATCAAAGGTTCAAAGGTGTTCTCTCTCGCTCTCTCTCTCACTCTCGCTCTCTTGCTCTCTCTCACTCTCTCTTGCTCTCTCGCTCTCTTCTCTCTCTCTCTCTCTCTGTCTCTCTCTCTCTCTCTCCCTCCTTCTCTTTTAAATTCACAGATGGAACTTAGGATGAAAGCGATTAGAAGAACCAAATAGCCTTGTTACTTAGCAGCATGGCAGCATACCACAAAGTGAAATGGATCCCAGGCACTTGCTAAATACATTTTATACTTAAGTGAATTTGGATGGCACAGATATATGGTAAATTGCCACTGTCATTTCTACAATCTCCCAGATATACTAAGTATTTTAGTGTTTATAACAACTAAAAAAACAACTGCTCCTTTCTTTTTCCCTCCCATGAGTCACTCTCACCTGTGCCTCTCCTAGGCTTGATCCCAGAATTCCACTAAAGGTGTATTACCTTTCACAAACTCATCTTCCCACTCGTTTATCCCTAGGGAAAAGGTTCTTAAACGAAATCTCCATCCCCAACTTGCTCTATCTCTCGTCACTCTGGTTAAAATTATGATTTGGTGGGGAGTGGAGAAGAGGAATACAGATAACATTCTTCATTAACTTCAAAATAGGATAAAAAGCCCCATCCATCGACTCTGTCATTCCATTGGCAGACTGACTAAGTTCGTAAGATGCAGTGAACCAGAATACATTTAGGGTTTTAAAACCAAAGCCACAGCTACAACTTTGAAGGATAAATTCTGGAGCAGGTACCCTACACACTGACTGTGAGTAACTGCAGGCTAGGCTGCCAATTGCATATGTTAAATGTTAAGAAACTGCTCTTATCATTCTAATTGCAGAGACCTAATTGGAAATCTATACTACTAACAATGTGTAGATTTAGATTTTTAGAGTCCATAGAAAGCACTCAAGTATCACAACCAACTGGGTAAATGGACTACATTGCAGAACAATTTAAACCAGCCTCATTACTGTCCCTTTCCTATGTCTTGTGCCATCAAATACATTTGGGATGACAAAATGAACCTAAATTACAGTGATCAGCAAAGGAATGTGAATCTAGGCAACACAACACTGATCAATACTCTGAGGCATAGTGAGGGTTTTATCGAAGGAAAAATAACATGAATTAAAAATAAAACTTTTATACGGCCAATTTTATTGATGATGTGGCATTTCTACATCCTCAGTAACAGAAGCCAGTTTTATTATTTTCTGAAAAGAAATCACAAACATTTTTCATACCAAATCACTTGCTACATGTCACTTTGAAAACATACACTAACTGAAACAATAATACTAGTTTAAACTCAGAAGGCAACTGTAATGTCTCTCCACTTCCCCCCCCCACCCCACCCCGCCAAAACGGTTCAAAATACTTGATATTTTCCTTTGGGTCTTATTGCCAGGATCTGCCTGCCAGAAGCTATTGCTTCTGCCACCCACACATTCCACTTTAGCCTGGTGTGTCCAATTACCTGCTCCCACCTTCTGGGCCCAGATTAGCCACACTGGGATTATAAAAGTTATGGGCCCAAAACAGAAGAATTGCTTCAGTTATTAAACTTCTTTTTTAATAGGCTTTGCCCCTGCTTGATGATGTGTTGTTGTCTTCCCCTTTGAGATTCCTATCATTTCTTTCTTGATTGTCTTCCGGGATTCCTGACCACCCACTTCCTTACCTCTGTGATAGAACCTTTGCATGGTTCTCCTTTATCTCCTTTGATTCTGAACCCTGGTTTGGTCTGCCCTGCGGTATACCTGTTTTCTGCCTGCTTCTCTACGTTAAGATTCTTGACATTTCTCAACCCATGATAGCAACTTCGTGTCCCCTAGATTCTGGACCTATTACCTCTTCCATTTTGCCCTTTACAAGACTCGACTGCTCTTTTCATGACTTGCCCATGTATTTCTGACACATTGTTATCTGATTGTGTATGTTCAAACTATTAACTACTTAGCTGGTTCTAAATCCTTTGGCCCGACGTTTTCTGCCAGTTTCCAGGCCTATTCCTGGGTCCAGGCCCCTCTGGTGCTTACCCTTCCTCCCTGCCCTGAATAAATAAATTCTGTGCTCTGAGCCCAACCCTTTCTCATCCAGTTTCCCACACTACTCACCTCCTGCTGCCCATACTCCCAGAGCTGACATTGAACTGTTTGTAAGCTGCCAGGCACATTCCGAGGTGCATTAACTCTAGCTGACCATAAGGGTACCATTTACTAAATTACTGATCCATTGACCTTAGACAAGTCACTTAGCCTCTTTGTATTTCACTTTCCCCATCTATCAAAAACATGTTCTAAGTAAGAAAAATGTGCTAGGTTTGTCTATAACCTAAAGTGACTACTTTTCTTCCTGAAACATAGACACTATGTCTATAGATATAGATACTTCTTTTCATTTGAGGTTGACAATCTCATTATATGATTTATCCAAACTTATTCTTTTCCTGCTTTTCCCCCAAACCTCAAATAATGATTTTTATAAAACTTCCCTTCTGCCAACTTCTTCTAAAACTACATGGCTGGCCAAAGACTTATTTTGTTTACCTCTTCAAAAAGCATTTTGTTTACTAAGCAGAGAATTTGTTTGCCTTGGTTTTTCAGTAGGACTAAAGGAGCTCCTTATATCCCTAGCTCTTGATAGTATATATGAAAGAAGGAGTACAAAAGTAAGAAACAGTGTACTGGAAAGAGCACGTGATTTGAACTTCGAAGATCCCAGTTCTGTCACTAAATATATGACCCTGGGTGAGTTACTTCCTCTCTAAGGGGTCTCAGTCTCTTCATCTGTGAAATGCAGGGGTTAGATTAGATAAGCCTAAGATCTAGGTTCTAAAGTCTCTTCAAGTTCTAATGTTCTTTATTTAAAAGACCCTTCCCAGCCCTAACACTAATGTTCTAAGAGCCTGCCCAGGTTTGACATTCTCCATTCTATCCTATGATCCTGTCAAACATGCTGAAATAGTCCAGTGAATGGAGTACATGGCTCAGGAAGACTATGATTTCTTAAGTAGAAATATTTTCTTTCTTCCAGCATAAAAAATCTGTTCACTGATCACCTTAAGACCTTTAGTGACTGTTAAGTAAGGGAGCCCTCCTCCCTGCTTGTAAAGATACTTCAGCATCAGGGTTTAAGTTGTTTTCAGAAGACGGAATCTATAAATATGGGTGTGCCCCTTTATGGTGATTCATTACTTAGAGATTGCTATAATAAAATCAGAAAATCAAGGAAAGAATTCAATGCAAGCTCAAAAAAGAAATGAATTAATGGAATTTTTCCTGAATATACACACATATATACTATATACACGACATTAGATATATATGCATATACACACATATATAAATGTTATACATACACATACACACTCTATATCATATGTATGTATATGTGTGTATGCGTATATGTTGGGTCTTCAGTTTTTTTGTACATTACATATAACCTGCAGGAAGAAGAGCTGATATTCTTCTCTCCCATTTTTTCTTTCTGTTCTGTCATTTATGGAAGAAGGGGGAAAAAATCTTTGGAAAAATCTAGAGTTTGAAGTATTAAGAAGTAGTCTTTTCATGTTTTTTTCTCCTTTCCTTCCTTCCTAAGCCTGTTATTGGTGGGAAAATAGGAAAGTGGTGCATTGAAACTGTCTTCCACCAATTCCAAGGGCTGACATTAAGTACAGATCAAGAAGAATAGAAGCCAGTTACAACCCTTGTTTGAGGTATTCACTTGATGTTCAGTCTGGCTTCTAGTCTTCCCTTGCACTGTAGCAGGGCATGTGGATATGATAATGGGGCAGGGTAGGGTCACTTCATAGGAATTTGCTTAATGGGAAGCTTTCAGGAATGTATCTGTTCTGTAAAATGAGGTCCACCTACAAGCAAATTGTTAAAACAAAAACTTTGTGCTTGTTGGAGGCACCAAAGATAGGTTAATTACAGTCCAGGAGGGATTATTTAAAAAGAGGAAATGCTGATGACTCAGAGAGCTTTTTCACAGAGGGATTGTCTTTGGACACCTTACCTCCCCAATTGCTTTCCTAAGAAAAGAGCAACCTTCCCAAGGGTACATCCTTTTCACTTTTGCTATCTGAGGTAACATGGGACCAAATAATCATGGAGAATTTAAATCCATGGACAATTCCTAGTCTTAATCTGTTCCTACCTTCTTTCCTACAACATTTTTAAATTGAATGGGCAGAGAAATAAACAAAATTGGCTTGTTTTCAATTCCTCTCCATGCTCCTGCACTCCCTCTGGTGGGGATGTCAATAAGCAGAGCAATGATTAAAAAGGTGGGCAGCAGAAAGGGAGGAGGGAGGGAATAAAGGATCTCAGTTATTCACAAATGGTAAATAAATAGCTTTGGAGGTCATTTTTAAAACCTAGTAGTATATATTGTTAGCATTCTTTTGACATTTATAAAATGTGTCCTGATAATCTCACTTATCAACAGTTGCCCTGATTGTTAGTAAACTGTAAAACAGTTCACCATCAGTGGGGGAAAGTATTATTTGGCAAAATTAAAGCTTTAGACCTCAATTTTTCCTGTTTTGTTTTGTTTTGGAGAAGAGGATGTGAGGAATATGCAAGACTGGGCTGCACTAAACAATTCCCTAACAAATTCCATTTTCAGGTTCATGTGCTGACAACATTATCTCCTTTATCCATGCTATTCCCACTAGAATTTCTCCATTCCTTATCACCCCCTCAACATTCCATATACCCTTCAAGACCAAGCTGATCAAGACTCCAAGTTCCTTCCCCACAAAGTCTTCCCTATCTTCCTTAGGTACCAGACCCAAATTATTTCCAAGTCGTAATCAACTTCAGAGGTAATCTAGTCCCATCTCCCACATAATTCAAGGATCCTATAATAGACAGACATCCATCTTCTAAAATTCCAGCAATAAGGGACTATATTACCTTGAGTTGAAACCAGTCTTCTCTCACCCTGCTCCCCACCTCTGGCATCCACCCATTGGTTCTAGTCCTGTCCTGTGTGGCAACACTGTAGAGTATTTGATATATATGTGTGTGTGTGTGTGTGTATGTATGTATGTATATACACGTGTATATATATATGTATGAATACACACACCGCATAATATATGTGGTCTTTTTTCCACTATGCCCTACATGCCCATTCCCAGCTTAATTATATACTGTCTTGTATTGCTCATTGTTTTTTTGTATCCAACCATAGGCCTTTCTGTTCTAATAATAGTGATATCACCATAGCCACCTTTTTATTTTTACTTGACCTTCACTCAAGTCTATCTCAAGCCCCACCTTCTTCATGAAGCCTCCCTCAACTACACTGATCTATTTTTGGAATAGTTTATCTATACCTTATTACTTAAAACACAATTCATCATTTCAGTACCTGTGATTTCTTTCATCTGCGTGACTGGCCCCTCCACATCAGTCAGTCTTTTTGAGAGTTTCTTGGTTGTTAATAAGCTTCTCTGCCTTTAGCTAGACTGGTCTTCAAAAAGGACATACAGACTCTTCCTGAATCTGTATTCAAAAATCTTTCCAGTTCCACAGGATCAAGGAGATCTGTCAGGGTTTATAGGCTGCTGGTATAGCCTTCAAAAACCCAGTGATGAGGCATCAGAGGACTTTACTGGAGCTCAAATATTTAACGTCTAATTTTTCTGTTGCAGTGTATTATTCTTATTATCTTTACCCCAACAATACTGTAAGCCTCTTGAGGGTAAGGACCTCTTTTTCTGGACCACATCTCCTTTTCTTCTGTCTACAATATCTAGCACAGTGTAGGACATAGAACACTTCAATAAGTGCTCATGTATTGTTTTTTCCAGTAATGCTGCTGGAACCCTATTGGTTCAGTTTTACTCCTTTTCTCATCTGTAAGAAGGCAGACTTGGACTTAGGGCCTTGGAACCCCAAACTGGGACATCTGTTTCCTTATGCTCACAGACAAGAGAACACTAACCATTACTCACATTAACCTCCACATATACCAGAAAATTTGGGGAGTCGATGTGCAAAGGCTTCTGGACTTGAAATATGAACTAGGGATTATACTCTGGGACCTTGAGCCCAGGTCTGTTTCCTCATCTACCAACTGGAGGGTTTGAACTAGAGTTGATCTCTGAGGTCCCTTCCAGTTCTGGGGTCTTCTTGCTGGAATGAGAGTATAAATTCTGGGCAAATAAGTTCTACTTTGTCTGAATTAACTGCAGTCCCAGTAAACAGAAAATCACTTTGTCGGAAGTCTTTTGTGGGGCTTGATGTGTGCCTATGGATTTTATTAACTCCAAATGTATTTCTCTTCCTCTAAGAGTGTATTAATAACATAAAGAACCCCATAGCTACACATAATCACATGCTCTTGGCAGCGTGAAAGAATTAGGCTGCTCCTGTAGGCGATTGTCAAGTTGGAAGACCTGGCAGTACCGGCCCAACAAGCTTATCTCTAGCTCCTGCAGCGCGGCAGGGATGCTGGGTGATCGGTGCTGTTCAGAGAGGGAATGGCAGACACCAAGAGACCTAGCTATGGCCACGGCCAGGTCTGCGAGGGGAGGAGGCTCCCCCCCGCTGCAGGCGGCCATCTCCCCTTCCCCCCTCTCGTGGGTTCTGGGCTGAGGCCGGGGACTGTCCGGAGCTGATCTCGGGCTCCCATTGGCCGCTGTCTGCCGTGACGTCACGATCATGATGAGAATTGATGATCGGACACGCTGATTTCATTGTCTGAGGCGGCGGTGGAGACCCAGGAAAAATCTCGCTGAATCCGCCCTGCCCGGCGCTAGCCCGCCCCGGGGAGCCTCGGATTACGGCCGCTTTCCCATCACGCCCGAGGTAAGCCCCGCACCTAGTGGAGTGGGCTGGGGGCGAAGGGCAAGGGAGGAGGGGGGCAGGGCACTGAGCGACTGGTCCGCCCAGTGGGGGGCCCTCAGGGGCCGAGGCCTGCGGAGCCAGGGCGGCCGAGCAGCTGCGCGGGTCCCTGGGAGCCCAGCGTCGCTCCCCACTGGGCCCGGCCGGCGGCGGGCGGCGGGACGGAGCGGAGCGGGGGAGGGGGCTGCCGCGGGCACAACCCAGAGGGCCCGGGGCCTGGGGCCCCGGGGCTGCCGAGCTCGGGGCTCGCCCCTTGCCTCGCCTGGCCTGGCCTCGCCGGAGGAGGAGGAGGAGGAGGAGAAAGAGGAGGTGGCGCCTTTTCCTCTCACAAGAGGGGGGTGAATTCTGCCGCTTCTAGATTGTACTGGACAGTAGCTTTCCCACAGCCCGACTCTTACGCGCGGAGGGCGCTGCGCCTGCGCAGTCCCACCTGCGCGAGGGTGGGGCGCGCGGTGAGGGGCGGGCGGGCGTGCGCAAGCGCACTTCTCCGCTGAGCTTGGGGTTGCCCCTCTGCCTGGGGGCTGGAGGGGAAGGAGGAGCAGGGAGATCTGAGAAGTTGGAGGGAACCCTAAGTGGGAAACCGAACCTGGCAGGGTTGGGATTTGTGTGACCGAGGTAATAACACCAACTCTTCCAGTGGCCAACATCATTGTGAGGTTCCTTTGGTCTGCTTCCCATTGACAACATCCTCTGGAGTTTCTCTTAAGGCCACCTTGCTAGTTTATCTGCAGGTATAGCCCGATTCTCTCATGCTGAGCAAAGGACTCCCACCTGGAAACCCGTCTTTTGGGGCCACTCGAGGCCATTGGGCTTTCTTGATGTATTTTTCCTCCCTTCTGCTATGCCTTTTTTTTTTCACCATTGAAACCATGTTTTTGAGTTTCCCTCTTAGATCCCACTCCTTGGCTCCCTAATTCTCCCAAAGTCACATAAGCACCCTCCAATTTGGAGTGACCTCACATCTGCTGGGGTTGCATTACTCAGAGCTCGAGACTAATTGTGAACAACAAGCTCTCAGGCCTGTGGTACATGTAATCATCAGGATTAGTTGTACTGAAGGGCACTTACCTCTCTGTGCTCCACAGAAACTAAGTGCTGTTGGCTGGGGACGCTGGGTACCCACTCTGTACTTTTGACTTGTGGGTGAATCCATACGGTCAAGTTATTCTTTTCCCTTCTCTATATGTATATGAAGGCAGTCATCAACTCCTGCTGGATTTTCTTCCTTCTGTGTCTCCATTGCTACCACTTTAGTTCAGACTGTCATCATCTCAAACTAATTACAAACTCTTAGCTCTCCTGCTTTTCCCTTCCCCAGCCCATCCTATATACCTCTGCCAGAATAATCTTCCTCACATACCACTTTCATGATGATATTTCCCTTCTCAGAAACCTTGGTGTCTCTCTATTACCTGCCGTACTACAACTAAACTCTTCTGCCTGTCTGCACTCAAAGCCCCACCTTACCTGTCCACTTCTCTTTTTTCATTGTTCCCCATTGCCTATCTCCTCACTGTCCACTGAACACATTCCCTACTCATTCCCACCTCTGTCCCTTCACTTGGGTTGTTACCCCATCCTCTCACTTCCCAAATACCCCCCCTTTTACACACACACACACACACACACACACACACCTACACCTCTACCTAGAATACTTTCCATTCTGTGTCTCACTGTCTCTCAAGGCTCAACTCAAGCCTTGGCTGACTAAACAAAGAATCACAGATTTAGAGACAGATGAGCAAATTAAGACCCCAGGAGGTCAAGAAACTTGCCCCAAATCACACCTTATGAACATGTGTGTGTGTGTGTGTATCATATATGTATAATTTTGGATTTTAATCCAGATACTCTAAACCCAGATCTGGTGTTCTTTTCAAGGTACCTCCATTGACCCTCTCTGGTCTCCTAGAGCACTCACAGACTACCCTCTGAAAGGGAGCTTGAGTATTTAGTTAAATTTCGACTGAATCATTCTCTAATTCTCTTACATGCTACATACAGTCCTGTTACTGAAGAGTTTAGTAAACTCTTAGAAGGTAACATCCTGTCTTTTATTCTATATCCTGCATAGTACTAAAGAAATAGTAAATGACTGAAATAGTGTAGCTACATAAGGCCTTCTTTCCCTAGTAGAGGGCTGCCTGGAAAAGCAAATAGTATTTTTAGAGTAAGAGCTCTATCTGTTTGAGATGCAATCTGTCCATAGTCAGACAAAACAGTCTTCTACTTGGGAAATCTGCCACTAATTTCTTATCATTTAGACCCCAGGCTACTAAGTATGTCTAGTTCTAATGATGGAGTAACAGTTCAGGTGTTATCATGCAAAGATGAATGTCAAAGAAAAGCATTATGGTATACTCCAATATTCTTATTCAAGGGGTGCCAAGCACATACCATTTTCCTCATGGACTATCATACCCCATAGTGATGCTGTCTTTTTTCCAGTTCTCCTTTTTTAGGGGAGAAGAAAGGAGAGATAATGTTAGGATTTCTGTTCTTTCACATTTCTCAATGACAACATTTGTCTCCCTTGTTTTAGGTTTCATACATTTTGGATGCTCTCACACAATTCTCTGCTTCATGGATATTTGTTACTTATGTCTGTTCATTACCTCCACCCCCCAACACCTCAATAAGATTTAGGCTTCTGGAACATGGTGAATCAACTCTGAAGAGTTCAAAGTGAGCATTTAAAAAATTTGAAAAATGACTGTAGTAGACCATGAGAAGTAAACTGTGTATGTTGATCCTAATAAGAGAAAATCCATTCTCTGTTACTTGTTAATTTTTCCCCTTTCTCAAATTTGTGCTGTTCACCCAGGCTTTTTTAGCCCCAGTGTCTATTTATCATAGTATTCATGGGATTGTTTTTTTTCACCAGACACTGACAAATTATTCCAATAGGCTCCAAGCTGGGGATCTGGAGATGGGATGGAATGTGGTGAATTAATGCTACACATGTTCAAGGTGGAGAAGAACATAGCTAACATAAAATATGAACACATAGTGTGTTTATTTTCCTCCCAAAATCTCTGGAATATTCTAATTCCTACCTTGATGAGGATATGGAACATGTACTCAAGCATTCAGTCACTCCTTTCCCCCATCTTGTGTCACCTTAACAAGGTATGAATTCCCCTGTTTCTGAATCCTCATTTCCCCACTGATGAAGCCTTCATTCTGTTTTGGTTAAATTTCACTGGAGCTCTGCTCTTTGGTTTGGCCTTTGAAAGGAACACAGCTAGAAAGAGAGGTTGAACAGAGGTAGTCAGCTAAAGAGACTAGAGATGGGGTGGCTGGGTGGTACAGTGAATAGAGCACTGGCCCTGGAGTCAGGAGGACCTGAGTTCAAATCCTGCCTCAGACACTTTATACTTGCTAGCCATGTGACCTTTGGCAAGTCATTTAACCCCAATTGCCCTGCCTTCCCCCTTCCAAAAGCAAAAAAAAAAAAGAGTAGAGAGAAATCTTCACAGCCACACAGCCCATGATCATCATAAGGCTAGTCCAGTCCCTTCACTGGGTACATGAGGAAACTGAGGCTCATATAGGTTGAGTGGTCAGCAGTAAGTGGCAGATCTGGGATTGAAGCCATGTGCACCAAGGAACTGAACTGGCATTATATGAAGATCCACTGTGGTAGAGAGTTAGAGGTAGACACACATTAGGCTGCAAAGGAAGGACAGCACAACCATGAGTTTCCACAGGAGAGAAGTCATCAGTGAATCAAGTCCAGAAGCATTTATTGAGCACCACTGTGTTCTAAAAACTGTACCAAACACCAAAGATACAAAGAAGGGTAAAAACAATGCCTGCACTTCAAAGGCACTCTAATGGAAGAACTAAATAGAAACAACTGTATACAAATAAGACATATACAGGATACATTGGAGCTAATCACAGAGGAAGATATTAGCATTAAGGGAGACCAGGAAAGACTTCTTGTAGAAGGTGGGATTTTAGTTAAGTCTTGAAGGAAGCTAGGAAAGCCAGGAGGTTGGGGCAATGAAGGAGAGCATTCTAGGAAATAGGGACAGTCAGTGAAATGCATGGGGTCAGGAGATATAGTGTCTTGTTTGTTTGAAGAACGGCAAGGAGGCTGGGGTCAGTGAAAAGACATAGGGAAGGGGGAGGAGGAAGGTATAAGAAGACTGGAAAGGCAGGAGTAGGGGGCAGGGTAGGCTGTAAAGGGCTTGGAAAGCCAAACTGAAGACTTTATACTATGTATATATAAGAGTTTGTTGAATGGGACAGGGGAGGAGACGTGGTAAGACTCATGCTTAAGGAAGATCAACAACAGATGAAGACAGAGAAAGAACTAGAGAGAGGTTGTGTTGAACTGAGGAAGAAGTCAGAAAGTTCAGAGAGGTCCATCTGAGAGAGAAGACAGAAAAGAGGACAATTGTATGGTCTACCATTGTACACTCAGGAAATAGAGCCAGATGAAGATGTAAACCATATAATGGTAATGGAATCTAAAGATGCCCCTGTATTGGCTTGGTTTTTGGGTTGAGTGTTAAAACCCAGAGCTTGTGAATCCTACTTGTGGGATAGACTTGTTGATGTGAAGAGAGAGGGCTGAACTGGGAGGAGCTGTGAATTTGGAGGGAGGCCCAAGCAGAGGAGGCCAGAGTAGCTGAAAGACTGCTGAGGGCCAGTTGGAGCTGCCCAGGACTTTTGGGAATTGCCACCCGGA
>CM053602.1:17140306-17333234 GCA_028646575.1 Pseudocheirus occidentalis
GAAGAGGCATGGCTGTGATGCTTATAGTTTGTCTGTCTGTTTTGATGTTGTTTTACCAGATTCACCTGCTGGTGAAGGACAGTGCTGCTGTTGTAGAGGTCCTGGAACCTGTCTGTTGGTTCAGAAACCCTGAAGGAGGATTTTCTTGTTGTATGTTTAGAGAAATCCTGGAAGAGGGCCTTGCTGATGTTTTCAGGGGTCCTGGGACTGTTCTGCAGGCAGAGAGTGACTTGATGAGGACACTAGCAATGTATAGGGTGGCTTTGTTGAGCTTTGTCTCCCCAGGTACAGGGACTGCTAAGAACTTGCCTCCAGTAAAGATGAAGACAGGACCTCTCCTTGGGCATTGAATGCTGTGATGATATCTTAACCTTGTTGTAGCTTTAGGGTAGATGGCCTTTTGTGCTCTCCTGCCCCTTTTGAGAAAGTGTTTGGCATTAATGGATGGTATTGTAATTCATTTGTGATCCAGGGGTGGGAAACCTTTGACTTTTTTGTGCTCTGTGATTGACCAAATGAATGTACTTTGCTTATGATTGGAAACTAATCTCCATTTGAGAAGAGAGACTTTGACTGACTAAATGAATGTACTGCCCAGCAGTGGCTACTTTGACTAATGTACTGGCCATGGGTGGGATACTTGGACCTTGGTGCTTTGCAATTGAATTGAGAACTTACTTGCTAAATGAATGAGTTATACTGTATTTTGGTTTTCTCTGTTCTGTAAATGTTTGCCTTAATCTGTCACTGAATAAATGGGGTTTGCTATGCTATGAATCTTGGAAGTTGCCTTTGCTTGGCATTACAAACCATTAGGAAGTCAAGAGACAGACACATCCTTCCCGCCCCAGGACCTGGAGAATGAAGACCAGTAGGATCATGGCCCCCAGGGAGGAATCAGCACTAAATGGAGACATAGACTGGTACAGAGATACAAACTGATGGAGAGATATAGAAGAAGAGGAACCAGTGTTAGCTGGAAATTTGGAAGGAGAGAAGACACATTGCTAGAACATGTGTAAATAGGAAAAAAGATTGGCATAGCAGGGAGCCATGACATAGAGGAGTAAACCATACCAAGCTTCATCCAGGGTGATACTGTAAATCATGTGGACTGTGCAGATACCTGTGAAGGTGGAGGATTGCCAAAGGAAAGGTTGCTTGCCTCTCTAGCAATCCTGAGTTCTTTTCTTTTCGGGGAGGCACTTGGTTTCTATAAAACTCAAATAGAAATAGGGGGCCACTAATCTATGTATAAGGATCCCTGCAATTGCATGTTGACTTAGAAACCACATATTTATATTATCTTTGTTTTACTGTATTTGTATTATGTTAAATATTTCCCAATTACATTTTAATTCTGGTTCTAGTACACTAGGGACAGTTGTAGGCTGCTCATGAGTTTGACACTTCTGGTCTAAAGGACTGTCTAAGTTCCTGGGAAAGGTAGGGCACACCAGAGGAGAGAGTTTATGGGCTCAGGTATGAGTCCTTTGAGTTTTCGGTTGGATTAAATGAAACTCATTCCATATTTAATGTTTTGTTAGCCTGAGTGCTTTCATGGAGACTGATGGTTTTCTTCCCTTGTTTGTAGAGACATAAACATGAGCCAAAATTCTGATGTTCCCCTGGGGAGACCTGGGTAGGAGCATGAACCATAGAATGATTTAAAAGCCTTCAAGATCAAACCTGGTATGTGTGAACTTGGAGCTTTGTTAATAGACCATAAGAATATAGTAATGTATTTTTTCCTTATGATGATATATAAAGGATCTATAGAGTTGACATTTATACAGCATTTTAAGGTTTTCTAAGTGTCACACATATTTTTTCTCATTTGGTTCTTACAACTCTTGAGATGGGGATCATAGATGTTGTCACCCCCATTTTATAGTTGACAAATTGAAGTAAATCAACTTGCCCAAAGTTTCACACAGGATTTGAACCCAGTTCCTCTGATACTAAATCCAGTGTTCTTTCCTCTGTACCACCATGCCTCCTTGCTTGGATGAGCAATTAGATCAACTGAAATGCATAGGGTCCTTTACATGTGCAGAGTCCTCCTTGGGTGCCTCATTGTAGATTCCCAAAGGCTGTGCTAGCAATGACCAAGTGGCAGGTCCAACCAAGCTGAAATGCATGGCCATGGGGACGGATTATGTATTTGTTGGGAGACAACCAGTCTAGAAAGACCTTTAACCAATAGGTGATATGTTTCTTTCGATCATTAAGAAAGAGTTTTCATCGTCACTGGAGGTGGTGTCCTCTCTGATGGAAATTATAGACATCTTTGAAATACTGAATGGTTTGTGTAGTGTGCTATGCTAGAAACAAGAGAAGGAAATTTGACTTCTTTACTAGACACCTGGCTTCTTTGCTGTGAGTACCGTCCCCACCCATGGAATCACAACCTTTCTTTGCTTTTATCCCATATGATTCTTGGTATTTTGGGAGAGGGAGGAACATATCTGGACCTATGATTTCATTGGTATAGGGAATTTCTGATGTGGAAACTCCCTCTAATGATGAAGATTGGCA
The DNA here is from genome assembly GCA_028646575.1 of Pseudocheirus occidentalis. Taxonomy (NCBI): domain Eukaryota; kingdom Metazoa; phylum Chordata; class Mammalia; order Diprotodontia; family Pseudocheiridae; genus Pseudocheirus; species Pseudocheirus occidentalis. The sequence continues at coordinate 17,142,845 of CM053602.1, forward strand.
TCTGCTCTGTACTGTGTAGTGTTATTTGCCTGGAACATTGAGAGTTTAAGTGACTTGGCCAGGGTCACTCAGCTAATATATATTGGGGCAGGACTTGAACTCAGGTTTTCCCTAGTCCAAGGTTGACTCTTTATGATGTCACAAGAGGATTCTTGTTTATGGCTTTCCATACATCCAAATGAAAAACCCACATACAGGATGCCTTCCTCTTGTTTTGTTTTTATGTCTTGGGGGGGGTGCCAACATACTGCTTCAGTGTCCATTTCTCATTTGTCATTTTCTCTATTTGACCAACCCAATTCCTTTTAAGGGGACAATCCAAAGATAGTTACCTAAAGAGGTCCTTGAGCTTGGAATTCACAATCTAGTAATAGTGGGGAAATTAAATATGCATAAATAACTATAACTATTTAACAAGTAAAATTCAAACTTCTTTGCCTAGCATTATCAGACTTCCAAAATCTGGTGCTACCCTACTTTGACAACCTCATCTCATATTACTTTCTTCCACAAATTCTATACTTCAGTAAAAGTAGTTAATCTCTGCTCCCCAATCAATCAATTAATAAACATTTATTAAGCACCTACTATGTGCAGGCACTGCGCTAAGTGCTGGGGATACAAAAAGAGGCAAAAGACAGTCCCTGCCTTCAAGGAGTTTGCAACCTGATGGAGACCACATGCAAATAAATGCATACAGAGCACATATGACTAAATAGGAGAAAATAAGCAGAGCGAAGGCCTGCTTTTCTATACCTTTGCTCATGTGATTCCTTGAGTCTTGAATGTCTTTTGTTACTAGCCATCCTTTAGAGCCCATGACAAATGCTTCACATGTCATCTCAGTGGTCTAAACTTTATTTTACAACTCTCTAACATATGTTTGTATGTGTGTGTCATCCCCTCCTAGATTGTAAATTCTGTGAGGGCAAGCACCATGTCTTATTTAAACTTGGTGTCTTCTTTAGCACCTAATACCGTACTCTGCACACAGTAGGTCCTTCATAAATGCATGTTGAACGAATGATACAGAATTATACATAAATGCATAAGAGGTACAACCCAGACAACCTCTAGTTAACTAAAGGGATCAAGGAATGCCTTATAGAAGAGGGGGCAGGTGAGTCATTCTTTAAAGCAGAGAGGTATCAAAAGCGCTGCCTGTGGGTGCGTTTGGCTCACAACACCCCTGAGTGCATCCTGAAGCAGATTAAAATGTAATTGGGAATTACTTAACAAAATTAATACAAATACAATGATATTCTGTTTTCAAATTGTCAGTATGTAGCCCACAACAGTCCTTCCTTATGGATTAGTATCCCCCATTTCTATATTTGACTTTGACACTAGTGCTTTAAAGGAGGGGTATGATTTTAACAGGAAGAGATTGGGGGGGATGGCATTCCCAATGTAGGGCATGGAAATGCAAAGACACAGAATTGAGACAGCATGGAAGGTGCACTGGGACCTATAAGTAGCGTAAGTTAGCTAGAGTATAGTGCAGACAGATGGGAATAGGATGAGAGAAGGCATGAAAGACTCTGAAGGACCCTGAAAGCCCAGTTAAGAAGTATGAACCTTATTTGGAAGACAATAGTAAGTCGTAGAGGAATTTTGAGCAGTGGAATGACTTAATCAGATCTGTGTATAAGAAAGTAATCCAGCTGCAATGTTGGAGAGACTGGTCAGGAGGCTATTGGAATAGTCCAGGAAGGTCATAATGAAGGCATGAATTAAAGTGTTGGCAGTGCAACTAAGTGGTGCTGAAGAGCATAGAGTGCCTGGAATCAGAAGGACTCATCTTCACACTTACTAGCAGTGTGACCCTGGACAAGTCACTTCACCCTGATTGCCTCAGTTCCCTCATCTGTAAAACGAACTGGAGAAGGAAATGGCAAACCACTTCAGTATCTTAGCCAAGAAAACCTCAAGTGGGGTCATAAAGAGTCAGACATGGCCAAACAATTGAACAACAAGACCAATGGGAATAGACTGGAAAGGAAGGTGGCAGTGACTGGACGTGTTAACCGATTGGCTGGCAGGGTCACGGAAAGAAGCAAAGGTGACACTAAGGTTTTAAACACATGGACAACTGAGCGAATGACACAACTGTTGTTAGAAGTAGGGAAGTCAAAAGGTGATCTTACGTTTAATTTGTGAAAAAAGGGTGCGATCGTCAAATTTCGGAGTTGGAAGCTATCTTCAAGGTTATCTGGTCCAATTCTCGCATTTTAGATGTGAGGAAACTGAGGTCCAGTGGGGCTGGCCATGTTTGCACAGTGAGTTAGTGGCAGACTCAGATGCAGGCCTCCTACAAGTCCGGGGCTCCTCCCTGCAATACCACACAATTTTTCCCCTTCATCCCATTCTCTTTCCTACAAAGTCAGTGATTTAAAAAATGTCTTGGTGATCTTTTTAAGACCAAGGTTCTTAACCTGTTTGTGTCATGAGCTCCTTTGGCAATCTGGTAAAACCTCTGGATACCTTCTTAGAATAATATATTGAAAGTATTGAAAGAAATGCTAAATTTCATTTCAGAGTTAGTAAAAATAAAGATGGAAGTTTTTTCCCATCCAAGTTCATGAACCCCCAAAACTGATCCACAGATTACTTGAGCATTTGGGGATCCCAACTTAGTCCTGTCTTAAGATCTACCAAATAAATCCATTTCAGAAAATCATAGGATCATGAATTTAGAGTTATAAGGGGTCTGAGAAGCCATCTAGTCCAAACCCATCATTTTACAGATGAGAAAACTGAGGCGCAGGGAGGGCAAGTTACCTGTCCAAGGTTATGCAGGCAGTCAGTAGGAGAAGCAAGGGTCTTTGACTCCAGATCCAACATTCTTGCCACTGTATCCCACTGTATGCATCTTTAAAATGCATTCTCTGTCAGAAAGTTTGGGTTAAAGCTTGTGGAATAGAATTTTATCTGGAAGATAGAAAGACTATATTGGAATCACTCTGCTTATGAGCCTCTTAATCAAATTACAGGAAATTAATATATTAATTATGCCTATGCTGTGTTATTATTTTGTTTGCAGTAGCTCAGAATAAGATCACAATATGAATTCTTGACATTGATTTCAAGGTTAGAGCCTAGTAAAAGAGAAATTCTATGTCATCCAGGAAGCATTTGTTCAATGGCAACTATGTGCATGCAGTGTGCCAGAGATATAAAGAAAAAAGGCAAATTGGCCCCTGTCCTCAAGAAGTTTATGTTCTACATTCCTGGACTCTAACTATGCTGCCAGGAGCATTGTACCAACAGAGAGCATTTTCTACTCCAGCTCATGCCCTTAGACTTGGGACTCCAATATACCTGTTGACATCCCTTCCAACATCACGGCCTCTCAGTTGATCCGCCTCACCCTCATCTCCTATGACCTATTCTTCTACTCCACTTCAGCTATACCAAGGATCATACCCATAACTCTCCACCACCCAAGTGTCCCACTTCCATGGCCAAGAACTGTGAAGTTCCCTTATTTCACTACAGGTGCCTCCTGTCCTTTCATTTCTCCCTATGCTTCCCTTGTCCTAAACCTATTCTTCCTTCTCACCATGACTTTCAGACCCTCTGACTCTCAGTCATCTCTCAGGCTCAAGTCTTGCTCTGACTTTACTCCTTTCTTAGTCTTGAGTCTATAGTTTAGCAGCTCAACGGCACGCAGTCCTCTGTGATCAAATTCTTCGACCCTTTGCCCTATTGCTACTCGTGTCTTGCTCAAAACCATCATCTTTCTTTGCTCTTATCCATGCAGCAATGAGTAGTGCATTGAGATCCCTTCTCATTATGGCTGCAGCCTACCTGCAGTAGGCCCATTTCACTTTACTCTCTTTTTTTCATTATGTCTTCTAACCAAACTGTTCCTGTGTGATAGCCCTCTATTTCCCACCTCTGTGTATTGGCACAGGCTGTCCCTGATGCTTTAGATACACTCTTTCCCCACCCCTGTCTCCAGAATTCCCCTTTCTTCAAGGCTTAGCTTAAGGACCACATCTTCTGTGAGACCGATCCAGATTCCTCTAGTTACTAGAGCCTTACTCAGGAAATTAATTTCCATTTACTTTGCCTTTACTGATCTTTGTTCATGATGTTTTTCCTAATTGAATACAAGTATACTCTTTGAGAACAGAAACTATTGAGATTTTGTCTTTATATCTTTAGTACCTTGCAAAATTCCTGACACATGTAGGTACTTAATAAGTCTTTATTGAATGAATGGATATTTTTTAAAAAATTTTTCCACTTAATATTTTATTTTTTCCTCAATTATGTAAAGATAGTTTTCATCATTCACTTTTATAAGATTTTGAGTTCTAATTTTTTCTCCCTCCCTTCCCTTCCCCCTTCCCAAGATGGCAAGCAATCTGATATAGGCTATGCATGTACAGTAACATTAAACATATTTATGCATTAGTCATGTTGTAAAGAAGAAGCAGAACAAAAGGGAAAAGCCAAGAGAAAGAACAAACAAAAAGAGCAAATAGTCTGCTTCAGTCTGCATTTCGACTCCATAGTTCTTTCTCTGGATGTGGATGGCATTTTCCATCATGAGTCTTTAGGAATTGTCTTAGATCCTTGTTACATGAATGAATATTAACTCAGTATATTAATATAGGGAAAACTTACCCAATCTTATAATCTACTCATTCACAAAAAAACAATTAAGATGTGCTCTCACCTTTGCTTGGGACTTGCCTTGAAATGAGGGTTCCTTAGTTTGCAGGCCCTTGCTAACATGGGCCAAAGGCAGCTTACAACCAGGTAGAAGCACAGGCAGTACTCAAGGGGAACTTGTCTTGCCTCTCTCATTGCCTCCTGTATTGGAAGGTGGCATTGCAATAAAGTCTAACTCTTTTTTCCTAGATTGTTTGGGGCCAGAGAGTATCTCTGTACTGGGAAAGAGAGAAAGGTCAATGCAGTGTAGAGCCATTGGCCACACCCTGAGCTCCCTCCAGTGTGCAGATATTTCAAGTTAAGTAAGTCAGCCCTTTGCTCTGAGGGAGAAATCCTCTGGTATAAACTTCCTGGCATCACCAAGGGGGCTGTGTAAAACAGAAGCTCAGATGAGTGGGGAATGAAGAACTAAGGCCATGCCATGTGGCTATATGCCATGACAGCTGCCTTTTCTGGGGGTATTCCCAGTGTGCAACTGTCCTCATAGAGGCTTTCCAAATGACAGGTCACAATGTGGTAAATTCTCAGGCGATTTGCCCCTCATGCTCTCTTGCAATGCAAACAGTAGAGAAGACCCTTTTAAGGTTTGTCAAACAGCCATGCTCACCTGTGTGTCCAAGGCAGCTTCTCCTCTCATTTGGGAGGGACTCTAGCTGTTCTAGCAACAGCTCAAGCTATTGGTTCTGCTTCCTTCCTTGGGGGCCACTGTAGTCCAGGTGCTCCATTTCCAGGGAGGGTGGAACAGAAAGCCTTATGGCTCTTCTGCCATGCCCCAAAGTAAGTAATGAAAACTGCTCCATGTGGAAGACTGTTGGAAAAGGCATTCTGATACCATGGGTGATTAGATGGGGACTGGATTGCTTCTTATTTGGTCAACAAGTACTAATTGAACATCTTCCATGATATCTAATTCCCACAACACTTCCCTCACAACTCCTGCTACAGTGGGTTTTTGTAGGGATATTTCAGATGCTAGAAAGGATGCACAGGAAGGCCCAGAGGTGAGAAGGGGCCTACTGAGTTTGGGGGATAGCAAGGGGTGGGGAGAGGGATCAATTTAGTCCATTGGTAGTATTTAGCTTGGACAGAACGGGTGAAAATACACTTGTTAACATTCCACTTTTCTTCTTGCCCTCAAACTTTTCCCAATGTCAGAGGAGGGAAAGGATTTATAACATGTTCCTTCTCCTCTCAGCAGACATGAAAACCTGTACCTGGAGAGAGAAATAAGGAGAGGAAAGCTCCTTGAGGGCTCATTAGGGGTTTATCGCCAAACCAAGTAAGACTAGGCTGAATGGTAAGAACCATGAAGACAGTTAAGAGACAATGAGTGATTGGAATAAGTAAGTCAGTAGGAGACTATGAGAGGATTTCTTAGGTTCTAGTCAAGGATAACATAAGTTCTGGATGAATTTTGTGTATTTGGGCATTGCTTTGGCTTTCCTCTTGTTGGGTCAGTTATGGATACTTGTTGCCTCTGAACATTGGTGATGGTCCAGATCTCGCTCCCATGTGGGCAGGTAGCGTCCTTTAAGTTTCTCTTAAATAGCACTGCCTGTCTCCTTGGCCAGGCTGAACACAAGCTAAACAGAACAGTGAGGATGGACAGAAGGGGAATTGGGGTGAGCCCAGAAGGATTTTGGTAAACTGGGCAGAATTGGTTTTACCAGCACAGGCTTGAAGGGCTTACAGGAACTACAAATACTTTTGATTTTTGTCTGGCCCACTCTTTTAAGGAAGACACAGTGGCAGCAGAAAGCCTCCTTTGAATATCAGGCAGTTATCAAAAAAAAAATCATCCTCCTCCTAACACACCTGTGATCTATTTTGGATAAGTCCTCTACTCTCCTTGGATCAGTGAGTCACACTTAGATGATGGAGTGGGTCAGTTTGAGTCCGATTTTCTCCAGCTGGGCACTTGTTAGAGTAGATTCCACAGCTTTCTAAGAGACCAATTAGTGCCCTAGTGCATCTATATCTATTAAAAACTATTCTTGATACAGTGGCCTCTTACAAGTTCCTATGTCCTTGTAGGGTGCTGGGAGATTCCAGTGCTTAGAGACATGTGGTGAGAACAGAGAGGAGGCCGAGATGAAGTTGGTTGTCATATCACTTTAAATTTGACTGCCTGCAGCTTAAAATGTTTCAAGGGCTGGCACTGGGGGAGCAGTCAAGAAAGAAATATGGCTGTTTCCCTCCAGCACTGCATTGGTGGAGACCTGTAAAATGGAATTGCTTTCAATTGCATGGAGCCTGGCTAGTCTAGAGCATCTGGGCTTCACTTTCCTCCTCTGTCAAATGAGGGGGTTCAACCAGGTGATCTTTCTGGTCCTTTCTTGCTTTGGATCCTCTGAGCTCAGCCGTAATCTTTTCAGCATCAGCCTCTCACTAGGAGCAAGGCTCCTTCCACTTGGAGAGGAAAAGCTCTCCCGAGTCAGGCAAATGGTCTTCTTATTTGGCAGCAGGATCCTTTAGGGGACATTTGTATTGTCTTAATGATTTGGCTTTTCACAGAGAAGAAAGGTTCTGTATTCATTAAGAATACAAAAAAAATCTGCAGGATGAATTGATGAGACTTTGAGACTGATGACTTGGGTCTTATTAGTGAAACAGATTGTCAGTACTGCCCCCCCAGTTGATGTCTACTCGTTATCATTGTCAGAAGCATGAATGAGATTTTGTGTGAAGCACTATGTTGGGTGCTGTACAAATGGACATGTTGTATGTTCTCAGTTCTTCAAATAACCATGCAGATACCTTGGTTTTTGTTTTGTATCCTAGTGGAACCTAAATTCCTTGAGGACATGGGCTGTTTGTCATTTTGGCTTTATATCTTCAGATTATAACTCAGAGCCTTATACTCTACTCAATAAAGGTTTAAGACACGCTTGCTGGATTCAATTGACTGGTCCTTGCCCTCTGGAAGTTTACAGTCTAAGGCAGAAATGACAGACATTAATGAGCACCCAAAAAGAATTGACTAAACATATAAAGTTAATAAAATATATTATGTGCAAGCAAACCCCTCCAAATAGTTTTTGGCCCTTCTTCACGAAGCAGTACCTTAATGATTGCCATCCCTGACATTTAATGCCTGCTCTCCCACCTTCTATTTCAAAGGAAGTGAAAATCTTTTTCTTCTCCAGATTCTCTTGACTCCTTTGAAATTTGGTTTTCAGACTCGTACAGCATACCCTGCATTAATGGTGCTTGTCCACAATAGATGCTTAATAAATGCTTGTTAAATGAAGGGCAAATGATCTCCAAGTGATGACAAAAAGTGGTCGCCTCTTTTGTATCTCTCAGCTTCCTTTGAAACTACTGAGTGAGGAGAGAGAATTGCTTTGCAAGTTTCTATTCCAATCTCTCAGGCCTGACAGTTATATTGAAGCAAGATGTGTAGGAAAAACACAAGTGAATGTAATACCTTCCAAGCAGCCATGGTGGTCTTTCCTCGCAAATGGCTGTCAAGCTACCTGAATTGAATGATGTCAACAGAATCAGAATGACCAAGCATGCTTGTCATGCTTTTGTTCAGACTGTTCTCCCTCCTCCTTGCCTGTTGAATTCCTTTGCTTCTTTTCACTGTCAACTCAAACGGTACCTCTTAAAGTCTTTTTGTGTTCTCCCCTGGCTTATTATGACCCCCTCCCCACTCAGACCTCTCGAGACCCTTGGTTTTGTAGCCGTCTAATGGACTTAGATCTGTGTATTTTATAACAGCCTCTGTTTGTGTCATCCCCTTCTCCTAACTTTCTTGAGGATAAGGGACCACAGCTTATCTAAATATTTCATCTTCCCTGTGCCAGCACCATTTAATCCATATTTGTTCCATTTGTTGTATTGTACTGTTCTGTTAGACCTTGGACAGTAGTGTTTTCTATATACTATCAGAATCAGTTTCTCCTTTGTTAGAAGGACCTGCTCTCTCTCCCCTTGCCCTGGCTGCTGACAGTGGCCATGTTCCCAGGACCCCCAGTTTAGCTGTTGTGGCTTTATGCATAAGTCTCCTTTTAAAGTCATCTATCCGTGTATGAGATTATAGTGTTAATTCCACAGGTTTAGGAGAAGGTAGCTATTTTATTCTTCTTGCCATTAGATTTGTCTTTTGGGCTATATTCCGTGGACTCTTTAATTACAGAGTTCAGCCTCTTCGTCTAAAGACAATCAGCTCATTTTGGGCAAGAGTACTGGACTGGGAATTAGGAGATTGTTTCTAATTAGCCGTGACATTAAGCCAGTCACTTCACATATCTAGGCCCCAGTTTCCTCATCTAGAAAATGATGGGATGAGAGGCATCATGGTGGAGTGCTTAGAAGGGGGAAGAGGAAGGGAACAAGCAAGTCATCAGGCGCCTACTATGGGCCAGGCGAGCACTTTACAAATATCATCTCATTTAATCTCATTTAATTTGATGGTTAGAAGGCCAGCTTTGGATTTTGGATGACCTGGGTTTAAGATCAGCTTTTGATAAGGCAAGCAGTTTTACCTCTCAGTATCTCCAGAGAATTCTCCAAGATTATAAACTACAGAGGTGATCTGCTTCCATGGAGGAATTTTTCACACTAGGAGTTCCCTGAATTGATGGCCAGAAAACAATTAAATGAGGGGATTGGACTCAGTTTTGAAGGTCTCTCCCAGCTTTAAAATCTCTTTCCAGGATTTATCATTATGACTCTGATTTGATGAATTAAAATATATATGATACCGTTGACTTCATCTACAACTTAACATTGAGGCTTGGGAGACCTTACCAACCCCTCAAGAACTAGACATCTACTTAAAAGAATTTCTCTCAGATATTTAGACCCCCCCCCCTTTTTAATAGGCTACTATGGAATTAGGACTACAAAGGACTCTTTCTCTTCCCATCTAGGCGACATTTTAAGCATAAGTGTGTTTCTCTGTTCTGGGAAAATGCAGTGTGTAAATCTGATTTGAAAAACTGCAGCAAAATCTAGACCTAGTAAAATCTAACTAAAAGAAATACAATTTCAGCCTTTCCAAAACAGATTCTAACTACTTGACCAAACTTTGGCTGGGCGATTTAGCTTAGGGGCTGGGAAAATGATGGGAGGAAGAGGCAATAAAGGCCAAATCCCATTGTAATGCGCTCTTAGGACATCCAGATTATTCTGGTTATAATGAATAGTTGGAAATCCCATTCCCATTGTATAGGGCTAGAGATGCTCCAACTTCTCTCTGAATGGAATTAACAAATGAAAAGGAACACTTTCAACTTACTGCTCCCCAGTGTGAAATGTAAGAAGTGTCTGATTTGAACATACTGTGCTTGTGGAGATAGGAGCACTTTCATTAACTAGTGGCTGTAATAATGGAGGGAGTTTTTTGCTTCATTAGCCTACGGCATAGTAAACAAAAACAGCCCATTCATTGAATCATTGTCTGTGGCCTTGCCTACTATGTGCAAGATGCTGTTGTTCAGCTGTCCTACACACTTTATCAGGCTTTGGCCTTTGGGAGTAATACATTTTCTGCCTTGAAGATATCCAGATGGCCTTAAAGCCAGAGAGACCTGGGTTCAAGTGCCACCTCTGCACTCTGAGATATAATGTCTGTATGACTCTGGATAATCCTATGACCTTTCAGGGTTCTGGGAAATTCCCCAAAGAAGGTGGTGACCTGCATTGGTAAAGGGCATTCCCATACCGGAGAGTTGTTTATACCAGTGAAATCACGTGTTTAGTTCCTATTTCTATCCTGTAAATGGAGACCAAAGCAGATGACCAGCTAGGAAATTATCCATTGGGTCTCTGTTTATATGTCAGTTGCCAGCTCTAGTCATGTGTGTGTCATTTCAACAAAGGCAGAATAATTTCAGTGTCTTCCAGTGATTGAGAATGTGCTTGAAATTTCTAAGTATTTTCACATATTGGCACTTGTAATCAAGACAGAAGGGTCTAATGAAACTAAAAAAAATTATTAACATTCACAATATAATTATAAACAGCGCGAATTCATCAGCTTGCTAATTGTCCTTTCTTGTTGCAAATATCAACTTCTGTGGTCTTGAGCCTTTTTGGTGGAGACAGAGTTCCTTCATATAACTCTGCCTCCATTTAGTTTCCTAAGAAAACTTACTAAGTTCTGTATCATCAGTGACAGACAATGTATATTAACTCTACAGGATTTTTTAAAAGTAGGATTTCTTTGAATGAGGTAAATGTACAATCTCTTTGTTCCTTGACAAAGTTGCAAGCTAGAGCATTCTAAAAGTTTCCCGTGTTTCATATTTCCGATGAAGCAATGGAGACCAATTATTTCTTTAAAAGGGAAGAGGAAAGGATGTGCACAAAGTCTAATCAGTGACTTTGGCCCAGCAAACAGAGAACTAACATTGTTTTGTACACTTAGGAGAGCACACGTTGTATCTGTTGCTAGAGATATCCTTAGAAGTTGTTTAAATTAATTTTTTAACTATTTCTGCAACTTCTCACAATTTAAAAGGTAAAGAGGGGGAAAAAAGAAAAGTAAATGGTGGATAATGGTTTTTCAAAAAGGAGAACTGTTTGTTATAAATCACAGACCAAAATAATGGTTGATGAAAGGAAGTTCACAGTACCAGTTGATGTAGAAATGGCAAAATGTCACTAGGTAGTAAGTATAAGATTCCTTACTGTGTATAACTACTTGTAAAAGAAAATTCTTTGGAAAAACTCTGACCTGATTAATGTTACTAGTCTCTCCATTGCAAATAGTACTCTCAGCCTTGCCCTCTCGAGCATCCTTTGGGATTCTTGTACTTTTAATAAATCCTTCATAGAGGATTCTTCTCCACCCTACTGCCCTGGGGACATTACTCTGGACCTTGAAATATTTCTTGGCTAACCTTGTAGCATTTGGGCTGCCCTCTTCTTAGTCCTTACTCTTGCTACATGACCAACCAGTCTCCTTTCCTATACCTCTTCTGCTTCTTATGCAAAAATCATCATTGAGAATTGGCTGCTTGGCTCCTTACCCCTAGTATGTGTGCATTTCTCCTCTTCCCTTCTGGTTACCTGCAGGTTTGGCCCTTCTGAGATTGTGTTGTTGCGCGATTTGCCAATTTGTGGTTGGTGCTTAATAACAGAAAAAAGAGACCTTTTCCTTGCATCGGTGCCCTCTATACCATGCTTAGTTCTGGAACTCTGCACAGAGGAGTTGTGCAGGGGCACCATATATCTGTTGATGTGTGTGGACAGCATGGCCATCACAGATTGTATTTCTGTTTATATACTCCTTTACCTTTCTACACCTTAATCTCCTTTATTCCCCCCAACTGCCCCAGGAGGCCAGTAGGACAGATATTCTTATCTCTATTTGATAGATGAAGAACTGAGGTCCAGAATGCAGCAGCAACTTTCCCAAGGTCACTGACTTTCAAACTTCCCAAAAGGGGGATGTAGATGCTTCACTGGCATTTTTTTGTTGTTGTTTTTGAAAGGAGGAAGGTAGGGCAATTGGGGTTAAGTGACTTGCCCAAGGTCACAAAGCTAGTAAGTGTTAAGTGTCTGAGGTAGGATTTGCACGCAGGTCCTTCTGACTCCAGGGCCGGTGCTCTATTCACTGTGCCACCTAGCTGCCCCTTCACTGCCATTTCTTTCAGAATAACTGACATCTGTTTCTCCTGCCTCCTGTTTGTCCATCTGTAGTGGAGATCTCAGAGGCATAGAATGATACTGACTCCCAGGAGAGAAGGTCACCTGGTTTTGACCAGATGTATTTTTCCCAGGGCACTGTTACTGGGGCATTGGCCAAAGGAAGGAAAATGTAAAAAAAAAAATGATGTTTGGCAATCACCAACTGTGAAAAACCTCCAGTAAGAACAGACTCTGGCTTCTTGTTATGATTTTTTAAACTAAGCTCTCAGCACTGTGCCCACTTTGAGAAGAATTGATTGATGACGGGGCAGACAAACCCTGCAGCATGCATGGAATCCATAATTCAGAGCATTTGTACCCAGATGGTTGAGTGAATATTGCAGACTGCCAACGGTGGAAGACACCTGGATGTGAAAGGCAGTGATTATTTAGTATAATTCTGAGGGGAGCTTGACATCAGCAAATCTTGTTTGTGGCTCAGCTTTTCATTTACAGGTATTAATTTGAACTTCTCATTTGGCCCCAAGCTGATTTTTTTCTTAAGGGCAGCTATTGACTTCCAAGACAAACTACATTAGGTATGTTTCTTCATATTAGGAAACCCGTGAAATTGCAAGTGGACTTCTGATGAGTTATCAGTTGAATGCTCTGCCATCGATTGGCTTTTCTAGGGAATAGCTATTCCAGATCCATTTGTTTATTTTTTATCTCCATCCATTTATTTTATAACTTCACTGTCTATGAAAAGAGACTAAGGCTTCAATTGTGTGGGATTTCACAGCATTGGAGATCTGGTTAACCCTTTTGGGTGGGCCACAGGAGAAAGGGCTGGGAAATATGGCATTTAGAGAAAAGAGGATGGATGCCCTTTAGTTTTACCCTCATTGCCTGTGTGTCATCTCCCAAATAGGATTTTTCTTAGCCCACATGGAGATTTCCAGTGTGGTAGTCTGGGAGGAGATGCTTTTCTTCTAGTCTGTAGTGTTATTATAATGAAATTTATCTTTTCATAGGCTAGAAATCACAGACTCATAGATTATTAGAGCTAGAAGGGACCAGAGGGAATGTTTGGTCCCAAATCCTTCATCTTGCAGATGAGGAATTGATTTTTTTTTCTTTTTTTCCCCTAGAGTTAGCAGATAACTCTGTTTCTTCATCAGAGTAAAAATAAGATAATGACATAGTTCCTCCAGTTCCTTCCTTGCCAAAAGGAGGTAGGTAAGCCTCTAGCACTTCACTTCTGCGTGGGACCTACTGGAGGGCCCCAGAAAGATAGAGAGCCTTTATCTGTCTGTGGGTCTCTGTGTACATTGACTTTTATAGGCTTTTCTGGGTCTGGTTAAGTTTGTTTCTACCCCTGACTGTAGTTAGAGCCCCTAACCTTCTTTGGAATCAGGAAAATGCACAATCAAGCCAAGAGGAAAGGAGTTCTTCCCTTTGCTACTTTTCTTTGCTCCCCTTTGTTTGAGTTAAATGGCTGAGACAGAGGCAGAGGACAGAGGTTCCATGTTGGGTAGACCATTGAACATTCCAACCCTCTTCAACCAGTGTGGTGAAGTGGATGACCTCAGAGTCAAGAAGACCTGAGTTCAAATCCTGCTTCAGACATTCAGTAAGGCATGTCCTTTCCCAGGGCCTCAGTTACCTCATCTATAAAATGAGGCGCTAGATTGGATGGCCTCCTCTAAGGCCCTTTCTAGCTCTCAATCTCTGATCCTACCCTCCTTTGCAGCATTCAGCACAGCAATACTTGACCAATGGACCCTGAACAGTCATTAACCTTGGCATCTGTGTAGTTTGTGGAACGTCTTAGGGAGGAAGCACCCAAGTTTACTTGGCACCAGGAGCCAAGGCACTAGAACCAATTCAGAGTCTTATTTCTCCTCACTGTTACTGCTTACTTGATAAAGTAATATTACTAATAACAATTTAAATATTTAATCTAATGTTTCTGTTTGACTTGTTTAATCAGCATTAAGCAGAATGAAAACTAGAGTAATGTCTCTGACATTTGGTTCATTAAGCTATTAATGGAATAAATTGTATGACTTTCCCAAAACCCCTACTGGCAGGATCTTCAAATATGCTGATTTTAATCAAACTTTATTTCTAACTCTTTCTCAGTGTGAATTGAGGGTAGTAAAATGAAGTCCCTTTTTTTAACTCTGCAGAGAGCTTTGAGAGGAAAAGAAAGATACCATGATTACTTACTGGACATGGACATTGGGCATCCTGTCCTGTTGGGAACATTGCAAAAAAACCAAGATGAAGTAGGAGGGCTATGAATTGCCAAAAGGGGAGCCACTCAAGTCCTGGAAAGTGCTGGGTTCTCCTCATAGGCAGGACCTTCACGCCCCAACTTAAAATCTTCTTGCTCTTACTTTATATGTACTTCTAATAAGCTGGATTAGCTGGCTTCTGAGATTAATGAGGAAAAAAAATGGAAGGGAAGGAGTTTGGGATGAACCTACTAAAAAGTAATGGCTGCTAGTAAGGGAAGAGATTGAAAATATATATGTATACATACATATCTGTATATGTGCAAATGTGCATGTGTGTATAGATTATGTATATAGGCATGAAATTAAATTGTGCGTATTTGGAGTATTTGCAGGGCAGAAGCTGAGCCATTCGCTCTATTGTAGTCCTGTCTAATCATTGAAAAAGCACCTACTCAGGATACCTAAATCCTTACCTTGCCCTACTTTTCACCCTAATTCCAAGATGTATGACTCTGGATAAGTCATTTTACCCCTCAAGGCTAGTTATCTTATCCATCAAGTGAGAAGGTTTAACTAAGATTTTACAGTCTGTAATTCTGTAATTATAATTCTGAGTCCTTGAGAGAATGTGTTCAGTATCTTCCATCAAAGAAGACAGGGAAGGGAAGTATAGACTACTTTTGGGGAAAGATTTCTACACCAAATGGGTTAAACAAAAAAGCTCAAGTGCTCACAGAAGTGACTTTCTGTGCTCTCTGGAAAGCTTGGCTGTTCCTAATGACTTGTTCACTTGGGGTTCCTAGGAGAGGAAGTTTGGATCAGAAAGATCTTTCCAAAAGATCTTTAAAGAACATGGTCATTATATGTCTACTTTATGACAGTTTCCCCTTAGGCATATGTAATTTTAATGGAATCTGAAGATCTTCTATGCCCCTTTGTATTAGCAAGTAAGCAAGTACTTAGCACCTTGTTTCAAGTTAACATCTTGTTTAAGCTATTTAATTAACACCGAAGTAGTTAACACCTTGGGGGGGAAGTTCCTGATGTAACAGGAAGGGGCAGAACAGGGAGGAGCTAATACCATATATAAGGAAGAGCACAGGCTGGAGAGTCAGAATTTCTTGAGGGACTTCTTAAAGTACTTCTTGGAGTAAGCCACATGAAGGCTAGAGAAAGTGATTTTGAGAATGGGAGAAAGTGATTTTGATTTTGAGAACAGAATTTCTGCTGAGACTTTTCTTCTGGGAGCTTCTGCTGAGACTTTTCTTCTGGGAACTTCTGCTGAGAGCTTCTGAGAACCAGGCTGAGGGACTACCATGAGTAAGAGAGGAAGATCCCTGCTTGAGGGAACCTATTCTATTGTGAAGGCTTGGGAATGCATGTGTTCACTTCATTAGCCATGTGTACCAACTTCATGGTTACTGTGATGATTTTGGCTTTCTGGTTCTGGGACTCAGTTTTCTGGTCCTTGAATAAAAGCTTTGTCTATCCTCCATGTGGAGAGCCTGTTACATTTTGTGATTCACAACTATATCAGCATATTCATAACCACCGTGGATGTTGTGAATATTGCATTATTGTTACAGTATAATGTTATAAGGCTAGTATCTGAACCTCCTGACAACCCTGTGAAATAGATATTGTAGGTATCTCTGTTTTACAGGTAAGGAAACCAAGGCTCAGTGAGGTTCAGTTGCTCAGTCATGCAGCTAGTAAGAGTCAGAGGCAAGATTTGAACCCGGGTCTTCCTGCCTCCCAATCTAACACTCCATTCATCATACTACACTGCCCCTCAGTGAAACTTAACATTGATTTATTGCCTTCACAATACCTTAAAAGGTTAATTCATTTACAAAATACCATCAGAAAGTCTTTTCTGCCTTTCTTTGCTTTTCTGAAGAAAATGGCCCATAGATAATACCATAACTGAAAAGAGGTGAGGGATGGTGGCCCAAGACAATGGTCTCACTGTGGGTCTACTAACACTGGAAGCTGGTAGCCTAGAGAACCCTGGCCCAAAGGGATTGATTGGAAAGGTGGGCCCTTGGAGAAGGGTGGCAGAGGGGCAAGAGCATGGCAGTCATAACAACCAGGAAAGGTCACCAGAGAGAAGAAGCTTAACTAGTGAAGCCTCATGGCAAAGCCCCTTTTGACCTCTCCTCATTACATGGCCATGGCCATCTAATAATCACAAATTGAAACTATGCCATAATTATTTTCAAATATTCCAAGTATGATTAGGGACAATAGGACCAAAGATCCAGGGCTAGAAGGGACCTTAGAGGCCCTCTAACCCAACCCCTCATTTTACAAATGAAGAAACTGAGGCCTAAGTCGGTGCTCCAGGTCCTAGGGCAGTAAATAGGATTGGAAGCTGACCCCTAAGATTCTTTTCACAACAGCAATGAAGATAAAATGATGTTTTATTTACAAAGAGAACGTCAGATTCACAGAATATCATGCCCGTTTTTGTCCTGGCCTAAATCCAAACGCATTGCTATTACCTTTTACAAGTTGAGATCATACTCTTCTCTAAGGAATGGTACACAGAGCTAAATAAAACTAAAGTTTATTTAACCTTTGGGAAGGAACAGTACTTTGGTGTTGATATTATGGCTTGTGAATCTGCTGTATTACATATATTTCTCTTTTTCTTGCTATCTTGTATAAATGATTATATGAATAGGAGACTTTCAAACAAAAACTTGATTAAGGAAAATGTTCCAGGGGTGGGAATCTGCAGCCTCGAGGCCACATGTGGCCATATAGATCTTCATGTGTGACCCTTTGACTGTATCCAAACTTCACAGAACAAACCTGAGCTGCACTTACATGGCCTCTAGGCCGCAGGTTTCTCACCCTTGAGTAGCCAAACTGAATACTACTCCATTTACTGGTATTACTATTCTACAAGCCTCTTGACCATGCTACTGTATGCTTAATGTATTATTTGAACCCCGTGTAATTCTGCATAATTTGGACAAATTGTATGACCATATCAATAAGCCTTTTAACCTCTCTAGTCTTCATTACTTAAGTGGTAAAAGGAGGGGGTGGGGCAGTCTCAATAATTTATCCCTAAACCCTCTGCCTCTTGTCATCAGTTTACCTGAGTACAGTCAAGGCCATACCCTCTTGATCCCTTAGGGATCGAGTCTTTCTGGAGATGCGAATTTTCAGAATAGTTTATGATGTGCTTTACACCCATTCAGCCCTTTAAATGCCAAAACATTTAAAACATTTTGACCATTTTTTTTGCTTTTTAGAGAGGGGAAGGCAGGGCAGTTGGGGTTAAGTGACTTGTCCAAGGTCACAAGGCTAGTAAGTGTTAAGTGTCTGAGGCCGTATTTGAACTCAGGTCCTCCTGACTCCAGGGCCAGTGCTCGATTCACTGCACCACCTAGCCACCCCAACATTTTGACCATTTTGAGTGGAAATTATTCCCCGTGCTTGGAATGCAATGCTCTTTCTCACCTCTACCTCAGGTCCCTGACTTCCACTAGGAAGCAGTTTGTGGGCACCTTCTGCAGGAGGCTTTTCCTGGTCCCCCAGCTGCTAGTTCTTGCCTTTCAAAAATTGCCTTCCATTTATGATGCATGTATCTTGTATGTACCTAGTTATTTACATGTTCTCTTATTTAGAATGTAAGCTCCTTGAGGGTAGGTCTTGCTTTTTCTCAGTATCCCCAGCATGTGGCACAGTGCCTGGTACACAGTGGGCACTTTAATAAATGCTTGCTGGTTGATTGATTGGATTTATTATGCATCCTTTTAGCTTTCTTAAAGAGGACCTACTAAACATAATTGAATCTTTTTCTTGATGACTCACTTATCCTTATGAACATTAATGATAGTCTCTGGATAGGGGCGGTGCTAGCACTCTTCTTGGTAGTATATTACTTTTCTATTTCTATGCCACCTTTCATTCATAAAGTACAGATATTGTGCCAACTATCTCTGGAAATTATTAGAGCCGTTATTTCTTCATTGAATGTAGCTCTGGGGTGAATTTCCCCAGCAGTTTAAGTCCAAGATAATGACAGTTTGGGGCAGGAGATGAACAGTGTTTACTTTCGATCCAAGCTACATGGAGAATTTACGTTGGTAGAAACTTGTTTTGGTAGCCGTATTAGCTCCGATGAAGAATGGCCCTAGTTCTTCAGTGACCTTGTACTGTCAGGACTTAAAATCCACAGCTTAAAGCTTGGGATTCATTTGCCAGCATGATAAGTGTCTGCCTTTCAGGGCAAAGCTGTGGAAATAACTGGATTCTTGGAATGTCCCAGGAAAATTCCTTGTTATATTCAAAACACCACTGCCCCCAATGCTGTGTTTGTTGTTCAGTTGGTTTTCAGTCCTGTCTGACTCTTCATGACCCTATTTTGGATTTTCTGGGCAGAAATACTAGAGTAGTTTGCCATTTCCTTCTCCAGCTCATTTTACAAATGAGGAAACTGAGGCAAACAGGGTTAAGTGACTTTCCCAGGGTCACACAGCTATTAAATATCTGAGGTCAGATTTGAACTCAGGAAGATGAGTCCTTATGGTTCTAGGCCCAGCACTCTATCCACTGGATCACCTAGCTTCCCACAGTTTCAAAAATGATCATACTTGACAAGTCTCTGCTGAAGTAGTGCTCTCAGCATAAAGAGGGAGAAGATTGTGGGTGCTGAACTATCTCTGCTTCGACTGGAATCAGGACACTATTTGCTCTAGAGTGAGATTCTGTACACAGAGCATCTCTCTTGGCTTGAGTAGCTGGAGTCTCCAAAGGGCATAGTGTAAGGTAATCTCAAAGTAATTACAAAGCCTGTTCACAGGCTCACAGATTTAGCTTTGAAAGAGATATGAGAGGTCATCTAATCCAGCCCCCTGATTTTAGAGATGAGGAAAGCAGTCCAGAGACGTTCAATGACTTCCTTAAGGTTAGTTAGTTAGGTAGTTAGTGACCTATACCTCAAGAATAACTTTGTAGAGAAGCTCTGTTCTCTCTTAAAAAGGTCAAATTACTGGACCCATTATATCATGTAAACCTGTGGAGGGAGGAATTGCCTTCTTTTTTATTTCAGAGGGAAAGTGAGGGTTAAAGCAGTGGTTTAATACCCCAAATCACTTTAACAGCAAGATCAGGGTTAGGACTTAGTTGTTATAATAGTACTAGTAAGGGGGAAAAAAACACCTTAATTACACCGAAGTAACACAATTCCTGCATATTATCATAATCTGGTTTTGGCTTATCCCTTTTCCAGACTGTCAGTTTCATGAGGACAGGAACCTTATTTTTTGTAAACTTTGTCTCTTTCCCCAGAACCCAACACATTACTATGTACCCAGTAGGTGCTAAACAAATATTTGTTGAATGAATATATCATTTCCTTTAATCCTCTGAATGGCTTTGTGAGATAGATCGGAAAGATGGTGCAGTCCCCATTTTACCAGCGAGGAAACCAAGTCTCAGAGAGGAAAAGTGATTTTTATTTTTGTTGCCCTCCTCATCAGAATTGAACTCCAGGGGACTGTGCAGGCTGGAGCCCCAGATAGAAAGGAGCCATGCTCGTTAGGCTGAAGACATGGTCTGCCTCTTGACTCATTCAAAGACATAAGACATCGTACATTATTTAGTTACTAATGTTTTTTCCTTTTCCTTTTCCCATGTAGTCTAATGTGTATGGAATCCCCAACATGCTTTTTTCTTCTGTTCTAATAAATAAGAATCCCACCTGTAAGAGTAAGATTGTAAAAACTTTTCTTGCTGATGATTAAGAGCTTCAGCTGAACAGTTGGGTATCTTTGCTTACTTACTGCCCAAGATTACTGGGGTGGGTGGAGATAATGACAACTTATCTTGTTCTTGCTGGGTTATCTAGTTGTTGTGGGAAAGAATTAGCTTCCTTTAATTTGGAAGATAAATAATAGATCTCCTGAGCAAAGTGGCCTTCCTGCTGGTGCTACTGAATTTATGGAGAAGATGGAAAAGGTCACGGTGTTGTCTTTTACCAGAGCTGGAGCTGCTGTGTTTAGCTAATAGTGTCAGTAATGGAGAACCTGCTGGGATCTGTGAGACTGGCCTCAGAATTGAGAAAATGCCCATTATTTTCCTGGAGACCACCCCCCCCCAGTTTGGGCAGGTGCCATCCCACTGAGGTGTCGCCCATGCCCTTCCACTCCTGGGCTCTGTGCTGCTGTTACTGCCCCATTAGGGAGGGGCAAAGCTGCAGCAGTAAATGTCTGCCCTGAATCTAAATTGGCCACCATGCTTTAAATAGAGTGTATCCCACCAGTGTCTTGTAAAGTGCTCGTCATGCTTTTGGTGCATAATAAATGTATGTCCGATTGAACTGTGTCTAGCTAGCCCCCAGAGAAACATGACTACACTGCTCCCCATGTGACTAGAACGTTTTCATTGGAAAACCTGAACAAGCTACTGAAATGAATCTATTTTATAAAAACAGCAAGGATTTTGCTAAAACAGTTCAATCCGTGCCTGTGTCGTGAGGTCAGATCAGGAGAGGCAGGCCATCATGTTGGCACAACAGATCTCTTATCTCACATCCCTGCTGGGGATGGAACAAAGTTAGAGTTCTCAGAGGTGGCAGCAATTGTGTTTAGAAGCTGCTTTTGTGACTGCTGCCATTGCCAACTGACCCAAAAGCCCTGAAAAATCCAGTTATGTGACAGACAAAGGACCTTAAGGAGATCCCCCTCCACGAAGCAGATGGACACTTGGGTTTCTGAACTCACCAGGCCATACAGGGCAGGGAACCAACTGTACTCCCTTTTCTGTGACCTCACCTCTCCTGGGCAAAGAAGGAAGGCAGGGACACACTCTTAGCTGCTGGGATAGCAGACAGCGTGAGTCCTTTCTCATTTCTTTGCTGGACTGGTTTATTATTTGAAACCTTTGGAGAAGGGGAAATCCATTTCAGTTCACGCACCCTATGCACCAGGTGGTTTCTATCTACAGTTGCCAGGAAAGACTTTCTTTGGGTTTGGCTATAATATTTTGTTGTGATTTTTTTTTTTGTAAGATTGTTCAGCTTGTTCCACCCCCCCACCCCCAACCTTTCTTCTGGTTTTTCTGATCCATTCTGCTTACCAAAAGGTTTGCCTGCTTTTAGGAATATTCATTTTGTGATCACTCTAAGAAAGATCTGGAGATTGTTTTAGCCAGGGCCTAGGAATTATCTTTTCTGAAATGCACAAGTAGAAGGCACCTGTTCTGAAAGATGGAGCTGCCATCTCTCAGTGGCAAGCCCGCAGTTGGTTTTCCTTTAGGATTAAAACTTCTAGCCTGTTGTGCAAGGAGGAAGAATGTTTTGTTTTTTCTTGCTGTCTAATTAAGACCCAGTGTTAAACATTTAACCTGAAGGGGCATAGATTGGCTATGGCTTCTTTTCAGTTGAATGCATATGATTTGGGGTTTTGATTTCTCTGCTATATAGGTATCAAAATCATGACATTGATTAGCACTGCTGTAAAGAGCAGGGAGCCTCCCACTCATACCTGCCAGATGATTTGACAATATTTCCGTAAACATTCTAGCTTTAAAGGAGAGTATTTCAGTTTTCCCCCAAAGGACCACTTTACTCCCAGAAAATAAAAACACTGGTTTGTTTCTGCTTGTAAGACAGATATGTCAGACATGATGCTTGCTCTTGCCCAATCAAGAACAGCTATTGGCCTTGGTGAGAATTCACCAAGGATGGCCATGACCACACCAAGCTTTACTAGCCATGTATGTATATTGCTTTCAGTAAAAGAAGCCTTATGTGTTTTATTTTTTTTTCATACATTAAACTAACCAGATAAGGACTTTCCATTTATTTGGCAGCCTTTTAAGTTGATACTTTCTCTGAACAAATACAATAAGTCTTCACCTGATGTCCATTTTATCAGCAAGAGCTGTCTCCCCATAGCCCAAGTAACTTATTGCCCTTTAGTGGGGATTAATTCACTGAGAAAAGCCTTTTAGCTTGGTAGCTTGAACTTGTCCAGATAAATGAGAGACTGCAAATTCGTCCGTCTCAAACGATTGCTTCCAATGTTCAGAGTATCTTCTTTTATTTTTAGATGAATCTGCGTTCGGTATTTACTGTAGAGCAACAAAGGATTTTGCAGCGTTATTATGAAAATGGGATGACAAATCAAAGTAAAAATTGCTTTCAGCTCATATTACAGTGTGCGCAAGAAACTAAGCTGGACTTCAGTGTAGTCAGGGTAAGTACAGAGGTCTTCCACCCTTGAATTGACATCATTTCATGACAAATGGTATTTGTTTAACGTGAAAACAACTGCTGGGCATGAAGGCACTAACTGTCTCAACAACTTAGTTTCTCTGGTATAACTCAATGCTAATTTTTGTAGCGAGAGCACTCCATCTGTAGTCTGTATTGGTGTTCCTGTGAATGTCTTGGGAGCATTAAAGCCTTTGTTGGAGGGGTGGGGGGTGGGCAGGTCTTGAAGGAAGCCCCTGTCCATCAAATAAATGAACTTCTTGAGGGTTGTTTCTTTCTTTTCGGCTATCATTAAGTCTTTAATGAAATTTGACCTTTTCCTAGAGATTGATTTCAATTATCTGAGGAGCCCCAAATGTGCCTGACACAGTGCTACCTGTTCTTTGGATGTAGACCTCCCAAGAAGTCTGTACACCTGATGTAATCAGACGGCACTCGTGACAGGGATGTTTATTGACCTGTTTAGAGAAAGATTTTTTTTTGGTTTTTTGTTTTATAAAATATATCTTCATTTCATCAGGTTGGTTGGATGAGTGGGCCATTCCCAGAAAGATGTGGCATTCTAATGTAAATGATACTTTTGTACCCAGAGCAGTTGAGTTATCAAAATCATAGTTGTTAGCCATTTGAGAAAGACCAAAGCAATGCACATACTAAAAAACCTCAATCCTATGTTTTAGTTGGGGGGAGATCTTGAATTCATCGATCCTTTCATAGTTGTTGGCACATGCTCACCTTCCTCCTGACACCAGGAGTAGCAGATTTCTTAACCTTGGCATTCTTTTGGAGTAGTTCAGGAGAGAGAATGTAAGTCTTGTTTTCTAATGTACTTTTCTGTGGAACCTCTTCAAAGAAATTTAAAGATAGAAATCTCTTGTCAAGCAGAATACTTTGGAGAGTACATTTCCTTCAATCAGAGAACATGTTCCTTTCAAATAGGGATTTGTATCACTAATCATAGGAAAAACAAATTGAGAACATAGCTTTCCTGTTTGCTGAGCTCAACCTTCAACCAAAATAGATTTATGTGAGGACCAGAAATGTATCCCCTGGGTAGCTCAGTGTTGTATTGCAAAGAATACTTTGACTTAACCTCATAGTTGTTTAAAAAAAGATAAAAGAAAAAAAGAAATCATTTTGGAAAGAAGTGGCTATTCTCCAAGCCTCCTCTTGGTTGTGTTTAGGGTATTTAATAAAAAAGAATGAGTAATAGTAGCTCAGGTTGATGAGATCCCATTTTGTCAGATCAAATTCTCATTTTCGAAGTGTGACTTCCTTTTGTTTTTTTCCCCCTTTTATCTTCCTGTTACTTTGATGTAAAAAGCGTTCTCAGGCAGTTGTATGGTAGACTCTTAGCTTTCATATTTCCAATTGCTCATTGCAATCTTCCTCTAATAACTTGGTTTTTTTGTGCTTGAAAATTGAGAGTGCGTTGAAATACAAAGATGTGGAATTGTGCTGTTGCCGATGCCAAAACAGAAAATGGACTTAATGGGAATAAAGAAAATCGATGCCTAGAACATAAGATTACAAATAAGATTTGAACCAAAGCATTGGAAAATTTGTAAAGTTTACGCAGGCTTACTATTCCAAGCAAGTGTAAAGGATACAGGAATTCAAACTTTCTAATGCATTTTCCGACAGAATTTGGGTAATTTTTCCAGCCCAGGGTGAAAAGAGCTGCATCAAGCCTCCACCCCAGCCTTTGCTAGTTTTCTGTGCCCCAGTTGCCAGAGAGTTTTGTTTCCTTTCTTTAGGTTGTTACGTGTTTGATTCATAGTACCCCTTCTCCAAAAAACTCCAGATCTCTGGTTCAGAGGGCTTGTAAACAACATTTCCTATAGAAAGAAAACTTCCAAATATTAGGCCAGTAAAGTGAGAATAAATCTAGTGTGACACTGGAAGAAAGAAGGGGAAGAGGGTCACTGAGAGGTAGTCACTAAGCCTCAAGTTGAGTTTAAGTAGATCTGTATGGAAATGAAGGGTCAGCATCAGATAAATCTCGTGTGTTCTGCCTAGTGTTGACTTGTCAGCTCTCAACCAAGATTCTAATATTATCACTTGACCCATTTGTTCATCCCAGAACAATAGAACATTTGTACAGTAGAACAGTGCACATCAAACATACATGCTTGAGTTGCTGACCTCTTCCCGAGACTCCTAAGCGTTTTTTTTTCTTTCCTATAGAAATAACAGTTAGACCTTGGCTTATACAGAACCCTTGGGGAATGAGTCATTCTGGATTGCTGAGGGTTTACTCCTTCACATAGGAATTGTTTGCTTTTTTATGTCAACCATTTTGGAAAGAGATCTTCCTAAACTGTATTTCCCACTTCCTTGCATTCTCAAACAGAGGATATTGACCATCATTTAACCTTTCCTTGATGACTCAGAGGCATCACCACGAACATCAATCACAGTAGTACACTGCTGTGGACCAGTGACGCCCTCAGGGCCAATTAGTGTGTTTGGGCCTTTTGCCTCCACACTCCATGGCCCCCACGGACTCCAGTCCTTTTTGAATTCTTTTGTCTGCTTCTGATAGTGCATCCTCCCCCCTCCCCTTTCCTCCTTTGTCAGGCTGTCAGATATCACTTCTCACTTCTGTCTATAGCTGCCCATCTCCCCAACCTTTCTGAAATGTCACCTCTAATCTGCTGTGGGTTTGTTAAACCAAAAAACCAAGCTCGTTAGAATTGTGTATAAGGTAATAGGAAAGAGTCTCTGAGTGAGGACCTGAGAGAATTTCTTGTTGAGCACATGCATGGGTTTTAGAGCATGGGCTTTTGTGATATGTCTTTTGGCTCCTTGGAAATTTTTTTTTGGCCTCCTTTCTGATTTATCCTAGATGGGCAAGTTTTCTAGCTCTTTGGGGTATTTATGTAATTTAGCTTTTGTCATGTGCCTTGTTCCAATCTCCAATATAACATAATACAAAATAATCCTTAAATTTACAGCATATTCAGATTATTATGCATGTCCCCAAATCAAGTTTGCATAGTGAAAACATGTTTTTTTGGGGTGCAGAGGCAGGGAATGGGGGGTGGGGGTGGGGAGGAAGCAGATTTGTTCCAAAACTTTTCTCCAAGAGGTTGGAGCTAACCATTTCAGAATTTCTCAGAGAATTATGTAGCTTTCATCCTTCTAATCATCATTCAGTGCCTGCTTAGTATAAGGCTTTGGAGATACAGAGAGGGAAAAAAAAATCACACAATCTGCCCTTAAGGAACTTGGTGGGGGGACTGGTGAGGGGGTTGGAAATGCACGGATTATGCCAGATAGGATGTGATAGGGCCAAGAAGGGAGCCAGACAAAATGCTCTAGGACTGTTTGGAGAGGAAAAAGACACTTTAAGCCGGGGAGGATCAGGGAATGCTTCAGGAAAGAGACTTTCCTATTCCAATGTTTCATTTTTTCCACTCTATATTAAAATCATAAGATTTGTAGCTAGAAGGGACCATAGAGATAATCTAGTTGAGGCTCACCATTTTACAGATATAGGTGCTGAGAATTACTTATCATTTGTTTGTCAAATGAATGTAAATATGCAGCATGGTGTCCATGCTGAATTTTCAGAATTGGAGAAATCATTAAGTGGTTGCTAAATACCAATACAATTTAACTTGTTTATATTTAAATAGGGGTCAGGATTAAAATGGATGTTTTGTTTGCTTAATTATTATTAAGCCAAAGACATGGACTGTGGAAATTTTTTTGCTTTAAAATATATATCTTTTTTTTGCTTTTTGGAGGGCAGTTGGGGTTAAGTGACTTGCCCAAGGCCACATGGCTAGTTTTGTGTGTGTGTGTGTGTGTGTGTGTGTGTGTGTGTGTGTGTGTGTTAAATGTCTGAGGTCAGATTTGAACTCAGGTACTCCTGACTCCAGGGCCGGCACTCTATTCACTGTGCCACCTAGCTGCCCCAAAATATATATTTTTCTTGTAATGGTTTTGCTCTATCTTGGCCCTTGCAAGATTTGTAGGATCCCAGAATTTTCCAATTTTGAGCCGATCTCATCCCCTCATCCTCAATCCCTCAGCTTTCAGATGAGGACTTTTCATAGCTGCTAGTATTCAGCTGTATTATGCCAGAGGCTTTTCTCCTGGTCGTTGATTCAGCTCAATCAGATCGAGTTTGAACCTGGCATAACTGCCTCAATATTGTCCTCATTTGGCCATAAGCTAGTCATCCAAGCACAGGCACCTCTTTCTAGAATTTCTCAACATTCATAATAATAACAACAATGCTTCAGGTAATACTAAATCACAGTTATCTAGCAATCTGTGTTTTATGATATGCCCATGGGAGGTAGGGAATGGTCATTTAGGGACTGAATCTCTAAATTTCTTTGCTGTGAGGAGTTCCAGTTGTGGCAGCTTCCTCTACCCGATAACGGACCCACAAATTCTCTGTAACTTAGTCTTAGAGAATTGGGGGCGGGGTGCTGAGAGGTTAAGTGATTTGTCCAACATCACACTGTTAGTAGGTGTCAGAGACAGGATTTGAGACCAGGTCTTCCTAGTACCGAAGCTGGTCTGGTTATATCGTAGTAACGTTATTGTGTAGTATTGTCTTCGTTATACAGATGAGGAAATTGGGGCAAGGGAAGGTTTTTAAAAATTGTTTAGTGTTATTTGTCCAATAAGTGGGGCTACCAGAAATCAAACCTAGGTCTCTCCTGACTCCGGGTCCAGTGGTCTTTCAACTTCCTCATCCTCAGTTTTAGAGAAGCATTGTTTTTTTTCCTATCTAGTATAATTACCAGTTTAAAAATCAAGTAAATCTTATGAAGAGTCAAAGCACAATGCAGCTAAGGGCTGGCCATTATAAAACATCTTCACTGTCCTTGTGTAAAGGTTACGTGCTGTGTAATTGGGGAAGGGCGGTGGAACAGTACACTTTGGAGAAAGGTTTGAAGTATCTACCAAGTATCTGTCTATGCTTTGATCATAATTAATTTTTGGAGAGGTCTTTTATTTGGCTCCTCTTACCTTTTAGCTAAAAGTGGTCTGATGGGAAATGTAAACACAATTTATTATTTAAAAATTGAAGCTTGCTGATGAGCTGTTAGGGTTTGGGGTTTTTCATGTGAACTTTTTTGTCTTTCCAGACTTGGGTTGGCAACAAGAGAAGAAAAATGAGCAGCAAGAATGCTGAGTCTGGATCCTCAACCCCAGGGACTATGCCTGGTACCCCTCAAGCATCTCCAGACATGGCTGTCAGAAACATTGTCAATGTCAATGTTGCTCGACCCCCAAGCCAGCAATCTTCTTGGGCCTCTAACAATGATGTGATAGTGACTGGTATCTATAGCCCAGCTAGTTCTTCTAGTAGGCAAGGATCTACCAAACAGACAAATGTTCAAATGGCAGACACTCATAAAATCCCAATTCAGAGATCCTTGGGAAAAAATGAGCCTGAATTTCAGCTGCATGTTCCTGTGCAGAGGCAAATGGCACACTGTAAAAATGCCTCGCTGCTCCTGGGTGAAAAAACAATTATTTTGTCAAGACAGACCAGTGTACTAAATGCTGGAAACCCTGTATATAACCAGGCCAAGAAAAACTATGGAGGTGCCTCAGTCCAAGCTGCTGAAATGCCATTACCTCAAAAGTCAACGGCGTGCCACCGACCTTGCAAAACAGAACCTGTAGGGAGTCAAAGGTCATATAAGCCAGAGCATTCAAGTCTCATACCACACAGCTCATCTGGACAAAGGGCAGGTGTCAGAGACCCTTACTGTAGTGCCCAAAACCTGGAAATCCGGGAAGTGTTTTCATTGGCTGTTAGTGACTATCCACAAAAAATGCTTGGAGGGCACGCCACACACAAGCCTAGCTCAGCAGAAGGGAATTACCTGTCCATTGCAATGGAGACAGGTGATGTTGATGATGAATATGCCAGAGAAGAAGAGTTGGCCTTGATGGGAGCCCAGATCCCAAACTACTCAAGGTTTTATGAAGGCAGTTCCCTTCGAGCTGAGAACCAAAGTGCAGCTTTGCCTGGAACAGGGAGAAATATGGCAAATTCACAATTGGTGAATGCCAGAGACTTGCCTGACAATGTACTCTATCATAGAGACTACCACTTGGCACCACGGACCTCATTGCATACGCCATCCAGTACACTGTACAGCAGTGCTAATCCATCACGAAGTCATTTTTCTCCTCATTTTGTATCATCAAACCAGTTGAGGCTATCACAAAACCAAAATAATTACCAGGTAATTTGCAAGTTTGTTTGGGGTTTTTCTGTTTGTTTGGGTTTTCTGGCCAAAGTCTATGTTTAAGTATCAATGTCTCTTCACATCTGATGATTCCTCAGATTGAAACTTGAGTCAAGTATCTCATAGTTTGGAGAAATCTCGAGAATTGTGGGTTTTTTTTCCTTCAAAACTCAGTGTTTTGGTGTCATATCCTGGAGAATCTTTTATTTCCTTGGTCCTTTTTTTAGAAATGCTGACTTTTTTCCATTGAAGATAGTAATTTTAACACCTTGGCAGGTTTCCCATAAGGTTTGAAATGAAGTTGATTTGTCAGGAAATGGTGGCAGCCTTATGGAAAATACAATGCTTTCTGTCACTAAAATTGGATTGAATTAGCTAGCTACATCCTCTTTAACTTGGATTGTTCCTTTAAGGCAAGAGTTCTTAGCCTGGGGACCATGAACTTTTGAGGAAAAAAAATTTTTGGATAACTGTATTTCAATAGAACTGGTTTCTTTTGTAATGCCATTTTTGTAATATATTTTATTCATAAAAATTTTTAAATTCTGAAACAGAATTTGTAGGCTTCACCAAATTGCCAAAAATGTCTAGAACACACAAAAAAATTATGAACCTTGCTCTAATAAGGCCTTTGCCTGTAATTTAGATGTGTACCACTGGATGGATGGGTACTTTGTTCAAATATAATACAAAGGTGATTTTAGTCTTCTCTCTTGTCCCTGATGGCTGATGGTTAAAAAGCTAGTGATATCCACTCCAGAAAACCACCAAAATAACTATTAATCAGACTATTTTATGTAAGAACACGAATCTATAGGTAATTATACAAATTAAAGAAACACCTAGGCCCAAAATTGATCTTTTTTTCCTGCTACTTTATTAGTTCATTTGCTAATTAGCTACATCTCTGGTGTCCTCAGAGAGACTAAGTCATTGATTTCCTCATTCCATGGATCAGAATTCTTCCAGCTATAGCTGCCCTGAAGCTGCTTTGGAACTGTTTCTTCCTGCTGTAGGCATGATGCCTGTCTGTACCTAAGATGATGCCAGGCCATTCACGCCCATGTTATGAAGTCAATTTGTCTTCCGAGTCCTAGTGAGGAAAAGCTACTCTATCCTTCTTCTTCAGTGTTTATATACGAAAAACTAAAACTTGGTAGCCCACTAGGTATACTGTCCTGACCCCCAGGAGACCTTATCTTTATTGGGAATGAGATGGTTGGGCTGAATGATCTCTAAATACCCGACTAGTTCTAAGTTCTGTGAAATCTGATGAGGAAGGTACCAAGCACCTTTCTGTTGTGTGATAGCTAATTTAATTGTGAATAGATAACAAGTATTTACCACATGTGAGATAGTGCCAGGAGCTGTATATGTATCTCCTGGCCCTACAATGTTCCCCAAACACAATGCTTTGCACACAGACAGCACTTATAAATGTTTTTGAATGAGTGGATGGGTAGATGGCTGCATGTCAATTCCATGTTGGTTCCATCATATATGTAATTAGAACTGCCCAGAACCACACTTCTCTCCCCCCCCCTTAAAAATATTTAATTGTATTTGAGCATAACACTCAACCCTTCTTGGGAAACATACATTATCTCATTTGATTCTCTCAATAGCCCTGAGGTAGGGATTCCAGTCATTTATTCCCTCTACTTTACAAATGAGGATACTGTCAAAAAGGTCAAATAACTTGCCCAGGGTCCCACAGATAGTCCCTGTTAATGATGGGATTCAATCCTAATCCTTCCTGCTTCCAAGTTTTGCATTCTTTCCAGTGTGCCATGCTGGTTGCAGATTGTAAGACATCCAAGGAGACCAGAGAGGTTGGTATCAGATCTGCCTTAAGCCCACTCTTGAAGACCGAGGTTCAACTCTGTCAGCTTTAGAAACAATAATCCCTAGCAGGCCTCAAAACCCACTCTTGTGAACCCTAAGCCTTGGCTTAGAGGTGTTCCATATTGGAGCTGCCTTCAGCTTTCCCTAGACTGGGTTCATTCCTTTGGGGGTGACCTGCAATTCCATTGGTCCCTGGAATTTCCCTCACTGTGCAGTTCTCCTCAATGTCAAACCATGTGTATATCATAGATAGACTTACTGTGCTGATTAAAGATGAATAATTAATGACCATCTATGTGAAGAGCTTAGAGCTTTTGGAGGCAAGGTGCTATATAAATTCAAGATTTATTATTGCTATTCTTATTTTGGCTTTCCTATCTCAGGGATTTCATTAGATCTTATGAGCTAATGGAAGGAAAGCACTTTGAGTCCCTCTAAAAGGCACTTTATAAACACAAAGCATCCTCATTAGTGACAGTCTCTTGATAGCTTGTTCCTTCTCTCTCCAGTATTTGTAGACTTAAGTACATTTTGTTATTAAATCTTCAAAGACACACACACTAACGTTGCTTCTTGCCCTACTTGGGTCTTTTGAAAGGTCTTCTGTCTCATCAATGGGTATGTTCCCTCTGTTGGACCAGATCACAGCCCTACCTTTTTGGCCAATGTGATTCTCTTGCAGGTTTTCCCCTAAGTCCTCCAACATTCTGGAGAAGTGGTGTCAGCCTCAGATAGAAACAGATCCCTGCAGGGTGCATATTGACTTCGAAAACCACATATTAACATCATCTATTTTGTATTTGTATGCATTTTGTTTTGGGGCAGCTAGGTGGCACAGTGTATGTAGCACCTACTGGGCATGGAGTCAGGAAGACTCATCTTTGTGAGTTCAAATTTGGCTTCACATACTAGCTGTGTAATCCTGGGCAAGTCACCTAACCTCTCTCTGCCTCAATTTCCTCATCTGTAAAATGGGAATAATAATAGCCCCTACCTCTCAGGGTTGTTGTAAGGATCAAATGAGATATTTGTAAAGTGCCTAGCTAGCATATAGTAGCCACTATAGAAGAGTTAGCTGTTATTACTGTTAAATATTTCCCAATTACATTTTAATCTGGGGCCAGCACCTCTGCTCTAGAGTACTATAGTCTTATTCTTCCAGTATTGACTGGGCAACAGTACACCAGTCTAGCTGCTGCCCCTCTGTTCTCCCTTCCAAGCACAGGCTCACCTCCGTGTCTGATCACATTTACCTGATGTGTACCTAGATCACACATCTGGCCATGCCCATCAGCAACACAGAAACTGTCACTGAGAACATAGAATGACTTGCTTGGACTGGCCAGTTCTTCTTCCATAACTTTTGTGCACATATGCTAGCCATCCAGGGTGCCCTCAAAGTCAGTGCACTTTTAAGCTTTAATAGTTTTAAGTTTAAAACTGGGCTGACTTTGGGGACACTCTATCATATTTATGTTGAAATGCATTCTCCTGTCCCTGTTTGGAAGAGGAGATATGTGTCTTTCCCTCTCCATCTTTGTTTTAGCTTTACCCATGGTGGCTTAGATTAGCCAAAAGTCCAGCTCTGAAGGTTTGATCAGAACCCACTTGAAGAAGAGGCCGTTTGATGAAAATTAAAGAACAGACCTCAAAAAGGTCCAGAGGGAGGTTCACAGTGTGGGCCAGCCTTCAGAATCTTGGGCCACGGGACAGAAAGTAGCGCTAGGTCATGCCTACGGTACCTAGTATAATCTTCCCTCTTCTCCTCTTAGTGGGAAAACACCTGCTAAAACACTATTGTTTCAGTATTTGCCAAAATATTTCGGTCTTAAAACAAACCTGTTTTCAATCCCTATTTGTTTTTATTCCTCTAAAGAGGAAATCACAGTGTGAATTTTGCCAGGCCGTTTAGGTTTAGGACAGCAGCCAGGCATGTTTTGTTTTGTTGTTGTGTCTTTTTTATTTTTTTTAATCTGTTTAAATTCCAGCTTTGAGTACAAAAGAGAAAGCTAGGTAAATCAAATGAGGATGTGCTTCCTGAGGGGGTACACCAACCATAATAAGATGCTAGATGGGTCAAAGTTAGAACTTCTTATTCAGGGCTCTCTGTAGTTCTGCTTAATAAAGAAAATGCTCATAATTCAGCACTTAATGATGTGATCGGTACATTTTAAAAAATGAAAACAGAATATTTGATCCTCCAGGAGTATTTGATAAGAGAGTATGCATCAAGGAAGGGCTGCTATTCTGACTTCTTTAGAGCCCTTTTTTCATCCTTCAGACCAATGCATAGGGAGATAAAGTCACTCTGAATGGAGCATTGCTGAGTTCCCCTTTAATTTTGCCCTTATTTTTAGCAGCTGCTGCTAAAATGAGGTTTGGATATTGTGTATTGTTCTTTTAGAATCCCATTGGAAACAGCATGGAATTCCAATTTACCTGATCTCTATCTCTTGTGGTTTATAAAAGGTCAGCTGCTAAAATCATGTGGAAAAAAACTGCAAAGTAGCTCAGTTGTCAGTTGCCAGAGCTTTCAGGGATGCTAAACTTTCCCAGGCACTAGTTTCGGATCACTGAACAGAAGAAAAATTAATGTGCTTTAAAACTGTGTGAGTTGTTTAGCCAGAGGCTGTGGTGGTGAAAGTATTATTTGTTGTTGGGAGGGGGTTTTAAATCTCATCTCCAAAAGACCAAATGGGGGGGGGGGAAGGGACAAGTACAGTTTTTAAATGTCCCAAGGGAACTTTCTCCTCTGTCTGCTAGTGCATCATGGTCCCCAGCCAGAAGCAGGTCCTTATCCCTCCCTTGGGAAGTCCTCTCTTGGGCCCTCAACATGCAATAGTTGGTGAATACTACAAGGCCATCCCGTGAATTCAGTCAATCAGTCCCCCATTTATGGAGTGCCTACTGCATGCTTAGCAGCAGGCTCTGTGCCATAAAAGGTATGAACATTTTCTTTCATTAACCTAAAGATTGAAAAACACCACTTCTGAAAAGCTTAGGAAACCCTGCAGATTAAGCCTGAGTGATTGATACGTTTTAATGCCCGGCTCATGCCAAAGCTGTAGCTGACAAAGGGAAAGCTTTGATTAATGAATCTCTTATTGCAGAAAGTCAGTGAACAGCTACCTAGTTGGATGTTAGTTGAATCTTGCTGATTGGTTTAGTTAATCAAATTTGTTTTAATGAAACAGAACTTAATAAAATATCTACTTTTATACCCTGCATAATGCAAAGGATATTTCAGGTAGCATCTTTTTCCCCTGCTCCATAAATGGGCCTGAAATATTAAAAATGGGGTAATCAACCCAGGTGCAGAATTATCTTTCCAACTGGGTAATTTCTGAGATCAAAGGAATGCTCTCTGAAGTGTGACTATCAGAGTATTGTGACCAAATTGTAGATATCCAAATTAGCCACTGTCACCTTCAAAGAAGCTAATTTGGGGAGGTAATAAACATGCTTATATAGCCATTCATTCAACAAATAGTTTTTACACACCAATGCCATACTAGAAACTCTGCTATAAGATGTGTATACAGAGGTTTTTTTTTAAGGTGACGTAGTCCCTGCCCTCAGAAAGTTTACATTCTACCAGAATGGCAAATGATTAGAGTTCCTCACTGAAACTGGCATGGGTTGATGATGCGTTCTTTTGTCCTTTATTGTCCTTTGAGGGTTAGTTTGGTTTTTGAAAATGACCAAAAAAAAGTTTGCAGCCAAGTCGGGTGAATAATGTGACCAAGCAAAGTAACACAGTTTAACACCAAGATACTAAGTGACTATAAAATAATTACACAGATTTCTGTGTGTGCATGTGGTTCTGAATACCATTCCAGGAGGGGATGGCCCAAAAGATTTGGACTGATGGCACCCTTGCTGGGATAAGCATGTAGCCTTCCTGACTGTGGAGAAGGGCAAAGCATAACTTCCAGAGTTGGGGGAGGGGGTATGCAATTGAAGGGGAGTTTGTTTCAGAGCACTTTGAAAATTGACCCTTCTGCTTGAGTACCAATTTATTGGTACCACAAATTTATGGAAATACAGACATGACTTGGGTGTCCCCTAAGGCTCTGTCCAGGTCCTCTTTTCTTTTCCCTTTATACTAACTTACTTGGTGACCTGATTAGGTCTCGTAGGTTCCAATATCAACTCTTTGTAGATGATTTTTCACTTTTATTTATGCAGCCCTAATCTTTCTCTTGCATTCCAGACTCACATCACCCAGCTGCCTTTTGGATATTGTGAACTAAATGTTCTGTAGCCATCTCAAATTCAACATGTCTAAAATTCAACAACTCATTGCCTTTCTCCCCCAAACCCACCATCTTCCAAACTTTCCCATAACCTTCGAAGGTTCCACCATCCTCCTAGTCACCCAGGCTCAAAACCTGTGTCACAAGTCCTTGACTCCTTACTCTCAACACACACATTCAATCTATTGCTAAGTCCTGTCATTTCTGCCTTTTTACAATATTTCTTGTATACTTCCTCTTTTTTCAGATGCAATCTGTCATGCCTGGACTATCACAGTAGCCTCCTGGTCAGTCTCCCTGCCTTAAGTCTCTCCCTACTCCAGTTCATTCTCCATTCAACTGCAGAAGTGCTCTCCCTAAATTGCAGGTCTGACCCCATCATCACCCTACTCCATAACCTCCAGTGGCTCTCTACTACCTCTTTGATCTCTTCAGTTTTTTAACCAAACCTAGTTTGTTCTTATCTTCCTATCCTTCTTACACTTTGTTCCCTTCCACTAGGATGATGATGATGATGATGATAGCTGATATTTAGATAACACTTGCTATGTGCCAGGCATCAAGCAATACTGGCCTTCTTGTTCTTCCTTGTACATGACTCCAAGCCTTTTCACTGGTTGTTTGCCATTCTGCCGCCTCCAGTTCTTGGCCTACTTTAAGACTCAGCTCATATTCAGCCTTAAGAGTCCTTTTTCATACTTATTCTGAGCCCCACCACTCCCCTCACTGCCACCACCACCACCATCACGTGCCTTACCCTCTGAGATAACCTTCCATTTTTCCTGTATTTATCTTGTATATATGGAACTGTTTGCATGTTATTCCCCCCATTAGACCAGGAGTTCTGTGAGGGCAAGGAATTTTTGCCTTTTTTGTATCTCTAGGACTTGGCACAGAACCTGGCATGTAGATAGTCAGTACATAATAAATACTTGTTGGCTAACTGAAGCCAAAGTTAATTGAATTTGGCAGCTGGTTATGTGGTAACTGTTGGTGACTGCTTTATAAAGAGGAAAACTTAATTCTGCCCAAACTTTATCACGTGGATTTACTATTGTTATTTTTTTTACTTGTAGGACCCTGGAAGTGACCAGTGCTTCTGGAAGTAGCCCATTTTCTTGGCTACACATAATTGATTTTAACACTGAAACACATTTTATAGCCACAGATGGGCCCTGTCACTGTTTATATAAATTCAATTACCAAGTTTATTATATACATGCCTTCGATTATTTCAAGTATAATCTTACAGTAGTTATTGTTTTTCGCAGTTCATTTAGTTCAACGTATTTTAAGTAGCAATTATGTATAGCAAACTCTCAATTAGCCTCACCAAGAGAAGGGAGCAATTGTACAGATAATCCAAAATTGTCGAAAATCCCGATCATTTTTATTTAGCTCAGCAATGCTGGCTCTGGATTTCTTTCCCTTCACCAGTCTTCCTTTCTACTTTCTACTTTCCATTGCTTAGCTCAGTGCCAGGCACAAAGTAGACACCGAGTAAATGTTTATTGATTCATTTATTGATTACTTTTGCCTTGCGTTTTAGTTAGCTTACTTTACTGAGCACATGTGCCAACTGTCTAAGCACTGGGGATATCAAACGGCAGGGTAGGATAGAGTACTTGTAGGAAGGTTTTCAAAAATCACTCTCACCTTTACTGAGAAGTCATTTATCGAGTCCAGTTGATTGTACCCCTGCAGCATATCTTCCATCTGTCTCCTCTCCTGTTCCCATTGGCTTGAATTATTGGGACAACCTCTTTGTCATTCTGTTATTTCAGTCACGTCAGACTCTTTGTGACCCCCTGTGGGCTTTTCTTGGCAAATATATTAGACTAATTTGCTATTTTACAGATGAGGAAACCGAGGTCAACAGGGTGAAGTGACTTGGTCAGGGCCACACAGCTAGTAAGTATCTGAGGTCAGATTTGAGCTCAGGAAGAGGAGTCTTCCTGGCAGGGCCTCCACTCTATTCACTAGAGTGCCACCAGACTCTACTTTTCTCTCCCCTTCAACCTATCCTTCATATGGCAGCAGAATAACCTTTTTCATAAATAGATCTATCTACTCATGTGGCTCTTCCCCCCCCAACATTCATCGACTCCCTTTTGCCTGCTGAATCAATTTCGAACTTATTTGCCCAACATCAAGACATCCGATAGGTTTTCCACCTCCCTTTCCAGCCTTGTCTCAGATCGCTCCCCTACATGGACTCTACTCCAGCCGAACTGGCTGACCCTCCTCCACTGCACCCTCTTCCCTAGCTCACAGTGTTTTGAGCTCTATGTCTCTTACTTTCCTCAGTCTTCTCTGTGGCTGGAGAATGCCTTTTTCCTCCCTTCTTCTTTTGAGCTCCTAGCCATGCTTTAAAATGCACCTCAGGTCACCCCTTCAGTGAAACTTTTCTTGATGCTCC
The DNA here is from genome assembly GCA_028646575.1 of Pseudocheirus occidentalis. Taxonomy (NCBI): domain Eukaryota; kingdom Metazoa; phylum Chordata; class Mammalia; order Diprotodontia; family Pseudocheiridae; genus Pseudocheirus; species Pseudocheirus occidentalis. Next base: position 17,180,332 of record CM053602.1, read on the forward strand.
GGGTTGGTAATGACCTTGTCCCTTACACATAATGTGGTAGCTACTCTGGTCTGCAACTCTCTAATGTACTAAGCATGTACCATTTTGTATTAGAATTATATTTGGGGCTCACAGCATCCTGCTGTGCTGTAAACTCCCTGAAAGTGAAACTCAGTGTCTCCCTTGGTGTCATGGCAAGCACTTCACTGTTTGTGGAATGAATGGCTGCTGAGTGGCCTAATGTGATTTGCCTGGTGTTATCTTAAAGACAGATCACAGTCCTAGTTGCACAGGCTCAGTAATGGGTTTTTCCCAGTGTTTGAAAGATTGTACACAGGCACTCTCTCACATCTCCAAGAGGCAGTTTTCTTGTCGGTAGATATAATGGACCAGCCTTGAGTATAATTTATCAGAAAGAATGACTTTTCCTGATAGACAGCTCTTTCACCCGCAGAGAAAAGTTTAGCTCTAGCTCTGTCTGGCTAAGAAAAATCCAGACCAGTTTTGGTTTAACCTTTGGTGGTGCATCCCAGGGACTGGTTACAGTGGTAGGTTGTCCTGGGGATGAGATATATGCTCAGGGCTCTTTGGGAAGGGAGCACTTTCCTCCTTACCTTTTCTCTATTGTTTATTTGTTTATTCAGTTAGCCTTTCTTTGTGTCCCCAGGGTTTAGCCCTGCCACTGCCTGCATCTGGTAGGTACTCTATAAATTTTAGTTTACTCTTTTGCCCACATTCCCTGGGGCCAGCTTTTAAGTGCTCTTCTCCCCTTCCCCCACACTTTCCAGGTGACAATGGTGGGATGCATTGGTAAATTCTATTCTGAGTTGGACTATTATCCTGTCTAATGGGATTCTGCAGCTTGCATTCAGTAGCTTTTCTGTAGGTCAGTAGGGACCTTTGAGAGTGGGCTGAGAAATTCGTCCTCAGCAGCCATAATGGGTCAAATGAATCCTCTTCATCCACCCCCCCCAACTGTAATTAAAGCTCAGAGTCTCTTTACATTCATGGGAAATGATTGCAATTCATTTGCAGAAATTTGAAGTGGTCTGAGCTCTCTGAAAGCCCTATGTTAGAGTAAGGTGATGGTATTATCTAAAACCTCTTTATCAGCATTGAGCACCAGAATGTGACAGGTCTTTTTAGAGAAGTGTTCTTCTCTGCAGAAATTTGACACTGAAGAGTTATGCCTCAGACTCATATTTCCCTTCCCCCTTCTGTGTATTGATAGATCTTTTCTGTAGTCCAAACTTTCTTGAAGTTAATTGAAACTCTGAAAATAGGGATTGTATCATTCCTTAGAAGAGGAGTAAACTTAATTCTACCAACTATAACCATTTGGATAATAATCTTTTTCTGCTTTTTTTTTTGGTAGAAGGGTGGGAGTGGGGATTTTCGATTTTTTTTTTTTACTGTTTGAGCAAAATTTCATTCCAAGAATACTAAGAGAAAAAAAAAAACTTGTGTAGGGTTAGTCCAGTGGTGATTCTGAAAGGTAAACTGAGGTCATCTCTCTCAGTACCATGGAGCACATGTCTATGATTTATGCCATATTTTTGCTTTTGATTTGAATAACTTGATTGTGTATAGATTTCAAACAAAACCAGACTGTTTTCTCAGTTGCCCGAATAATTCCACAATGCAATGTTCTGAAAACATTTCTAAATTTCTAGGGGGACCTTCTTACCCCTTCCAAAATGAAGAAGGCCCTTTAGATCTGTTGGGGTAAACTAAAGAATCACTTTGGTTGGCATAGGGGATGTGCTCTGGAAATAGACCCATCTCTTTCATGTTGATCTGCCTCCCACCCATGTCAATGTCTACCTGACCGAGACTCCATTTGTTGTTTCCACAGATTTCAGGAAACCTTACTGTGCCTTGGATTACAGGGTGTTCTAGAAAAAGAGCAGTAAGTAAATTTTTATATAAAGCAGCAAGCGGGTCATACCTTCCTTATTGTTGTTAGGAATGCCATGTAGAACACTGTCCTGGTTTTGTAATGCTAGAAATATAGAACCTCATTAAGACTGTTTTATCTCAGAGGCTATATTTTGAAGTAATATTTGCACACTGTTTACAAATACCACCAAGTAAAGGTAACCTTTTAAAAAATACTGCAATCAGCATACCTAAGAAAGTCTTGCAACAGGTGGTTAAATCATTTTCATAAACTGTAATTGGTAAGTTTTCCTGGGTCTGATTGGTGCCACCTTATTTGGCTTAACAATTGAATCTTGATTGGGAGCAAAATTAGAAGGAATTTTTAATCTTTGTTAAATAGTTTCTCTTATTTGAATGTTCAGAGGGGCCTAATAAACTCTCATATTATAGCCATCTTTTTTTTCTACTCTGGTTTTCAGCAATCAGGTTCTAGAAACATTTGTGATCAGTATTGCAGAGATTGGGAACCGGGTGATGGGGTGCCTGACCTCTCTTCCTCTCCGATTAGTTCTGTATAAACCTTGATGCTTTGTTCTCTCCAGCCCTTGCTCCTCTCAAATTCCTCCCGGTCTAACTGCCTCAGCCTCTTCTCTCCACGGTTCTTCTCCCAACAATCACTGTTCCCTGAATGATCTGACTTAACTAACATCCCTGTCTCTATCTCTCTTGATTCTGACCCTCTCTGCTAACCACTTCATTCCCTCTGTATGCTTCTGGCTGGCATCTTTCTAAGACCTGGAGACTCAGTTCCAGTTTGCACTGAGGATTGAGCCTTGAGGCTGAGAGCTACAGAGAAAATGCTAACTTGCATGCCTATAGCTCTCCAGTTTTTCATGAAAGCGTTGTAAAACCATAGCTCTGTCCCACGAAACCCTCCCCTCTCACACCCCAGCACCTCTTGAAGACCGTGTCAAGCTTTATTACGAATGTGGTATTATGCGTTGTATTTGCATATGATTTCTGTATGTAAGCACCCTACCAAAAGGATGCCTTTGTTAAATAGATGGACTGCTAAATGGACAGTGACTTGGGAGCACATCTGGCAATGAAGATTTCTTATTTAATCAAATTTGTTCCACCCATATCATCAAAGCAGCATGAGTACGTTGGCTGTGGCATGGAAACGGGCTCATTATAGCAGACTGAGCTTTGGCAGGCCAGCCATGCAAACTGGCTTCTACCTGGCTGATTTGGGCAGAAGATGGCAGGAGCTTTGGGTGTCCTTAGTATGTTTACCTGGACTGTTTCTCATCGAGCTGGAGCCTTTCAGTACTAGCAGAGGAAGAGAACTCAGTTTCCTGTTTCCTCTGGGCTGGTTGGCTTTTGTATTTATATCCCTAAACTTTTTTGTGAGTGCTCAATTATTGCTTATCTAATTCCATTGATGGAACAGCATTCAAATGAATTGAATAGGGGGAGGAGAGCTGGAAAATGTGGGCAGTTCTGAGAGCAAGGTCCATGTACATGGGATGGTGTGTGGCTTACAGATTTATTGGCTTTGGAAGGCCCACAGGCCCCAACAAGAGAGTTCGAAATACTCAGTAGAAACCCTACTTTGGAAAATCAGCAGTTGACTTTGTACCATGAAGGCTCACCTTGCCCCATCAACTCCTTCTCTCTTTTTCTTAAGATGCCTGATTTTAAAAGCCAACTACATTTATTTCTCCTTTGGTCTGAATCCTCCTTAATTTCCTCTTGTTCTCTCTATGTACATCAACTTCTTAGAACCTTTAAAATTATATTGTGTACTATTTAAATCTCAAGAGAACTTTTCTGTTGAAAGTAAAGTTTTCCTGCTTTAAAGGAGCATATGACAAACTATTGTTCAGATTCGATTGCAACAAACCTATCTCCAGTTCTGCTAATAAGAGGCCTAAGTCACCTTAGGGTGTCTAAGAAACCCAGTAAAGAGGTAATAGCCACTGTTTGGAACATTAAACAGTTTTCAAATAAAGGAAATATAAGGAGTTATGTTCAAGGAAAGAGTGGGGGAGGGATGGGCATGTTAGTGTATCATTAAGCTAACCCTTTGAACTTCTAGTTTGCTTTCCTTTTAAAAATAATTATAAAAATACTTTTGGGAAATAAGCTGTTAAATACCTTTAAAAATCTGTTTGAGTGTTTATTCTTTCTTAGTTTCATTTGCACTCAATGTTATGGGCATTAGTACAATTTGGCAAATACAGGAAGGAAGCCATGCTGAGTTGGGACTATAAATCTCCAGGCTGCAATAATACTGTAAATCTCCTATGAAAATATGAGGATGTAAGAAAGGATTATTTAGGAGCCCTTTGTTCACTCTACTTGCTATTAATTTTGGGGTAATTATTAAATTACACGTAAAATTGAAATTGTATTAGTTCAAAAAGCAGAGCCAAAACTGGAGGCAGTTTGCCCGGGGAGGATAAAGCATTGGAGTCCGGAAGACGGGGTTTGCATCTCACCTCTACCACCCAGCAACACAGTTCCCCCTTCTGAGCCTCAGTTTCCTCATTTGTCACATGGTGGTATTGGCTGGAGTGCCCACCTCCCAAGGGAGTTGTGAGGCTCAAGTGAGATGAAAGATTTACAGTACTTTGCAAACTAAAAGAAACGAGCAAAATGTCCATCTCTGTGGTTAATTACCTTGAAATGAACCTACTTCTTGGTTGGACAGAGGAGGGTAAACCGATGACCAGGGTCATGGTGGTAGGTATAAGGAGAACAACATTTACCACCACCAAGTTTGATATTTGTCACTCTTGGATTCACCCTGTGCAGCAGGTTGGCCCTGTTTTGATGGTGCATATTTATGTGCTATACTCATATACTATATGAATAATCTGAAATTGGTTTCAAAGTGAGTTGCATGGACAGAGAAAACAGAAGCGTATATTTATAGGTGCAGCTTGGACATGGGACTTGGCTGCATGCCCATGTTTTTTCTCTACTTGAGGTAAGAAATTTATTGGGAATTTCATCCTGGTGATTGTTTCTCAAAGCTCATCTTTTTCAATAATATTTCAGCAGACTGCCTTGGAAACCAAAGAAAATGGACATTTGAGATATGTGACTTGTAAAATCAATTAATTTTCTTTTGATTCATTTTTTTTAGTATGAAGACTATATGGTTCTCCATCTACAATTGCAAATAGAAGATCTGTCGAAGGTCAAAGTACATTCAGTTCTAGCCAACGTAGTCGTAGGATTGGGCAGCACAGATAGTGAAAAGCTGCCCATGAGATGATATTTTTCCTTTACAAAAAGAAATGTACCATAGGCCTACTTGAACTTTATTTCAAGATTATTACTTTTAGTAAAGTATTTTCTTCCTGCTCACATTAGCTTTTGTGGATAAGGAAAAAAAAAAGCAGAATCCATTTTAAGATGTGCTTTAAAAAAAAATTGGAAAAATAATTCTTCAGAAAGGTACCTGGTGTGGTTTATAAGAATTTTGCTTATTTGCCCTGGATAATTTTTCTATTTATCTCTGATGGAACCTTTGGGACTTTGGGGAAGGAACAAAGAGAGGAAACTAGGTGTGTATATTCCCATCTCAAAAATCCAGCCTGATTCAGTCAAGTCTTTCTTGATGTGCGAATCGAGTTGTTCTGGAACACTGCAGTGCATTACATTCAATAGCCTTTGACAAGAAAAGAGCTTTTGGACCTAAAGTCAAAAGAAGGTAGCATAGAGGGGATTTCAGGTCAAGAGACATGGTTTCTAGGCCCAGCTCTGTCATCTTCTGGGTGACTTCAAGCTAGTCACATAACATTGGCAAAAGGAGAGAGATGGCCTTGTTGAATTCCAAGGTCCATTCCAGTTCTGATGTTCTATGATCTCCTAACTCTCGGTGCTTTACAAACTCTTTTTCTCTTTTTAGAATGTTTTTTTTTAGCAAGCAACATTGGAAAGTTGTACAGTTGACTTTGCATCTTCTTCACCCCTGTTACTGTCTTAGACTAGATAGGAGGAAAATTCAATTCGAATGACTACCAGTAGAACAAAGGTTCCCTATAACAAAGCTGTTTCCCACAGAATGACCCATAGTATGTGGAGCTGTGGATATTTGGCCCTTCTCAGAAGCACTTTTGAATAACTTCCTTCCTTCCTTCAATTCTCTAGAGCCAAACAGGCAGCTTCAAGGGCCCAGAACACAATTATTGGCCCAATAGAGATATGGCCCCAGTAAATGCTAACTGTTCTTCATGTGGTAACATCAACAACAAAAGAGCAAATATGGTTAGATGAGATTGATTTTTAAAAAGTTTGTGGAAGAGAATGTGAGATGAATAGACTTATTTCATTCAGTGAAATGAGTACAAACTGCCTCTAAAAGACTTTGTTTTTCCCTTTCTCTGCCTTCTTGGTGTTATGTTACTTTTCTCCCACTTAGTAGTAGTTCAAAGATGAGTTGAGGACCACATGACCTGAACTCTGTCCTTAGCGCCATGTTTTTCAACATTTTTATCAGTGACTTAGATAAAGGCACAGATAGATGACTTATCAAATTTGTGAATGACTTGAAACTAGAAGGAATGGCCAACCTAGGTTAGGTAATAGAATTGAGATCAAGCTAAAATGAATCTAATTCACTGACATTTGATAGAGATTAATGTACGGTCTTATACTGTATAACCGATTTTTAAAGCCAGGATGGAGGAGGGTAAGCTAAATGAAAAAGTCCTGGAATTTAGTGGACAAGCAGCTCAATACAAGTCAATAATGTGACATGGCAGCCAAAAAGAAGCTGCCTTATGAGAGAGCCCTAGTGTCCAGATACTAGGGAGATATAGTGGGTTTCTTTCCTTTGTGCTCTGGCTAAATCATTGTCTGGAGTATTGTGTTCCACTCTGGCCATCATGTTTTAGGGAGGAGAGGCCAAAACAGCCTAGAGCATGCACAGAGGACAATAAGCAGCAGTGATAGCTGGATCATTGGAAAGAAGTGGAACTGTTAAGACCTGCTCCATAGGACTTAAGGGGAGACGAGATAGCCATCCTCAAATATCAGGGCTCTTGGGTAGAAACGAGATCACACTTGTTCTCTGTGGCCTTGGAGGGCAAAACAGGTAGAAGCTGCAGGGAGAGAAATTTCAGCCGAATTAGAAGGGAGAATTTGCTAACAATTAGAGCTGCCCCACATTGGAACAGACTGCCTCAGGAGATGAATTTCAGATCCCTGGACTTCTTGAAATAGAGGCTTAGTGACCCTTTGTTAGAGATGGAGAGGGGTTTCTACCCAGATACTAGTTGGACTTGACCTTTGACATTATACAGTTCTGCCTGATTATACATTGGCTCAAAGCCCTGATCTGTTGTTAAATTTTGTCGTGTGGCAGAGCTGGGTTTGTTTTGGAGTCTGTTCAGGTCAGAAAAAAAAGTCACCTGAGGTGGGAAGCGTAGGGGAGATGTGGGTTCTAGACCTAGCTCTGCTACTAAATCGGCTCTATAACCTTGTTACTTAGGTACTCTGGGCCTTGGGCTCCTAGTCTGTAAAATGAGATGTTTGGAATACTTGCTGTCCCCTTGCAGCTAAGCTCTCAGATTTTATCTCAAAGAGGGGAAGGCTCTAAGGGAACAGAAATGAACAGACAGTAAAATTAGCCAAGACAGTGACTAAGAAGCCAGTAACTACTGACTACTTGCTTTCTGATATCTATAAAGTCCTTGAAAATGGTCTGTGCATGTATTGGAAGCTATCCTTATTGAAAACATGAGAAGGAAAAAGGCAGGATTTTGTGAGCAGTTTTTCAACTGTAGATCAGCTCTTCAGAGGGATGCTGTAGATATAATTTGCCCATATTTTAGCAAAGCATTTTACCCAAGTCGCTCGTGCTATTCTTGTGGGGGAAATGAAGAGATGTAAGTGAGGTGATGGTACAATTGCATGAATTTGATAGGGCTGAATGTACAGTTTTATACTCAGTTTAGAAGAAAATCAGTGTCCCGAGTACATGATGGGGAGGTGTGACTGGATAGCAATGTATTTGAAGACTTGGAAGCTTTAGTGGACTGAAAACAAAAATGGTGGCCCAAGGCGCAAAAGCAGTCTTAGGTGGCAGTTGACTGAGGCACAGTGCCCAGGGCAAGGGAGGTTCCAGTCTTGCTGTGCTTGGCCCTGGGCAGATCACATCTGGAAAATTGGGAGCACTGGAAGCTGGAGGTCAACCAGTATGGCAAAGAGCTGTGGGATGAAGCCATGAAGATTGCTGGAAGAAACTCAGGATATTTAGCCTAGAGGGGAAAAAAAGATTTAGGGGAGACCTGATTGCTGTCTTCAAGTCAACTTAAAGAAGGATTTGATTTTTTCTGTTTGTCTTCTGAGGGCAAAACTGGGAGTAATGAGTAGCAGATACAAAGACTGAAATTTCCGCTTGAGGTCAAGAAAACTTCGGAGCAATTAGAGCTGGCCAAAAGTGGAATGGGCTGCCTCAGGAGGTAGTGAGTTCACCCTCACTAGAAGCCTTTCAGATGAAGGTTTAATGACCACTTGCCAAGTATGATGTAGAGGGAATCCTTGTTTACTTCTAGGTTGGACTAGCTGGCCTCGGAGGTGCTTTCCAGCTCTGAGATGCTGTGGTTCTGTGATCAATAGCTATAGAGACATAAGTAGTCCCTGCAATGGGATTCTGCAGCAGATCTTAAATTTTCAAAATGCTTCTTCTGGGAGTTGAAGGAGGGAGAGAAGTTCTCAGGCCTTGGATTTGTTTACTCCAGTGAGTGACTGGAAGCTAGAAAACTGAGCATTTCAAATGGGGGGCTTGTGGTTGAACAAATTCTCCTTTTAAGGGAATTAGTGTGAAAACTAAGATGGATGGAGCTTGATATACAGTGGCTCATGAGCCAGACTCAGAATCACCTCTCTCATATGTGGGCAGGTCACTTAACCTCTCAGGCCTCTCCTGCCCCCCAGTAATTCTCTAATGCTTATGGCACACAGAAATGACCTGGCTTCACCCAGAAGAGGTTCTTTATTTCCATACTAGGAGGTCCCACCCCAGTCATGAAATCATAAGCCCTCCCCCTACCAAGAAAAATATTTGGTAAAATTATTTCAGGAGTTATCAAAATCTTTGGAACAACCCCATTTTCATTTCAGATAACTTTTACTTTGGGTGTTTAGTTGCCACAAAATCTCTGTTTTTCAAAATATTTAGCCAGATTCTCATATTTTCACAAAAAATGAAGGTCAGAACACACTGAGTGGCTCAGTTGTGTTTCTTCTGTGCAATCCTATAGTGCTCAACTTAAGATACTTAGAAATCTGGGAAATTCAAGCCCACTGTTCACAGCAGATCAGAGGTCAGCATAATGCCAGTGTATGGTTCAGAGCTCCAGATAAAACGCCAGCTTGGGGGTTGGGAGATGAGTGTTAGTTGTGAGATCCTGGTGTTGCCACTCAGAAGCCTTAAGACCTTGGGAAAGTCACTTAGCCTCTCTGATCTTCCATTTCCCCACCTGTCAAATGGGGGCAATAATTTTTTCACCATGCCTTTCAATTTTCTGAGCTCAGGCTTAAGGGGCCAGTGTTTTCAGAAATGATTCTAACCCTACCACCCTTCCCTCCCCCCCTAGAAGATCTAATGTTGGTCATTGCCTTGGTGTACCAGTCCAGGGCGTTTGGGTGCTGAGGCCTTTCTCCCATTCCTCCCAAGGGTTCTTCTTCATGGTGCTTTCTGAAAAGAAGAAGCTTGGGATATGCTTGCAAGAAATAAGTTCTACTCTTTGGCATAGCCTTGTGATCTTGTTTCTCCTATCCATTCTGGAAATGTTATTAAAAAATATATTTGTGGATGAGCCATAGTTATTAAAGTTGACATCTTTTCAATAAAGAAAAAGCAAATCAAAGCTGGGGAATGGTAATGAGACATAGGTTACCTTAACACAGCCACTTTCAAAAGTATGAATGTTGTTAATACAGAGTAGTCTGAATAATTATATCTATTTTTTTCCCTTTCACCTGCAGGTTGTGGGGTGGGGGTGGCAGGGTAATTTCCTGTTAAATAGAGTTTTTATTAAATTAAATTAGTCTTGACTCACAGCTGCTGCAAATCAAATTTCTAATTTTCATGAGTATATTTGCCCATTCCCAGGTAGGGGCCCTTCTGCCCCCTCATCCCATCAAGTCTAGGCAGTGATTCAAACTGTTGAGCCTTTCCAATTTTAATAACTTACAAAAACAATTTAAAATATTGGTTAGACTTTCGCACAAGAAGATGAAGAAATTTTAAAGAGACAGCTTTGAAAGGAATGGTCTGCAACAAAGCTTTAGGTAAAGGAAAAAGAATTGAAGAGAAGCAAGTTTGATTGGGAATGAATTTAGGTTGCAGATGCTTAGTCTTCCAGTAAATTTCCAAGACACCCAAAGCAAATTGGTGGGTTGTTTTTAGTTATTTAATTTTTTTCCTACTGCAGACCTCTGTAAACAATGCTGCCATACAATCCCGTACCATGCACCCAGTGGACAGTCAATAAATGTTAATTGGCTGGCTGACAAAACATCTTTTCCAGCAAAAGGCTGGCCATCGATTTCTTGCCGCATTTAAAGTTATGCAGAAAGTTCTTTTCATTAAGCATTTCTTTATATCACATATTAAGCAGAGCATGTTGGCAACCTGATATAACACTGCACAAAAAACCGAGCTACCTAATGTGGAAAAGCTATCTGTGCTTTTTCCACAGTAACATTAAGATATAGAAAAGTCTCTTAACCTAAAGTGGTGCAAGGTCTAGTTCGTACTGAATTTCCCTCATTTCTCATCCCAGGTCTTGTAGCAGTTGTCTTTTGGAGATGTTTAGAGGTACAAGGAATGCATTCAGAGGATTGCTCTCTTTCAACCACAATATGTACGCGCGCGCGCGTGCATGTGTGTGTGTGTGTGTTTTAAAATTAGACTGTACCTATATCCTCTTGATTGTATATTTAATGCTCCTTGCTTGTCTTATGTTTCATAGGTTGTTACAGCTAAGAGAGGAGAAAGGGGGATTGGGGAGGGGGTGCCGCTGACCAGGTCCCATCTGCCAAAGACCCTGTACCAGGTGGCTGCCTCTCCAATTCAGGGGATCAGAGCCCCAGGTTTCATGTCAGGAAATGCTGCATGGGATCATTGGCTCCCCCAACCATCTCCAAAAAAGAACCAGGAAGGGGGATACCCAGCAAGCTGTGCTAATCTTGTTACTTTACCTTGGCCAGGAAATCACCTGCAACTGTTGGTTCCCTTTGCCCCATTCTGAGGGCTGTTTGATCCTTGGGTGAAAATAGTTAAAAGCAATGCCATAGTCCCTGGTTTGTGAATGTGCAGATTCATAATGGTAGTATGATACAAGATAAGGATACAAGAGAACCAGTGGAATGAGATTGGGGGGGGCAGGTAGACGAGGCAACGTCTAAGGTCTCTCCCAGTTGTGGAATCTAGCCCTACTTCCACAGAGCTTGTAGGCAGATTGCAAGCATGCCATGGTGTCTATCCCATTGAAAAGTACAAGTTACTCCACATAGACCACTAGGCACTTGGGGGGAGAGGGAAGGAATTATCCCTTGAGATCAACTGAACCTAGTTACAGATTATGATGGAGAATATGGCAGCCTGCAACTTGCTGCCAGTTCCAGGCTTCCTATATATCTGACTTGTCCCACCTCTGGCTTCTAGGTGGCAGCAAGAATTGGGTGATCAATGGGGGCGGTGCACTTACCACTCTTACTTGTGAGGTTGCTTACTTAACACTGAGCAACAATTCTTGGAATATGTTTTTCAATTGTTGCCCACTGAGTGTGGAAGAGAAACTTTGATGTTCCTGTCCAAAGAAGATGAGATTACTCTAAGGAGCACCTTAAGGAGTCTGGTGTTCTGTGTTCAGTAGTTTTATTTCTGGAAATGATAGTATGGACTTCACCACCACCACCCCCTTCTGCTTGCCAGTTAAAGGGATTTTCCCCCCATTTCTGTCTACCATCATTCTTTGTGACAGTACTGTAGCACATAGGTAGCAGTAATCGAAAGGGCTTGAGTGACAAGCAAAAACATTGAAATGTTAGCTCGGCAATATCAGTTTCAGCGCTGGAGTTTATTGCTGATTAAAAGAAAGAAAGAGGAAGGGGGCCTTCCAGAAGCCTTGCCTGTATGGCTACATCGTGAAGATTTATGATGCTCCTTTAGGAGAATCACCAGAGGACTATATTAGTCCTAATAAGCCAGCCCAGCGAGAGAGGTTTGTACCGACCAGGATATTGGAGGTGCATTATGTTTCATAAGTACAAAGTACTTTGGAAGGAAAGCAAACAAGGGAAAGTTATGGCTCGCTTGTAAAAATCATTGTAAAAACTGACGGCCCAAGCTTATCTATCTGGGAGTGTTGCAGATAATGTAATGAGCCCTGCTTCTTCAGCCTCTCTCAGCTAGATGAATCACCCTCCATCAGATGCTTTCAAATTTAATAGGGAATGGAGAGACCTGTAGGTTTACAGGGATGGCTAGATCTCCTGTGTGGAATAATGTAGCTAAGAATTGTTTCTGATATTAATAAGGTCCATTTATTTTGCATCTGTCTGGTTTTATTTTAGTGGTCGTACACCCAATTAACTTCATTATGTTGTTACGCTATTTGTACTAGTATTCAGGACCAGTAGTTTGAGGAAAATGAATTTTGTGTATATTCCTAATATTTTTTTACATTTATTGTTCCATTTACTTGTGAATCTAAGCTTAGGTTAGAATACTTTGCTTCATTTGGCACGTGTGTGTGTGTGTGTCTGTCTACCTACTATGTACAAGGCACTGCAACTGTTTATTATGGGGAGGAAAGCCTTTGAAATAATTTTTCTAAAGATGATGATACATCTGTTTCCCTCTAGCCAAAGACTTGCTTTTAATTGTCTTAAAGGGCATGAAATAGATCTTGTGTCAGGTGGCATTTTCCATTTATGAAAAAGAAAAATGGATTTCACAAAGGAATTCCCAGAATTGGGCAGTACAACAAATACGCAGGCAGCTTGGGCTGCCAGTTTCAGAATATAGCCATTCGTCCTCTGCTGTGGCCACACCTTCAACTGCAGTACTTTGGCTTGGCCTAGCTTTTCAAGCTCCCCCACTGTTTGGCAAGGCTAACTCATCAGCCACCTCCATTTTGTTTATTTCCCCCCTCATAGAAGTCTTGTTGCATGCTAGTTAAAAGGACCTGCTACATCCCAGCATCCCAAGCCTGTGGGGGTGGGGAGGATGCCCTCCAGGAAAGGTTCATCTTTCTTCTGTCAAGGAAAGTGGATGTGTTTTACTCACAAATCTAGGGATTGTGCTTAATCAAAGAGACTGATAAAAGCTGGATTTCTCTATTTGAAGAAGAACCCTAGAGAGTGTTGGGGGTATTAGCAAATAGATTGTTGTATTCAAGCAGGATTACTATTTTGATTTATTGAGTCTTTTAATCAAGGGTATTATGGATTGTGTTCTCATTCTCTCTCTCTCCCTCTCTCCCTCTCTCTTCCTCTCTCTCCCTCTCCACCCCCTAGTAATGGGGTTTTCATCCATGGGAATATTTTACCCATGCATAACTGTCAGAGATTATCAACTTGAGAGCTCTCTTTACACTTTGAGGCCTCTTATTTCACCAAACTGCTTAAGGAAGTAGGTGTATACAGTGTCTATAGATTGTGTGTACACATGGAAAGTTTTTAGAATACCGTGACAAACATAGCCAATTGAATATTGTTATCTGCAAATTTGATAAGCATGCCATCTATTCCTTTATATAAATCACTCAAAGTGTTGAATGGTGTCAGATCAAGTCCAGACTCCTAGGACACTCTACCGGAGACATCCCCCCCCACCCCCGCCCTGCTTAGCAACTACTCTTTGGGTATAGTCATTTAGCTAGTCCTGAACCACTTAACTAGACCATGATCTAACCCATATCTCTCCATTTCCCCCACAAGAATATAGCATGAGAGAATCTGTCAAATGCTTTGCTGCTATCCAAGCCTTCACTCACTCCACCAGGCTAGTTATTTTATCAAAAATGAGTTGCTAATGCTCACTGACTTTTCTTATTTGCTTTCTTCATTTTGTCAGATTGTCCAATTTTTCCACTCTCAGACACAGGGGGCTCCCCCTCTGCCTCCTAGCTTTTCCTTCTTTGTTTTATCTTTAAAGCCTTTTTTTCTCATTGTCTCATGGAAGACTTCATTCTCCCCAGTAGCCTGGATAGTAGAGAGTCATTCCTTCAGTCCTTTTCGCTCTTCTTCTGGGAAGGAGAACAAGCTGTGGTGTGTACATACATGACTGTTACTTGTCATGGGAATCAACACAAGCATAGCACACACTCTGCAGGTTCTTGCAAAACACCCCTTGCCCTCCATGCTGCCTGGAAGTGAGAACCTTAGTTCTCTGTCCTTCTTGTTGGTAGCTTTCAATACTGGGGGTGGGGGGGAGAGTAGTGTGGGGGTGGGAAAGAAGCCTCAGGGGTCTCAAGCTAGGCCTTATTTATAATAGGCCTCCTGTCTTTTCTGGAGTGATGATGCTAGTTTGTTCAGCTGCCTTTGATTGGCAATTAGCAGCTTCCTGTCAATGGCCCAATTCAAACAAGCTGCCTGCAGCTGTTTGTGACAGGGTATCCAGCAGAATCCAATTACCAGTCATTTTATTTTTCCTTCTTCCTACCTCTTCCATCCTCTCTTGATGATCAGATTTCTGAAACCTGTCTTGACACCTCTCCTGCCACTGCTCCCCATGTCAAGGTTATTTATAAATAAAGATCAGACAGCTCAATTCCAATGTAATTTAATCCAGTGATGCAGCTTAGAATTATCTCCCAATTTTCCCCAATTTGCTAAAGGGTTTCATCTGTTCCTAAGCCTAATGGAATAAACTGTTAGGCTACGGTCTGTCATAGACCATGGGGAGCTAGAAAGACCTTGGTGGTCATCTGGTCTACCTTCCATTTTCCAGCTCAGGATACTGAGGCCCAGGGATCTAGAACCAAGTCCAGTGATCTTTCCACTATATCCATGCCCTCATGGAGTTGACTTGGGCTCATGTTCCAAAAAGTTAGTGCCCAGGATTTTGACTGGTGCCAGAAGGGCTGGCTTCTCCCTTGGCCAGCCCTCTCCGACATCATCCTT
The DNA here is from genome assembly GCA_028646575.1 of Pseudocheirus occidentalis. NCBI lineage: Eukaryota > Metazoa > Chordata > Mammalia > Diprotodontia > Pseudocheiridae > Pseudocheirus > Pseudocheirus occidentalis. The sequence goes on from CM053602.1 coordinate 17,195,347, forward strand.
TGGGTTTATGTACAATTGTTAATTTTCTGTGCTCTGATTGCCATAGTGAATAAACGACGACTTTAAGAGAAACTCTTAGAAAGCAGTAAATGAAAGACAGGGAGATGCCTGTAACTTCAAGCAGGAGCTCTGCACCCCTAATTCAGAGTTCAGTCAAGTCCACCTTTGTTTAAAAAATGCAGGAATTCAGTTGCCGGACAAGACCCTACAACCAGTAAAAAGGCCAAGAAAATTTCATGACCTCAGTCTCCCTTGCTCTGCTGTTGGGCCAGGTCTGCATGGGCAAAGTGATGTCAACAGGGCCAACTCCCTTCTTTTTCTCAGATATGATCTCCAAATAGCTCTTCTTACCAAATTAGGAAACTAATTCACCAAACTTGTCTCCTTCACTTTAGCCAGGGAAGTCTAGGCTAGCACTCACACATAGTAGGTGCTTGATTAGTGTCGAATTTGTTGCATTGGACTGGATCATTAGACCTTGGACAGCGTATGTATGCTGCATGAAGCCTGTGCTTTCAAATCCAATAAGACTAGTGAAAGACAGAGGTCACTCTGACTTTTTTCTGAGTACTCTCCAAGAAATTCCCCTTTTCCCTTAAACCCCAGCCCCTTTTCCTTTTCCAAAGGGGCATTTGAAGTTTTAATGCTAATTGATTTTTATTACCTTATTTATTTTCTTAGTTAAAATATGCTCTTAGGAGCCTTAAAAATAATTGCTCTTTCCCAATAAGCTTCTACTTAAGAGGCATTGTCAAAATAGGTCGCTTTCAGTGCTGCTAATGTTGAGACCCCAGCACATTTCCAGCAAATCAAATCAGTTTTTATTTAGTTCAATTTAAGGGACTAGGCGGCTTTGGATGCCCTCTAAATGAATTACAAATTAATTGGCTGAGTGTGCTCAGCGTTCTGTTTATTATTCCTTTCAGACTGGCAGGAATGCACATTAGCTTGCATCGAGGCATTTGGGACAATGGAAAATTATATGAGTATTTAGTCTGGTCATTTTGCTGGGTTATCTGCATCTACCCAGGACCTTGCTACAATTTCTTCGCATTCTCTTTTCTTTTAAGACATCTCAGCTCCCCATCTATTTTGCAATCAGTCTGGTCCAAGTACCTAATGAGATTTTTATGTTATAAATCACTTCAAGAGTTTCTCCTCTTGATTAGAAAAAGTTGGATAGGATATTTTGATTCCCTTATTGGGAAGATGTAATTTAGTACTACTACTTGTAATGAATGTTACTAATCATTAGGTTTTTTTTTTTCAAGGACAGGAAGAAAATAGACTTAGCAGATAATATTGACTAATATGAACAACTGTAACAGTACATTTCTTACAAAGAAATCCACTTTAATTGGAGAGAAAGTGGCTCGGTGAGAGAGTGTTGGCCTTGAAATGAGGCAAGATGTGGGTTCGAATCCTACTTCTGACACTTCCTGGTTGAAGGACCCTGGGCAAGTCACTTCACCTCTGTAAACCTCCCTTTCCTCTGAAAATGAGGGTGATCTCTGTAGTGCCGACCTCCCAGGGTTATTGGAAGAGTCAATTGAGATAATGAATTTTTTAAGCACTTTGCAAGCCTCAAAGCACTAGATAAATGATTAATTACTATTTGATCTAAGTTCATTCTCTGAGTAGTAACTGTGGAATTTAGAGAGTGCTTTCCCCCTACCAAGTGACAAGATTTACTTCCCATAAGACTTTCAGAAGCATACTCCATGTGGTCTCCCCTCATTTACCTGGCCCTTACCTACTGAGATGTTCTAGCTGTCGGAATCATTTTCCCACATTGTCTGTGTGCAGAAGAAGAGCTTTTCAGCCCCTGGCTGGGGTCCAAGAATTCATCCCCTTTGAATGGTCAGCAGGCTAGAGAGGAGCCCAATGGCTCCCACCGCAGGGTATCTTTTCCCTTGAAGCAGTGCCCTCTCTCAGAGGTTTTCAGGATGACTGCCCTGCCCCTTTGCTAATTGGAGTCATCCTGGGCTATTGCAAAAGCATAATTAGGAATCGGCGGCCTAGCAAGCAGGTCACTGGACAAACAATTACAGGTCCTGCCTTGTCCAAGCTTTGGCATGGACTCCCAGTGTGACACTAGACAGATCATTTTACTCCTTTTCCCAGTTCCTTCTCTGTGAAATGTGGGTGAGGGTGGGGGTGATGATATAAGTCTTGGAAAGGGAAATGATTTTCCTAAAGTCCCACAAGTAATAAATGGAAAGTCCAGGATTCGAACCCAGGTCATGAAATCATTGCTGTAGAGTTAAAGGAACCTCAGAAGCTGTCTTGTCCAGACCTCTCATTTGAGGAGACTAAGACCCAGACAAGCTAAGTGCCTTAACCATATTCACATAGGTAATATGCAGGAAGGTAAGAGTACTGGAGTCCAGGTCATTCTTTCTTCCTCTTGTATCCCACAGCCTCTGTCTCACTCCTCAATTTGCAAGGGGGCTTCACAGATTGACTGAATGAAAACAATTGCTAAAGCCCTCCTTTAATCACAGAAGCCATGCTCATATTGTTGGAAGGAAGGAGATGGCAAAGGATTTCACCAGTCTAAGCTAGCCTTCTCATTCAGGGGTCTGCTGCCACAGGCAAGTTCTTTCCACACTTTTCCTGTTGGCCTTAAAGAGAGCTCTGAATGGAAGCCCACGGAAGGCAGATTGAGATGAGCTTAGTTTAAAAGCCCTCCCCTTCAGAAGGTTTGGCTGAGGTGACCCCAGCCACATCATGTTAAATGTTGCAGAAAATTTCCATTTCCAAAAATGACTTCCACTGTTATTTCTCAGGGCAGTGGGGTTTCCTGGGAAATCAGAAACTCTCAGTTTGAGCCAGGTTACTTACTACCTGTGTGGCCAGTGCCTTAGCCCCTGTGGGCCTCAGTTTCATCATCTGTAAAATGAGGGGGGCTGGAAGACAGAGCCAGCTAAGGCCCTCTCCAGTTCTGAGTCCTGTGAAGCTCAAAGCCTATCACCACATGTGCTCAGGAAGGCTAGCTGATCCCATTAAACATCAAAGAGATACTCTGACCTGGTCAGCCAGGCACAAATAATCTAGCACATCTCATCCTGGGCAGCCACTCGGTACGATCCTTTCATAACAGGCTTCTAATGAGAACATTCTGTTTTGCAGCTCCAGGACCGCACCCAGTTCAGCGACCGAGATTTAGCCACCCTCAAGAAATACTGGGACAATGGCATGACAAGCTTGGGCTCTGTTTGCAGAGAGAAAATCGAAGCAGTTGCCGCTGAATTAAATGTTGACTGTGAAATAGTCCGGGTAAGACTTGTGATCCTTGTCTGACAGAGGTGGAAGGGGAGTGTGGAAGGATGCCTTTTAAAGTTTCATGAGGTGACCTGAAATAGATGGCACATGGTAGGTACTGCATGGAGGTCAGAGTCTCCAGCTGAAGATCATATTGATCAGCCACAAAGGCCACATTTGACATTCCATTTGCAAGGAGTTTACATACAATTTTAGTGGTGACAATGATGCCAGAAGACCAAGAGGAAGTGGTAGCTGGAAGAAAGTGGCCCAAGTATAATCTTCAGAGAAAGGTTTGAAGCATTTTCTTATAAACACTCAAGGGGAGAAACAGAGTCAGACAGAGAAAGGGAATGACCATGAGGGAAAAGGTCACAGGGCTATCGGGTTTTGAGTTAACATGGACCTTGGAGACCATCTAGTCCAACCCTGTCACTTTGTAGATGAGGAAACTGAGGCTCAAAGACAGGAAGTTACAGAATGGAGTCCTCTGACATTCGATGCAGTGCTCATCCTCCAAGCCTCATCAGAGCCTCCCCAATCTTGTCCTGTCTCATGCCTTGAGACTCTGACAGGGCTGGCGAACAGGGCTGCCTGCAGAAGGCTCACTTATTTCTATTCCTTTGAATCCAGATGGGAATTAACAATAAGAGGGTTGATGGAAACCAGGACAGCTCTAGAGCAGGATTTATGATCCAGTTGGCCTCTTGCTTTCAAAATGCTGCCGAAAACCCATCTCAGCGAAGCAGGAGCATGAGCAATAAAGCCAACCTCTGTCGCTGAGTGGGGGCAAAGGGGCGCCAGAATTTGGAGCTATAGCAGCCAGAGCAATTCAGCAATTCGTCTGATCCCTTTTGCTTTTATTCTTGGACCTGGGCAGCATAGGAAAGGTGAAAGAGCACACAGTAGCATGGTATCTCATATGTGAGAGTGAGTGTAGTGTAGTCGGAAGCTAGTAAGGCCTAAAGAAGCTTTATTTCCACTTTTAATAAGCTACTAAAGCTTGAAACTGCACTAAGACTTTGGGGACACCAGGTGTATACAACATCAAATAGAACAGACAATAAGCTATAAAGTCTAGTTGACCAGCTGGGAACAGTCATCTGCTGTGTGCAGAGCGCTGTGCTGGGCACAGGGGCCAAGCAAAATTTAACTAAGACAGAGCCCTTGTCCACATAGCCTTTATAACCTAGTAGGACAATGAGGTGCTAACACACATGACTGTCCTACCCTATGTCCTACCATAAATGCATTTGGGAATTGAAGAGCCAAGTACTAGGTGAGGTCCAAGGGAGAAAGGAAGGCTTTTCTGTAGATCACAGGATCGGAGATCAGAGCTAGAAGGACCCTTAGACAGACAGTCCGACTCCTCCATTTTGTAGATGTGGAAGTCCAGGAAGACGTGAATGGCCCATGGGCGATTCAGGTAGGAAGTGACCAAGAAAGGATTGGAATCCAGTAGACCCTCCAGGCACAGGAAACAGTGGGGGCCAAGATGTTGACCCAGAGGGTGGGGGGAGGGTGTTAGGAGAACAGACCTTTGTCCAATCTGCTGGAGTGGAAGTTTTCGGAGGGTCGTTGTGGACCAAAAGGCATCCTCTCATGCACCTGCCTGAAGCCTGCTCCTCTTTATAGCACTCGGCAGCATGACCTCCAAGGTACTGTGGGAGGCAGGCCCAGTCCCAGAAGGCCACTTGAGATGAGCACAGCAGAAAAGTCATGTCAACAGCTAACTAGAGTAGACCACACCCTCCTGAAGACGCTGATAGGTGCTAGTGTCAATGGAGGAAAGAGATAAATAGTTCTGTGTTGGGAAGAAATGGAAGCAACTCCCCACTTCCACAGGTCTCCCAGCTGCCGGTCACTTGGCTAGCTTAGTTCTCCTCAGCTCAAGTGGACTATGGCAAGTAGGGACCAATGGAGCATCTGGACTAACTTCAGCATTTAGCAGAGGAAGAAGCTGAGGCCCAGAGGGATGTAGTCACTTTCCCAAAGCATGTGGCCCTTCACAGAGGCTCCTCTGATTTACAATCCAGTGCTCTTCGAGGAAAGACTGGATGATCAATCAATCAATAAGCATTTATTAATCTCCCACTATGTGCTAAATGCCGAGGATACAAATAGAAAGAATAGAACAATCCTAGCTTTCAAGGAGGAACTTCAATTTCTCAACCTCCTCACCTCCCCCTCCTGCTTTCCCTGGCTTCCTTGAAGTTTCACCTAAAACCCCACCTTCTACTGGAGACCTTTGGATTCAAGAGGTAATAGGGAGCCACTAAAGTTGATATGGGGTGGGGGAAAGACAGGGTGACATGGTCAGATCTAGGTTTGAGGAAAATCACTTTGGCAGCTGTGTGGAGAGCCGGGAGAGGGGTAAGGCAGGGAGATCATCTGGAGGCCACTGCAGTACTCGAGGCTTGAACAAAGATGGTGGCCATGTGAGTAGAGAGAAGCAGTTGAATGTGAGCCATGTTGTGGACTGCCTGTCAGGTATGTTGTAGGGGGCCTTGGGTTCAGGTCCTGGTGGAACTGGAGGCCCATTGAAGTCCCTTCTAACTCTGTGCTGCCACATCAGGAAAAGCAAGACCAGGGAGGCAGCTGCCCATGGGCAGGGAAGGAACCAGGAAAGGAAGTATTCTTGCTTTCCTCCCCAGTGAGAGAGGCCTTGGTCCTGGATTGCCTTGAAGGGTCATCCCCTTCCCTTTTATTAGGCTGGCAGCAGATGTGAGGTTGGCATTGCCTGTGCCATACCTGCTGGGGGCAACCACTTCCCTAGTTTCTCCCCACCCCTGCATAAAACTGGCTCAAGACCACAGTACATTTCCTTGTAGCTGAGCTGAGTGGATCATGTGTTCTTTGGAATAGTAGACACCAGTTAACTCAGTGGGTCTGCTCTGTGCCTAGGCTGGTACTAAAGTGTACATGATCCAGAAGTGGCCAGAATGTACAGTTCCTGCCCCCTTAGGAGCTTACAATCAAGTTGAGGAGATGGGGCCAAGCCTCTTGAAATGGCAAAGCAGCAGTAGAAGGGAGTGTGTGCATAACACATTGTGAGGTATAGGGATTCAGAGAAGGAAGAAATCATTGGGAGCAGGAATGGGCCTAGTTGGGGCATAGGTGAGAACTGAGTAGGCCTTAAGCTGACTGTGTAAGAGATGAGTCTTTTTCAATCCTTCCACTGAACAGCACTCCATAAAAGGCAAATTATGGCTCTTGATTTTCCCCCTCTGTGCCATGTGGCCATGGCTACCTGGTAGTTCTGAAAAAAGATCTCTGATGTTTCCATGCACTGCAGGCTTAGCATGAATCACTGGTGCCCTATGGCCTCTTGGGAAGCTCATGTGCTCTTGGGCCTAGCATGCAGAAGTCAGGAGGTGATGGTCTCATTCCACTCTGCTCTGGTCAGACATGTCTGGAATGTCTCATTCAGTCTCAGTTCTAGGCACAAGTGAGGAACTGGAAAGTGTTCAGAAGGTGGCAACCAGGATGCTAAAGTCCTTAGCCTCATGCCATAAGAGGTTCTTGTGAAGGAACTAGGGAGATTTAGCCCAGATAAGAGAAAAGCTGGGGGCAGGATACATGATAGCTGTTGTCAGCTGCAGAGCTATTAGGACTGTTCCCCTTTGTCTCAGGGCATTCTCTAGGAATGATGAGTAGAAGTTACAAAGAGATAAATTGAGGTAAGGGAAAACTTTCTAAGAATGAGAGTGGTCCCAACGTGAAACGAACACCACAGAGGGGTAGTGATCCAACCCACCCCAGAGATCTTCAGGCCAAGGCTGGGTGACCACTGGTTCTTGTTCAGGTACACAGGTAGAATGGGTGGGCCTCTGAGGGCCCATTTAGTTCTGGACTTCTCAGATCTCCTCCCTGAAGGTGTTCCCTCTAATGAGGCACTTGTTGACAGAATTCAGAGGCTGAGCAAGTTTACTCCACATTCTCCAGCCCCTTCTCTCCTAGAAGGAGGACTTGAAGCATCTTCTGACTTGACTTCTGGAAGCATCAATGAAGCTAGGGAATCTGCAGCCTCTCCCACAGTGTGGGGCCCAGTGGACTTCCAGAGGAAATGGGTTCTCTTAAGAGAACTTAGAGGGCAAAGGTGACCTGCTCTGTAATGCACTAAATAGCGTCATTCCTCCCAAAACACCCTTTGAGCTCCTCACCAGGCCACACTCAGAATAGACACTTAATAAAATGCTCCTTGATTGATTGATTTTAAGATATCCACAGAAACATCAAGCTGATTTTTTTTTCAGCTGTGCGTAAGTGAAATGAACTACTTGTACCTCACTCTGGGGTCTTTGGCTCGCGTTTGGTGGGAACGGGGGAAGAATTAACAGAGCTTGATTTTTTTTTTCTATTTTGCCTCTTGACCTTTGTCTCTAAAGGGTCTAAGGGGGAAGTGTCCAGACCTTTTTCTCCTGGCCTTGTGTGTTATTTTCATTTGGTTCTTTGTTGAGCCCTTTAATGGTTCTCATCAGCAGGTCCATATTGAGCACCTATTGTATGCAGGGTGCTGAGCAGTATGCTAGGGACCCAAAGGTCTCTTATGGCACTCATAGTTTAGCAGAGGAGCTCTCCCATGTGGGTCAGGGTCAGAGTAGATCGGTATCCAAATACACCCTCATACACCCAAGCACTTGAATGATGAGCATATGCTTGAATGTTGGCAAAACACTGTCAAAGTGATTTTTTCCGGATTGAAATAAACTTCTTGGAAAGCAGATTTGTTTTTCATTGTTTTGCATGGTGTTTACTTTCAGAGTAGCAGGATTTATTTGAAATCTCTTTAAAAAGGAGAGTAGCTTTCTGCTTGTAATACAGCTTTACTTTGGCTTTAAGTTAGATATATTCCTGAAAAGTTATGCTCAAAGTGCATGCAGCAATCTCTGTTATCTGGCCTTAGTGACTAGGAGCTGGAAAGATGCTGAGGGATCATCCGGTCTAATCCTTGCCTGTTATGTACGGATGAGGAAACCAAGGCCCAGGGACTTGCACTGATTTGCCCAACAACAGGCAGCTAGCTGGGGGCAGAGTGAGGACTAAAGTTTTGAGTAGCCTGATTCCCAGGCCACAGTCCTTTCAACTGCTCTTGGTATAAGGTTCTCACCAGGGAAAGAGCACCAAAGGTTGAGTAGCCTGCCCAGCATTTTCAGATGATTGGGGGAGTGGGGGAGGGGTCAATGGGCTGCAATATAACTCACTAAGTTAATCAGCCTGCAAGGTTTGTGTATAATATGGGATGGCAAGGGATCTGGGAACCATCTTGTCTGAGAACAGTTGAAGGAACTGGGAGTGTCTGGCTTAGAAAAGAGACAAGTTAGGATGTATTTGCCATCTTCAAATGCTTGAAGGATTCACATATAAAAGAGAGTGGGCTTATTTTCTTTTGTTCCAGAAGGCAAAGGTAGGACTGAGGGATATGGAGAAGTCTGGCTTGGTTCATTATAAGAAAGAAATTTCTGATAGAACTGTTCAACAATGGAATGGACTACCTTGCAAAGTAGGGAGCCCTCTATCACTGGCAGTGTTCGAGCAAAGAAAAGAAGGTGATCTTTTCAGTGTAGACATAGAAGGAATTCTAACTTGGAGTGGGATGGTAGACTAGGTGACCTCTGAGGTCCTTTCTAGCCCAATGATTGGGTGATCCTGTAATACTGCATAAGACAACTTTGATTATATCTGTTTATAGAATCATTATTTCCCCAGTGCCTTCTATTATAATTTGAAAGTTATGTTTCCACAGAAGAAAACTTAGCTCCCACATGTAATAAAAATGACATGAAGCCTAATATTCATTTCATGGAATATTTTGCCTTTTGTCCACACGCAGCTGATGCATACACACCCCTCAGAAAAATTGAGTTGGGGAACATCTTGGACTTGTGAGCCTCAGGACGCTTTTTCTTTCCTACCTTTTAGCTCCTTCCCACCCAGTATGATCGACCCAAATAAGCTTAGGAATCTCTTCGAGAGACCATACCTTCCCTCTCCTGTCCCTGCCTTGGTTTTGCCTGGGTATCCATGGGTCATATCATAAAAGAAAAGGAAACTTTTTTGGTTATTCCTTAATAAACATCAATATTCAGTTAGGAAATACAGGAAGCACGTGACAATTTAATGGGGTTGTGGTAAGAAGTTCCAGCTTCTAAGTTTTCTGAAGTGTAACAGTACTTTTTCAGAGAGACAATGTAATGGGGAATTTAAATGGAATTCTACTGTTTAAATGAGTATTTCTCCTAGGGGAGAAGTTAGCAAAGCCAGGAAAATTAATATACATAAATATTTTTCTTTCCTACGGGGTAAATTTCACTTGGGACTTCACAAAAACAATCCATGTGTTTCCGAGTGTATATTTAGTATTGAATACTGAATACATTCGAGAGCCTACATTTCCTGAATTTGAAGGGAAAATACACAGACAAAAATGAAAATGAATATGTCTTCCTGGTCTTAGTCTTTGGTTTTTCTTATGTTGTATTAGTTTTGTCCCCAAAATAGTGCAAATAGAAGAGTCATTGTATTGAGAATGGGGAATGGTGTGATATAACGGCAAAGACCCTAACTTGGTGGGAGACCTGGGGACCAAGTTGGGCTATAAATGAACTATGTGACCTAGGGCTGGCCATATCTGCTCTGGAGAACCTTTCTGCATCTATAAAATTGCAGAGGATGGTCTTAGAGGACATCCAAGAATCTTGAAGCTGGGAGGGATATCCAGTTTTAACGATGGAGGTCATTTCCTCCACAGTGATGGCCCTCCAGAAAGCCTACTTGATATGAGCCATTTAACTGTATTCCAATCAGAGCAGGAAATCATTGCATTGCATTGATGAGTTTTCTGTACTATTTCAGAGATATCTTTACAAGGGGGGGAAAAAAAGAAACAATAATTCAACTTGAATTTTGTGGAATAATATTGACCAGACCGGTGAGGCCACAAATCCTAGCCACAAAAACGAGCTTTGTGTAAATTATGTGAGGAACTTGAGATGCAGATTAGTTATCAATCCAATAAACCTGGCTTTGAAGCTACTCAGAGCACTGAGCTGATAGGGAAAGGACGAAAGTCAATAAGGCAGATTTTCACCTAGGAAAAGCAAGATTGGAAATGGGACATAAGCTTTAGTTATAGCTACATGCCCAGTTCCTTTGGGAACCCAACCAATCTGTTTTTCTTTTGAAAGATGTGGCGGATTATTTTCTCTGGGAAAAAAAAGTAATGAACTCCATGTTGCTTGGCATTGTGGGTGTTTTAAATAAATATGATCTTGCAGCTAAGCTGTTTTGAAGTGAGCATATCGTCATTTTTGCTTATACTTCATTGACTCACAGTAAAACAACAACCAAAATCTTTCTCAGGATGGTTGTGAGAAAAACTCTTTGTGAACTGCCAAGTGTTATTTAAAGGTGAATAGAGCTGGCCGTTATTCAGTGTATTTTGCCTTTTTATGTTTCTCATTTAAATAAAAAGTCTACTCTGTTTTACTCAGAGCCTTTCCTTTCTTTTCATGCTCAGAACTAATGAAGTTTCTATATGTTCAAAAGTTTCCATTGTATCTCCCTTATAAAGACTTGGATTGGGAATCGGAGAAGAAAATATCGTTTAATGGGGATTGAAGTTCCACCTCCCAGAGGCGGCCCCGCTGACTTCTCAGAGCAGCCGGAGTCGGGCCCTTTGTCTGCACTAGCATCAGGAGAGGAAGCTGGGCCTGAGGTAGTGGAGGATAACGACAGAAATGATGAAGTATCCATCTGTTTATCTGAAGGAAGCTCTCAAGGTACTATGCTCACTGCATCTCCTAATAAATAGCCTTGACAAAGGGCTGCTTTTCAGTGCTTATTTGACTTGGTTTTCAGCCTTTGCACTTAAGGTCCATACATTTTGTTAAGCATTTAAACAGAAATTGATTTTTTTAAATGTCTCTTCTTAAATGTCCTTCTATATTAGGCCACAAGAAGGAATATATTTTCATCTGAACTTAGCCCAAATTTGGAATCTCTGCCTCTTGCCACAGGCTTTATCCCAGAACTAAGAAAATATTTGTTTTGATTCTTTTTGGATATGTGATCACGTATATGGCATCAAAAACCCACCATCCTAAAAGCTAGTAATGGTATCATGGAAAGAGCCCTGCCCTGGGTCCCTGATCCTATGACCAGCAGGACCATTGAATAAAGAGTCAAAAAATTTAAATATCCCTGGAATATTTGTTTCATTTTGTTTCAAACAGAAAAAAAGAGCTCTGTTCTGATAACCTTTCGAGGCATAAAGAACCCCAGAAGATGTACTGAGTGTACCAAAAGTCCTAACACAATACTAAACTATTAAAGCTTAATATTATTGCACTGAACATTTGGAGACACCCTATATTTTCTCCTGTGTATAGAGGTACTCCTTGCTTCCTTCTAGCACTTTCTCATCTACTACCCCCACTTGGTACCAGCACCTACCGGCCTCTTCTAAAGTCTGTCATCTGACTCTCCCACCCTCTCCTGATCTTTGTTGCTGTCATTTACCTAATTACTGTCCGACCTTTTGCTATGATTTTGGCATCTGGATCACAGTCTTGCTAGCCACCCCCTCCCTGGCCATCCCCCTCAGAGATTTAGCTAGCCACACTCCTGGCCCCTTGAATACCCCATCTTCATTCTTTCTTTCTTTCTTTTTTTTTTTTTTTGCTTTTTGGAGGGCAGTTGGGGCCAAGTAACTTGTCCAAGGTCACACGGCTAATTTTTTTTGGGTGTGTTAAGTGTCCAAGGCTGGATTTGAACTCAGGTACTCCTGACTCCAGGGCTGGTGCTCCACTCACTGTGCCACCTAGCCACCCATCTTCATTCTTTCTTGACCTTCATTCTTTCTATCTATGACCTCTTTCTCCACTGGACTTCCACCACCCAATAGGATGGCCATACCTTAGGCTTCACTATGCCTTGGAAATGCACAACCTTTAAGGCACCATGGAGTAGTAGATAGAATGCCAGACTTGGAGTCAGAGAGACTCAGATTCAAATCCCATGTCAGACATTTACTAGCTGGGCCATCCTGGCAAGTCATTTAGCTTCTTTTTGTCTCTATTTATTCATCTACAAAATGTAGAGATTGGACTTGATGGTCTCTTAAGTCCTCTCACAGATCCTAAGTTCTGAAATGCCAAGCCCTTACCACAGTCTCCTCTTCCTCAATGTTCCTCACTCCTTTACTCCTTCCATGCCTGTTCCTTGACCTCTGACCTTTTGATTCTTACCAGCTCTCCCTCTCTATTAAACCAGGTCTGCCTTACTTTCCTTTCTAACCAGTCTTGACCTTATGATTGGTCACCTTGACATGCTCCCTCCTCCAGACCTAAATTCATTGTCCCCTGGACCTTTTAATATTTGTGCCATGCTACCCCTCAGTCCAGGGATTCTGCTATCTGCCTCCTCTGTTCCTATTTCCTGAGGTGCCAAAAACTGCTGGAAGAAATACAGAAGTCTCCAGAACTGGGGTCAGTATAAATTTGTGCTCCCTGGACCCTCCCTGCTAGACAGAAATACCTTACTTGGTTCCCAAGGATGGCTTTAGAGCCCTTGGGCTTCCCCTCTTATTGCTAACCTCCTCTATCCCCTATCCCTTCACTATCAGCACAATGTAACCTTGCCTTCTACTCTACTGAAACTATTGAGATACCTGTGATACCCATGATACCCATAAACACGTATTCAGTTGCACCCATCTAATCCTCTCAGGATCTTCTCTTATCCTTTCTTCCTTCTCTGCTCTCTCAGAAGCAGAAGTGGCCTTCTTCTCACTAAAAGGAGCCCCACTGCTAAGACCCTAGAGCAGTGGTTCTCAACCTTCCTAATGCTGTGGCCCTTTAATACAGTTCCTCATGTTGTAGTGACCCCCAACCATAAAATTATTTTTGTTGCTACTTCATAACTGTAATTTTGCTACTGTTATGAATCTGACTGATATGCAGGATGTATTTTCATTGTTACAAACTGAACATAACCCACAGGTTGAGAACCGCTGCCCTAGAGCCTAGTCCTTCCCTTCTCTTTGGGGAGCCTCCTGTCTTCTGCAGTCTGCTATCTTCCACACGGGTCTTTTCCCCCTTAGACTATAAACAAATTTTGTTCTTTATCCCTTAAAAATGACAGCACCAATAACAATAACCAGCTAAGCCCCCTTCCTTTGATCCCAGCGCCTTTTCAAGCTATCATCCCATCTCTCTCCTCCTTTCACTGTCAGACTCCCAGAAGGAACAAGTCAAACTGCTTCCACCCCACACATTACTCAGCCTACCTCAACTGCTAGTTTCTGACCCTTCTACTATAAAGAAACAGTTCTCTACAAGGTCATTGCTAAATCCAGCACTTGGTTGTTTGGTGCTTGGGTTTTGGAGGAGGGTGAGGAGGTTGACTTGTCTGTCCTTTTCCTCTGTACAGCCTTGTCCTCTGTGACATTGTATTGATAAAGCACCATTCTTATGTATCTGTTACTTCAGTAATAAACACAGATAAAAGAACTAAGAGAAACTGAGGCAGAGAGTTAGTGACAGTGGTTGACTCAGAAACAGAACTCATATGACATCTCATTTGCAGTCTAAGTCTTGATCCATTAGATGAGCTTTGGAACCAAAATGTGGCTTGTAAACCCTTGGTCATTTTCCTACTGTTTAGAGTAACTCATAAGGCAAAGTCCAATAGTATCAGAGGTAGTACATGGAAACCTGTCCACGTAAGTCATTGGACTTAGGAGGATGGGAAGCGAGGTCTGACAACTCTCTTTTATAAGGGAAGAAGAAATATTAGGGACCAGAGAGAGACCAGGAAAACCAAGAAACACAGTAGGTTGTCATGGTCTCTGCTCCCCAGCCCTTTCCAGATCAAAAGAAAAATCTTCACTGGAAAAAAGTGAAAGTTGGTTTGAAAGTTGCAAATGGACCACAGCTTCTCCATTGGCATCCTTTATCACTGAATAGTGTGTTCTCTTAGACAGCTGGCATGGTAATCAAGACCTAATGAGAGAAAGGGGAGAGAGGATTTAATGCCCGCTGCAGAGAACACTTGATGAAAAGTGAGATTGCCTCCAATTCCTCTCAGTGGCTTATTTTTCACAGCTGCATGGAAACCTTTTTATTCTCCTCAGAAATTGCAACAGAAAAGCATAAAAGCATTTCCCAGGCTGAAAGGAGCCTTGTGCGGAGAGCTGACCCCTGGTTCCAGCCTATTCTCTTGCTCATTTTGTTCAGAGAGAATGCTAATCTGATTGGTTTGAATGTCGCGATTAAGTGCGATTATGTCATCTGGTCTGGCCTAATATTATCTAACCTCAAAAGAAACGGAGCTCTCCCAGGCTAACCAGCTCTCATTCTCAGGGCTTGAACATTTCAATGAGCAAATGACGTTAGCTGACATTTATATCATGTTTTAAGGCTTCCAAAGTCCTGGCCACATGACCTCGCTGGACCCTTCCCTTCTCCCCTGTTATTATTAGCTGAATTTTCCAGATGGGGAAACTGAGGCTCGCAGAGAAAACGCAGCAGTGGACACATAGCTAGTCAAGTATTGGAAGCAGGATTCAAAGCCAGGTCTCTCCTGATGCTTCTTCTTCTACCACACTGCCTCTTGAGGTTCATTGTCAAGTCTTTCCTGGAGGCTAGTAGTTTTTCCTCTAGATACCAGGTTTATGATTTGATTCGCTGCCTTTGCTGAGTGGCGAAAAACTAAACAAACTGAAAGGAATCCAGAGTTGTGGCCACTGGACCAAGTGGATGCCATTCAGACATCAGGGGAGGGCTCGCTCACCAGAACGGATGTCAAAGCTGAAAACAAGCTCCTTTTGTATCTCCCCAGGGTGTACTATGATAGTCTGGGATTCGAGGAAAGCCTGATCAGGAGGGATCCAGAGGTAGAAAGAAAAGGGCAAAATGAGAACTTAGCCCAAGTCAGTTCTTGGTTCATTGCCAAGGTGGGAGGGGGGTTTGGGGGAAGCTGGAAGGGACCTTCGGAGATCACCTCAGGACTAAGCCCTGAGAAGGGAAGCAACAAAAACGATCACTTTCTTAAGGGGCAGAACCTCAGGCTCCCAATTTCTGGCTTAGGAAGGAAGATTAGAAGCAAATAAGAATTTATGAAGTCCCTACTATGTGTCAGGCACTGGGCTAAGCTCCTTACAAACATTATCTCACTTGATCTGAACAACTAGCTTGGGAGACAGGTGCTGTTATGATCCCCCATTATACAGTCAAAGAAACAGAGGCAATCTGGTTAGCAAATGTCTGAGGCCAGATTTGAGCTGCGGCCTTCCTCACTCCAGGCAGGAGACAGCAGCCACAGGCTGAGATTTCTCCAGCTGTACTTTTCTGTTCTCTCAGGGAATGAAAAATATATGGGGTTTTGACTTTTAAGGTTTGTCTATTTGATGGATAAGAGCCTAAGCACCAAGGGACTAGATATTGTCTTTAGGAAACAAAAATCTCCTCAAAGTTTTCACTTTTGCACCAGCAAATACAATGAACTTTTCCACTTTAACTTCACCTCTGGGCAGAGGTGCTACATCAGCAGCCCTTGCTCAGATGGGCTATTTTGATCTCCTTGGAAGAAAAGGACTCAATGCACATAATTAGTCTCTCTGTGTCCCGGTTTTCCCATCTCTACAATGGGGATAATATTTCATCAAATAATTGCTTCTAGTAATACCCCCAAATAACTACCAGCTAAAGTTCTAGGTAAATAATTAATAAGATGTGGTTCCACTTCTTACCCTGAAGGAATGATTAGTGAATGTCCTTGGGTCTTAGAACTGTGATTTCTCCAATTACCCACCTGGTCTTCACTATCACGACTCTTCTCTTTAGGGACCTGCCTCATATATTAACACACTTCATACTCTAAAAGTCTTAAAAATCAGAAGAGGTGGTTCACATTCCCAAGACAGAAAACCCAGCCAGTTTCTGATCTATGCAGGTGTTCTTCAGGCAGATTCCTTGTTTGCTGAATTTCTATACAGTGAATCCTAATGTTCTCTTGACTCCTCTTAGAAAAGAGGAGATGTGTTCTTCGGGGGCCAAGAAATGATCTCTATATCTAGTAAAATCATGCCGAAAATCGGAGGAAAAAAACCTTTTAGAATCACCTGCTCTTTAAAAAGAATAACCTTCTATTAAAACATTGATGATTCTTTCCATAGTTCTGGCTCTTCATCTCCCTGCTAGGGAATACTGTACTTTCCACGTCTCATCCCTTCTCTTTTCCAATTTTGTCCCTTCCCCTTCTTCTTTCTCTTTCCCTCCCTCAGAAATGTGTAGAGGAGGCATGGTGAGAAGTGATGGGGAGCCCACTATGATCGCTCTGTTTGGCCCCCGGCCTCAAGCCCTGGCTCAGGTAACAACCCAGGCTCATATAACTTAGGTATAAGTATAATTTAGGTTAAAGGGTCCTTAAAGATCATCTAGTGCCACCCTGTCAGTTTACAGATGAGGAAACTGAGGCTCAGGGAGATTAAATGACTTTGACAAAATGACCCAGGTAAAAACCAAATAGCAAAGCTAGGATTCTAATTCTGGTCTTTGGACTCTACATCCTGTATTCTTTCCACTAGACAATGCTCTCCATCGGTTGGTCAAGTCCCTTAGGCTTGTTTCATGGAGAGACAAGCTTCAAAGGCTTATGTTTCATGGAGAGAAAAATGAGTATGGTTGCCAAGAGAGCTTTAGAAGCCTTCCAGCTACCATACTGAGCAACGTGACCGGAGAACTGTCCCGGGCAGCACCTCGGGCAGTAAATTCTGTCAGAATGCCCCTTTTGAACTGTACCTGTTATTCTCATGAAAGAGCTCTGTAGCCGGTTGCCTAGATGGAGCAGAATGCTTCTGTCTAGTGGGTTCTCTGGAATTTGACTAAGCAATAACTGTGTATTTGCTTATCTTCCCTTTAGTAAAGTTACTTACTTTCTAAATACCAAGACATGAAAAATGTGGTTTTGTGACATTTTTGCTTGTGTTGAGCTGCTTCTAAACAGTCAGTACCATCACTTTCTGCGATGCATCTCTTTTCCTCTCATACCTTTCTAATTTTGAAATCTTCTGATGGCTTTTACACACCACTTCCAGAATGGGAAAAATCAGGCAGGAAAAGTTTCTAGTGAAGGCATGTTGATGCACAAAGTTATGAGAAAATGAGAGAGACACAAGAAAGACCTCCAGAAACACTACATGTAAAATCACTGATGAGGAAAGGCCACCACAGGGGGATACTGGCTGCTAAGTCTGATGCCACCTTGCCCGTCCTTACTTCTCATAAGGTTACTGATGAAATATGCTTTGAAATGTCAAAATTAGTAACAACACAAGTTTCTTCTTCTTCAAAAATGGTCTTACTTTCACTGACATGTTGAACTGATGTTAAAAGTCTGTTAAAAGCTCTCTAAATACTTTGTACTCCCATCCATTAAGCTTTGGGATTACTCTTTCACCTGTTTCTCCATTACTGGAAGTCATACATGGGCTTGAAAAAACAACTTAAGAGAGCTGACAAATATTTTGCTGCTAATTAGCAAAGGTAATGTAATATCTCACTCTGAAGAAATAGAAATACCTTACTTTCATCCAGGTAAGCCCTATGACCTCAGCTCAAGACTTATTCTGAGGTAGTAGTTCTCAAAGTGTGGTCTAGAACCCCTTTAGGTATCTTTTTAGTGGGTGTACAAGGCCAAAATTTATTTTCATACTAATATCTAGATGTTTTCATTTCTAATAGGTTAAATGACAATAGAGATGACCCACATGAACAAAAGTTCTTGGTTGAGAGGTCCTCAACAATTTTTAGGAGTGTTGAGTCAATAAGGTTGAGAACTATTGTTCTAAGGCCTTGCTTGCCATAGAAGTGATTGTGTGTTTTGGAAGATTATGTGGGTGGAGCACTACTAGCTCTGCCCAGTCTGAGTCAAGGAAATGGATGGTACATGTGTTGCCCAAGAACTAGCTCTGTAGAGTTTAGAAGGGTTTCTCATCAGAAGTCTGATTAATAGGTGAAACTATTTTTCAGCTCTTGTGATTCACAAAGATCCTTTGCTCAGGTGTGGAAGAGCTTTGAGCCACACTGGCACAGGAAATGCCTACATTGATGACATCTGGGTTCCTTGAAGTCTTGGCACAAGCATGTATAGAGAGAGTTCTGTGCCATGTGCTGGGAGAGATCAGGGACTTCCTCAATGGGGATACTCCATCCAATGGAGAAAACTCTCTCAGTTTTCAAACTAGTACCACTCTCCCCCTCCCTCCCACCCCAAGGACCTTTCCCCCTTCAGCTTCACCTCTGAGTAGAGATGCCTGATCAGCAGCCCTTATTTGTAATGGGCTATTTTAACCAACTAGGAAGAACAGGACTCAATCAATGTAATTAGGCTTCCTTTGTCCTACTTTTCTCATTTGTACAATGGAGACAACATTTCATCAAAAAAATTGCTTTTTTTTAATACTCCTGAGAGAAAGAGTTTGGCATTTTAGATAGGGAGTCATACTTTGAGACTGAAAGGCTTGGGTTTAAGTCCTATACTAGCTGTGTGACCCTGCCTAAGTCCCTTAAACTTTCTTTGCTCTAGGCAACTCTCCAAGATTGTAATTTACAGACAAGTTGCTGAGCTATGTTAGCGGATTGATTTTCTACTCTTACAGTTCTCCATCTTGATGAAATCCTGGTTCTGGGTCCCTCCAAAAATAGAAAATGCCCCTAAAGAGCTAAGACTCTATGCAAGTGCTAGATAAATAATTCCTAAGATTTAGTTTCACTTTGTAGCCTTAAGAAACAATAGGTGAATGTCTTTTGGAGAACAAATGGCCAGTGGAAGGCTAGCCCCACATGATGAAACCAAAGGCCTTGAAAATGTTGACCAGATCCCCAGACCATCATGCTCTAGAAACACTCTAGCAATTTTGCTGTTCTTTTTTTGTAGAGGGGCTAATGGAGGCCCCACGTAGTATCAATGTCACTCCCCTGTGGGTCAGCACTCTCATCCCTGATTTGGGCGCTGTGTGTTGCTCCCTGGCCATGTCTCTCAAAGTACTTTTCTAAGACACACAATATCTTGTCACCCTGGAGGAGTATCGTGAATGAAACTTTGAGAATAACAACCAATGGTGGGTTGTTGTTGTTTTTTTTATATTTCCATAGAAGAGCCCAGTGAAGCAGTTCCAAATGAAGCAAGTAGGCACAAGGAAGAAGATCCCAGCACAGTGTCCACAGACAACGTGGTATGTACTCTTTGAAATGCCCTTGGAACCAAGTGACAGGCTCATAAAAGGACAGACATTTCCAGTCAGTGACAATGTTAGCATTGTTAGAAAGGGAAGTTTTTTTATGTTGTCATTTCTGTCCCGGAAATTATTCTTTTCAGAGAGTCACAAATGTAAATAGCTAATGAATGCTTGGTATTCATACAGCATTTTACACCTAAGAAATCGTTTTTCTTCAGCACCCTTGGAAAGCAGCAGAATTCTCCTCTTTGGACAGATGGTAGGATTAAAACGGAATTAAGCCCAAGAACATGAAGGAAGCCATTGTTAGTGCTCGGACTCGTATTCAGGCCTTTCTGGCTTGGAGTTCTCTATTGCAGACCACACCTCTGCCTCTGAATCATATCAGTTCTTAGAGTAGCTTCAGCATTTGGTGTATTTGAAACTTCCTCATCTTTCTGAGGGAAGTGGGACCTCTTTTACAGCCCAGTAAAGTTTGAAATTATGAAAAAAAGAAAGCATTGAAGGCAGACAAACAAGAATCTGTGTACATCTATATATGTGTAAATTGAACCAGCTTTTGAAATATATATGTGTGTGTGTATATGTGTGTGTGTGTGTGTATGTATGTATGTGTGTGTATATATATATATACACATAGTAGTCTTTGTTGTTGTTGTTGGGGGAAATGGAGTGAGGAGAGGCAGGTCCAGAGCTGTGATTTCACTGGGATGGACAATTTCTGGTGTGGGAATGCTTCCCACCAACGAGGCTCTTCAATTCATCCATGATTTAGAGCATACTGAGAGTTTAAGTGATTGCCCAGCATCACATAGTCAGTGTATGTATGTCAGAGGATGAACTTGAGCCTAAGTCTTATGAGTTCCAAGACCAGCCCACTATCCACTATGCCCATCTTATACCTTAAACCCAGAATCAGGATAACTCATTTACATTAGCTCTTTATAGCTACAAAGTATAATGCGTACATTATCTTGAATTAGATTGTCGTCACAATGACCCTATCAAGTCATTGTGACATTTAAATATTAGTCAATTTAAATTAAATTAAACTAATTTAATTAATTTAAATTAATTAAATTTAATTTAAATTAAACAAGTCTTTTAAATATTAGTATTCCCATTTTATAGGTGAAGAAACCAAGGCTTAGAAAAGTTGTGATTTGTCGGAGTTTGACACCCAGTAAATGGCAGGATCATGGGGCAGAGTTTGCCCAAATCCTGTCCTAGGCAAGAATGTTAACATTGTTTTAATGTCTCTATCTCTGATGCTGTCGAGACATTCGGCACTTAGTACAGTGCCTGGCACTTAATAAATGTTGATTGATTGATTCAAATTTCAGGACCAATTTTAAACTAAGGCACATTAGAAAAGAGCCCTATGCATTTGGTTTGGTTCCATTAAATCAGCATTTGGTTTTTGTGCTCAACCTTTAAAAATATGACTCCCAAGGCTGATTTTCTAATGCATATGACATTGCTCCCTAGACTTACCCTGATCCCCATTTGTGAATTTTCACCATTAGAATGTTACAATGGGTAATAATAATATGTTGTTCATTTCCACAGCTCAAGGCTAAAATGGACTGGGTTCAATCTTGATGACCTCTATTTAATAAAAACTCATGTATTCCCCCAGTTTCCCTTGGGAATGTCAAAATTTGTCTCTTGCCTTGGTCTTTGTGAAAAAGAAAAATGGACTTTAGCTCCCAGTCAAGTGCTCAGGCTAGTAAAACATCATACATGGAACACATTTTATTTAACCTAACAGAAAATGTAAAGAACTCATAATTTAGTCTATAAACCTTCAAATCCAGTTCCTTTCCCTTGCTGGTTTTCCTCCACTTTACCAAAAGACCTAAATAGTCCTCCTGACTTATAGTGTTACCCTGGATGGGACAGGGTCACTCTCGCACACATAAACATATATAATGCACATATGCTTGAAATTGCTAGAGAGTCAAGCAATTCCTCCTGGATCATGTTAAGTTCAGAATCTTCACTCTACTTCCCCCCATTTAAGAATTTTCAGTCCCTGTAAATTACGTCAGTCACATTGTTCTGTAACCCCAATCTTGAGAAGGTGCTATGTGTTATTTCACATGATTTATACAGATCTCCTAAATGCTTTCCCCAGCACCTTTTGTGGGGTTTGTTGTTGTTGTTGTTGTTTCAGTCATGTCCAACTCTCCACGGCCCCATTTGGGGTTTTCTTGGCAAAGATCCTGGAGTGTTTGCCATTTCTTTCTCTAGCTCATTTTACAGATGTGGAAACTGAGGCAAACAGGGCTAAGTGACTTGCCCAAGATCACATGGCCAGAAGTGTCTGAGGCCAGATTTGAACTCAGGAAGATGAGTCTTCAAACCCAGTGCTCTAAGCACTGTGCCACCTAACTACCCCTGTACCCATGTTACACAGAGGCATATATTATCCTTTCCAACTTTCTGCTTTTATATCACAAAGGGGCTTCCAAACTAAGCTGTTAACAATTAGTAAGACCTATGTGTGAACAGGTGTTTTCCTCCTTGCTGAAAAGCCCCTCTTCACCCCCATTTTATTTGTAGTAACAGCTCACATTTACATAGTATATAGTTTACTTCTATTTTAGCAAAGCATTAACAAAGCATCTGATGTTATTCTTATGGAAAAAAGATGGAGAGATATGGACTAGACAGCAATACAGTTAGATGTATGTGGAAACCTTGGAATGGCTAGACTCAAAGAATAGTGGTTGATGGTTCAATGTCAGCTTGGCAGGTATCCAGTGGCATGCCCCAAGGATCTGTGTGGTTTAATCTTTTTTATCAATGGCTCAGGTAAAGGCATTTTGGTTTGCTCATCACATTTTCAGATGCCACAAAGATGGTGGGGAGGGAGAGTCAATGTACTGGAGGACAAGGTCAAGATCAGGAGCTAAATATTACATGAACTTCAGTAAGGGTAAATGTAGTCTTACACTTAAGTTCAGTAAACTGGCCTCCCCAGGGAGGGCATGGTTAAATGGCAATTGGTTTGGGAAAAGATCTGGGGGGCTGAGTGGATTGCAGACTTGACAGAAGTCAGCATTGTGTTATGTGGCAACCCCAAAAGCTCATGTAACTTGGGCTTACACTGCAAGAGGCCAAGCATACAGGAGGTGGTGGTTCTTCTACTCTTGCCTGGTTCCACCACTTTGGTAGTATCATATTCACTTCTAGTGCCCCAGTTTAAAAAGGACCTGGCTAAGTTAGAGGGCCTCAAGAAGAGGTAGCCAGGATGGCAGAAGGCCTCAAGCCTGGGTCATACCTATAAAAAAGAGATTGAAAGGACTTGAGTCTTTTCCTCTGGGAAAATTATACCTCTTTTCAAGTGTTTGAAAGGCAGCCCTCACCCCCAGAAAGATTAGGTTTGTTCTGTTTGGCCCCACAAAGCAGAACCAGAGCAGGGTTTGGCTGTTACAAAGCAGTAAATTCAAGCTTGACATCAGGAAAACTTTGGTCCACAAGAACTGTCTAAAAGTGAGAGGAGCTGCCATGGGAAAAGCTAGTGGTCTCTAGGTAGTGGGTACAGTGGTGAGCATGCTAGGCCCAGAGTCAGAAGCCTGGTGTTCAAATGCGCCTCAGATACATCTTAGATTATGTGGGTCCTGGCCAAGTCATTGGACCTCTGACTGCCTCAGTTTCCCAACTGTAAAATGGACATAACAATTGTACTGACCTCCCAGGGCTGTTGTGATGACAAAATAAGATAATATTTGGAAAGTGCTCTGCAAACCTTAAACCTTGATACAAATGCTGTGTCCTCCTCCTGGCCAGTCTTAGAGCGAGGAGAACGTGAATCACCTCATGGCACTATAGCATCATAATGGTTCCTTTTAAGTGTGGGCCCATTCTACTTCTCAAATCATGGGATTCTTTCTCATAATAGAGGCAGATTGTAGTATTGGTATTATTCCTCTTTTCTTTTTTTAATAATTAATTATTTTATTTATTTTTATTTTATTTTATTTTTTATTTATTTATTTTATTTATTTTCTTATTTACATCGTTCATTTCCACAAGATTTTGAGTTACAAATTTTCTCCCCATCTTTCACCAAAGCACAACCCCAAAACAGCGATCCCACTGTACAGCACCGCCCCTGATCTACTCTCTTTTATGTTCTCCTCCAACACCCCTCTAACTTTCTGGTAGGGCAGGGTGGATCTCCCTACTCCAGTGCCTGTATATCTTAATTCCCAGTTGCACGTAGTTAATAATAATAATTATTATATATATCTTTTCTAAGGTGAACATTGGATCAGAGTCAAAGTGATCCTCATTTGAGTTCTGACTGCCATTAGTAGCTGGGTCACCTTGGACATGTCACTCAGTTTCTTTTAGGGAAACAGCATTAGACAGTGGAAAGAGGGCTGGTTTTGTAGTCCAAATGCTTGCATTCAAATCTCTCCTCTGCTACTTCCTAGCTATGTGACCTTGGGCAAGCCACCTAACTCCTTTGGCCTTTAGTTTCATCATCTTCAACATTAAAGGGTTGTGATCAGGTGATGTCTGAGGTCCTTTATAGTATCATCTCAGAGGCTCCACTCTCTCCCCCAAAAATGAAGACAAGAAATTCTTACACTGTTAATCTAACAAGATTATAAGGCTTGACTGAGAAGGCATGTTAGAGCATTCAGTAAACTGAAAAGCATTATGCAAAGGACAGCCTCGTTAATATTTTTATTATTACTTCCACACTTGCAACATTCAAATGTCTAGACAAGGAGGAGAGTTGCAGATTGGATTTCACTGGTGTCAATGCTGGTGGGGGCTAGCACTAGCTGTTTTCCACTGGAATATTACATGCACCAATCCCTAAAGGGGTAACAAAAGGAAAGATGGTTTTGCTTTGTTCTAGGGAAAGTTGTGTTTTTTTTCTCAGGTAGGTAGTAATGATTTTCCCCTGTTATGAATTGTGTTAATAACATTCTTAAATTCCACAGGGCAATCTCCCCCCCCAGCATAAACAGCAGAGCTGTGCTATAGATTTCCGTTACATTGCAAGATGCCAATCGGAGGCTCTTCCCCCTTAAAGAGATGCTTGTTTTCTAGCCAGCACTGTCTCCTCTGCAGCAAACATTTGAAGATAATGAATGAAGTCATGGCATGGGATGACTCACAGTCACTTAGGCACCTAATTTTTCAAGAACAATTGATTTTCAAAGACCAAACTCCAAACTTTCAAAGGTTGCTCGCCTCTGCCTGTACCCTTTTAGTGCCCCCAATTATTTATGGATGACAAATTATCCGGGCTTAGAATGTCTATTTGTGGGCTGAAATCTCTAGGGTGGCCCATGCCCACTCCCTACAGGTTAGGCAGCAGTAACATTTCCCAATTGCTTCTCCCAGAGCCCAATCCAGACCAAAATTTTTTAAAAAGACCAGCTCCAAAGTCCGATGAGAGCCTCCATGATTAAGCCCCAAGTTTATTGTGATTATAACAGAAAACAAAACATTAGATTCATCTCCAGGCAGCAGTAGAAAGCAATTTCACTGCAGCCATCCTATTGACTCAGAAGCCTTCAGGTCACAAGCCCCATAATGGTATTGTATCCTCATAGGCAATATATCAAATATGATCTTTCGAACTTTGCCTATGACTTTTAATCACCATATATATTGCTGGGTGGGAAGCCTCATCTTGGCTTCTGCCTATGACATATTACTGTTAATGTACTCCTTCTTAAAGGCTGCCTAGTGACTAGACCTGGCTTTGCTTTAATTTGGTCCTCCATTTGGGTCAAGAGAATTGGAGGCTATTGGGTTTTTGACTTGTGCTTTTCATGTACTAAAGGGAGAGTGCTCTGGCCCTGAATTTCTGAGGATGCCTTTGTTTGGTTTAACACAAAGCCAGAAATTTCAGTTCTTAGCAAACTTGCCTCTCTGGCTAGATTTTTTCTGTCAGTAGTTTGTAGTTCTGGCAAGAGGCAGATTCAATCATTCAACAAATATTTATTGAGTGCGTTATTGTGCGTGCAATGCTGTGGTTCAAATACTTTAATGTCAGAGCTTGGTATTTTCTGGTTTTTATTCCTCTCTTTGTTTAGTGGTTATTGGCCACTGAAGGAAACAAATTATCAGGCATTTTTTCAGCATTGCATCCTAAAAGCCCCTTTCAATTGTACAGTCAGCTCTCAATTATCTCGCCTAATGGAAAGAAGCAGTGGCATGGATCGTCGAAAAGAACAGATAATAACAATCCTGTATATTTGGCTTTGGAGTGTCCTCTGGCTGGCTTGGACTTGTTATTGGTGCTGCTTTAAAGCAGGACTTAGGGGGAGAGAGAGATTTTGACACAGTGGTATAAAGAGTGTTCTAACGATGAGAGCTATCCAAAAATGAATGGCTTGCCTTGGGACATGGCGGTCTTAGTATCAGAATATGATAGAGCTAGGAGGGTCCTTGGAGATCATTTGGCCGCCCTCCCTCCTTTAACAGACTAATAAATGGAGGCCCAAAGTAGAGAGCTTCCTGGCACTCAAAGCATTCAAAGAGAGCCTGCCAGAGAGGAGGCTACAGAGGGGTCACTGCACTGGATGAACAGTGGAACTGGAAGACCACAAGGGTCCCACTAACCCTGAGATTCCATGATTCTCTTAATGTTAAAATGATTTTCTATTTTGGGCACATATCCATGAAAAGTAGAGGAGGATGGTCCGCCACAGTACAAAGAGACCAGCCTAGAACTCTAGGCTCATTCCAGTTATCCAGAATGGATAATTCCCACACAGACGATCAAAAATGGATGCTATATGCTTGCACTGGGAAGGGATGTATACAGTAGTAATAACCATATGCATTTAGTAACACTTTTCTCCATATGTTGCAGAAAATAGAAATAATTGATGATGAAGAAAGTGATATGATAAGTAATTCAGAAGTGGAGCAGATGAGTTCTCTCTTGGACTATAAGGTAGAAATAATTTGGTTTTTTTTTCTCTAAATTGTATTGATATCATTTGGTCTCGATAAAAATCATTGTGAATTCTGTATTTCCAACTCTCATCCTATCCTATCTAAAACAATCTAATGACTATTTATTTAGCTCCTACTGTGTGCAAATCATTGTGTCATCAGCTGAGGATATAAGGCAAAATAAAACATGGTCCTTGTCTCAAAGGAACTTGGGGAGGGGTGGGGTTGCATCCTATAAACAATTAAGCATCTTGATAACCTCAAGGCATTAATGGCACGTGTTAGACCTACAGCTGGCCTCCTGTCTTCTGGGAAGTTCAGTGCCCCAAGGTTTCTCATCAACTCCCTCAACCCACATTGAGACCAATTAGGAAATCCTCAAGAGAAATAGACTTTAGTGAGCCCAGAGGTTATTGGCTGGTGGTGACAGAGGGAGGGCCTCATGATGCCAAATTTTTTTTCTTCTTCTTACTCATCATATCTGTTTGTATCAAAATGGATCAGGTGCTGCAGGAGCCACATGTGTCATGACATTCTGGTTTCTCTGCCTTTTGGGGTAGCAAAAAGCCTTTCATAATTTTGTCTTGGAATAGAATTTGTTCAAAAGAGTAAATTACTTTCTTTATATGGTAGTTTACCTGTTCTGTGGAACATTAAAAAGAGAATCTTCAGAGCATTTTTAATGGCTAAGGAGACTCCAGAATGAATATGAATAGAAGTGACCTTTTCTTAATGTCACTTGTCACTGAACTGAATGGCTTGTTGTGACAGGATGCCATACATAACTTTGTTTGTTTTGATTAAATTTGGACATCAATGATCAGTCTTTCTGTCCATATGTTGACCGCATAAGTGTTCGTGCCATCCCTTAGCGAATCAGAATCCTCTGCCCGGGGAGAGCTCTGTGGCCTTCCGTAGCTGTCTTTGGATGCCCCAAAGTTCTTTCCTTTGAACACCTTTAGTGTTGAGAGCAGAGCTGGGGAATCAGGAGATGTTAATGGAGAGTAGTATTTCATTGGAAAAGACAGCAGCTGTCATTTTCGACAAAATCTTTTCAGTTTTTGCCAGTTATTTCATTGGCCAGATTCTGTTTTCCAAATGTTCCTAACACATCAGGTTTTCAAATATTGAAGAACACAAATACAGAAGGAAACTGTCTTTTAAGAAATCTTTGCAAAGGAGGTCAGGGAAGACAATCTGATCATGTGCTTACTTACAGCTGTCTTTCCCACTAAGAATTATTTGAGTGATCCCTTCTGGGGCACAAGAGTATGTTCGAATCCCTCTTAATGTCATTTAGTGAGTCAGGAAATGTTGAGCTGGCACCTCCAGTATGTAGAGCCCTGGGCACCCCAAGTTGGAAGCTGACAGAGCCCCACAAGTCACCACTTGACATCCCTGCCTCTGTCATTAATTGATGACTTGGGCAAATCTCTTCTTTCTTAGCCTCTATTTCCCTGTCTGTGGAAAGAGATTGAAATGGAGACCATTGAAGGTCCCCTGTAGCTGCACAATCTCTGACTTCAGATCAGAGGGCCACGTTGTCCAGCTGTAAAGTGGTTCCCTAGCAATGCAGATAGGAGTGGGCCCAGGCATTATTTAGTAAGGTTCCTAAGGTTCCTTTCCCTGAGGCTTCTGAGCTCCTTGAGGAAGTTTGAAGGCCTGACCCAGAGGAGGTTGTATAGCCCAGTTCTGCCAATTAGCTTTTGTGCCAGGCTGTAAAGGGCATTTAGTATCCCGGCCCTTTTCATTGTAGCAGGTGCTGTAGGGAACAACGAGCTATTTCACTGTTACTTCAGGAGAGGACGGGCTTTTGAGTCCTCCCCACCTCCCCCATAACCCCATGAATGACTTTGCTGGAACTCACAAACACCAGTACAGTAGCTGGAGAACTGCAGAACTGGTATTGGCATGTTTGCCAATTCCATTCATTTAGGCACCTTGCTGCCCTGCTTCCCTAGGAAGGCCACATTGAAAATCCGATTGCAATGCCTGTTTTTGTTTTTGATGGCCTAATCCATATTGGATCAGAATGTGTATTTTACCTTTACCCTGCTAAAAAGAAATTATTACACTATGCATGCAAATGGCCCCCCCCCGGCTATTTGGCACCTCTAGACAAGTGACTTTTTTCCTAGTTCACCGGTTGATTTATGTAGTAGAGTGTCATCTTGGGAAGGATCTGCCCTCCCACCCCCCAACCTCTGCGGTGCTATGATGCAAACACAAGTCGCTATGAAATCAATTCAGCTTCTCTGTTTGGTGCTACTTATAAATTACTCTGAGTGCTTTGTTGTTTTTTTCCCTCAAGCATTGAGTTGAATCTACATGTTATTTTTGTGATTCCATGTTCAAAATGGAAAGTATACCTTCTTTGTATGTTCTCTTGTTTCTACTCATTGATACTGAGTGTAGACATTTAGAAGCTTCCGACTGGGTAGAAACCCATATTATGAAGGAGTGCCCAACCCAAACCGAGTCCTTGTGTGATGCCAATTGTCTGGGTCAGAAAAACTGCTTCAACTTTGGCAGCTGTAAGCATGCTCAGTTAGCAAGGAAGGAAGGAAAGCAGCATTTGTAAGGGCCTACTCTGTGCCAGGCACTGCTAAGCACTTCCAAAATATTACTTCCATTTGATTCACACAACACCTCTGGGAGCTAGATGCTATTTGTGTCCCCTTTTTATAGTTGAAAAAACAGAGGCAGACCGATATTAAGTTACTTGCCCAGGGTCACACAGTAAGTGTCTAAGGCTCATTGGAACTTAGGTCTTCCTGACTTAAGGCCCAGCAATCTATTCACCTAGCTGCCTCCTTTGCTTTGCAAGGATCCCCAAACTCTTGTAGGTCATCCCATTGGATGAAAGCTTCCATCTAATTGAATGGATTTAGCAGCAAGACAGATGAGCTCATTGTAGTGTGGGCAATTCAGTCAGTGTTCTGATTTCAGTGCCTCCCATAAGCCCCTTCTTTTCCCTGAAAATTACTTGGGCTACATATAAAAAATTATAGATAATCTAGAAAATGATCTGTATATTTGCAAAGAGCAACCCATAGAAGGGGCCTAGAAGATGATTTCAAACCCTTTATGTTTTCAGAACACTACATGACTCCTTAGAATTTGTCTGAAAAATAAGGGACCTGAATCTGCAAAGATAACTCTATGACCTTTGTAAGCATGAATTAATTTTTTAAAAGTGATCTCTAATGGATTGTGAGTGCAGCTAGGAAAAGACTACATAAGGACCAAATGGGAGATAATGATGCTTTATAGAAAAAAGTCTTCCTGGGTAGCACTTTACTAATACTGCTGCCTTGACAACTACTACTAATAAAGGCTGGAGGCCTTAAAAGAGGCCAGCCTGTTAGAAGCAGGACGTGGGCAATTTTATTGCCAAGCTTGTAGTAACCCAGCTTATCAATACAAAATGCTTCTTGATGAGGAGCTGCATTTGTACAGATGATTTCTTTCTGATCAAGCTGTCTATGAAGGCAGACCCCAGAGGTGGTGTGGTAAATGGTGTCCCAAACCCATTTTGTGCATCAGATGGGATTTTCTCTTGACCACCTCCATCAAGACAGCCCAAATGCCAAGAAACTTTTCATTGTTAGCATGTTTTCATATAGCTCTTAATCAACACTATTTACAAAAATCATGTCTTATTTATTTTTTCCAATTACAAGTAAAAACAACCATTTTTAAAAAAAAGTTTGAATTCCAAATTCTCTCCTTGCCTCCCTCCCTATGCATAGTGATATTACTGGGTCAAATGGCACGTACAGTTTTATAACTCTTTGGACATCATTCCAAATTGTTCTGTATTTGTGTACATATAGGTCCTTTTCCTTTTTGTTTTTTTATCTTTTTGGGATACAGTGGTATTGCTAGGTCAAAGGGTAGGCACAGTTTTATAGTCTTTTGGGAACAGTTCCAAATTGCTCTCCAGAATGGCTGGATCAGCTCACAACTCTGTCAGCAATGCATTTGGGTCACAGTTTTTCACATCCCTTCCAATATTTGTTATTTTACTTTTCTGTCATATTCACTAATCTGACAGGCATAAGGTAATACCTCAGAGTTGTTTTAATTTACATTTCTGTCATCAATGGTGAGTTAGAGCTTTTCCCCCCCATGGCTATAGATAGCGTTGATTTCTTCTGAAAACTGCCTGTTAATGTCCTTTGACTAATTCTCAAACTAATTATCAATTGGGAAAATGACATGTATTCTTATAAATTTGACTCAGTTCTCTATATACTTAAGAAATGAAACCTTTATCAGAGAAACTTGCTCTAAAACTTTTTTCCCCAGTTTTCTGCTTTCCTTCTAATCTTGGCTGCACTGGTGGTTTTGTTTGTGCAAAAACTTTTTAATTTAATGTAATCAAAATAATCTATTTTGTATCCCATAATGCTCTCTATCTCTTGTTTGGTCATAAATTCTTCTCTTATTCATAAATCTGACTGGTAAAATATTCCTTGCTGCTCTAATTTATTTATGATATCATCCTTTACGTCTAAATCATGTTCCTATTTTGACCATATATTGGTATACAGTGTGAGATGTTGCTCTATACCTAGTTTCTGTCCCACTGCTTTTCCATTTTCCCAGGAATTTTTGTCACTAGCTTTCAACTAGTTTTTTAGTTGATTCTCTAGGATTCTCAAAATATCATCTGCCTGTTCTAATTCATTGGATTTGTTTTTCTTCTCTTATTGCTATAGCTAGTGTTTCTAGTACAGTATTCAATAATAGTGGTGATAATGTCTTCCCTTCTTCACCTCTGATCTTATTGGGAAGGCCTCTGGTTTATCCCCGTTAGAGATAATGTTTGCTCATGATTTTAGATAGATTCTACTTATCCTTTTAAGGAAAGTTCTATTTATTCCTATGCTTTCAAGTGTTTTTAATAGGAATGAGTGCTGTCTTTAGTCAAAAGCTTTTTCTGTATCTGTTGAGATAATATGCGTTTTTATATTTTTGTTGTTGATATAGTCAGCTATGCTGATAGATTTCCTAATATTGAACCAGCCTCGAATTCCTAGTAAAAATCCTAGCTGGTCATGGTGTATGATCTGTGGGATATATTGCTATAATCTCCTTGCTAGTAAATAACTTAAAATATTTTGCATCAATATTCATTAGGCAAATTGGCCTATAGTTTTCTTTCTCTGTTTTTGCTTTTCCTTGTCTAGGTATCAGCACCATATTTTTGTTTTAAAGGGAATGTGGTAGGACTCTTTCTTTGCCCATTTTCCAAATAGTTTATATAGTATTGGAATTAATTATATAGTATTATATGTTAATATTAATTATGTAGTATTAGAATTAATTGTACTTTAAATGTTGTGTGAATCCATCCAGTCCTGAGGACCTTTTTCTTAGGGAGCTCATTGATGGCTTGTTCAATTTATTTTTCTAAAATAGTTATTTAAATATTATATTTCCTCTTCTATTAATCTAGGCAATTTATATTTTAATAAATATTCATCCATTTCACTTAAATTGTTAGATTTATTGGCATATACTTGGGCAAAATAGCTGCTAATAATTGGTTTAATTTCCTCTTCATTGGTGGTAAATTCACCCTTTTCATTTTTGATACTGGTAATTAAGTTTTCTTCTAGTTTTATTTATTAGTTCAATGGTTTTCTTACTTGCAGTTTTATTAATCTCTCCTTTGATTTTCAGAATTTTCAGTTTGGTATTTAATTGGGCATCTTTAATTTGTTGTTTTTTTAGTTACATGCCCCAATTCATTGATCTGCTCTTTCTCTATTTTATTGATATAAGTGTTTAGAGATATAAGTTTTCCCCTAAGTACTACTTTAGCTGTATCCCATAAATTTTGGTATGTTGTCTCATTGTTGTCATTCTCTTTGATGAAATTGTTTCTCTGATTTGTTCTTTGACTCATTCTTTAGGATTAGATTATTTAGTTTCTAATTAATTTTTTATCTGTTTTCACAGCTCTTTATTGAATATAATTTTATTTCATTATGATCTGAAAAGTTTGCATTTAATATTTTGGATTTTCTACATTTGGTTGTGATACATGATACATGGTCAGTTTTTGTATAGGTGCCATGTACTGCTGAGAAAAAAGGTATATTCCTTTTCTGTTCCCATTCAGTTTTCTCCAGAGGTTTATCACTATCTAACTCTTATAAAATGCTATTCATCTCCTTAACTTCTTTCTTGTTTATATTATGGTTAGATTTATCTAATTCTAAGAAGGGTAAGTTGAAATCTCTCACTGATACAGTTCTATTGTCTTATTTCCTCTTGTAACTCATTTAACTTCTCCTTTAAGATTTTTGAACACCATACAATTTGATGCATATATGTTTCATATTGATATTACTTCACTACCTTTTAGCAAAAGTACCTTTTAGCAAAATGTAGTTTCCCTGCTTATCTCTTTTAATTAGATGTATTTTTACGTTTGCTTTGTCTGAGATCATGATTGTTACCTCTACTTTTTTACTTCAGCTAAAGTGTAATACATTCTGCTCTAGCCCCTTACCTTTACTCTGTGTGTATCTCCCTGCTTCAAGAATGTTTCTTGTAAACAACATATTGTTCGGTTCTAGTTTTTAAATCCACTCTGCTATCTGTTTCTGTTTTATGGGTGAGTTCATCCCATTCCCATTCAGTTGTGATTACTATGTATTTCTCTCCATTCTATTTTTTTTCCAGTATGTATCTTTCTCTTAGTCTCCTTTCATCGTCTCTCTTCTCAGAAGTCTGTTTTGCTTCTGACCACTGCCTCCCCCCATCAACCCTTCTTCCCTTTATCATTCCTCCCTTCTCTTATTCTCTTCTTCTGCTTTCCTGTAGGGCTAAATTTCTATCCCTGAGTGTGTATGTCATTCCCTCTTTAAGCCAGTTCCAATGAGAGTAAGACTCAAGTGTTGCCCCCCCCATCTTCCCCTCCATTATAAAAGCTCTTCCTTTCACACCTCTTTTATGTGAGATAATTTACCCCAGTCTACCTTACCCTTTCCCCTTCTGCCAATGCATCTTTCTTTCTCATCCCTTAATTTTTTTTAAATCATCACATCATAGTCAACTCATTCCTGTGCCCCTTGTCTATGTGTGCTCCTTCTAACTGCCTTAACAATGACATAGTTATTAGGAGTTACAAGTATCATGTTCTCATGTAGGAATATAAGCAATTTAAATTTATTGAATCCTTTATGATTTCTCTCATGTTTACTTTTATATACTTTTTAGTCTTGTATCTGAAAGTCACATTTTCTTTTCAGTTCTGTTCTTTTCATTAGGAATGCTTGAAAGTCCTTTATTTCATTAAATATCTATTTTTTACCCTGAAGAATTATACTCAGTTTTGCTAGGTAGGTTATTCTTGGTTGTAATTCTAACTTCCTTGCTCTCTGGAATGTCTCATTCCAAGCCCTCTGATCTTTTAATGTAAAAACTGCTAATTCTTGTGTTATCCTGACTGTGGCTCCACAATGTTTGAATTGTTTCTCTTATGCTGCTTACAATATTTTTTTCTTGACCTGTGAGCTAAAAAATTTTGCTATAATATTTCAGGGAGTTTTCATTTTGGGATCTCTTTCAGGAGATGATCAGTGGATTCTTTCAGTTTCTCTCTTACTCTCTGGTTCTAGGATATCAGGACAGTTTTCCTTGATAATTTCTTGAAATATCTTGTTGAGGCTCTTTTTTAATTATAGCTTTTAGATAGTCCAATAATTCTTAAATTATCTCTCCTCAGTCTGTTTTCCAGATAAGTTGTTTTTCCAGTGAGATATTTCATGTTTTCTTCTAGTGTTTCATTCTTTTGATTGTGTTTTATTATTTCTTGATGTCTCATAGAATCATCAGCTTCTACTTGCCCAGTTTTAATTTTTATGGAATAATTTTCTTCAGTGAGCTTTTATACATTCTTTCCTACTTGTTCAGTTCTACTTTTTAAGGAGTTCTCTTCATTGGATTTTTGTGCCTCTTTTACCATTAGGCCAATTCTATTTTTTAAGGTGCTATTTTCTTCATTATTTTTTGTGCCTCATTTACCAAGATATTGACTCTGTTTTCATAATTTTCCTGCATCACTTATTTCTTTTCCCAATTTTTCCTCTACCTTTCTTATTTAATTTTTTAAATTCTTTTTGAGCTCTTCCAAGAATTCCTTTGGGACCTGTCACCAATTCACATTTTTCTTTAAAGCTTTGCATGTAGCTTTTTTTTAAAACTTTGTTGTCTTCTTCTGAGTTAGTGTCTTGATCTTACCTGTCACTGCAGTAACCAATGGTAAGGTTTTTTGTTGTTGACTGCTCATTTTCTAGCCTATTTCTTGAATTTTAACTTTATGTTAAAGTTGGGCTCTACTCCTAGGGTACAGGGGGTACTGTACCAAGCTTCAGGTTTTTTCAGAGGTAGTTCTGGGGATCTATAAGCTTTCAGTTCTTTCAAGATGGTATCATCTAAGGAGAAGTGTCACTGCTCTTCTTGCCTATGCTTTGGTATGTGATTGACTACTAGCACTTTTCTTTGCCCTAGAACTACCCTGCCCCTGCTCTCCTGCTGCCCCAAGTGCTTTTGCTCATTATAACCCTGTTCATGCTCTCCTGAATTCACAAGCATCAGTGCTTCTTCTGTCTTGGACCTAAGACTATAACCCCTGCTCCCCCATGAGCAACCATGAACACTCTTCTCTACCTTTGAACCATAACAAGGGACCCTGCTCTCCTGTGGCTGTAAGTGCTAGTGAGCTAGTGCTTCTCTTAACCCTGGGACTGAGACCCAGAGCAGCGTATAGGCAATACAATAGAGTTCTGTACACAGTGCCAATAAAAGGTCTCCTGTAATCTCTTTTTGACAAGTTATCCAACCCCCTTACTGCCAATGCAGCTGTCCACAAGGCATACTGCTGACTTGCTAAGGCACAGAGTGCACTGTCCTCTAGACCCAACGACCACTCTGGTTATCAGAACTTTCCTGCCACCCTCCTAAGTTGTCTTGGACTTCCAAATTGTTTCACCCTGACCTTTTGTTGGCTCTGCCACTCCAGAATTTAATTTGAACTGTTATTTTAAAGTTGTGTGGAGGGGAATTTTAGACAGTTCACCTGGCTCCCTACCTTTACTCTACCATCTTGGCTCTGCCCCTCAGTCAACACTGTTAGAAACCTTTGCCAGTCTCCTGTACTTGTTGAGACCAGCACATTATGCTTCTATCTCCATCAAATTGATCACATTTCTCTCTCATCTGGCATGTCATGATATGTAGTAGTTAGAGTCAGTCATCTTGGGGCTGAATTCTGGTACTATTTATTTTTCTAGTTCTGTGACCTCGGACAAGGTACTTTAATTCCCTGGACCTTAGTTTCCTCCTCTGAGAGGCAATTTCTAAGGGCCTTTTAGTTCTCACTTTCTTTGTTTGGTCTGAGTTGCCTAAGCCAAGTGCGTACCCCTGATGTACTTCAACTGGAGAATAATAAACACCACCTTATGTTTTTAATTAATTTTTCTCCAAAATACTTTCATGTCCATTATTTAATTTGATCTCAACAATTGTGTGGAATCACAGATTGGAAATGGCATTGGTATGCCATCTAGACCAACCCCTCTTTACAAATGAGAAAGGTCAGGTGTTTCCTTTTTTGTCTTTGTATTCTCAGTGCCTGGTATATAGGAAGGGTTCAGTCAATAAATGCTTGTTGAATTAAGATGCTTGGCCAAGGTCACACAGATAAATGGTTGAACCAGGATTAGAACCAGGGTCCTCTGCTCCACTAGAGTAGGTGTGGTGCCCATTATACAGATGAGAAAAGTTGAGGCTCCAAGGAAGTGACTTGCTCAGGATCAAATAGGCCAGGTTTAGAGTGGAAGCTTCCTGACTCCCAGTGAGAGCCTTGGTCACCTTCTACCCCACTGATGTGAGTCCTTAGGAGAAATTGGGGACCCAGTTTGTTGTATGAGAAGATTCAGGCATCAAGCTTATGCACAGGCCCCCAAACCAGTCCTTACAATTGCCATTGTGCTTTCCAGGCCACCTTGTGAGAGGGTCACATATTTAGCTATTCCCAGCTGCTCATCTTATCAAGGAGGCTATAAGATTCTCCCTGGCCTCCTTGCTCTCAGTTAATAGGGGTCTGTCTGTTGGTAATCCTAATCTAAGTGCTGATTAGGCTTTGGGGGATTCTCCAAGAAAGGAATTGTTTTGTGTTTTGTTGAGGTTTTTTCCTCCTCTCTTACCTTGTGGCAGGATTTTTGACCTTGCAAACTCAGACTTGATCATCTTTACCCTGAGGGATGTTTTCTATGGCAATTCTATTAACAGCCAACCTTTGAGCACTGGAATAATTTAGCTTGCTTCATTATATTCTCCCCTGTTAGAACTAGATTTTCTCTTGTGTCGCTTTGCTTTGATGGATTTTAGAATTTCCACCTTTCACATATGCTAATGTTGTTGGGGCTGTTTCTATCTTGGCCTGCAGAATGAAGAAGTCAGATTCATGGAAAATGAGCTGGAGATTCAGAAACAAAAGTATTTTAAACTCCAGGCATTTGTGAGAAGCTTGATACTAGCCATGAAAGCTGATGATAAAAAACAACAGCAGGTACGTCAGAGAGGAGACTGGGTGGCTGCCATGTATCTTGATGAGAAGTGGGACACACCACTACTTTTCTGTGTATGTTGTCATGTCCCTTCTTCATTCTGGTTTTGCACTGAAGGAAGTTCTGTTATACTGTGATTTTCCTTCTTCCTCCCCCTACCACTCACCCCAGGAATATATCATCAGACTTTGGGCACAGTTTCTGTTAGTGGATTGACAAGATGGCAGACCAACACATTTGATCAATTAGTATCCTTGCCTTTGAAATTGAATTGTGGGGCATCCTTAAAAACAAAGCAATCCAAGGCCAAGGGCAACCCACCCAGAATATTCTGAAGGGGAGAGGTTGGCCTTGACTAGGGCACTTCCCAGGATGCAGTTCATGGGAGCATTGGCCAATTCAGAGGCCATGGAGGAAGAGGGTGCCAGGTCTGGACCTCACTCACCTTTCGTCTATGCTGGAGTTCATGAACATGTATGGCTTCTGTTCAGTAACACTCCTCACAAAAGAAATATCAAAGGATTTTGGGAAATACCTAGTCACCATCATTCATCACCTTTTTTCCTTGAATTAGAATGTTCGATTTTTCCATTTAAGCGATCAGGTGCTGTGTCTTGGGATAAGGAGAGAAGCAAATAAATGAGTTTTTTAAATGGCCTGACAAGATTGAGGCCCAGAAAAGGAAGGCAGGGCAGAGTGAGGCTGACTCCAAGCCCATCATGCAGAAGAAGGTTCTGAAGTTGCTGAACTTTAGTAATCCACGCCATTCATCAGTTTTTCTCTATGTGTTCTAGAGGAAGCGTCAACTCTGAAACTCAAGGCCAGAGTTAACTCACACATGAGACTCAAGCCAGTCTTCATCACCTCTCCACCTTGCACAGCCCCGTTTAATCAACCATTAATTGCCACTGCCAACATGGTTCAAGTGCATTGCTCTCAATTCAATGTATGTAGTAGGATTCTGCAATCCCTTTATTCCGAAAAATCTAAAGTATTTGCTCAGAGGGCTAATTGCAGGGCTGTAGAATGTGAGCCCAGAGGCATTAAACATTTTGAATAATTATAAAGAACAAAATTTGACCCAGTCCTAAAACTGGCCTTTGGAATGTGGTCCTGGCCTCCAAGACTATAGTACTATGAATTCGATTATGCTGTCAATTTGGAATTACCAGTGGCATTTGAAATCTATGAACAACACATATTTCTTTTTAGTTTGGGAAGAAAAAACAGGAAGCTAGTGCCAATGCTTGTGTGGCTCAGATTCTGTGCTGTTATGACTACATAGACCTTGGACACTAGCTTTGTTACTCTGGGCAAGTCACCTGACTTCTCAGTGCTTTTGTTTCTTCATAAGTAAATGGACATAGTGAGAATCCCTACCTCTCAGACTTGTTGGAGGAGCCAAACTATGGAAGGTGTACCGTATCAGTGAAATGACTATGATGTATTTCTTCTTATTATCATTAGCAGCACTATCAGAATGAACTCAAGTGAGCTGGGGCGGGGAAAGGAGTGGGAAGGCTTCTTCCTTTTTTCTTCTTCTCTAGTAGAAACATAGTGATGATACCTAACTATGATAGCAGATACTTGAATAATGAATCACTACCTGTTTTGGTGGCCAGTGGCTCGTATTGGATTCTCCAAGTGCGGTCTGCCATGGTCTTCAGGTGACCTAAAGGCTGATCTCTTGTCTTGTTAGCTTTTCTATTATCCCGTGGCTATAGTTCTGTTACTGGAAGGAATAATCTTGAAATCGGCTATAATCTTGTTAGTATGTCATTGAAAGCAGTATCACTTTCCTATGAATCTGGATGGCTTGTTTTGCTTGTCTTTGCTGTGACAAAGAGGAACAGGAAGGGTAGGTAAGACACAAAATCTTTTGCCCCAGCCATGCGTTCAGGGGCTGAAAAAGTTGGAGAACCCTTGGTGTAGGGGAGATTGCAGGTAGCGTAGGTTTTTAATCCCCAGGGATGACAACGAGCACCATAACATTGCCCCAAACTGTTAAAGACATTTGTTATTTGTCAGCCACAGCCACTGTACTGGTTGGTTTTACTTAGTTTTCTGGGGTATTTTGAAATGACTGTAATGTAAAAACAAAAGATATCACTTAAACCTAGCTAAAAAGATTAGAGAAAAAATGCTTACTGAAGACAGATGATGAAACTTCTTTCTGTCTTCTTGGCAAAGAGGTTGGGGACTATGGGTACTTAACTTTGCCTATTCTCTCAGACACAATCAGCTGTGTTACTTTGTTTTGCTTAGTTTATGGGAGGGCAGTTTAAGGGGAGAGGTAACAGGAAATATGTATAATGTGAAAAACAAAAGATCAAGGAAACTTACATATCATGTGTGTGTGTGTGTGTGTGAGAGAGAGAGAGAGAGAGAAGGGGGGGGAGAGAGAGAGAAAAGGGGGAGAGAGAGAGAGAAAGAGAGAGAGAAAAGAGGGGAAAGAGAGAGAGATCTTAACCAATCAGTTTTCTTCCTTGAACTTTGATTCCTCTACCTTTACAGTAAGGGTAAAAAGTGCAATTGCTATCCCCAAGTTTGCTATCGCCCCGCGCCACCATCCCCCCTCCATCCCATGTTGGCCTCAGATTAACATTGCAGATGCTGATATGGCACTAGCTCAGTCAGACTCCACTTGTCTGCTCCCAAGACCTACAGCAATTGAAGAGGGACCAGTAGTCAATAAAGTCAACTGTTTACTTCCTTTGCTCTGCAATACAAGCCATCAAAATAGCCCGAAGATTTGTTCAGGGTGTTAATATTAAAAGCCAAGGTCATAGTAAGATGCTGAAAATCAGCACGTCTTAGTCCACTTTCTGCCTCAGCACTCAGTTTTATTTGTTTTCTCTATACATACACATGCCCATACATAAATAAATAGAAATAGAGAGACATGTTGCCTCTGAGACCCAAGTCTTCATACTTCACAAGGCACCGACATTAGTCAGCCATGGGTAATTCAGTGTTGAACAAATACATAATCCTCTTCCCAGACTAGAAATTATTACTCCTAGACTTGATAATGCAGTTGTCTCATGTCCTTTTGGCCCCTGCTATATCTCCTGAAAATCTTAACAAAAGGTCTCGTTAGTGTCTGTTGCAGTGGTTTGCCTTCCTTAATGAGGATGCTTGGCAATTACAAATTGAACTAAGTCCAGTCGTTTATTTTGCACAGATTCTGTCCAGCCAGTGCCAGTAATGACTTCCTTGTATCTGACCTTGGTTAGAGGTTAACCAACATGCCGGAGATGAAAGCCTCTGCATCCCGTTACTGGGATACGGCATCTGAGAAGCCACGTAGCACTTTGGAGATGACCTTTCTGTATCAATAATCTCCATTTCAGCCAGAAGTTCAGACTTTTCAACTGAGCAAAATAAATGACAGCCCTGCTTCAGTAATGAAAGCCTCGTTTCCACACAGGTCTTAAAGTCACTTGGCTATCCCTCTGTTATATAGCATGTCCAGGGACTGTGTTTCTAATATTCAGCATGGCAGGCTGAAACGTACTTTACCTTTTAAAAGAGGGAAATGCAGCCTGCTTTATTTCATCAGAAGATCTTATGTCTTCCCACATGCCTTTTATTTAATTTGTTCACGTTCCTTAGTCTGTACCCAAGACCCCAACTAAGGACTGGAAATCGCCTAAATCTACTACGTTGTTTTCAGTTGAGGTAGTGGCCAAATGGCCCCTTGATTTCTAAGCCCTAATGGCAAGATGGCCATATAGAAGCTAGCCAAATAAAGACCATTTCTTTGGAGTGGGCAGACATCAGTTCTGTTCATCCTGCCAAAGCAATTGGCCAATGGCAGAGGTAAGTCCCTGGTGGTCTGCCCAGGCAGCTCATTTCCCACACATCGGTACAGATGGATCATTTAGCCATCTGGATTCACCAATATAGCTATGTCCCAGGAGGTTGCTGGGTCACCTGTGGATTGGGCCGTGACTCAAGGAGAGTATTCCTGGGACTCTTTGGTCTGTCCCAATCCATCTTGCTAAGGGCACTTGTTCTCATACCAACATGCAAAATAGCTTGCAATGAAATGGAAATTGTCTCAGTGATGGAGAGCATAACTGATACTGGCAGAGTTTAATAAGGCCCACAATTTTCCGACTCTTTAATGGTGATTATCAGACCCTGCTGCACTAGTCGTGACAAACTAGAGATGCCTAAAGCTCTCCAAAGTACTTGTTGGAGAATGGTTACTCATCTTCCCTTCTGATTTCCCCTTTGTCCAGAGTACCTCTCCTACTTTGTAATTATTAAATTGTTGATGAAAATTGCCCTTTCAGATAAGGAATTTTTTTATATTCTCACCAAAGAACCATGCAGACAGAGGATTCTTTCTCTAAATCCCTAGGAATAAATCAAAATGAGACGCTTGCAACTTTTAACATAAACCTAGGAAAATCTGTCCATATACTAATCCAAAAAAATTGATTTTTTTTTCTGACCCAGGCCCTGCTGTCAGATTTACCTCCTGAATTAGAAGAGCTGGATTTCCATCACGCCTCGCCAGAGCCTGATGATACCTCATTCAGTCTGTCTTCTTTATCAGAGAAAAATGCCTCCGACAGTTTGTGATTTGGGGAGGGGGTGGGGGATGGGGGGGCAATCTATGCCCGCAGCCTTTGGGCTGCCTAACAGGTGTGCATTTCAAGATAACTGCATTTGGTTGCCTGATACCCTTCAGTTGGAAAAACAAATTGAGGGAGGCAGACAGATTCTGTGAAGGATGGACATGATAGAATGGCTGCAATTTAGAGTGAAAAGACGTATGGGATTTCAAAGCTTAGTGTTTGGGGTTTGGGGTTTTTTTGTAAACTGAGGAAGCTCTATGGGGAAAGCTTTATTTAATTTTTAGCAGTACAGCCATGAAATACTTAAATGTCTAATTTTGGAGAGATTTTGTTTTTCTTTTGTTTTGTAGAAGAGTCTTATTTTGAACAGTAGCTTTGAGCAGGGAACCAAGAATGCAAAAAAAAAAATAAAGGTATTTCAACACTACCTGTCAAGATGATCAAACTTGGCTAGCCTGGTTTTTATGGCCTCCCTCCCTCTCTCTCTCCTCTCCTTGTAATCCACACGTACTTGTACTCAGGAAAGCAGGCTTAGAATTGAACATGGACATGAAACATTGGACATGAAAAACCAGTTTGAGCCTGGATGAGTGTGGGGAATTATTCTTGGACCCCTGTGAAAATTTCATTTAAGTGAGAGATTGAACTATAGAAGTGCTTACTAGTATGTAATTATGTCATGTAAAATGTTGCTATCCTTCCATTTTCTTACCAAAATGTCTGGGGTGGAGCAGGGGCAAGACTGTGGATGATTAATTCAATACCTTGAAGTCCAATAAATTATTATTTTATTTAAGTCTAGAAACAAAAGTATAACTTTTGTAAAATAATTAGACTTTTAATGGGAATTCTTGATCACTGCAAATGGCAAGTATCAGTAGGAGTCACACTGTACTGGTGAATTTTTGGAATCAGGCTAGATAAAGTTTTGCCTGATTATCCCACCCTCATCACTGCCTTCATAATGTGTTTTGTGAAACAGGAAAAGTCAAGGTAAGCTCCTGCAATTTCTGTGTCTAGTTCCTCCGAGAGTGCGCAGGCTCTCCATGTACAATGTGTACAGTGCCATCAGCCAAGGATGCCTGCCATCCTCCCAAAGCTGCCCCACTCTTGTTAATCAGGAGCCTTGGAATTTCCTGGATGCCATTTACTGAGCATTCAGGCCAGTTGGGCATATTACCCAATTGTTCTATTAGCAGGCACCAGATGGCAACTCGCTGTCAAAAAGACTTGGCTTCCTGAGCACCAGATGGCATTACCTAGACCCGATACAGGTAAATGCCAACTTGTCCCCAAGTATACAGTACTTTGTGACTTGGCACTGTGGAGCTGAGCTGCGTGATTAAATACAGGAAGGATCAATGTGGTAGGTGGCTGCCTTGGTCATTTCAAAAATCAAATGCTCCTTCGAAGTATTCACGCATGTTGTCATCAGAAGTAGGCTTGACCCCATAAAATCCATAGATATCTCCTTCTGACTCCACAGAAGGAGTTTTGAAATTTATTTAACCCCAGAATGCCCATATATATGTATGTACATGTATGTATGAATTCGTGTGATTTTTGTCCATGTAGAGAATTCCCCTTGTGGGAAATCTCTCCATTGACACATATCATAACCAATGTAGGACTTTAGCTAGTCCTAAGAAGTAGCCTGAGGCAAATAGAGATTGGTTGACTTGCCTAGAGTATGTATATACATATGCATATACATACATACACACATAAATATGTACACACACACACACACATACATTTGTACCCATTTCTTTAATACTGTCAGTGGC
The DNA here is from genome assembly GCA_028646575.1 of Pseudocheirus occidentalis. Classification (NCBI taxonomy): domain Eukaryota; kingdom Metazoa; phylum Chordata; class Mammalia; order Diprotodontia; family Pseudocheiridae; genus Pseudocheirus; species Pseudocheirus occidentalis. The sequence goes on from CM053602.1 coordinate 17,238,752, forward strand.
CATGCTTTCACTAGCCCTTCCAACTCTCCTACTACTTTGTTGGCAGTCTTTAAGAGTTGTTATGGCTAACAAATTCATCAACCTGTGACCAACCTAATAACAAACTTCTCCAAATTTGGGTCTTCAGATGACATATGTACTGCATTTGTTTTGGGGCATGTACCTGCAGTTTTCCCAGGTTGTTAGGGTCTTCAAGAAATTAGGTTCATGTCCATATCATGAGGAGACAGCAGAGGAAGACTTTGAGGAGGTGTGTACAGACTGGGCCCTAGGAGGCCACATACATGTACCACGTACATGTACACACAGAATTAGGCTCTCCCTGTGCCCTCTCCCCCTCCCCACAATCCTAATTCCATCTGTAGACATGAATATGAGTGAGGCCACAGAGTCACAAATATTAGGATGAACTTGATCATTTCACATTGATTTCTATGTAGGACATAACACCTATGATATAAAGCAGATGTAAGGAGCTGGCTTCATATGATATCTCTAGGAAAGGAGACCCCAAAGCAGCCAGTTGTCTAAGGGCTTATCTCTTTTCTAGTCAGTGAGTTTGCTTTCGGTATCAGTGAATGAATCCATGAGCTCATCGATCTGGGTCTCCCTCTAATGGTATCCATTGCTGTCCAACCAGGCTTCTCCTGCTGTGCTTGTCCATGTCTTTCCATAAATCCTCTGTGGAGCCCCCCCACCCCATTCAGTGACCTAGAACCCATCCTCAAGCTCCTTTGACATGTATCAAGTACCAGTAGCCCATGGGTTTTTGCTAGACTTTAATCTCATTATCTAACTGGCCCACCACTCTTTTTTCAATCCTGTGTTTCCAGGAGGCTTTGCCCCAGTGTAGAAGCAACCCTGGCTTATTCAAGACTCTTTCAGTGGACAAGTTTTCAGTTCAGGCCCAGTGACAGAGGATGTGGACTGTCTCAGGACCAGCCACCTTATAAACCTTAACTCTATAGAAGCCCACTACCAGCAGGCCGACCAGCAGGTGACAAATCCTTTGACCACAGTAACCTATGAAATGAAGAATTCTTACGTATTATTTTAACTTAAGCCCTTTTCTTCCCACTGTAAATGAAGACTGGTTGATTAGCTTTTCTATAATAACCTTTTGCATGCTTGGACCATAATTGTCACTCCTCAGCCTCTTCTTCTCTAGGCCAAATAATCAATCAGTCAACAGATATTTATTGAGCGCTTGCTCTTTGCAAGACCCCATGCTCTGTGCTGCATCCTAATTTCCCAAGACTGCCAAGAATTCTTTCTTGTTAACTGTTTCAGTGGTGTTCATAAAAGTGATTCCCTCTGAAATAGAACTGATTAAACATTAAATGGAAGTATAGGGTACAGTTTTGAGGAGGATCTGAGAGGACTCCTAAGGCCCAGTCTACATGAATGTTTGGTCAGAGTGGAGCCTACATCAGTTCTCTCTGGCTCCTGAAGACATGGTGCCCTGGCACACTGGTATTTGCACCATTCAGAACAACTCCACTAACCACCGGTGGAATTAAGATGCTTCTAAATTGGGACATGGTCCGTCTATAGCCGGAAACAGCAACACTACACTGCTGTTTCTGGGCAGGAAGAAGGGTTAGGGTTGGCAGATTGTAATTATGCACACTGGAATTGGAAGAGGATGCCAAGGTCAAGTATTCTATTAATAAACTATGAGTCCAAAAAGGATGGGCTCCCAGGAGGCATTGCAGTAGAGGGGAAAGAATACTGGGTTGGGAGCTGTGTGCCCATAGGCAAGTCTTTTCCTCTCTGGGCCTCAGTTTCCTCATCTGTAAAATGAAAGGATTGCCTAGATGACCTCTAAGGTGCCTTCCCGTTCTAATATGCTGTGACTGATTTGACTGAGTTTATAGCAAGGAAAAATTCATGGCTTAAATGGTACTATAGGGAGTTTTCTTACTTGAAATTTACTCCTAGAAAAGACAGTTTTTCTTCTGTGATATGTGGTCATTGTTATACTGTTGCTGTATTATCTTTGCACCTCAGGTTGGAGAGGTGGAGGGGACTTTGTCTAACCCTCTCATTTTTTTTTGAGAAGGGAAAACAACCTGCCCAACATCATATAGTGAGTTAGTAGCAGGGTAAGGACTAGGAGTTCAGGTCTCTGGCTTCCCAGCCCAGCACATTTCCTCCTGCAAGCCATCTGGGGGAGGCAATTGGGGTTAAGTGACTTGCCCAGGGTCACACTGCTAGTAAGCGTCTGAGGTCGGATTTGAACTCAGGTCCTTCTGACTCCAGGGTCAGTGCTCTATTAACCGTGCCACCCAGATTCCCCCCCCACTCCCTGAGAAAGGATCATTGACACTTCTCAGGAAGACCAAGGCCAACATGAGAGCTGTTTCTCCATTTTGATGTCTGCTCAGGGCCCCTATGGGCGCCTTCATCATTTCGGTCAAGTCACCATTGAGCAGTCGTGAGAAAGTGAGAGGCCACTCCCTGGGGCCCAGCAAATGACTACACACAGAGAGAAAGGCAAGAAGTAAACGGGCCTCCCCAAGAAAGCCAGCTGTGACTTGTGGTAGGCTCAGCTCTCAGTAGAACCATTTTGGTTCTTGGCACTTAATGGAAATTTTGGACATTGTTGGAGAAAGATTGGTAGGGGGGCCAAAGAGACTTTGCCCCACCCATTCTGCGTACTTTCCTGCTAGGACTCTGCAAGGCAGCTAAATAGTATTACTCTAAGGACCCCTCGTGTTAAGGAATCACATTAGAGATGTGGGTGGGGAGTAGCCGAGTAGGGTGTGTGATGGGGAGGTGGTTCATTGTATTTGAAAGTTTCCTGCTCCTAAGTTTGGCCTTGTGGATTTTTGGGATTCATTCTACTTCCATTGAGTGGTCTCTTTCTCTTTCCAGCTGGATGTCCTACGTTCACATTTAGGGAACATGATTAGAGCACTAACCTGTCAGTGCTGGGACAGTCGACTAATGAGAATATTTCTTTTTTCTGCTAGATCAGATTGTTATTTTGAGCCTAAGGCTGTGCAATAAGGTGTCTCATAGCTACAGGTCTGGTAGGTTTGGATCTGTTGATGCCACCTTGTGGTGCTGTCACCCAAATGTTCATTACCACATTCCAGATGAATTGCAGAATGTCCAAAGCATGGGTCAAAAGACATAACTATGTTTGCAATTGGTATCATCCTTGGCAGATAGCACTGTACTACCCACATCCCAGGGCAATGCTATGGGATGCTATAATGAAAGCCCCTACCAACTTCTGCGCCAACAGCTAACATCCCTTTGTCTGAAATAGACCAGATTTAAGAGCGGGTTTGTTAGGGGGGATATTTCCAAACTTCTTGGCCATATGAAGGTTCTATTTAGCATTAACTTGTCGAGTTAATGATTCCTCTTGCAATCTTACATCCCGGGTCATGCTTACTACCTCTGAAACACTACCATTTAAAGCCGCATCAGACTGTAATGTGAACTTTGGTAGGGTTTTTATTTAAACTTTTATAGGCAATAAACGATTTCCAACAAATACACATCTATTTCTTCCTTTGCTCATTTTCGAAGCTTTTGTGTTTGTTTCATGCAAGTTTTATTTTCTTTCTCAGTAGCTTTTTCCTCCCCAAATAAGTTGCTCATAAAAAGGGAAATAAGGCAGGGGCTGGTGATGGATTGAGAGTGGGCGGGGGGGGGGGAGTGGGGAGAAGTGGAAAACCCAGAACATTCGATTTGCAACTTGGTTGACTTCCAAACAGAGATGTGTGTGTGTTGCTCTTAATAGACTTGAGCAGAGAACTGTTCCAGTACCAAGGAAATAAAAGGAATATTCCCTAATAGACAACAGACTCTTGTTGGAGATAGAATATGCAAATAGGAAATCCACCATGTGCAATGCAGCAGTGTGAACAAAGACAAGTGTTTTTTCTCAAACACTGTTTGTTGTCCTCCTCCAAGCACCCAAATCTTCCTGCTTCCTTCTGCTGCCAGTTGTGTGTGCTTTCAGATCAGAGGAAACACATCCCTTCCTTGTCAAAACGTCATGGCAATTAAAAATGCCCATACTATTGAGGGGGGGAGGGAAGAAGCATTTAATAATAAATACCTACTATGTCCCTGGCACCATGCTAAATGCTTTGCAAATATTATCTTGTATGATCCTCACAACAACTGAGGTGGGACGGGGATGGGGGGGGGGAAGGTAGTAAGTGCTATTATCTCCATTTCATAGTTGAGGAAATTGAGGCAGACATTTTCCCCTCTAGTTAACAGGAGGTTGTTAAGAATATTATAAGAAATGGAAATGTGTGTGCACAGGTTCCCCTCACTATCCTGCCTATTTCATGATACATAAGTGAAAGGTTTGAACCCACTGATCTCCAAGGTCCTTTCCACCTCTGAAATGCCATGCTTCTTTTTCTCATCTCTCTGAAAACATTTTGCTTTAGAAGGCAATGCAAAGAGAATGTTTTCAAAGCAATTGATAGCAGAGCAAGTTGACTCAAATTGGAAGTTTGGGAGTAGATTGTGCTCACAAAATGGAAACCCCCCCCAATATATAATCCAGGTATAACGTAACATGCTGCCTGGGATACCAAAGGCATTTTAGCTCATTGGATATATTCTTACTTGAGAAAAAGACAGGCCTGCCCATGTATCCAAGATGTTACCAATTGATGTCTTTGCTGAAGAGGCTACTACCCTCACACTAGAAAACTCAGGAATAAATCTTGCATTAAAGGAATATCTGGGGGGTTGTTTTGTTTTGTTTTCCCATAAAGTTCCCTATAAGCCACCCTATGGGTGGCTTTCGGTTTACGTGAAGGGTTCAGAATAATGTGGCTTGGAAATCCATGATGCTTTTGTTCCATCCTTAGAGCGCCATACTGTGTTTGACACATGCCTCAGTAAACTATGGGACTCAAACATTTCTTAGTTGCCTCACTATGTATCAGGCACTGTATATAATTGAAAGGAACTCCTAAATCAATGAGATGACGGATTTATTTGAATATATGAGTAAAATGAAAGCTTGATATCAATCATGCTTTCACAGGAGAAATTCAATATTAACACAATTTACAAAACCTGCAAGGTTCTGGGGATAAAAGGGAAAAGGGAAAAAATAGACCCTTCCCTCAGAGAGCTTACATCCTAATGGAGGAGCTAATTTGTATGTGATGTAAGTATGAAATACTTACAAAGCAGATACAAAATGACTTTAGAAGGGGGGATTGGGAATCGGTCTCCTACAGAAGGTAGTGCTTAAGCAAAGTCCTGAGGAAAATCTGAGAGTCTAAGAGGTAATGATCCATGAGCTCCTGGATTCAAGGGCTGCTTCTGTAAATGTAAATCATAATATCTGAATCTAAATAGATTAGTGTTTTGGTGAGGGAGGGGATTGGGACAGACTTGTTCAATGCAGGGAACTCAGTGTAGAAATTCCAACCATGATGCAAATTGGTAACTGTCTAATTTATGGTCCAAGGTGGGAAACCTGTGGCCTTGAGGCTACATATGGCCTTCTAGATCCTTAAGTGCAGCCTCTTGACTGGAATCCAAATTTTACAGAACAAATCCAGTCAGATTGCAGTCAAAAGGCTGCACTTAAGGATCTAGAAGTCCACATGTGGCCTCAAGGTCGCAGGTCCCCCATACCTGGTACTAGAACATTGGCAAGTCTACTGTAAGATTAAGCAACTTGCCCATGGCCATGCGGTATGTTAGCTAAGACTCAGTACTTCTTGACTCCAAAGGCACTACCCCAGGTTGCCTCCCATCCTGTCATTGATGACTCAGAAAGTCATAGTGATGTCTATGGCCAACCCTGGGAGGAGCCGCTCTGAACTTAGCCAAGCTAGCTGGGCCCAGGAAGAGCTCTTCTTTGAAAGAGCTGGCTCTTGCAGGTTTTGTAAATTGTGTTAATATTGAATTTCTCCTGTGAAAGCATGATTGATATCAAGCTTTCATTTTACTCATATATTCAAATAAATCCGTCATCTCATTGATTTAGGAGTTCCTTTCAATTATGAAGATGGCAACCTGTCCTTGCTTGCCCAGCCAGTCTGACTCTTGTCCATACCCTGCCCAGAGTTCACCACAATATCATTTAACCATTGGATTCACCCAACATCATTTAGATAAAGCAATATTATGTGTAGCAAGATATTTTTAAGGACCCCTCTCCAGTCTATCCTGCATTCAGCTGTTGAAGTCATCTTCTTAAAGCACAGATCTGACCATATCACACCCCTGCCCCACACACACACCAATCCTCACTCAGTAAACTCCAATGGCTCCTTATTTCCTCCAAGATCAAATATAAAATCCTCTGTTTGGCATTCAAAGTGCTTCATAATCTTGCCCCCTACTACCTTTCCAGTCTTCCTACACCTTCTCCCTTCCATGTATTCCATGATCCAGTGACACATGATACTGTCTCCCAAATCCATACCTCTTCACTGTCTGTTCCCCAGACCTGAAAAGCTCTTGGAGAGAGCTATGTGGTAGGTGCAATGTATAGAGAGCTGGACCCAGAATCAGGAAGACCTTAGTTTAAATATACCTTCAGATACTTACTAGAAATGTGATCCTGGACAAGTAATGTCACCTCTCTCAGTCTCCATTTCCTCAACTTCTGGAGGAGTTCAGTTGTTTGTCAGTCATATCCAATTCTTCGTGACTCCATTTTGGGTTTCCTTGGCAAAGATACTGGAGTAGTTTGACATTTCCTTCTCCAATTCATTTTACAGATGAGGAAACAGAGGCAAACAGGGATAAGTGACTTGCCCAGGATCACACAGCTAGTAAGTGTCTGTGGCCAGATTTGAACTCAGGAAGATGAGTCTTCCTGATTCCAGTTCCAGCACTCTGTGCACTGGACCCCCTAGTTGCTCTTCCTCAAATTTAAAATGAGCAGGGGCGGCTAGGTGGCGCAGTGAATAGAGCACCGGCCCTGGAGTCAGGAGTACCTGAGTTCAAATCCGGCCTCAGACACTTAACACAAAAAACTAGCCGTGTGACCTTGGGCAAGTCACTTAACCCCAAATGCCCTCCAGAAGAAAAAGGCAAAAAAAAAACCCCAAATTTAAAATGAGCATTAAAAGAGTGCCTCAGGGTGGCTAGGTGGTGCAGTGAATACAGCACCAGCCCTGGAGTCAGGAGGACCTGAGTTCAAATGTGGCCTCAGACACTTAATACAAAAAACTAGCTGTGTGACCTTGGGCCAGTCACTTAACCCCAATTACCCTCCAAAAAAGCAAAAAAAAAAAAAGTTAAAAAAAATAGCACCTGGTTCCCCAGGTTGCTGTGAGGATCAAATGAGACAACTTTTGTAAAACACTCAGCACAGTGCCTGGCTCATAGTTGGCACATAATAAGTGCTTGTTTCTTTCCTCCCTTCCATCCTTCTTCCTTCTTTCCTCCCTTCCATCCTTCTTTGCTTCCTTCTTTCCTCCCTTCCATACTTCTTCCTTCTTTCCTCCCTTCCATCCTTTGCTTCCTTCTTTCCTCCCTTCCTTCCATCCTTCTTTCCACCCTTCTTACCTTCTTTCCTTTCTTCTCTCCTCCTCCCTTCCTCCTGGCTTCCCTGGCTTCCTTCAGGTATCAGCAAACATCCCAGCTGTCAGAAGCCTCGATACCAGAGCCTTTCCTCTGATTATTCCCAGTTTAGCCCGTCTGTATCTTCTTTGGACACAGTGCTTTTCCTGTTTTATCTCCCACTAGACTGTGAGATCCCCAAGGGCAGAGGTTGTCTTTTGCTTTTCTTTGTATCCTCAGCATTTAGCATAGTGCCTGGAATGTAGTGGGTGTTTAATGTTTGTTGATGCTTTCATGATCCAGTGTGCCTTCCACCATCCAGCCCCAGCTCAATTATGGAAGATTCACTTCTTTGGGCTAATATGCTTTAAAATAGAAATATCTTCCAAAGGTGTAAAGCTAGGGCATAAGGGGGTGCCGTGCCATCCATACCTTAATATGAATTTGTCTAGGCAGCAGATTCCCACACTCAGTTAAGACCTGTAGCAAGTCATGAAAAGAGCAGGAGAGGTAAATTCACAGCATCAAGTATTTCTGGGGAGGTCAGACCGGGAGTGAGGAGAGAAGACTAGGGGTTCCCAGTTAGGAGACGACTCCTTACAAAGATGACTCTGCTAGGAAAATAGCCCAGTGCAGTAACCTTACCAGCAGTGGCATTGACTGTACCTGCACACAATGCCCTCATCTCACCCAAACCCTGACAGGCAGGAAGAGGAGGGATGGCTAACCCCATTTTACAGATGAGGATACTAAAGTTCTAAGAGAAAAAGACCCTACCAAGAAATACAACAGCCAAGATGGGAACCTTGATTTACTGTCTTTTCCATAGTACCTTGGTCCATTATCTCCTGAGAGCAACAAATCAGTATTTTCCCCATCGATCCTCTCGTGGGATCAGAGTTAATCTGCCTTCATTTCTAATAAGTAATGGCTTGGACACTAGGCAAACTGAGCTCCTTAGCTCATCTGGAAGAAAGAATCTCAGTTTAAAAAAAGTATTATCTTGTGCTAGTTATGAGCAACATATTTTGACACCTCAAAAATCCATTTCCTCATTAAGGAGGGGAAAGAGGGAGAAAATAAGCATTTCTATTTGTCCTACTATGTGCCAGGCACTGCGCTGAGTGCTTTTTACAAATATTGTTTCATTCAATCATAGGGGGGCGTCCTCTTCACTGATGCTGGTCCCAGCCCCTCCACACTTTAGGATACCATCTGTGAGTTACTATACCCCCTCCCAAAGAAAAACAACCTGGTGACCAAGCTGGAAGGGAAGTCCATTTGTTTTTAGGACTATCTCTGTAGAACTTTTTTGCTATTTTTATGGAAAACATTGGTCCCTGAACTAGTTCATGAACACTTGTGCTATAGAGAACATAGATTGCCTGCAGAAATCCATTGTGCACCTCTGGTTCCCAATCCAGGAAAATCGAGCCAGCAGCATCAGTTCTGAAAGAGCAGGGCTCTCCTTTGACCTAAACTTGTTTTATTTAGGCTGTACATGAAAGGATTAGAGACTGTAGAGCTGGAAATTCCCTCAGAGGTCATTGAGTCTGAGCCCCTCATTTTACAAATGAGGAAACTGAGGTCTGTGACTTGCCCAAGGTCACCCAATTAGGAAGTACTAAAGTCCAGATTCCAGCTCAGGACTGTCACTCCAAATTCTGCCACAGATTTTGTTTTTTATAGAACTTTCCTGTCCATTCCTATATGCATCCTTGCTCTTCAGTGATGTTTTCCTTGGTTAATCCTGGGTACTCTAGAAAATCCTTCGTTTACACATATCTGCTAGCCAGTTGGATCAGAGGGAAGAATGATTTATTTATCTTTGCTAAACCAGTCTGCTGGACTCGAGGCTATTTTCCTAAGTCCATGACACTGGTTAGAGAAATAAAATAAAGATTTCATTTCTGTATTAATATTTTATGTTTATTACTATTTTATTTTATGTTTAAGCAATGCAAGAAAACAGTTCAATTGGAAAAACAACAGTAGTTCCACAGGGAATGGAGGAATTGATGGTTGAGGGTATAAACAAAAGCTGTGAGGTCAAAATGAATTGCACTGCAGGCTCAGAAGACCCTAGCACCCCCACAATATCAAACTGCAAATGCATTAAAGCCACTGCCAAAGAAATAGGACTTCTTTAGACCAAACTGGAGGCTCCCTTTTTGGCCTTTAGACCAAACTGGAGGCTCCCTTTTTGGCCTTTTATCTAGTAGGAATCCGGGCCTCTTTCCTGCCTAGCCCCTGACTGCATGGAGTAATAGCTTACTGAATGCTTAATTGATTGAATTGAACAGAAGCTGAAATATTTCAGAGAGGACTTGCTCCCTAGTCCTCCACTGACCTCAGTCTGTCCTTTGTCCACTAAGAAGAGATGGTAGGAAATTATTTTGGGGATGTCTTTGCTCGTCCCCAAACTCAGTGCCTCCATTCCAGTCTATCTGGAATGTAGTCCCTTCTCCCCTCTGCGTCTCAGAATTCTTACCTTCCTTCAAGGCTCAGCTCCTATATTAGGGCTGGGGAACCTGGGGTCTCAAGGCCACATGTGGCCCTCTAGGTCTCAAGTACAGTCCTCTGAATCCAAACTTCCCAGAACAACTCCTCTTAATAAAAGGATTTGTTCTGTGAAACTTGGACTCAGTCAAAAGGTTGCACCCAAGAACCTAGAAGGCCAAATGCGGCCTTGAGGCCACAAGTTCCCCACCCTTGTCTTATACCATCTCCTACAGCAGCAGTTCTCAATCTGTGGGTTGCAATCCCTTTGGGGGTCAAACGACCCTTTCACAGGGGTTGCCTAAGACCATCAGAAAACACATATTTCCGATGGTCTTAAGAACCGAGACACCACTCCTCTAGATGTCTCCATGCAGGTCCACCCACATGCAGATATGCCCGCATACGAGTACTAAAGGATCCTGGCATTAGGAAGGTTGAGAACCACTGTCCTACAGGAAGCCTTTCTTGATCTCATTCCTCCTAAAATCCTGTATGTATTTAACCTTTTCTGGGTTGGTTCCCCCCAGTAAGACTGATATAAAGCACCTTTTTTGCAAGGACCATATCTCCAGCACAGAGTTAGGTTCCTTATAAATACTTAGTGGATTAGATTAGGTTGGATCAGGAAGCAGGTATGTCTTGATTATCTGCTGTGAAGCTAACACTACAAGTACCTTTAGGGGATACAGAATTATAAAAAAAAAATTACTTCAAAGACCTTACAATTTATTTAAGGAGAAAAGCCAATTTTTATGGAGAATCCAAATCTCCAAATTGGAAGTGACCTGTGAGGTCTATCTATTTCCTGATGACCATCTTCTAGCCTGTCATTGTCCCATCCAGAAGTAAACACAGTGCTCCAGATGAGGTCTGATGAGGTCAGAGGAGAGTACAGTGTGTCTGTCGCCTCTTTCTGTCTGGACACTAGCTTCTGTTCATGTAGCCTAAGCTGTATATTAGAGAGAAGCTGTCACTAATATGTAAATTTCACATCAGTTTCTTCTCATCCCATGAAAATGGGCCACTGTTCTCTTGTTCAGGAGCCTCTCAAGGGGGATCAATTTCTCCCCATTAAGTGCTCCAAATCACTGAGGAAATAAGCCTTCTATTTCTTGAATTCTTAAGTACATACTGCTCATTTCAAATCTAAGCCTGTCCTTTACAATAAGCATTAAATATGGCTCCTTCTAACTCATGAAATGTCTGGATTGAGTTTCAAATCATACTGGGACTTTCAACAAGGTTTGGAAAAAGCTGTGTATAAACTGGGCCCTCTCATGCCTGGTAAAAAATCGTCATGAAAAAGATAGGATTTTAAACTGCCCCTTTGCTATGAAACCATCCCCAAGAGTGTTAGGTTTGATTAATAGTGGTTTTTGTATGTAGCCAAAGGCAGAAAACTGTTTAGTTTGTATAACAGGGGACTAAACAGTGAGAGCTCAGTCCTGGGAGCAGGCTTGTTTGGTGAGCCTGTTTTGGGAAGGGCCTGATCATGTGGAAGGAAGTGGCCCACCCCTCCACTTCAGAACACATGCAGGTATTCTATGACCATCGCTGGTCCATTTACAGCTGCCTTTTTGGTTGGCTGCTGAGCCAGAACTGAATGTGCATTAAAAAGATTCCAAAGGGGGAAACTTAACCCTCTTTTCTGCCTGGCTGTGTTCAAATAAGGAGGCAAGGACTGCTGTAAGCCTCTGGGTGGGGAGAGAGCAAGCTAGTCCCCAGAGCCTCATGAAGCTATGAGGACATGGACCTGCTGTTGCTTCTGTCCCTGTTGTGTCTGTTCTTTCCTGCTTAGGTGGAAGGACTTTTGGATATAGAACAGACTAGGATGCTACCCTGTGAGCCTGGAAAGTTCAGAAGTTCCTGGGGCGGCTAGGTGGCACAGTGAAACATACACACACACACACACACACACACACACACACACACACACACACACACAAAACCCCAGCCGTGTGACCTTGGGCAAGTCACTTAACCCCAACTGCCCTCCAAAAAAAAAAAAAGAAAGTTCAGAAGTTCAAGTCCACTGATGGTGAGGAATGAAGTACCAAGGTATCTGCCTGACCAGTGTAACAATAGATAAAAGGTAGCCAAAGGGAGTAATTTCTCCATTGGATCGTGGCTATACTGAGTCTGGGAAGAACACAGCAGAATGGGGGCTCAAGCTGATAGTATTAAGAAGACACCCCTAAACCCTCAGGCATCCCTCCTGAGGGGAAGATATAGTCTTGCTCTAAGAGCCCAACTCATCAGTGAAAGTAGAAGTTGAGATAAGACCCCCTGGGGCTTAACAATTACATTTGTAATAAGGAAACAAAGTCCAAGGTCTAGATAGTATTTTTTTATTTGCCAGGGTTTCCCCCAGAGGGTTGTGGGGTCAACCCTAGGGGCCCTCTCCGTCCCCACTAAACATATATCCAGGTGAAATCTGGTCACAGTGAGTGTCCTGAGCAGCTTTGAAGGAGAAAGAAGACAGTATTGAAAGGCTGGGATGGGGTAGTCTAGCTTAAGGATGTCTAATAGCTTGCTGGACTTGGAATCAGGAAGAGCTGAGTTTGAATTCTACCTCAAACACTTATTAGCTCTGTAACCCTAGGCAATTCATGTTGCCTTTCTCTTGGTCTCAGTTTCCTCATTTTTACAATGGTGATAGTAATATCACCTGGCTCACAGGGTTGTTAGGAGGTTCAAATGAGATCTTCTGGGTAAAAGGCTTGGCAAACTTTTATAACAACAGCTAGCAGTTATAGAGGGCCTACTATGTGTCAGGCAGGGTGCTCAGGGCTTTACAAATATCTCACGAGAGCCTCACAACAACTGTTATTATCTCTATTTTACATTTGAGGAAACTGGAGCAAACAGAGGTAAAATGACTTGCCCAGGGTCACCCAGCCAGTGCATGTCTGAGGCAGGATTCAAATTCAGCGCTTCCTGACTCTAAACATAGAGCACTATCCACTGCACCACCAAGCTGTTGTTTAGATTTCTATTTGATGGCCTGATGATATCATACATATTTCAGGGCTTTTTTAGCCCCAGCTGATGGATACCTTGCCTCTCTCTTGCATCTGAGGCACCAGTGCTACAGGCCCCCAAAGCCTGGGCTTAGGATGACCATTCCAAATTGTCGTTATATGAGAACGGCTCTGCCACTTTAAGCTTAAAAATGAACAAGATGGATTCTGGATGAGGGGAGAAGCATCAGCCATAGTTAAATAGCTTTGGCATAGAGCCTGCCAAGTGCTCAACTATGGATGAGAAGAACCAAAGGGAAATGGCTCCCCCTCCCACTGGATTTCTGCAATGTCTCTTGGCAGATGACGCAGCATTTTCCATTTAGCATCTCAGCAGAAAGCCTTAAGTAACATGAAAGGCCCGAATATTCATAATGGGCACCACACTCACCACCTTGCCAATCCCTTCTACATGCATGATCTCATTGGGACCCCATGGCACTCCTGTGAGGTGGGAGTCTGCCCTGTGCCACCCACTAGCTGTGTGACCCTAGGCAACTGCCTTGACCTCTCTGAGTCACAGTATCCTCACATAGAAAATGGAGATAATAATATAGAAAGCACCTACTTGATGCTCACTCCCTTGTAACTAACCAGTTGCCAAATTTTGCTGTGTTTTTTCTTCTTTTTTATATTTATGAGTTAAATTTATTTTAATTTGTATTGATGTCTTTTGGCCTTATGTTATAGTTATTTCCCATGGACCCTTCCCCTAGACTGAACCTTCCCCTAGACTAAATCCTCAACAAGGATTTATTAGGCACCAGCCTGCTATGTGACAGGTACTATGCCAAGTATGTTGGTAAAAAAATGACAAAAATCAGTCCCTGCCTTCAAGAAGCTTACAATCTAATGGAGGAGACAATATGCTAACAACCATGTACAAACAAGCTCTAGACAGGATCAACTGGAGATAATCAATAGAGGGGAGGCGCTAGGAATAAGACTTCTTGTAGAAGAGGGAGGCCAGGAGGTAGAGCCAGGAACGAGAGCATTTTTCCAGGCATGGAGGACAGGCCATGAAAATACCCAGAGTCAGGAGATGGAGGATCATGTTCAAGGAACAGGAAGTAGGCCAGTGTCACTGGATCATAGACACAAAGCAGGGAGTGAAGGTATAAGAACATTAAAAAGGTAGAAAGGGGCCAGGTTATGAAGGGCTTTCAAAGCAGAGGATGTCGTATTGATCCTGGAGGTAATAGGGAGCCCCTGGAGTTTACTGAGTACAAATGTGGACACAATTAAACCTGTTCTTCAGGAAGATTGCTTTGATAGCTAAGTGGAAGATGAACTGGAATAAGAACAGACTTGAGGCAAGAATATCAACTATAAGGTTATTATAATAGTCCAGGTGTGAGGTGATGAGAACCTGCACAATGTTGATGCACTGTCAGAGGGGAAATAGAGGAAAGATATTGAAAGGTAGAAAATTGACAGGCCTTGGCAGCTGATTGAATATGAGAGGGAAGGTGGGAGGGAGCGAGGGAGAGAGACAGAGACAGAGAGAGACAGAGAGAGAGAGAGAGGAGGAGGAGGAGGAGGAAAAGGAGGAGGAGGAGGAGGAGGAGGAGGAGGAGGAGGAGGAGGAGGAAGGAGGAAGGAGGAAGGAGGAGGAGGAGGAGAAGGAGGAGAAGGAGGAGAAGGAGAAGAAGAAGGAGGAGGAGGAGGAGGAGGAGAAGGAGAAGAAGAAGGAGGAGGAGGAGGAGGAGGAGGAGGAGGAGAAGGAGGAGAAGGAGGAGAAGGAGAAGAAGAAGAAGGAGGAGGAGGAGAAGGAGGAGGAGGAGGACGAGGAGAAAGAAAAGACAACAATGATACCTGGCTTGTGAGTCTGGATGGCTGGGAGAATGGTGGTACCCTTGACAGTAACAGAGAACTTTGGAATAAGGAAGGGTTTTGAGAAAAAGATGAGTTCAGTCTTAGACACAATGAGTTTAAGATACCCACTTGGCATACAATTTGAGGTGTCCAATAGGCAATCAGAGATAGAAAACTAGAAGAAAATCTCTGAAACAAACAAAAAAAGCTTTAAAAAAATCCATTACAGGAAATATACCTGACTGTATATGATATTCTGCCATAGTATTCTCCCACCTCCATGCTGGGAGGGAGGGGTTGTGTTTCATTCATTATTTCTTCTCTAGGACCTTCACTGATTTTTCCATTACTCAGAATTCAAATTCCTTCAAGTTGTCTTTTAATTTCTATTATAGTCTTCGTGTTCATTATTCTGCTGATTGTGCTTATTTTGCTCTGCATTGGCTCACACAAATCTTTCCATGTTTCTCTGAATTCCTTGTATTAATCATTTGCCATTGCATGGAAATATTTTGCTACATTCTTATTCTTTGGTTGCTAAGAAGCATTTGCCCCCTGCCATGTCTGATTCCAAATCCATTATAACCAATAGACAATGAATAAATTTCCCCTTCTTGGCTGTCTTTTATCTATTGCTCCACTGGTCAAGCAGGTGCCATGGGCCTTCATTCCTCATCAGACTCAACTGCCTGCAAACTCTGGCATGAACTCCAATACAGGGCCTGTGTTGACTTGATCTTCTAAACCAGTGGTTCTCAACCTTCCTAATGCTGCAACCCTTTAATACAGTTCCTCATGTTGTGGTGACCCCCAACCATAAAATTATTTTCATTGCTACTTCATAACTGTAATTTTGCTACTGTTATGAATTGTAATGTAAATATCTGATATGCAGGATGTATTTAAATTGAACATAACTCAGGTTGAGAACCACTGTTTTAAACTTTCCAGGCTTACATGATTGCAGCCTAGTATGTTCTATATGTAATACTTCTTTAGCTAAGGAAGCCTTTTGGAATATTGTATCCTAAAGGCTTCTCTTGCCTAGAGTAGAAGCTACTAGTACTTGAACTGCTTATTTTGGGATGCTTCCAGTATTTTTTCTTTGACTTAGAAACTCTGAATTTTGGCTGGATATTGGTTCCTGGGAATTTTGATTTTGGGGTTCCATCCAGGAGGTGGTTTTGCCCTCTGGCTCTAAGAGATCTGGATAGTTTTTTTTTACTTTTTGAAATATGATATACAAGTTTTTAAATATTATATTCCTTATATTTTTCTCTTTTTTTCTTTTGGTTTTATTTTTAAGATTTCTTATTGCCTCACAGAGTCATAATTTTCTGTTTGGTCCATTAAAATGTTCAGAATTCAGTTCTTAGACAGTTTAACCACTGTCTGTTCAAAGGGATTAATTTTCCTTGTCATTAGTTTCTCATTACTTATTCTATTTTGTATCTCTTGTTTAATTTCTTTCAGGTACTTTTGTGGCCAAAACATTCTTTTCTACTTGGACTTAAGTTACTGTCTTCTTCTGGGTTTACCCCTTGGGTATCATTTAGTCCAAGGTATTTCTCCATTGCATTTGATGTTTTCTTCTGTTTACTCATATCTCCAACCTCATTTTCTGGGCTGGGAGCTAGTTCTTGGCTTAACATCTGCTCCTTCACTCTTGGATGGTATTGGTAGGCTCTGCTTGATCCTGAGTGCAGTTCCTGCCTGCTGCAGGAGTTGTCTGGCCCTATCTCCTGGATTCAGGTCCAGGCTGCCTGGATGTTGAATTGGGCCATGGCATCCTGGATGCTGGTCTGTCCTGGTCTCTTGCCATACCTGGGATCCCTAGGTCACCTTGCACTAAGAGCTGATGCTCTGGCTCTGTCTTCTACTATGGATACGGCCCCTGGGTCTCTTGTGCTGAACCCTGCTGCTCTGAGTCTGCTGTTGTGAGACATATTTTTCATTTCACCACCCACTCTTCCTAGCTTGTTCCCTCTCTCCATTTCCAGATAATTCTGCCTGTCTCTTTTATCACTCCTGGACTAGCTATGAAGAGTAACCCTAAATGTATGCTGATTTGGTTTTCTTTATCACTATTCCTTCTGGTGTATATCTGCCCCTACCCCCAAGTCCTTTGTTTGGTTTTTAAATTCTTTAAAACCTAGTCCCTTCTTTCCAAACTTCTTACATTCTACAACACATAAAAAGAGACAGGAAAGGTCCCCCCTTTCCTATGCCAGGGGATACCTGATATGGAGGCACCTTATTCCATGGACTTGAGACCAGGCACAGCAGCAGATACAAAGAAGAGTGAGCTAAGACCAATTTCTGCCCTCTGTAAAAGAAGAAATTATGAGGAGCTTGGTACTCTGTCATCTAACCTTCCAATCATAGAGGAGAGGAGGGTGAGGGAGGTAATGTCAACCAAGGCTTGATTTGGCATCTGATGGTGAGTTTAGCAGTGATGAGCTTATCCTGGAAGGGCCATCTTGTTCCCTGGAGCTGAAATCAGGCAGAAAAGCAGATATAGAGTAGAGATGCAAAGTAGTCCCTCCAATGCTACCTTCCATCTACTCTGTATTTCCCCTGTATTCTCTGATTTCTAGGGTGACTTCTCTATTCAAATGTAAAGTATTTGAGGGCGAGGATCATTGTTTTTTGTTTTTCTTTGCATTCTCAGCATTTCACAGAGTACTTGGTACATAAGCCAGCAAAGTCTTTGCAAACTTTAAAGCTCTATACAGCTCTGTAGTTATTATATCATTTCTACCCATTTTAGACATGAGAAAATGAGAAGCTTTGTGACATAGTGGTTCATCCTTAGACTCAGGAATACCTGGGGTGGGGTGGGGTGGGGTGGTGCCAAGCAGGGACTTGTTGGAGCTTGCCTCCAAAACCCCTCCCAATACCTGTAAAAATTACTCTAAACAAATTCTAGAGCTGCAGAGCCCACAAAATGACAGAGTGAAACATCTCCAGCTCAACAGCCTGGAAGACCCACAGGAAGGGTATATCACACTGGGCTGGGAGTGGAGTACAGCTTGGAGCAGGCCTTAGGGGGCTAAATCACTGGCAGGCTTATCAACCAACAAACGCTGAGAACAGCTTGGAAGGTCAGTGGGGGAACTCTGTGGGACCTGGGTGAAAGAGGAGCCTGTGGTCTGAACCCGGCCCCGGGGTGGCAGCGAGTAGTGTCAGTGGTAGCAGCAGCAGGCTGCTTCCAATGCTCTGAGCCCACAGACAGTGGGGGATCAAGTAACTGATACAAAACCCCCGAAGCCTGGGACAGTACCCCCACCCCCACCCCCATGCCCACTGGAAGCAGAGTCCTGCCTTGACTGGGAGTTAAAAAATCAAGTATTTTGCTGGGAAGATGAAGAAACAGCATAAAAAGCTAGACTATAGAATATTATTTTGGTGACAAAGAAGATCAAAACATGCAACCAGAAGAAGACAACAAAGTCAAAGCTCCTACATCAAAAGCCTCCAAGAAAAAATATGAATTGGTTGCAGGCCATGGAAGAGCTCAAAAAAGATTTTGAAAATTAAGTAAGAGAAGTAGAGGAAAAATTGGGAAGAGAAATGAGAATGATGCAAGAAAATCATGAAAAAAAAGTCAACCGGCTGCTAAAGGAGACCCAGAAAAATACTGAAGAAAATAACACCTTAAAAATAGACTAACCCAAATGGCAAACGAGGCCCAAAAAGCCAACGAGGAGAAGAATGCCTTAGAAAGGAAAACCTGGGTTCAAGTTTCACCTCTGATACCTACTAGACATCTAACTTCTCAGTGTTCTGGGCAGCTCTCTAAATTTCTGACCTTCAGTCATGGAGGACCTGCCATCTCTGGAACTCCCTACACAGATAAAATCTCAGGTCCAGAAAAGTATTTTCTTACAGATGAAGAAATGGATTTGGAGCGATCAGCTGACTTGTCCAAGGTCACATGGCCAGGTGCAGCCGGGAGGTGAAATCAGGTCTTCTGATTTTAAGGTCAGTACCCTTTCTGTTATAGAATTGCTGGCTCAGTTAAATACTAACCGAATCCTGTACAATAGGTTTAGGGAGTAAATGGAACAAACACAGCAAAATATTTTCTGTACTGTAGAAAAATAGATTTGTAACTTGACTTTTCAATCACCTGGCTCTAATGTTGTGGCTTTTCTTTAAAAAAAGGTTCAACTGAAGAACCTCGATTTCCTCAGCTGTAAAATGAAGGGGTTGGCCAGGATAATCTCTAGGGCATTTCTACCTCTAAATCCTCAGATCCAACTAATCTATAAGCATATGGTGTGTTAAATCCAATGCCTTTGATTTGATCCTTGTCTCCCTGGATTTCCCTGCAGTTTTGGCCATTGTTGACCACCTCCTTCCATATGATCTCTCCTCCCTTGGCTTCCATTACACTTGTTTTTCCTGGTTCTCCTCTTACCTACTTGACTGTCACCTTTTGTGACTCATCATCTGTCCTCTGTCCTTTAAATATGGGTGTCCTTTAAGGCTCTGTCCTGAGTTACCTTCTCTTCTATCTATATCCCTCCTCCCCCAGTGACTTCATCTGTTGCCAAGGGTTCAGCCATCACTTCCATGCAGTTGATTCCCATCTCTCAATATCCAGCCCTGACCTCTTTCCTGAGTTGTAGTCCCAACCACCTGGCATTGTCAGTTTCTTAAGGTCCATACGTCTGAAACAGAATACATCTTTCCCTCTAAACTTGTTCCTCCTCTAAATTTCTTATTTCTGTTGAGAGGAGGACTCCGTCAGCCTCCCAATCACCCAGGTTCAGAGACTCACCTTCATCCTTAACGCTTCCCTCCCTTTCCTCCCTGCCATATTCAATCAAGTGCCAAATCTGGACATTTCTTCCTTCACAACATCTTGGGTAGCTGGCCCCTTTTCTCTTCTTGCTGGGTCTCTACCTTGCAGCTGGGTGGTCCAGTGAATAGAGCAAAAGACCTGGAGGCAGGCAAACTTGAATTCAAATGCTGCCTCACACACTTGCTAGCTCTGTGACCCTTGGGAAATCACTGAATCTGTGTGCCTCATTTTCCTCATTTGTAAAATGCAGATAATAATAGCACCAATGTCTCAGGGTGGTTGTAAGGATCAAATAAAATAACATATGGGAAGTGCCTAGCAAATTTCCAAGTTGTATATAAAGGCTTCTCTCCCCTTCTTATCTGGACCACTGCAATAGCCTCCTAACTGGCATTCTTGCTTGAAACTCTCTTCTCTCCAATCCATCCTCTATGCTGCTGCCAAACGAATCATTCCTGTGGCACAAATCTGCCCGCATCACTACACTGCTCAAACGCCTTCTATGGCTCCCTGTGGCCTCAAGGAAAAGAGGAAAATTCCTCGGTTTGTTATTTAAAAGCCTCCACACTTCCACATTTTGAGCATTCATTCACATTCCTCACCTTCATGAAATCTGGTCCAATCAGACCAGATGACTAGTATCTACCCAAACTTACTAAAAGACTTCCCATTTTCATGCGTGCCGAGCTAAGCCCCATGTTTGGCACACTCTTCTCACTTCTTCTTCTCACCTCTTTTCCTTCTAGCTTTGGGACAGGTGCTGCCTCCTTCAGGAAAGTTTCCCAGTCTCTCCCCTCCCCCCACACTCCCAGTTATTTCTCCTCCCTCCATTCTCCAATGACCAATGACTGTGGATTTTTTACTTGTATACATGTTGTATGCCCCTCCCCCTCTCAGATGAGTATAAATATCCTTGAAGGCTGTAAGGGACCATTATCTGGATAACCATAGGCCTAGCCCAGTGTCCTGCACACAGTAGGTGTAGATTTGCATGTGGAGGCACTGTCTTTGAAGGGGAGTAGCTAAGACCATGATCAGAAAAGAAGCAATTGGAGACATTGGAGGACACTGCCCTGAGAGTGCTCAGTTTTCCTCAGGATTAGGTTTAGGATACATAGGGAGGAAGGGGAGGTGCAACAAAGCAAGCAGTCTGATGCAGAGGAGCATAGATTGAGAGTAAGAGAGAACTCAAGGAGTAATGTAGCCCAAGACCCTCATTTTAGAGAAGTCTGTGGAGGCTCAAAGAAATTAAGTGGATTGCCCAAGATCATACCATAAGGGGCAGAGTCAGGATTCAAATTCAGGTCCTCTGACTTCAAAACTAGGTCCGTACACTAGACCTAGACTCTTAAGCCTGAGGTTTCCCAATAGGCATGCCATGTTGCAACAGGGTCTGGTCACCAATGTTTCACAGGTGGGCACTGGAGTTTGAGAAGCAAAATGGAATTCTTTCTATCAAAAACTTGGAAGGAACAATAACAGCTCCCACGTTCTCCTTTAATCCCATGATGAGGGCTCCCCCTCCTTCCAATGGAACCGAGATTCTTCCTTTGGAGCTTTTGGAGTCCACTCACCCAATATCACTGATGTCAGATTCCATTTTATAGCCAACAAAAAACAATCTCAGCTAGTGTCCGAGGATATTATATATTTCTGTTTACTTAAATGAAAAAGAGATGATGTTTGGCCAGAGACAACAAAGGACATGGCCACTAATGCCAATTACCTGTCATTGCAGCTCAACCTTCCCAGTGCCAGGGACATTGGCACAATTGCCATCTCATTCTGGAAATGGCTGTTACAGATCTTTGGAGAAAACTGCCCCCTAGTGCCCTGCCTCACATTTCTATGAGAATTTATATTTAAAAAAATAACAAAATGTTGGCAACAACATCAAAGTGTGTTCATCATGGTGATTGCCAACAAGTCTCTAGCAAGTCTGTCCTTAGCTAGTAAGTAACAGAATCAGGATTTGAACCCAGGTCTTTGGACTCCAAATACAGGGCCCTTTCTTCTGTAGCACTCTGAATCAATGAGTCTGGGTTGGATTTCCATTTAAGGTCATCTGTTTCATCATCTTTCTCCCAGGACTGGAGAAATAGCATCAAGAGGCTGCTGGATAGTGAACAACTTCCAAACTAGGAAAATCTGGCTTCAGATCTGGATTTCAGATAACATATAGTTGCTGTGTTCCCCTGGGCAAGTTACTCTACCTCTTGGTACTCCAGACAACTCTCTAACACAATAAGTCATAGCGAAGGTGTTGACCTGCATTGAGGGAGGGAGTTTCCCCACCAGGAGTTTCCTATGCCAATGAAATCACAAGCCCAATCTCTATCCCTACCTCCAAGAATTATTGCATCTAAAACCTCTTTGTTTAGGAAGAAGCAAGTCTATAGGTATAAACATATTTGTCTTGAATTAGCCTGGCATTCAAAGCCTTCTGTAATTTGGCCACAACCCACTTTTTTGAGTTTTGTCTCATTATTCCCCAATGCATATCTCCTACTCAAACTAAAGTGATCTCACCATTTCCCCAGCCACACTCTGTATTTCCCTGCCTACATATCTTTGCTTATGCCATTGCTTTTGCCCCCATACCTCTTCCTCCCTCATTTTGTTGCACAGCAGCACCATATTGGTCTACTTTCCTTCTTCCTTCCTTCTTTCCTTCATTCAGTGGACATTTATTGAGCCCATCCTACTGTATGTACTCAATGCCATGCGCTATTAAAAAATATCTGACATGCCTTAAAGAATTGGAAAGGGAATGGGGTGGGAAATGGACTGAATAGTTATAAAGTAAGGCAGAAAGCAATCAGGGCCACTAGAGAAGTTTAAAGAACTACAGGAGTTCAAAGAAAGAAGGAATCGCTTTGATTCAAAGGGGATATTGTTGGAGTAAGTATATGTCCACCCAGGATGACAACTCTGAAGGGGACAATAGTCCTTGGTCTGTGTCACCTCTGGTAAGATTGTTAGCAAATCAGTCAATGGTAACCATTACACTGAAATAAGGTTTGCCTTGGCTGCCAAAGGTCATACACAGGCATGGGAGCTAGGTAATTAGGTCAGGACTGGGACTGGAGTCTCCAGTGCCAGCACCTGAGCACAGGGCCAACTTGGAGAGGTTAGCCACCTTCTAAGTTCCATTCCATTGCAGTGTTGATAGGCTCTGATGTGACCTTGGGACTCAGTCACTGCTATGACTTTGAGCTAAGAAGCTCCAAGAAATCTCAGGAAAAGAGCAACTCTTGGGTTCTGAGGAATGTTGTTACCTTGAAGGAAACCTAGGATGTAGTAAGTACCACACGCCCATGTGCACAATCCTCTAGAATCTAGGCGAGGACTGGCAATGCTCTAGAGTCTAGACCAGCAGTTCTCAACCTGTGGGTTATGTTCAATTTGTAACAATGAAAATACATCCTGCATATCAGATATTTACATTACGATTCATAACATAGCAAAATTACAGTTAGGAAGTAGCAACAAAAATCATTTTCTGGTTGGGGGGTCACCACAACATGAGGAACTGTATTAAAGGGTCGTGGCATTAGGAAGGTTGAGAACCACTTTTAACCCCCACAAAGAGAAGAAAGATCCTTGGAGGTCATTTAAGCCAGCAAAAGGCCATGATTAAGAAATATCTGAAAGACTAAGCTATAGAACCTTGGAAATACATGCAAAGGTATGAAAACCCTTTTCAACTACAACATTAAAATGACTACAGGAAAAATAGAGTTTGGTAGCTTGTAGAAAGTTGAATATAAATAACAAGTATTTTTTTAAAGGAAGTTGATCCTCCTACCTTTTGGATACAAGAATCATAGGACTTAGCCAGAAGCTGAAAAAAAGCTAGAAGGGGCCTCAGAAGCCATGTAGTCTGAGCCCTTCACTTTAGAGGTGAGGAAGCTAAGGCACAGAGAAGCCATACAAGTAACATCCCAGGATCCCAAAGAAAGGACCTTGGAAGTCGTCCAGCCCAGTCCCCTTGTTTTACAAAGAAGGGAAGTGGGGCCCAAAGAGAGCTGGGGGAACAGGATCATAAATTTTGAGCCAGAAGAGACTTCAGAGGCCATCGGGTCCACTGTCTTCCCAGAGTTCCCATGATGACAATTCAAAGTTGGAAGGGGCCTCAGTGGTCCATCCAATCCAACCAATACACAATAGCAATGCCCTATAACATACCTGACAAGAGGTGGTTCAGCTTCCTCTTGAAGGCCTTCATAGTGAGGGAATCTACCACCTCTCAAAGCAGCCCATACTACCTTGGGATTGCTCTCATCGTGAGGAAGTCTTTCCTTACACTGAGCCTAAAACTGTCCCTTTGCATCTTCCACTACCCCTGGTTCTGTCCTCTGAAACAAAGCAGAGCAAATCAATGGTAGATAGCGTCTATCTATCTTCCTTCCCATGGTAGGTAGCTCTCGTGGATGACCTCTCGTGTCATCCAACCTAACCCTAACTAGGTGGTTAGAGGGTTGGAGTTGGAATCAGGAAAATCTGGGTTCAAATCCTGCCTCAGACATGTACTAGATCTGTGACTCTGGGCAAGTCACTTAATGCATAAAAACTGAACAGGCACTTATTCTACATGCCAGGCACTGTGCGAAGCACTGGACTTTAACCTCTCTCATCCCGAGCATCTACATCAGCAAAATGGAGATAATAACACCTCACAGGTTTGTTGTGAGGTTCAAACAAGATAACATTTGTGAAGCATTTTTCAAACCTTAAAGTGCTATATCAATACTAAATAAATATTATTATGATTATGATTATGATTATTATGGCTATTAAAGTACTATATAAATCCTGGCTTCACTTACTCTTCATATGACACAGACTCAAAGCCCTACACCATCCTATCACCTTACTCTGAACACTCCCCAGCTTATTAGTAAAGTCCTTCTCAAACCATGGGGCCCACAATTGAACCCGGTACTCCAGATGAAATCCAATGGGGCTTGGGTACAGCAGGATAATTGGGTTTGCAATAAAGGCTGGTTATTGCATTGCTTAGAGTTCCTAAAGCCCTCAAAGTTGTTAGTCTTTATAATATTGTTAGTATTATATAAATTGTTCTCCTAGTTCTGCTCACTTCACTCTGTATCACTTTGCAGATTTCCCAGGTTTCTCTGAAAATATCCATCACTTCTTACAGAACAAAACTATTATGTTACATTCAGAAACACTGCTTCTTTTGAATAAGGCATGCCTATCCAGAGCCATATTCTGATAATGGAGTTTATCCTACCAAGTACAATGTTCCTTTTTGCATTTGGACTCCTACTTCCTGTGGTTTGTTGCTTAAACTTTTGGTATTTGCATATAGACATTTGAGAACATGGTTTTTAACACTGACTCTTTTCTTTGACTTAATATCTGTGAATTTCTCAACTGCTACTGTTGTTCTTACTTCTTTTGTGACTGCTCTCTATAGTAATCTAGACTGGGAACTATCCATAGGCATCTTCTCCCTCTCTATTCTGAGATACCAGGCTAATGCATTCTTACCAGCCTTTGTTAGGCATACTCAATCTCTGAGTGGGTGTTTGTTATCCCTAAATTTAAGCCGTGGTCCAGAAATCTAAATCCCCTTCTCAGATACCACCTTTTTGTTCACTTCCCAAATTAATTTGTCTTTTTTACATCCCCTTCCTTCAGTAGGCAACAGTGAAGAAGACCCAAACTGTGCTCCTTTAATCTCCAGTTTCTTGCCCAAGACTTCATAATTGTTGGCTATACTTTCTAGGTTCCTTTTGGCCATGTCATTTATATCCAAATGAATCAACAGAAGTGGGTAGTTGTTGCCCATTTGGATAAGTCTTGGGAAAAGGGGAGGGCTTCTACTATATCTTGGATATATGCTGTCTTGGAAGATGGCAGACCTCTACATTATTGTTATCAAGTAAACAGCTGCCTTGGTGTAATGTTAATGGGATAATAAGATATTTCCTGCCTATTAATAGGCCTCACATGGGCTCCACTGGGGGAGGGACTTGCCTAAGTAGGAGCTCACTTTGGAGAGGCTTACTTGCAGGAAGACCTTCATACCTTTTGGTACTAACCTAATTAGGCACTGAGTCATGAGGGTTGTGATGCCTTCTAGCTCTGAGAAGTGTATATATACTCTGAGTTGGTATTTTGCTTTGGAGGTTCACTTATGAAAAGGACTTTGATTTCCTGGTCAAGACTCTGAGTAACCATATGTTAAGATGCCCGACTGCTCAGATGTAAAGGCTTTCTGAATCCAGTGGTATATGTAAAGCATATAGCAATATTGCTTTGATTCAGTAAGTCAGATCCCTGTCTGTTGGTCTTTATGCTCATTTCTCTGCTTGTATTTTTTCTGCCTGTATTTTCTCTGATGTTCAGGGTGCTAACTTTTCCCCTGAACTAGTCAATACAATTAAAGAAGATTGTTGACCCCTTAAAAGTTGTTTTCCTTTAAGAAAAGCGGATCCTGTGATAGCAGGCCATACAGCTCTCCCCTATTTTTCCTTTCCACTCTATATTTCATTCTCCATCATCTTAATAAGAGTCAAGTCTCACCTCCTACCTCAACTCCCTCTTTTCCACCCTGTAGCTTTGTCCCTATTTCCTTCAGGGACACTTTCTTCTCCCTTACAATCTGGAGGGTGGAGAGGCATGTCTGCTAGTCCCTTCCTCCAGGAGGAAATCAGTCTCCACTTAGAACACAGATAACAGTGACTTGGCTGTGGCAGATATAGAAATATCACACACACAGCCTCCCTATTCTCCCTAATGTTTGATATTTTTCAGCCTTGGGTTTGTTTGTTTTGTAACTAGTGGGTGTTTATATCTCAACACAAAATATTTAGTTAAAACTTTTATATGTGACTAGCACCTCTTAATAACTTGATGACCCCACTCAAATCCCTTTCCTTTGTCTTCAAACAGTCACACTGACACAAGCACTTCAGCCTTTCACCAGTTTACTCTATCAGTTTTCTTATGCCTTTATTCATTCCACTTGCCATTTCTTACCTTCCTTGCTTTGTGTTGCCAACTACCTTTCTCTTGTCTTCCTAAGTTGATCTCCTTCGGTTCTGTTCCCTAGTTCTCCTTAAACTTCTCCCATCTTTCTAAGTCCTTCTTAAGAGTCCTTGATCTTGCTTCTTTCACCCAGGAAGTAGCATTAGGGCCTAGAAATTTTCCTCCAAGTTTTTCTCAATTTCTTCCAACTTTTTCCAAGTTTTCCCTCCCATGTTCAATGTCTGGCCAGTTGCACTAGTCAAGACTTCTCCAAGTCACTCAGAAAATGTCTTTCTTCTCCTTATTCATCTCAAGTCCTTAACTCTTGTCTGGTTCTTTCTCCCACAACATTCTTTTACTGAAACTGGAAGGAGAAGTCTTTCTGAGGCCCAGAGAGTTGAAGTGATTTGTACACAGCAATCAAATGACAGAGACAGGTCTTTAACCTAGGTCCCCTGACACTAAATTCACCCCTTCCCATTTAGAATACTTCAGTTCCATGTCTTGCTTCTCTGGTAAGGAAGATAAGGATTGGACCTGTAATTTCATTCCTAAAGAGAACTTCTGGCTGAGAGAATTCTCTCTGCCAGAGCACATTAACACTCTCTTTGTAGCTTATAGTCCAAGAAATTTGCTTGGGGTACCGAGAGGTTAGGGATACGCCCAGGGTCACCCAGCCATTGTGTGCAGAACTTGAACCCAGGTCTTCCTGGCTTCTAGGCTGGCCTTCTGTCCACTATGCCCCTAGTAATGCCCTGCTCCTTGTTACGTTGCTTGTTTTCTAAATATGAAAGATCAGAAAGGCCTTTTGAATGATGCACTAAAGTTCTGTTCCTAAGTTTTCCAGGCCAAAGTTCAGCACTGCTAGGACTCTGTTGTTCCACATTTTAGGCAACCCTCCCCTTGAAGCAGGTTGGAGTTCTGCAAAGGATGGTGGGCCCCATGGCAGGCATGAGCTGCATGGGAATGTTTAGCCCTGTCCCTTTTCAACTGGGGGCCTCAGCCCCCTTGCCTGTAAGTGAGGGGACTACACAGGAGGATTTCTAAGACCCCTTTCAGGCCTACCATCCCCTCTCCTCCCTCTTCACTAATAAGGAAAAAAAGTGAGCCTCCTGAATTCAGGTCAATGGGTATGACTCCAGAGATGCATGTCTGCGTCATGTTTCCATGACAGTGCTCCTGCAAATAAGAAGAGGTATGGGAACAACATTTGTCTGCTGCCCACTGATTTCTCCCCGCTTCCCCTATCGCCCACCCCCACCCCACTCTATTCTCTTGGGACTACAGGCTGCCTCCAGGTGGCAGGAGTGAGGCTTGGATGGCTAAGCTGGCACTGCCACCTTCTAAAGGCTGCAGATTTCTCTGAACCCTCACTATGTGCTCTAATATCCCCTTGCCCCCAAGCCCTCTGGGAGAGTTGCTCATGGGGTTGTATTTGTCACACAGGAATCCCATCAGGTTTCTGATGGCAGAAGAGGCCAAGGAAGCGTTGGTCCATAAATCAAGAGACCTAGGTTCAAGTACAGGCCCCTGGCTCCATGCTCCCAAGCAAGTGACCTCCCCTCTCAGCCACTGACTGTCCCCCTATAAAATGGAGAGAATAATACTTCACCTACCTATTCCTTGGGGTTGCTATGAGAGAAGAAGTTTGTAAGCCCTAAAGTACCATGAAAACAGGAACACCGTATAAATAGTGCCCTACCTGAGATCCTAAGAGTCAAAGTCAAGCTGAGCAGCTAGGCTAGTCAGTCCACCAGCCTAGACAGCAGCCCTTAAAATTCAATCCAAAATGTTCATTTTCTAGATTAATGAAAAAATGTCTCTACAAGATACAAGAATATGTTCGTTGAACCATGGACTAAAAAATCAAAACCCTCTCATTTTACAATAAAGAAACCTTTGTCCAGGGTCCTGCAGCTGGTATTTGAGGAAGATTTGAACCCAAATTTTCCTAACTCCTGGATCATCTCTTATCCACTCTGACAAGCAAGATGTTTTTTCTACATAAAGCCAAAATAACCAATCAGCTCAGCTGAGGAGCTCCCCTCCCCCTCCAAACCAAACCCCAAATTGCTTGTTTGGCTAAATGACTCGATTGCACAGTGAGTTCAGGCAGAGTAACCCTGAGCACCTGCTACCTTTACAAAGTGAGTGACTGATTGGCTTCTATTTCTGGAAAGCTGGGGCTTTCCATGACATTGGCACTCAGGCTGGGTGAGGCCTGAGGCTAGGCTGGAGTAGGGGGTAGGGGGAATGCTTTCTTTTCAGCTGACACTTCTTTTCTTCCCTTCTCGACATTCACTACAAGGGGGCAGCACAGGAATGCACATGCCTTCCCATCACTGCTCAGGAAGAGCTGAGCACCCATCATGTGTTCTAAGTCCTCTTCTGGGATCCCACAACATGGCCTAACATGCAGACCCACTGGTAAGGAAAATGTGGCTAGCCAACCCTGCAGAATGACTTACCCTCCAACTTTCAGAGGTCTGACTTTCTGAGGACAAATTCCAATATTGCCTTTTTCTTTGAAAATGAGTTTGAGTTGTGGGTGAGATGAAAGGCTTATGGGAAGGTCAAGGGAAAGGAATCTCCTTGAGTGACAACTCCAGATTCTGCCATTTGTAGTCAGAAAGGAGGAAAAACCAACTAAGTCCCAGTATGGGGCCTAGGCCTCTCATTACTAGGCCTAGCTGTTTCCACCTCAAGTGACATTTCATGTTGAACGGCTGTAAGAGTAGCGCCCCATCTGGGCTCAGTCTCCCAGCTCCTGTCTTCCCAATCCATAACTTTGATCTTTGTTGGTGGATGGCTTAAGCACCCAATTGCACATTGCCCAGACTCTGGCATGGAGTTGGGTGGGTTGTCTGTTAAGTTTATCCATAAGTGCCCATCTTTTCGGCAGGAGCTGCAAAGGACCAACTAGCTAAGCACAAAATTGAACTGAATAGGAGGAAAATAGCAGGCTGGATTTTACTAGGGAAATCACAAAGCATTTTCAATGCTCTGAGCTGCTCCCTGACCCTAAAATTCATCTCTTTAGCAGCAATAGTCTCCTGGTACTGCTATATGCTTGTGAGTAATAGACTACAATGATCTCTGGAGAATCCAAATTGCAGGTGACTCAAAGGACAATGGCAAGATGTATGACAGGTGGTGGCAGGAAGCAGTACATTACCAACAATGCCTTGTAAGCAACCAAAGAATGTATAAAGGGAGAAAAGAGACAGGCTATTCATAGAACGAGTGAGAAGGAGCACAACTGGGCAGTCTAGCTGCATACAGGCACCATGGAAGGCAAGGACCTAAAGGAAGGCCACTGACATGTTGGGGAGACCTTATATGGTGGATTTATGAAAGCACAGGAATAAAAGTCATCTTAAATAAGCATTCATGATTGGGTTGATACCTCTATCAGTGGAAGGGGCACTTGCATTGATGAATTCATTTATCTGTTGTCCATAATGTCACCGGGCTCAATGATACCACTCCATTTGGACAACCCAATCTGTATTATTTGAGTGCTTATCCATTTTGTAAGCCTTTCTAGGACGTTTCTTCTGGGACTCCTATTGGCTTTCCAGGGCAGTGTTCTTTGGCGACTCCATCCAAAAGCATTACAGGAGGAGAGGATGTGAGAACCATATAAACTCTCCAAGTTACACCAATAAAGGCTAAGCTCTGGCAAGTTATACCAAATTAGAACTCTTTGAGGATAGGCCAAGTTCAAGAACCAGTCCAGCTAAGCGCAGAAATGTTCATCATGAGATGGTTGGCCACCAGATAACAAATGACTTCAGCTATAGCAGCTAAGACATGAAGGGGTCATTGTCTGCATCAGTAGGGAGAATACCCCCACCAAGCAAATAACAAATGCATAGAGTTTTTAGATTTGGAGAGAACTTCAGTGCTCATCTAATCCAACTTGTATGTGAAAGGAATCCCTATTAAAGCATATCCTAACTATGATTGATAAGAGTCTGCTCTAAGAACCCAAGGGGAGGGAGCCCACTACCTCTCCAGGCAGCACATTCCACTTCTGGAGAGCTCCAGTTACTACTAAGTTCTTCCAAACATCTAGCATCAGTTTGCATCTTGGCCATTTCTTCCCGTTTCTTCTGGTTATGCCCTGTGGAACCAAGCAGAAAAAATGTTTAATCCCTTTTCCCCATGGACAACCCTTTGTGTTCTGTACAGTGGTTCTCATGCACCCTTGAGTCTTGCATTCTCCAAACTAAACATTCCTAGTTCATTCAATAAAGCCTCCCATGGAATGGATTCAAGGCCCTGCACCAGCCTGGCTCCCCTCCTGGGGATGCTCTCCCAATGACCAATTCCTTCCTCAAATGTGGCACGCACAAGTAAACATGATACTCTAGATGAGGTTTGATCAGGGCAAAGTATAGAAGGAGGATCACCTCTAATCTTTGAAAGCATGTTCCTTCAGAGTTTTTGAGTATTGAAATATTAGCTCCCCGAACATTCTGTAGAGGCTGAGACTCATAACTAAATGGAGTTTGGGGATTCCTAGTAGCTTTCATGAGTTTTCTTAATACCTCCCCCACACATTTTCTACCTCCCATTTCTCTACACACTAGCCACCATGAATCAGAATTCACCAACGGGAAGATATGCGTCTATCAGTGACCTGTGGAGATATACCTAGTGTATCTCCCTGCCGGTTGCTGTGTCTGTGCCTTGGTTGGCATCTACCTACTAGAGCCTTAAGGATGTGCTACAGTACTCTAATAAAAATACAGCTATGCCTAAGAGTAGTTACTCATAAGCCCATAGTTATAGATTAACAGCTTAGCTGAAATGGAAGTGGGAAAAGTCTGGGGAGGGGCTGACAGAGGAAGCAGGAGAGCATCAAAGGTCAACTTCACTCACTTCACAATTTTGCCAGATCTAGTTCTGATGCTCATCAGCGGCTCTCTTCATATTCCTAGCCATCCTGCTACAAAGAATTACAATCCACATTCACCTTTTGAATCAATGCCACAAGTTCCTTATTTTTGTCCTAAGGTATGGGCAAAGAAAAACCCAAAGTGGAGTGCAAGTCGGCAAACATTATGTTTGGCAGATTGGAATGGGGAGGAAGTACGTTATAGTGGTTAGAGAGTCAACCTTGAAGCTAGCAAAACTTGGGTTCAAGTCCTCGTTGCATTTGGAATGGTTCTCTCTAGAGAAATCACAGAGTGTCAGTGCTCAGAACCAGCCTTTAACATTAGGCACACCAAGCATGTCAAACCCCAAAATGGGGGGGGGGGGAGCTCACAGACCACTAATCCATACATAAGGATCCCAGTGAACTGCACATTAACTTCATTTTAAAATGTAATATTATCTATGTTTTATTACATTTTTTATTTATTTGGTCAAACATTTCCCAATTACATTTTAATCTGATTCAGTTGCACTCAAAAATTTAACCCACCACAATGCAGCCCTCAGTCACGTGCTTGTCTCCTCGTCTACACCAGGGATTTGTAAACAGAAGTCTGTGAACTTAAAAAATTTTATTTAGATGGCTGTAATTCAATTAATTGGTTTCCTTGATAATACTACATCTTTTATTTTAAGCATTTGAAAACATTATTCTGAGAAGGAGTCCAGAGGCTTCACCAGATGACCACAAAGGTTAAGGATGCAGAAAAGCCCTTGTCTCTACTAACCCCTTCATTTATCAGATGAGGCACAAAGAGATGAACAGGTTTGCCCAACCCAGACCCAGGACCAGTCCCATATCCACATAAGGACCCACACAGTCCTGGGTTCTTATTCGTACCACCCATGTGTAATTCTTAAATCTTGTTCAGAGGCATATTTGAGACATCCAAGCTGTCTTTTTTTGACTGGCAAGTACAAGCCCCTGAACTCCACAGTCCTGTCTCTTGCTGTAAGTTTCAGTCTAGGGCCCCTGAGCCAAATCTGAGAAAGTGCCCCTCCTCTGCTGTCCTCTGTGCGCTGTAGACAGAAGAGCTCTCCAATGGACTTGGACCTCTCCTTTCTTGGGCCCCCTGCAATGCACACAGCCCCATGGTGTGTATTTCTGCCCATGTCATCACCCAAGGCATATACCTGTCATTCAGGTTCCTAAAATGCACAGCTATGCCTTGAAGCCAAAATAGCTCATCTGTCTTTGGAATTCCCTACCTCATAAGGTCTCTGAGCCTGGGGTTTTGACCTTCAGGGAACTGTGTAAGACACATATTTTTAGCCCAGCTTTTGCTCGAGCATTGTGGGGGCAGAGCCCATTGGCTGGAAGGCCTCTCCTCTTGGCTTCTTCACCACCCAAATGCTTTAGTGTCTACAGCACCAATTCCTGACTTTGGGGGAGCTCAGACACTCGATCATGTCTAGGACACTCATTCCCCACCCCCACCCCTGTCTGCCTCCTGTTCACTCCTAAAAAGGCCGTCTGCTATATACTGTATGTTCTATTTTCAATTCAAGAGAATTAAAATTCACTTGGGGGCTGGGGAGGTCAGGAGGGGTGGGGAATTTTGAGATTGTCCCAGAGATCATTTGCCACCCCAGAGTAGGGAAGCTCCACAACAGAGGAGCACATCGATCTTAGTAACTGGCAAGGAAGAAGTAAATGACAGTAAGGAGGGCAAACTGGAGGGATGTGCCTCCCACTTTCTGGTTTACCATCCTTGACGCTATTTTCTAAACAAGCTAGGCAACAGAAAATAGCAGTTTGGTGTAGTGGAAGGAGCCCTGGACTTGGGACGACTTGTGTCGCTGGACCCAAGTATAAATTCTATCTCTGCCATTTAGTACCTGTGTGACCTTAAGTAAGTTACTTCTCTCTCCCTGGACCTCAGTTTTCTTGTTTGTTAAAGTGAGAGGGCTGGATTAGATGACTTCCAAGTCTCCTTTTAGCTCTGATCTGTAATTCTCAGATCCTTTTCTCCAGATTCCATCGGAATGTTGAAGACTCCCCCTTGGCCCAGAGTGGCTGGAGCTGTCTACAGAGCAGCTCCATGAGATAAAGATGAAAAGGCCCCTGCCCTGGGGTTGTTCTGACAGTACAAGGCTCTGACAGTCTCCAGCCATTGTGGCAGCTCATTAGGTACATCCAAAGCCGGTGGATATACTGATTAATGCCATGCTCTAGCAGGGGCTAGAGCAGCTCTTTGCAATCCTAGGTGGCAGGGGCGGGAAGGGGGAAGACAACGCAGGAGAAACTCAAATGAGCCATTCTTCTTAGCAAAACGAATGAAAAATTGAACGCTTGGCTTGGAACTTCTGCAGTGAAAGCAGTGCTGGAACTATCGGGTCCGGACCAGAAAGGGGGCACCTGGAGGGCATGTACAGTATAGCCCAGTGAATAGGGAGTTGGGGTTCAGTAGGTTCAGTGGACCTAGGTTTAAATCCCACCCCTCCTTTAAATACTGGCACGACCTTGAGCAAAACCTTCCTGTCTCTGGGCTTCCTTTGCTTCCTCCATCAAACTAAAAGCTTGGACTAGCTCACCTGAAAGGTGTCTCTCAGCTTGAAATCCTACAATTGCATCAGCTTTGCTATTATCCACCTGATTCTCCACCATAAAAACCCACTCCTTTTATTCTAGTACCTAAGTGGCAAAATAGATAGAGTTCTAAACTTGGAGTCAGGAAGGATGTGGAAAGATGCGGTTCAAATCCTGCCTCAGACATTTACAAGCCATCTGACCCTGGCAAGTCAGTCAGTAAAGCTAATCAGTTGTCACATCTTCTCCACAACATCTCATAGAAATTCCCTTGTTTCTCCTCACACGGCCATCTTCCTAGCACTTATTGAGCACTTCCTATATGCCAAGCATATATTAGAGGCAGCTAGAATGCTGGGTCTGGAGTCAGGAAGACTCAGACATTTACTAGCTGTGTGACCCTGGGCAAGTCACTTAGCATCTGTTTGCTTTAATCCGTTGGAGAAGGAAATGGCAAACCACTCCAGTATCTTTGCCAAGAAAACACCATAACAGGGTCACAAAGAGTCTGACACAACTGAACAACGACAATAATGTGCCAAGCACTGTGCTGAGCCCTGGGGATACAAAGAAAGATAACAGACAATTCCCTGCTCTTGAGGGGCTCACAGTCTAATGGGGGAAACAATATGCAGACAGCTATATACAAACAAGCTCCATATGGAGTCCATTGGAGAGAATCAGCAGAGGGAAGGCACTAGAATTAAGAGGGATGAGGAAAGACTTCCTGTAGAAGGTGAGATTTTTAGCAGCCGCATCAGCTACCTCACAGGGTTGTTATGAGATGATGGATGTAAACTGCTTTGTAAATCTTAAATAGCAATATAAATGCTAGCTATTGTTAATATGATGTATTGAAGAGAAGGAATATATCAGAATTCATATGCCAGTCCCAACTCTCTTTAAGAAAGTACCTTTATATATAGTAAGAGGAATGGGTACAAACCTCTCTGGTATACTGTGAGAGGTGCTAAAGATATCCAAAGATATCTTCCCCACCCCAGTCTGCCAGGGGCTCTGAAATTCCCATGTTATTTGTTTTACTTCTTTGGGAGAAGCACTGATAGCCCCAGTTCCCATCTAACCCCACAAACATTTGTTAAATGTTTGCTTGTGAGGTCTGCAACCTCAGTGTCATCTGTGACTCCTCACTCCCACTCACTATACAGAGCTAATCAGTTACCACATCTCCACATCTCCTAGAAATTCCCTTGTTTTTCCTCATGTGGCCATCTTCCTAGCTCAGCCTCCTAACTGGGTCTCCATGCCACAAGTCTCTCCCCACTCCAGTCCATCCTCTATTTATCAGTCAAAGTGGTTTTCCCAAAGCTAAGATCCAACCCCTGCTCCAGTGACTTCCTATTCCTTGAAGGACCAGACATAATAAACTCCTCTGTTTGACACTTATGGCTCTTCACAATCTGGCCCTTTCTCACCTTTCCAACCTTCTTACATATTATCCCCCTACATGCTCACTATAGATTAGCCATAATTGTCCTAATACACAACGCTCCATTTTCCACCTCTGTCTTTACCCTCTCTGGTACACGGGAATGTTCTTTCTCCTCCCCTCTGCCTCTTGGAATCTCTAATTTCCTCCCAAACTCAACTCAATGGCCACCTTATACACAAAGCCTTTTGTGTTTCTCTTCCTCCCCTTCCCCCACTCCAGGTGCTAGTGTCCTCCCTCACAAAATCCATTTGTCATATACTCTGTATATGCTTACATATATGTTCATGTTGCTTTCTCCTTCATTAGAATGTGAACTCCTTGAGGACAGGAACTGTTTTCACTTTTGTGTCTGTATCCTGGACTCTTGGCACAGTGCCTGGTATTGAGTAGGTACTTAATGAATGCGTGTTGATTGATCATTCAGTTGTGCGCAAGACACTGCACTAGGCATTTGGAATACAAAAGCAACCACAAAACATTGCCTGCTTTCAACTAGATACAGTCTAGTTTAAATGCAAGTGTGACTTGGGAAGGAGAAACATATGAGGCCACAATGAGCCATTAATACCTGAGC
This sequence comes from Pseudocheirus occidentalis, assembly GCA_028646575.1. Classification (NCBI taxonomy): domain Eukaryota; kingdom Metazoa; phylum Chordata; class Mammalia; order Diprotodontia; family Pseudocheiridae; genus Pseudocheirus; species Pseudocheirus occidentalis. Next base: position 17,274,911 of record CM053602.1, read on the forward strand.
TCCAATTTGTTTATCAGAATTAGCTCCAGTCCCTGAGAAGGGCCCAAAGGGAAAGGGAACACAGCATGAGGAAGTTTGGAGGGAGGGCAGGAGCAGGGAAAGACCGGAGCATGAAAAGCTAGTCTAAGATGAGAAGGAAAATCTGAGATAGAGGAGGAATGCCAAGCTTGGGGGAGAAGGCTCTCCATTCAACATTTATTAATTGCCTGTTGTGTACAGAGCACTATACTGGACATGGAAGAGACATACAAAATGCTGATAAAACATAGCCCTTGCCCTCAAGGAGTCTAGGAGGGGAATAAGATAGAAGCATTACAATGTATATTTAGGCTTGATCCCCTTGATGTGGGTCCTTCCTCCAGAGAGATTCATGGCAGCCCATCCATGCTTCTCATCCTGTTCCATTTAGACCCCTGTCCTCCAGTAAATCCTTTGTTTACAATCTACCCAATACAATGGAGGCCTTCCTTAAAGTCCTTTAGCATTTTGTGGATGCCATGGTCTAGCACAGTGCTCTGCATACAGACCTTGCATACAGCTCCGCATACTTTTGCTGAATGAATAGCAGAGTGGAGGCCTCTTCTGCCCCATTTGACTTCTGTCCTCCTCTCTGGGTTCTCCCTCACTCTCTCTACGTTTCTCACTAGCTCGTTTCTGATCTAACTTTCCTTGCTGTCTATATCTTCTATATTCCTTTCATGCCCATTAACCTTGGTCACTCATTACTTTCTCTCAACATCTATCATTCATTATTCCATTGTCTTTTGGGTCACTTGCAACTTTGATTCTTTGGAAATTATGGTAGTGTATACCTTGAATGCCAAGCAAAGGAGAATGTTTACTTGAGGAATAATAGGGAGCCATGGACAGTTTTTGAGCAAACAAGTGACATGACCAGAACTATGCATGAGCAAGTTTATTCTGTATTAATTCAGTTGGTTTCAGTTCAATTTACTGAAACCCTGCTATGAGCTGGGCAGTTCTGGGAATACTAAGACTACCCCCCCCAAAAAAAACTCAGTTTCTGCCCTTAAGGAGTTTCCATTCTACAGGAAGGAGGGAAGTAAGTGAGCGGAGGTGAGGAGGCCACTTAGAAGGCTACTGCAGTAGTCTAGGCAGGTGATTATGAAGGTTCAAACTATAATGCTAGCTGAGAATAGAAAGGAGGAGATTTATGAGAGAAATGACAGAGGGAGAGAATTGAGAAGGCTTGGAAACTGAGAATGAGAGCTGAGGGAGTGAAAAAAGTCAAAGGTAAGACCAAGGCTGGGAGCGTGGGAGCCTGGGTTAATGGTGAGGTCACAGACAGAAAGGGAAACAAGAGGGAGGTGCAAGTTTAGGGCATTTAGCAGGCACCTGTGGGGGGTGGTATGACAAGAGTGCAGAATCAGTCATTAAACACTGATTAAGGGCTTCTTGAGTGTCAGTCACCCAAAGGCAAACTTACTAATAGCACAGTTTTTACCTTAGGTCAGGCTAGTCTAGATAGCATAGGTTTGGGAGAATGTATATACTGCACCAAGACTCAGGAATCCTCCCAAAGTATAGTTAGAAAGTCCGTGTTGTATTCCTCCTTCACATCTCATTAAGCAGACAAACATTCGTGTCCCCTCCTGAAACCCCATCCGGCAAGGTCTCACCCCCCAAGTGGTCTCGTGGTCTCCTTGTAGGGTGTGGTTGCTCTAGACATTTGTCTTTATGCCTTTCATGTTGTTGTTTGTGGCCAGGCTGGTTACTTGGGATCAAATTTAAACAGATTCCTCTGGGGCGGTGGGCATGACAGAAACTATTCCTGCCGTGATCTGAATGCTGAGATTTACAGGCAAGCTACTTAGAATTCCATATGGGTCTCAGGGTCTTATTTTAACCCAGCAGGTATGGGGAACAGGGAGGTAAGAAGATCTCTCAGTCCCCCCTCCTCTCCTTTCCCCTCAGCTTGCCAGAACCACAGTCACATACCTTCCCTGGTCTCACAAGGCAACTGAAAGGATTCAAGTAATTTAATTTCCACAACACAACCATTTGTTCAGTCCCCACTATGTGCCAGGAACAATGCAAGGTACTGGCTAGACAAAGATGAAAATCGAACAGTTTCTGCTCTCAAGGAATTTACATGCTACTGGAAATGACATATACATAGATAAGTCAATACAAAATATATATCTCACAAATCCAAAGCAATTTCAGGGATGGGAGCACTAGGTGGGTGAATCAGAAAAGCTCTCTTGTGGCAACCAGAAATTAACATAGCATTTACTGAGAGCTTGGGATTGTAAGAGGCACAGGTGAGAAAGGAGAGTAATCTAGGTATCAGGGCCAGCATTTGCAAAAGCTCGGAGGTGGGAGAGTCATGTACAGAGAATAGCAAACAGACTAGTTTGGCTGGAACTGGAGTGTGAGAAGAGGAGGAGGAGGAAGAGGAGGAAGAGGAGGAAGAGGAGGAGGAGGAGGAGGAATAGGAATGTGAAGGCGGTCTGGAAAGAAAGATAGGTCAAAACCAGATTGTTACTGGTGCATTGGGGACAGCAAGAGGCTAGCAAAGCAGTTCCACACATCTCACCTTAACAAAGAGGGAAGCCAGCAGACCCTAAGCATAGACTGGGGCAGGCAAGGGGCCCAACAAAGAGGTAGCCCCCAGTGAGGGCTAAAGGGCCAATCTCTCTACCTTTTCCCCCTCTACTCCTGCCTGGTGATGGTATACTTCCAGATATTTTCCCTTGAGCAAATGTGTTTTTAGAATTCATAAGTCATCTCTTAAAAAAGCGAATCACGTGGTTCTGGAGGAGGGGGGTGTGTAGGATGCAGTGGGGAGATTTTACCTGAAAAGATACAAATGACAGGATAATTTGTCTCTTCTGTTGATTGTTTTGTTTCAGTCGAAAGAATGATTCACAGGCCAATTACAGCCAGAAGAAATGAAGGCAGATGAGTTTGCTTTATAAGAATAAGTCTTGGGTCCCCCACACTGTGGGCTACTTGCTGGCTACCTGCCTCCTGTCCGACTGGCTACATGCTTGGACCCTTTGGGGTGGAGTTTCAATGTAAAATGTCAGCATTGAAGGCCAAGGCATGAAGTAGAGGGGTTGGGGGGGGGGGTGTTGATATGTGTGTCTCTATGTGTGTTTGTGTGTATCTGTGTTTATGTGTACTAGAATGTATGTTTGTGTATGGGACTCTGTGTGTGTGTGTGTGTGTGTGTGTGTAGGATTGGGATACATAGGGCCTTAGCATCACTCAGTTGGTAGGGCTATGGAGACACGCGAGCCCCAGCAATGATGCCTACTTGCCATTGAAAGAGGACAGGGGCGCACCAACAGAAAACTCCCCCTGCCAGTAAAGTCGGATGACAACTCAGGATTTCCTGTGTATGGGAATTCCCTTCACTAATATAAAACAGCAACTCATCCATAACTTCAAGTCTTAAGGAGCTGCCTGGGGCCACTGACAGGTTAAGTGATTTGTCTTGCTAGCACATAGAAGAAGAAGAAATTGAACCCAGGGTTTCCTTACTGCAAGGTTGGCCCTCTACCACCACACCATGCTTCCTCTCTAGATCTGCTTAAGTGAGGAAAAGCCTGTTAACGATTAATATTAATGTATTATTAATTAATAATATTAATTATTATTAATTATATTATATAATTTATTTATGTGTAAATATTTATAAATATGTATATAATTAATGTAATATTAATAGATTAAATATTAATATAATGTTTAATATTCAGAAACCCAGGCCAGTGAGGAAAAGCTCGTTCTTAACCTGTTCATTCATTTCATAAAGTTAGTGAGTTTTGACGCTGCATCGTCTCTCCCAGGAGCCATCTGCCATAGCTCATTGTGGGATCAGATAGCCCAAGCTAGACAGGCCTTGGATCCTGTCCCAGAGACAGCCTGTGTATAGTACCCAGACTCAGGGAGCCCATGACAAGAGGGGATCAGGGAACTTTTTCAGACTTTTTAGGCCACAGCAACACAGGCAAGGGTCTCCAGAGGCATGGAGGGGTTGAGATCTTCATCAGCAGTGGGGGTATCTAACTCCAGGAAAACCATTATTGGTGGAAATAGAGGAATATGTAGTATGGCCCTGGACATGGACACTGGGGGACACAGGGCCTTAGATGACACATGGTCTCTCTTCTGGGAGTATTCTTAGCCTAATAATGGAGATCAAACAAGTCCAGAAGTAAACAGAATTCAAATTCAAATCAAGTATTACCTGGGATTCAAGTTTAATATATATGCATAAGACTTCTCATTGATAGAAAGATTACTTAAGTCTGCATGTCTGCATTAGAGATGCAAGTAGAAAGTGCTATGAGATCAGATAAAGGAGGCATCACTTTCATTTTGATCTGTCACCTGACCTGGGAACAGCCCTGCATCATCTAATCCTTAGACAGGGCTATCCAAAATGGCAAAAAGCTTCTCTTTCCTAGGCTGCATCAACCATTCATCTCCCCACCTTCCCAGCCACCCCCCAGCCCACCCCAGCACCCTGTACTATGACCTTCCTAATGCTTACTAGTTCTAGCTATGGGTGGCCTAGCATCCCCAGTAGATGTACCTCTGCTCATTACCAAACCTCCTTCTTCCCAATCCTTGGTCCAAGGGGCACTCTATTGGCCTAGTACAGATGCTGAATGCTGTATGCATAAGTGTTGGCTAAAGGCACAATTGCTCCCAAGCAGGTAGCAAATACTGGTGAGATCACTACAATAAGAGATTGGTAAGAAGCGTGTAGAGTACATGCAATACATGCATCTCCACTGTAGCAGTGGAAGCTCTCTGAGGACAGGGAGTATTTTGCTTTTGTTTTTTTTTATTTCAGTGACTGGGACATAATAGGCAGTTGTTGCTCATCCTTCATTTTCCAAGAGGATCAATGAGATAATGGGGTGATGTCTTGGTTTGTGCCTGAATTGGATTTAAGTGAGGCAGAGATGCACAAAGTCCTCCGAGTTGCCAGCCTCATTCTCTTTCAGAGTCATCAAAGTCCAATGGCAGGACAAAAGTCAAGATGACTGGTGATAACTTGGACTGCAGTGGATGACCTTGGTGTCTTCATTGTCTGACCAAGCCCTAACTATGCCATAGCTTCTGCCTCTGCCACCTTCATGACCTTTAGAACAAAGTGTTCTCATCTGCCATTCCACAGGTCTTCACATGCTTGGGGTAGACATTCCCTAACTCATTGACAGTTTTAAGGCCTGCTGAGATGGTTTTACCAGGGTGTGGCCACGGTGCATATTAGAGCTTCTTGGAGCCACAGTTGAGAGTTGGGTAAAGGTGGACACCAAAAGGGGATGAGCAGCCCTGAGAAAGGCTCAGCAAACCCTCCCTCCAGAGGTATAGTCCTCAAATACCCCATTCACCAACAGGCAGTTAATGAATGCTTGTTCAACTGAATTAAATTAAGTTGTCTCAACAGAGATACCAACTAAATAGTAGGAAGCAGAGATATAGGAAATAAGGTCTGGTTCATGATGGTGAACCCCTGTGGTGGTAGTAAAAGTGCATGAAAAGCAATAGCATAGGGGTGGATAGCACTGAAGCTTCTTAGAAGTTCATCCTTCCTTCCTGGTGCCAACAGGTACTGTAAGTTTCCCCCAGCCAACATTTACTGCAGAAGGACACGGGAGAGAAGCCCTCTGAGAAGACTTCCTTCTGGCTGGTGGTAGCCCATTGTCTGAATTGCAGCCTGGACAATCAATCAAAGAAGCCTAGAACTAGAAAAGACCTCTAAGGTCATCGTGGCCACCCCTGATCTGTGCCATGATTGCCCAATAAGCCATCACCTAGGCTCTGGATGATGGCTCCCAGAGAGGGGGAGCTCCTGCCTTCCCAAAGTAGCCCATTCACCTACTTTAGGATAGCTCCAAAATCTCCCTCCCTCTGATTTCTATCCCTCATTTTGGTCCTGTCCTCTGGGGCCAAGCAGAACAACTCCAGTCTTTCCCAAGATGAATGTACCAGGTTCTTCCAGCTGAGTTTTCTATGGCATCTTGTTCAGCATCTTGGTTTTCTTCCTCTGGATTCATTCCAGGTCATCTACCTCAAATTACAGGTGAATATTATTCGCTCTAGAGAAGAATTCAGCAAGGACTCACCCAAAGGACCTCAGGGAGACACCAAAAGGTCCTTGGAATAAGGCTGCCACGTGGCATGGAGCTTGGGTAACAACATGATAGGGAGGTTCCCAATGACATTAGGCTTAATTCTCCTACACTTTGTCTCATTCTGGCAAGTGCAGGAAATGGTCTTTGTTTTTAGACTGTCTTGGAAAGCTGGCACAGAGTAGGTGAGTAACTTTTCTACAATCTCATTGCCCTCTAAGGGAACTTGTCCCTTCCTCAGACCTACTTATCTTTATCATGGCACTGTAAAGGTCCTGAGCAAACCATCATCTATGGGGCAGCAGAGCAAGGACCCAAAGATATTCTAGGCAACAGATGACATTCTTATCAATTGGAGTGGAAATCAGATTCAAAAGAACTAAGTGCTGGTTCTATTTCTGCCACTCATGACCTCTAATGCTTTGTCTGAATCACTTCCCCTCCCTGGGTCTTAGTTCCCTTATCTCTAAGACGAAGGGGTTGGAAAGGCCAGTTTCAAAGATCCCTTTTGGCTCTAACATTCTATGGTCTACCTGGCCTATCTTCTGGCCAGCCCTTGCTCAAGTCAGCTCTTTCTCATGATCATCATAATGTTTTTCCACCTCTGCCCCAATCATCTGCTATAAGTATGTTCTAGCTTTGGAAGCAGACACTGAAATGTGTCTCCCTGAAGTGCCCTGTCAGTCACAGCTAATGGGGGACACTTGGTTGTCATTCTCATTTGGAGTTAGAAAACAAGAGTGGGGGCAGCTGGGTGGTGCAGTGAATAGGGCACAGGTCCTGGAGTCAGAAAGACATGGGTTCAAATGTGGTCTTGGACATTTAACTAGCCACATGACCTTGAGCAAGTCACTTAACCCCAATTTCCCTGCCTTCCCCCCTCCAAAAAAGCAATAAATAAAAATTTAAAAAAAGAAAAGAAGAGTGGTTTTGCTTTTTGTTGCTTTTTTTCCCTTTTGATTCGGTGATTCTGTTTGGCTTTGTGTCAGCAGGACATGCAGAGCTTTTTGGAACGATGACTAGACGGGCTTCCAGAAAGCCAGATTCTCTTCCTGTCTGGGCCATAAGCTGGAGGAGTCACACATCCAATAACACAATCTGCAAGCTGGAAGGTACCATAAAGGTTACCTAGTCCAAATGGGCCTACCCAACCCAGGGAAACCCTTCTATGTCTACACTGAAAAGAGAGGTCTCCTTTCTTGGCTTGAATACTTCCAGTGAGGGAGGACTCACTATTTGGCGAGGAAACCCAGCACTGTCAGAACCTTCTTCCTTATAATGAGCCAAGCCAGACTTCTCATACCCGGGGTCCTAGTTTTGCCTTCTGGAACAGTCTAGAACTCACTACCTATTCTACGTGAGTCCTTTACGCATCTGAACATAGCAAATATGCCTTCCTTAACTTTTCTTTTCCAGGGAAGATACCTGCAATTCCCTCAACTGTTCCTCAGATAAATGGGTCCCAGATCCCTTGCCATCTCATCTTATTCACAGACCTTGCAAGTTGATCAACTTTGTGAATTTTATCCCAGTCTATCAATCCCTAACTTCCTCAGTCACTTGAGATTTCTGGGCAGTTACAAACTGCTCAGCCTTTGGTATTGCTTCCCCGCAGAAAGGAAGACATATTGAGAGCAGTAGAAAGGACTGTGGCCTGGGAACTGGGTTACTCAAGACTTAGTCTTGGCTCTGCTCTCAACTAGCTGTGTGTCTCTGGGAAAATGATGGCATGTCTCTGGGCCTCAGTTTCTTCACCTGCAATATGAAAGGGTTAGGTCAGATCTCTAAGGATCTTTCCAGCTTCCAATCACTATGGGCAGATAACAGAGATTTTTATATGCACTTTGAACATAATTTAGGGATCAATCCTGACCTTTGGGCATGGGCCACATTTAAGGCTATGAAAAGCAGAAAGATCTGATGGCTTGATTGGGTGTAGCTCTGTGGAAGAGGGAAGCCACAGTCACCTTTATTGATAGCAATATTGTCCCAGACCCGCTCTGCCAAGGACCACTGGGCTCTTCCTCTCTCCAAACCAGCCTCTTAAGGTCCAGGATGGGGCAGTACACAAGAAAGGATATATCCTATTTCTTTCTGAACTCAGTGACACCTTTAGCTGTTACCACCAATAAAATGCAAGCTTCTTGAGGGCAGGAACTATTTTCATTTTTGTCTTTAATTCCTAGTGCTCACCACAGTGCCTGGAACATAGTAGACATCTAGTAAATGATCTAACCCTGTTTACCTGGAGATAAAGAAAAGAATGGAGTTTATTCAACCATTCAATCAGCATTTCTTAAATATCCCCTATAGGCAGAGCACTGTGCTAGGCACTGAGGTTTGGTTACTGAAGATAGGGCCTATTTCTGTAACACTTTCGGTCCCACTCCCTCACCTCCCAGTCACTAATGTCTTCCCTTTTCAGATTGCCATCCTTTGTCTGTATATAACTTCTATGTACCTAATTGTTTACAAGCTGTCTCCCCTGTTAGACTGTGAGCTCATCGAGGGCAGGACCTGCTTTTGCCTTTCTTTTTATCCCCAGTGCTTGGCATAGTGCCCAGCATGTAGTAAGTACTTAATAAATGCTTGTTTATTTGACTGACAATCGACCACAACTCTGAAAGCAATGAGTGTAATCCAATTCAATTCCACTTCGTTTCTTGAATACTCATCTGCTTTGCTAACTGTGTGACTTCAAGCATGTGACTTAATCTCTGGGAGCCTCAGTGTCCTTGTCTAATGATGATAATCACTGTAGGTTGTCATGGTCCTCCAGCGAGAGGATTCTGACAAATCTTTTGCAAGCCTTAAAGGACTGTTACTGTGCCAGGTGATGAGGCTACAATAATGTGAAAAGGGAACAGTTCCTGCTCTCAAGGAGCTTATATTCTTATCCTCATTTCACAGAGAGTGAAAAGACATGGCCTCTGCCCTCATGCAGCTTATACTTGAGTAGGGGAGTTTGACACCATAATCCTTGGTAATACTCGCTAAGTACAGGAGAGGGGCAAACTGGCATGTTTATGGGAGGCCTGAGAGAAAGTAGAAAAGGCTTCTTGGAGGAAGTGGCACTTTAAAGTCAGAATGTAACAAAAAGCAGGCAGGAAGTTATTTTAGGCTAGGCCTAGGGAACAGTGCCGCATGGTGGAGGACAGAGAGCCCTCCAGTTGGGGTCAGAGAACTTGGGTTCAAATCCCAGTTCTGCTACCTACCTACCAGCTGTGGGCAAGATCTTGGGCAAGAAGTTACTTCCCCTCTCTAGGTCTCAGCTTCCTTCTATGTTAAAAGGGGCATGTGTATGGGAGGGGTGAGAAGAATAGCCTTCCAGCTCTGCATCTAAGATCTCATCATCTCATGTAAACATCTGGGGATCATGTGACCAATGATTTCCTACAGATCTTTAGTGTTGCTGCCCAGGGAACAGCTCTGACCTCTCTAGACTTTAGAAGGGACTGGATGGAGCCAATGTCTCCACCCCACTCACACTCCTACCCCCACGCCGCCCCCCAGATCCCTGCTCCCTCAGCTGCCATGCTCTCAAAATCATTTCTTGCCCTGTGCTGTAAATTGGACCTTTAAAAATAGTCTAGACATTACTAATGACCATCAATTGGCTTTAATTATTACATGGCAGTGTCAAGAGAGGTTTCTGAAAGTACAATCAATTTCAGGCCTCTGCGCCATCCCAGTTAGTGGAATAAATGGAAGGAAGAGTGCTGTTCTCATCAGGGCAGAAACCTATTACAAGTTCCTTCTCAAAGTGGGCACCTCTCCCTCGTCCGTCTTGCCACAAAATGGCATTTCCTAATGCATTATTTATGCATGCTCCCTGGAAATGTGACGCTGTTGGTTAATAGAATTTTCCCCCCTCAAATGTAGGTTCAAATGGAACCAGGAGCCATTTTCTCCATTTGCTCTGTGAGTGGCTTCATGTAAAGTTCTGTAATTGACAACGCATTTCTCCCCTCACATGAGAAAACCATTTTCAAAAACTGATGAATTCAAAGGGAAATTAATTTGAAAGACTGCTGGATGAAAACTCTCAAGGGGATAAAACAATCCCGTAAATTGATCTTGCCTTAATAGTATTTTTCTGAGGTCTCCTATCTATCAGCAATCGACAACTTCCCTGGCGCTCAGAATTCACACCATTCAACAGCAACAGTAAATGATACATTGGTCATGACAATCATTCATAATCTAAGCAGATGTTTTTGTTGAGATTATAAAAATGCCTTGCATTGAGTTTACTAGCTACTTTGCTAAGGAAAAAGTTATGATGTCTCAACGGAGAAAATCACTTGACCGTCTATTTAAAATACAAAATACAAAACATTCAGCATAGGAAACAGAATCTTTGGGGGGCAGGCTTTCACAGGAGCATGGTGATGCTTCTGAAAGCTCTCACTGATTAAGTAGATGGTTCTGCTTTCAAAGCAGTTAGCTCCCAAATCACTCCATGGAATGCTGGGTACTGCATTTACTTAGGGTCATAGAATTAGAGCCTCTCATCTAAACCCCTTATTTGACATAGGAGGAAACTGAGAATCATAGGGAGGGAGGACATATCCAAGGTCAGACAGTTAGGCAGCAACAGAGCTAGAATTTGAACCCAGATCTTCTGATTCTAAATTCATAGAGTTCTCTTTCTGCTGAAAGAACTATGTACTGGTAGTCTTTGGCAAATAATTATGTAGGTAGTCACTATTGCTGACCCCTTTTACAGATGGGGAAACTGAGGCTCAGAGAGGTGAAGTGACTTGTCATGAGTCACACAGCCAGTAAGTGTCTGAGGCACGATTCAAACTCAGGGCTTCCCACCTGAAGTTCAGGGCTCTATCTACTGTACTACAGTGTCTCTCTAGTCATTGCTTGCTTTGTGTAAGGCCCTAGGCCTTGTGCTAAGAAATGAATAAGACCCAGTCTCATGAAGCTTACTAAATAGAAGAGCTAAGACAAGGAGGTAAATATTGAGAGCATAAGGCCAGATGTGGTTGAAGAGGTATGGATAGTCATGGAATGGAGGTAGTATTTCTGGGAGTCCTTTCTCTCAAGTGCCACATCCCTATGACCTCCAGATCATGCCACCTGCTTTCTTACCCTCATCTCCACTGCTTTCCTCATTGGAGACTTTGCTTCTGCCTTTGGAATCTCCCTGGGCACCGTTCAGTGGGCTTCTGCTTTCTCTTGCCTGGAGGCAGGCATTCACTCTCCTCTACTCTGCTGTTATCCCCCTTTCCAGCCCCCTTTAGAATTAGACTCTAAGCTCCTGGAGGGCAAGGACATTGGCATTGCTTGCTTGTATTTCTGTCCCAAGAACTTAGGCCATCTTAAATGTTCAATAAGTGACTTCTCCATGTCTTTCCCTCCCTCTAGCAATGCTCCATCCCTAAGTAGGAACCAAATAGTATCATTTCAGATACAATGGCAGGCTGGTGGGGAGGAGAGGGGGGATTTTTTCAGGAGTGCCCTTCCCATGGCATCACCATTCTTGCTCAGGTCTGGCCCCATATTTCTACAACTGCATAATTAAGATCCTTAGCCTTTAGTGCTGGAATGTACCTTAAAGATCATATCTTACCCTGGAGAGCCCACAAATTTCGGGTCTGTCTGAACTCTGGTGGGAAAACAATTACAACTCAATTTTCACTAACCTCCTCTAACTAAAATTTAGCATTTCCTTCAATTATTTACCAATGTGGTTTTGAAAGAAAGGGGTCCTTAGGCTTTACCAGGGCTTCCGTACACAAGAAGATGAAGAATTCTTGATCTAGGCCAAGCCCCTCATTTCATGGAGAAGGAAAGTGAGGTCTTGACAGATGAAGGGACTTGCCTAGGGCAAGTAAATCAAAGGCAGACTGTGGACCCCAATCTTCTACCTGCTGATTCAGGGTTCTTTGCACTGGCTCACATTGTAAGGTGGTTTGAAGGGCATTTCTTCCCCCAGCCCCACGCCCCTCCTCATTCCTTTCCCCACCTCCACCTCATGCCATAGCAGGGACACAGAAGGTTAGACAGTCTATACTTATTCCTCCTGCTGGCTGGGTGGAACATTCTCGTTGGGTGCCAATAAATGTGAAGGCATCATTTTCCAGCTGAGTAACTTGAGGAGCGGGGATGGTTTTAGTGCACATTACAAGTTATAGATATATATAGTTTGGAGCAAGTGAGAGAGGATACCTTCCCCATGATATCTCTTCCATATTATGTTCTGAGTCTGTCTTGGAGCCCATTAATGGCTCCCGGTGATTCATCAATACACTGAAATTTGCGAACCTTTATTTTCCCAGTCTGTCTGCCCAGGGAGAGACATTATTGCTCATCAGTCCAATTCTCAGAGAAAAAGTGGCAACTGGGGAGACTCTTTGAGCCCCTGGTGTCCCCACTGTAGTCATTCAGGCCGACACCCAGGCAGCTAACTCTGGTCATAACGTATTCCCTCCTCAAGCTCACCGGCAGACACCAGGCAATTAGAATCGGACCAGCAGGCCAAAGGGCTAGCCAATTTTCTGCAAAAGCTTACCATTGTGTAATGCTTCATAGATAGATAGCTAGATAGCTAGATAGCTAGCTAGCTAGATAGATAGATAGATACAGTCTTATTTGAAAATGTCTCTGTATTTTCCCATTAGGCTGCTGGGGAGCAGCTATTATGCTAGAAACTCCCTGTGTAGGTCCTATAGTATACAGTAAGAGGGCAGTGTTAGGAGGCAGAGGCCTGAGTTGGAATCCCAGTTCTTCTATATCCCTTCTGTAGTATCCTGGGCAAGGAAATCAGTTCCTTTCTCCGGGTCTCAATTTTCTCCTCTCTTAAATGAAAGGATTGGATGAGATGATCCTTTTCCAGCTGTAAATGTAAGATTCCTCCCATGTGTGATCTTGGGTAAGTCACTAGCCTCCGTTTTCTCTTCTCTATAAAGGAGGAGGGTGGGAATAGATGGCTTCTCAGGTCCCTTCCAGCTGGGAGGTTCTTCCATTCAGTGTCTTTGAATCAGGTACTTAGCATGCTACAGCTATTGAAATTTCCAAGGGCCTCAAGGCAGAAGGCAATTTGGAGCCAAAAGACCTGCGTTTGAGCCTTAATTCTGTCACATAGTAACTGCATCACCTTGTGCAGGTCACTCCCCTTCTCCAAGATCATCTCTAAGATCCCTTCCAGCCCTAAATCTACATCTTTAGAACTCCATTTGTATGCAGTGCTAAGAGGCCAAAAGAGCCTCAGACAAATCCTCTATCAGATATTGACTGTGTGACCCTGGGCAAGTCACTTAACTTGTTTGCCTCAGTTTCCTCAATTGTAAAGTAAGGATGATAATAGCACTACCTCCCAGGGTTATTGTGAGGATCAAATGAGATCATATTTGAAAAGTTTTAACAAAGTGCCTGGCACATAGTAGGCACTTAAGTAAATGCTTATTTCTTTTCCTTCCTTCCTTCCTTCCTTCCTTCCTTCCTTCCTTCCTTCCTTCCTTCCTTCCTTCCTCCCTTCTTTCCTTCCTTCTCCCTCTTCCCTTCTCCCTTCCTTCTGGGGCCCTCCTCTTATACTCAGAAGGCAGTTGGCAGACTGGCAAGAGAGCACTGGCTTTGGAGTCAGAGGGCCTGGGTTCAAATCCTGACTACCTATGTGGCTTTAGGGCAGTCACTTCCTTTCCCTGGACCTTAGTTTTCCCATCAGTAACACGTTTCAGCTCTGATGGTCTGTGAATTCCATTTACCTGGCTTCTTTCTGCTCTCTGGCTTTGTTCAGTCTCTGTGACTCTATTCAATATTCTACGTGGGTTTGGATCGGCTTAGTTTCCCTACATCCTCTTCTTTCCTTTTTTGACTAGTTCCTTAGCCTGACTCATCTGTCATTTTCTATCTTCTTTCCCACAGGTTTCCCCCTCCCTCCCCCTTCTGGCTCTCTTTCCATTCCTTCTTCATTCATTAGCAGCCTTGGCCCATCTAAGCAGAGAACCGTCCTTGGTGTTGGAGCTTTGCAAAGTTGTAGGGGCAGGAGAGAGATCTGGGGAGAAGGGAGGGGATCCTCCTCTCTAGTGAGAAAATACCAACCCCTCCTCCAAGACAAAGCCACAGGCCTGGATTCCCTCAAACCAGGCAGTATGACAATGATAAAAGAAACTCTGATTGCCAGACTTTTAAACTCCAGGATACCTTGGCCTGAAACAAGGGGGTTGTTCTGAAAGCCACCAACACACAAATTCAATCAGAGAATGCCTGTTCTTGAGAACACAAAATAAGATCTGGATTCGGATCCCAGCTTTTGCTATACACTACCCATATGACCTTGGGCAAGTTACTCAACCTCCCTGGGCCTCACTTTCCTCATCTATAAAAGTGAGAGAATTGGAAAGAATGGGCTCTAAGGTCCCTTATGGCTCCAAGTCTATGATTCTATGATTCATGTTTCTAAGTCCAGGCTCTCCCATTTCTTATCTGGTCATTTGACTTATCTGAGCCTCAATTTCTTCATGTCTGGAAAGGGAATATGGATATTTATTTTCTCTATCTACCTCCCTCCCTCCCAGGGCTGCCACAAGGCTCCAATGAGACATGATATTTGAAGCATCATGGAACCTTGGGCTGCCATTATCCCAGGTTTCAAGATCTGTGTTTGTCACATTTGTTCCCTGTTGACTCATCAACGAGGGGCTGAGCATACATAACCCATGTATCCTCACAGTACAGAGTTAAAAACATGAATAGCTGGGTTCTCCCCAGACTAAACCTACCTTTTAGTGTCAAAAGGAGGTGAAAATATTTCTCTAAAGGGGCCATACTCCCAAGCAGATCACAGTATCACCAACATAAAGCCAAAAGGAGTCTCAGAAGCCACCTAGTCCAGCCCTGTATTTTAGAGATAAGGAAAATGAATTCAAGTCACTTGCCCCAAATCCCACTGGTAGTAAGTGGCAGACATGGGATTTGAACCTAGGACCTTGAATGCCAAATTCAGTGCTTTTTCAGTCATACTCTGTTGTCTCACATAGAGAAGCTGAACAAAATCTGTGTGGAGATTTTGTAAAAGGCCTTCATTAAAGTTAGTGAAATAATTAAGAGTGCAACCTGTGTATCTGCATACCCTCACAACATGAGAAGATCTAAGATTTAGGGTTGGAAGGGTCATCTGGTCCAACCTTCTGCCATATTGTTGATGCTATTTGCTCATGCCTAAACGGATCAGGCCATCTGCTCTCAGTCATCTAGAAATACACAATGTCAGAGCTGGGAACACAGACTCTCCGAATCAGGAGGGACCTTAGAACGAACAGTGTCAGAACAGGAAGAGGACTTGGTGATTTCTTTTATCAGCCCAATCTCCTCATTGGTCAGAGCATAGGTTAAAGCCCAGAATGACCATCCATACATTCAACAACAGCAAAACCAATCATAATAAACACTTAGACATGGTTTGTGGATGTTATTTGATCTTATGAAGAAGTTTTCATTTCCCTTCTTTTTTGAAAGAAGGAAACTGAGGCTCAAAGAAACTTCTGGACTTGGCCAAGGTCATATAGGTCTTAAAATGTCCAAGCTGGGCCTGGAGCTTGGGCCTTCTAACTAGAATGTTTCCATTCCTCCCCTAAAGCTGAAACTCCCCATTTGCTTCATCCAGAGTTGGATGCAGTGGTTTTGTGCTAGGTGAGGCCTATCCCCAAGGGATGTTGTCTTCAGATACTCCTTTGAGGACCCAGTCCTTGACAAATCCATGTTTGCCCCTAAGGTTTTGTGATGGTTGACTAACACAGAACCTTAGAGCAATTTGGAAGCACTGAGGAAACATAGAGAGAGAGTCAAAAGGTCTGGGTTCAATTTCTAGCTGTGCTACTTCCTAGCTGGGTGACCTTGGGCAAATCATTTCTTTTCTGTGGGCCTCAGTTTCCTCCTCTTCAAAACTAAGGCAGCTAGGTAGCTCAATGGATAGAGTACTAAGCCTGAAGTCAGAAAGATCTGAGTTCAAATCCAGCCTCGACACATACTAGCTGTGTGACCCTAGGCAGGCCACTTAATCTCTGTTTGCCTCAGTTTCCTCACATATAAATTAGGGATAATAACAGCATCCACCTTGTTGTGAGGATCAAAGAAGATAATATTTGTAAAATGCCCAGCACTTAGTAGGGACTACATAAATGCTTACTCCCTTCCTCTTCTCTCCACTCCCTCTCTGACATGGCAGAAGTCAGTAAGTGTGAAGGGATGGCCAAGCCCACCAGGAACCTGAGTCCTGCCTAGTGCCCCCAGGCTCCACTTTGTAGGGTGAGGATGGTTTGTGTATTCAAAGACTAAGGATGTCTTAACTGCAAACAAATTTCTTTGTTTTTTGAATCCTTAACAATTCAATAAACTTGAATTTCCCCCTCAAATTTAAGCAAACCTCAGAATGATGTGAGAGCTTCAGCAAAGACACAACTGGATAGGATGAAGCCGAGAATAATTATTGATATTTAATAAGAGCGTTAAGCGCCGAAGAACAATTAGCCACTTTCTCTGGTTAAAAATTGAATGCCAGGAATGATTTCATTGAACAAATTGTACCGGGTCATGTCTCTTTAGCTAAATGCTACATAGCAGCACTCACTTGGAAAAGATATTAAATTAGGAAGCAGAAATTGAAGCTGATAGGCAGCAAAACTGAGATTTCATCACCCAGTCCCATATTTCTATAGGCTACACCACTAGGGAAGACCTAGTCCCATTTCTTTAGTGCCTACAGTGTGTCCAGTATTGTCCTAGGTCACTTTGGGTGAAACAAGAGACAGAATGCTTCCTCCCACATGCACATAGATAGGGCTCGATGCTCATAAAAGCTCTCATAGCCATGTCCACAACCATCTAGTGCTATCTAGATAGGGCTTCTATTGTTCTTCCAGTTTTACAGATGAAGAAACTAAGTCTCAGGGAGATCATAGCATCATAAGAGGCAGAGCTAGAAGGGGACTTCAAGAGCTAATCCAACCCCTCCACTTTAGAGTTGAGGGAACTGAGGCCCAGAGAAAGGAAGTGACATGACTAGGAAGCAGAGGAACCAGGGCTAGAATCCTCTGACCTTAAGACCAGTGTTCTGCTTGTAATTAATAGTCCTGGAGAAACTAGACTTGAATGTAAACCAAATAATAATATGAGCCCGTCTATGAAGAAGGACCAGGTGAATGCTAGATACTATGAGGACCACAGGAATTAAGAGGCACAAGAGCCTTGTGGACTGGGGTGAGCTGGGAAAGTTTCATGGAGAAAGTGGTAGTTGGGTTAGACACAGATGAAGGGGCAGGATTGGAACAGTGATAGAGGATGGGGTGGACATTCTGGGCAGAAGGCACAACAACATCAAAAATATAGAGATAGAAATGACCTTGACTTGGTTGTAGGCAAGGGAGGCCACTTTGTCTAGTATGTACTGGGAAGTACTATATAATGAGATTTTGTAGTGCGCGTTAAATGCCAAGAAAAAAACATGATGTGATAGGAAGTATCTTGGACTCAGAATCATAAGGCCTGGGTTCAATTCCTGCCCTTAATGCTTAAGTATCAGCATGGACATGACATAAAAAAAAAATCTTTCTGAGACTCAGTTTCCCTATCTGTAGAATGGTAATAATAATAATTTTAGTCCCTAGCTCTTAGGGTTAGAATGAAGCTGAATTGAGATAAAGAAGTGGAAATCTCAGTATTATAAGGAGTTCAAGCAGAAACCCCCCCCCCAAGAAATGCTCACTAGTAATCATTTAACACAGCTCCCCAGTTCCTAGGCCTCAAATGACTTGCCTTCTTTGTGCTTGAGCTGATGGGGTCACGTTCAAACTCTTCCCATCACTTAGTTGAGTAAAGCCAAAGGGCTTCAGGAGGTCAGCCTATATTTGATACAATATAATGCAGCCCACACATTTATTAAATGCCTGCTGTGTGCAGAGTCTTGTTCTGAGTCCTGGGGGAGAAACAAAATTTAGGACAAGAAAGGTTCCTTTTCTGCGTTAAAGTTAAGGTTCAGTAGGGAGATAAGAAACCAATTTGGATAGCTCAGATGCCCAGCATTGAACGATAAGTATATATGTTTGAGGTTGTAGGGGACTAGAGAGAACTAGCCCCAATAAACGGCCTCCAAATCCCTCCAAAGGCCTGGGAACTCAGGGAGCACTCAGTAACTACTTGTTGATTGATTGACAGGCCAAAAAGGAGGGAGGCCCTCTTTGCTGAGCCTAGAAGTAAGGCCCAGGCTGGGGATGTGCCATGAGGAAGCTGGGGTTGTGCCTGGCTACCACTGGGAAGCCCTCGCATCAGCACCAGCCAAGAATGCTCATTCTTAGCATTGGGCAAAGGCTGCTATCTCCTTCTGATCTCCAGGGAACACAATGGCAAAGGAAATGAAACCAAACGTGGAAGCCTGGCATGCCTGCCAGCTGTCAGACTGTCAGAGGAGAGAGAGAGTGCCACTGTGGCATCAAGCTTCAGGGCAGGTTGTCAAGTATAGAGCGCCTCTGTCCCCAGAAGACGGATCCTACCTTGAGCAAGATTGAGACACATCAACCAATTTAGTGCCTACTATGTACCAAGCAATGTCCTGGGCCCTGTGGTGATGCAAGGTCTAGATGAGACCCAGGCTATACCCTCAAGGATCTTAAAGCCAAGTAGAGGGATAACAAGTTCACAAACTACAGGACAAAGGAGAAAAGAGAGAAACATTAGGATGGAAGTACCAAGAGTGATGGGAAATTAGAAAAGGAACATCTGGGAAGGTTTCACAGAGGAGGTGACATTTAATCTGGGCCTTGAAGAATGGGCAAAGATAGGGAGAGAGAACATTTTGAGGGGGTATAGGTGAAGTAGAGGTACAATGAAAAACTGAAATCAATTCCATTCTAATGTAAAGTCATTGAGGGTAGAGTCATTTCATTTTTTCATCTTTTTGTCCCCAGAACCCAACACGGGGCCTGGACCTGGCATGCAGTAGGTGCTACGTAAGTCAATATTTGGTGACTGGCTGAGCATCTAATAACACAGTTTGGGTATGTGAAGGTGAGCCCTGGGAAATAAAGTGATAAAGGAAGGAGCAAGGGCTAAGAGCTGGAAGGGCCCTTGGAGGCCACAGAGGGCGACACCCTCATCTCAAGGTTAGGGCCTCTGAGGAGCAGAGAATGGAAGGGATTGAAGTCAGTCACTGTGAAAGTTTCAAGGTCACCTGCGACCTTGGAGAGACCAGCTTCAGTCAGGTATTTTGGGCTGAAGCCAGATCGCAAGGGTTTAGGGAGAGAGTGAGCAGGAAGGAACTGGAATCAGCAAGTTGTATATTGCTTTTTGTTGGGTTTTTTTGAGAAGTTTAGCATTAAAGGATAGAAAAGCAATATTAACAGTAGCTTAGGAAGTTACAGGACCAAGGAAAGGCGTACTTAGAATATGGAAGAACTGAGCATTTGGGGAGGGAGATTAGGGGATGGGGGTATGTGCAGGAGGACATGCAGGTGAGGGAAAAGAATCCATAGTGGAGGAGAGAAGGGGGGATGAAGAAAGACAGAGACAAACAGAGATGAGAGAGGTAGAGGGGAGGGGGGAGAGAAAGAGACAGAGAAAAAGGTGAGACAGACAGACAGACAGACACACACACACAGCTAGAAGACCAGAAACAAAGAGACAGAGACAGAATCCAGTTGTTGGAGCAAGGCCTAAAGGAGCCAAGAGGGCAGAATGAGAGACCCAGGTGTCAAGTCAAGCTAGCAAGGAAGAGGACTATTTCCCTCTCTGGGCCCAGAGAAGAAGGTGAGGCTAAAAGAAAAGAGTTCTATTGTTCTAGGAGGAGAATTGAGGTCACTTATGTTGAATCTTAATGTCTAGTAGTAACCAGTTAATGACCCTGTGACTGTGGACTCCAAGCGAACAGCTAAATGTTGGCTCCCACACTGGTCAACCACCATGAAGCCATGTGGAGCCATCTTCTATTCTCTTTCACCTGCTGAGCTCTCAGCAGAGAGGAATGGTTAAAGCCAATGAAGGGATGAATTCTCAAGGAGGCCATGAAGAGAGCCAGAAAGGAGGGAGGCTTGTAGAACTGGAAGGGACCTAGAACTCTGCCTCACTGGTGCTCCCTCTAGCTGGGTGTCACTTCTAAGAGGCCTTCTCTCTTCTCCAAGTTGTTAGTGTCCTTCCCCCCCCCCCCCCTTTGTATTTAGTCTGTACGTATTTTGAATATACTTATGTAAGGGTGAGGGTTATCTGAGTAAATTGATCAAGTCTCCCCCACCCACCCCCTCCACCCTGTCAACAGTAAGTGATAAGATTTATTTATTAGGTGAAAACATATTTCCTTTGTTAACTAGGCTTGATCAAGGCCTGAATACTAAGTCCAATAAGACTTTATTCAGGTTGACTGAGGGACTTGGCCACACCCTCTGGAACCTGTGTAAGATGGAACTCCTTGGAATTGGGGATTTTTGAGCAAGTAGAGAATTGAGAGAGGTTGTTCTATCCAAATTGCTGAGAAGGAAGCCTTTGGTAATCTTCAGCAATTTGTCTAGAACACTCTCCCTTGGGTGTCTAGAACACCCTGCCCCTTTCTTGACTGGAGATGGATCTTGTCAGCTTTAAAGGGTTTAGAACAAAGGTTCCCAAAGTGGGCAATACCACACCCTGGGGTGCTGGAATGATGGGGGGAGGAGTTAGTAGCTTCAGGTATAATTGGGGAGCATTGAATAAAAATAAGGGTCCAACCTAACCTAACCCTAGGGGGTGCTAGGCCAAATAAGTTTGGGAACCTCCAACTGGTTTGAGGATTTCCCATCTTCTTACTGTCATCCTAACAAGTATCCCTGGGTCAAATGATGGCAATGTCTACACTGGGAGCCAAGGACAGACTGGATGAAATTAGGAAAGCAGATTTAAGACTCCACAAAGAGCCCATTAAAAACTACACCGTACCTGAGAAGGGAGGCAGTCAGGTGGCCCAGTAGACAGAGCACTGGGCCTGGAGTCAGGAAGACCTGAGTTCAAACCGAGCCTCAGACATTTACTAACAGTATGATCCTGGGCAAGTAATTTAATCTTGTTTGCCTTAATCTATTGGAGAAAGAAATGGCAAACTACTCCAGAATCTTGGACAGCTAGGTGGTGCAGTAGATGGGGTACTGGGACTGAAGTCAGGAAGACTTGTCTTCTTAAGTTCAAATCTGGCCTCACATACTTCCTAGCTGTGTGATCTTGGGTAAATCACTTCACACTATTTGCCTCAGTTTCCTCATCTGTAAAATGAGCTGGAGAAGGAAATGACAAACACTCCAATATCTTTGCCAAGAAACCCCCAATGGGATCCCAAGAGTCAGACAAAAAACTGAAGACTGAACAGCCACTGCAGCAACACTGCCACCCAAGAAGAACATGCTGAGAGTTTCAGCAAAAGGACTTCCATGAGCTATGTTACCCCTTCACCACATGTGCTCTCTAAGCTTGAGCCCACTTTTCCCTGGACTCTGCATGTCAAAGACTTTTAGGCGAATGTTTCATGACACTTGTTCTTATACGTTTCACCTTAATACAATACATCTTTCTAAAAGTCTGGCTGACTAATTGAGATCAGCTAATAACCAAGGGTGGGAGGCACTCTGGTGGGAGCACATAAGCTATAGCACTAGAATGGACATCTCCAAACCCTCTGAGTTAGCTCTCGAATCCCCAAGGGAGAGACAGCAGCCATCATCATGGAACCAGCCTGCCAGTGTGAGCTTGAGATCACGAGCTGCTCTTATTTATGAACATGAGCTCCTTGAGGGCAGGCACTGTCTCAGTTTTGTCTTTGTATGCCCCACAAGCAGGCAAATGTTTGTCACACTGTAAGTACCTAATAAATGCTTTTTATTTAAATGAATTCATTTTGGCATACCAACTGAAAGCATATTTTTATGATATTAAGACACTAGTATCCATTCATTGATTAAGTAGAATGAAGCCCACCTACCACAATTTGGCACACAAAGAAACACACATATGTGTCCATGAACATGCATGCACATACAAGCACACACTTGTATACATATGTATCCATGCATACACATGCATGCACACAAGTATACACTTGCACGCACACACGTAAATATACACACATATGCACAAGCACTTATACACACACAGCTCAGCCACACAGGCTCTTATGTAGTGCTGTCTCTTTCTGGGCTTCTCTCCCTTAATGCACTTTCAGAGGCTGTAAAGCTTTGGTCTAAGATTCTCTATGCCTGCCTTCTTCAACATGCCCCCAAACCACACCCCCAACTACCCCCTTTCTTCTTAGCTTTCCTTGCTGGCCTCACCTCCCCCCCTGTGGAAATACCCAGCTTGCAGTGCCCCCTTGCCCATGTAACTCAAAACCGCTCTCCTGCTGCTCATTCTTCCTGCTCTTCAGCATCACTAAAAAAAGAAATGGCATGTCCCACTGCCCACGTGATGAAATGTGAAGGACTGCCGTCTGTTCTCAGCTCTGTCATTTCCTCTCACTTCAGCTGGCTCTGGGGGTTCTTGTTATCTTCACTACTTCAGAAAACCCTTCTGTCTGCCCACCCCCCAACACACACACAGCCGAAAAAGTGCCACAAATTGTAGGCCTTAAAATCATTACTTTTCCACATCTCAGAGTCATAGTGTTGGAGACCTAGAAGGGACCTCAAAAGCCTTTGTGTCCAGACCCTTCATTTTACATGGGGGGAAACTGAGACTCTGGGAAGAGCAGACAACATTCCATCTCCTGTGGCCTTGCCTTTGCACCAGCTGTCCCTTGTGCCTGGAATGTTCTCCTTCCTTACCTCCATCTCTTTCAGTGTCTTGTCTCTTTAAGACTCAGCTCAAGTGGTGCCTCTTACTAGAGGCCTTTCCTAACACCCCCTAATTGTCAAGGCTCCCCCAACCCCTCAAACTACACAGTATTTATTTTGGCTAAACTCTGCATTCACTCATCTGCTTCCCCTCAGTAGAATGTAGGCTCCTTGAAGGCTATTAGATCATGATGTTCTCTTGGTCTCCCCAGTGGTCAGAATAGTGCCTGACATATAGTAGGTACTTGTCTGATTGCTTCTTGGATAGGTTGAACCATAAGTCTCATAGGCATCTCAAACTCAGCATGTCCAAAAAAGAAGCCATTATCCCTACACTATCCTTCCTTCCTAACTTTCCTATTATTGTTAACCACCATGTTACTCGGCTCCCAAGTTTGCAATTTCGATGTTCTCTTCCCTTCCAAGTAAGCCTAATACCCAATCAGTTACCAGATCTCATCATTTCTAAATTCACAACATCTCTCTTATTTGTCCCATGTACTCTCCACTTGCCCATCCTAATCTGGGACTCCCACCACATCTTATTACAATAGCCTTCCATTATAACCTTGCTATATTCAGTTTATCAGTACAGACTGGCAAGAGGGCACAAGGGGGCAAATCACAAGCTGGACAGATTATCAGGAACCAGGAAATGGAGGCAAAATGGCCCAGTGCAAAGGCCAGTGGATTGGATATCCAAGACCTAAGTTTGGGCCTTAACTCTAACCAACCAGACTATGGAACCTTGGAGAAGACACCTTTCTTTTGTGGCATTCCATTTGTTCATCTTCAAAATGAAGGGATTAGTTGAGATGATCGCTGAAGGTCCTTTTTAGCTTTGACATGCTATGTGGTTAGATCCTGAGGAACAAGAAAGTTAATTTCTTAAATGTTTTCTGCTGGGGTAGGAACCAATAGTTTGTAAAATATATTTTAATATATTTTATTCTTATATTGTCTAGATTTCCCCTTGTATTTGCCTCCTTTCCCCTGTTCCCAGAGAGCCATCGCTCATAACAAAGAATTTTTTTTAAGAAGAGAAAAATTAAAAAAAAAACCTATCAATGCACTTAAAAAATCTTGCATTATATGCAACATTACACACTTGTGGACATCCCTACTTCTGCAATGGAACTGAGCCAAGCTCCAAAGATTTATACTTTTACAGCATTCATTTTCAGTTATTTTGTGGTTCTTTCCATTTACATTATTGTTCCATTTCTATTGTCCAATGTAGTCATTATAGATATTGGTTCTTGATCCTGCTTACTTTACTCTGCATCAGTTCATGTATGTCTTTCCAGGTTTTTCTGTGGTCATCATATTAGTTACTTCTTATAGTCCAGAAATATTCCATTCCATTCATGTAGTAGTCATTCCCCAATGGATGGGCACATGCTTTGCTTCTGGTACTTTGCTACCATGAAGAGTGCTGTTATAAATACTCTGATGTATATGGAGCCTTTGTTATCAACCACCTTGTTATATATCACCAGCAGTGAAATCCTTGGGTCAAAGGGTTTGAATATTCTAATCACTTTATTTGCATGATTCCAAATTGCTTTCCAGAATGGTTGTACAATTCATAGCTCCAACAACGTCTTTCTACAACCCCTCTAACGCTGACTGTTCCCTTCTTTTGTCCTCTTTGCCAGCTTACTGAGTGTAAGGCAGGACCTGAGGCTTGTTTTGATCTGTATATCCCATATCATTAGCAATTTGGAGCCTTCTTTCATATGGTTAAGAGTTACAAATAGCCTCTTTAGAACACACATCACCTTCTATGCAACATGACTAATGTGAAAATGTGTTTTATAGGAATGTATGTGTAGAGCCCATATCAGATTGCATGCCGTCTTGGGGAGGGAGTAGGAGGAAGGGGGAGAAAATTTAAAACTTATAGAAGTGAATGTTGAAAATTAAAAATATATAATTTAATTAAAAAAAACACACATCACCACTTGCCACAATGTGGCAATCTCAAAGGATGATCTAGAACAGTCTGATCACATGCCTCTGTCAGTGGATATCTCCAACCTCTTTGACTCACTTCTCAATGGTTAGCATGCTCTCATTCCTTTATATTCACCACAATCAAATGATTCAGAGCCCCCAGATACCAATATAAAAACTACATTTTAAAAAAGCTATATGGAAGCTTCTCCATCCCCAGCTTGCTTCCCCCTCAGACTTATATAGCTCAACATTCCCTACCAAATCCCACCCCAGATCTGTCTGCTCTTTCAACTGTATTTTCTGCAATGTCCATTCCATAATTAACAAATTTCTTTGCATCTTAAAAGCCCTTCCTATCTCACTTCTTCCATCTTGTGGTTCTCACCGATGCTGGTGCCCTCCTGATGACTCCACTTCATTAAGTATCCTCTTCTTCTTTGAAGTTCATACTATTTGAAATTATCACTCATTTCAGATCCTGGTGACTGTTATCTATTGACCCCTGTGGCATTTTCCTTCCTTTGCTAAAAGAGTTTAGTATCTGTCTCATAATCTTTCCTCTTCACCTCCTGCTTTCACAGTAGAGGACTTCAACATTCCTATTGATGGTCCTTCAAATACTCTCCCCAGTTCCTCAATCTACTCAGTCACAGAGACTTATTCCTCCATTCCACCTCTAGCCACACTTGATATTGCCATCAAGAGGTCCACTTCCTCATTCATTAATCGCAAAATTCCTTTATCTGATTATTAACTTTATCGTTCTACCTTTCTTTTCTCTTTATGACCCCTAACCCTGTTCTTCATTCCAGCTATTTGCTCCTTTCTTTTATGCTCACTTCTTCCCAAGGCTGTCACTACCAGTACTAGCCCAACCCCTTGTTGAACCAATGCTCTCTTGTTTACTTGACTCCCTTGCTCCCTAGATTATTCTCACCATCTGTCTTCTTCCCACCTATTCAAATTCTGCTGCAGGAAAACACAAAACTATGCTGACTGGGCCCACTAAAATGTATGTTATCTAATCTTGACTGAGGGGCAGCTAGATAGATAGATGTTGCAGTAGATAAGAGTGCTGGACCTGGAGTCAGGAACACTGACTCCAAAATCCTGAGTCCAAATCCAACCCCACACACTCACTATGTGACCCTGACAAGTCACTTCACCCTGTTTGCCTCAGTTTCCTCATCTGTAAAATCAGCTGGAGAAGGGAATGGCAAACCACTCCAGGATCTTTGCCAAATGGGGTCATTCAGACACGACTGAAAAATGACTCAGCAATGAAATCTCAACTGAGCCTTCATGGCAGCAAGTCAAGCCTTCTCTTTCTTTCTAATTGATTTGCTATCACGCTCTGTACAGTTGCTGTTCCAAGCCTTCTCTTCTCTTGGTAAGCCTACCATGTTACCCCCTCCCCCACTCTCTCAGCAGAGGACCTCACCTTATGCTTCAACAAAATAATTGAGTCTCTTTGCAGAGAGCTCCTCCTCCTTCCCTCATCTTTATCTCACACCTTGTCCATATCTTCCTCCATTATCTCCTTCACTCAGGTCTCAGATATAGAAGTGGCCCTTTTCTTTACCAAGGCTAATCTCTCTTCATCACTTAGTTTCCCAACTTCACCAACAGATTGCCTACACTATTATCCCCATTCTCTCTTATCTTGAATCTCTCCCTAACTACTGGATCCTCCCACCTGGCCTACAAAAATGCCCATGTTTTCCCCTTCCTTAACAACAACAACAAAAACCAACCCTCACTTGATCCTACTATCCCTACTAGTTTTAGTCCCATATCTCTCCTCTCTTCATAGCTAAGCTCCTTGAGAAAGCTGTCTCTCTACTCAATGACTCTACTTTTTCTCCTTTCACTTTATTCTAAATTCTGAAATCTAGCTTCTGAACTTATCATTCAACCAATAAATACTAAGCTCTCCAGATTCGCCATTGATCTCTTAATTGCCAAATCTAATGGCCTTTTCTCAGTTCTCCTCCTTCTTGACCTCTCTGAGACCTTTGACAATGCTGATCACCTCTTCTCCTGGATATTCTCTCCTCACTTGGTTTTTCTGACACTGCTCTCTTCTGGTTCTTCTTTTATTTAACTTTTGCTGGTTCTTCATTAATGACATGCCTCCTAATCATGGACCTCCCTCAAGGTTCTATCCTGGGACCTCTTCTCTTCTCTTGCTTTATTATCTCTCTTGAGGATCTCATTAACTTCCATGGATTTAATTATCACCTATATGAAAATGATTCCCAGATCTGTATATCCAGGCCTAACCTCTCTCCTGACCTCCAGTCCCACATTGTTGTTCACTTGTGTCTGACTTTGTGGCCTCCTGTGGAGTTTCCTTGGCAAAGATACTGGAGTAGTTTTCATTTTTCAGTGGATTAAGGCAAGCAGGGGTTAAGTGAATTGCCCAGGGTCACATAGCTAGTGAATTTCTGAGACCAGATTTCAACTCAAGTCTTCCTAACTCAAGGCCCAAAGCTTAGCTGCCTTGTTCAGCTTGCCAACTACTTATTGAAAATCTCAAGTGAAGATAGCTTCCTTTAGTTGGACACTTGTGTCTTTAAAACCGAAGAGACTGAGCCTATTGATCTTTTTTCTGATATCCTTTCTTCTGATCACTTTCCCATCATTCTTGACTGCTGTGTTCAGAGGGTGAAGATCTCAGCTCACCCACAACCTGGATGCCATAAACTGAACTGAGAAAAGGGGAAAGACTTGCTTCCCCTGCTCTCCCTCTGTTATTCTTTTTAATTTTATTTATTATTATTTCATCTCAAAGTCAACATGTACAAAAAAGAATGGGAGATGATTCTCCCCTTCCCCCCAAGATCCCCTCTTCAAAGCTTCCTTATTACAGTTGAGGGGATCACTGGGGCTCACATATCATCCTCAACTCCTCCCGTCACTTACTCACATATATAATTCTTTGTCAAGACTCATTATTTCTGTCTCCACAACCTAACTTATCTAAGGTCCCCTTCTCTCTATTCACATAGCCACAATCCTAGCTTTCACTCTCATCACTTCTCATCTAGACTATCACAGTAACCTAACAGTTCTCCTTGCCTCTCTTTCCTCACTCCAATCCAACCTCCACTCAACTGCCAAAGTGATTTTTCTAAAGGGCCGATCTGACCGTGTCATCTTGCTCCCCTATTCAGTGAGCTTCAGTGGCTCCCTATTACCTCCAGGGTCAAATCCTCTGTTTGACATTTAAAGTTCTTCCTAACCTGGCTTTCCACACACTCTCTAGTGCAGTGGTTCTCAACCTGTGGGTTATGTTCAATTTAAATACATCCTACATATCAGATATTTACATCATGATTCATAAAAGTAGCAAAATTACAGATATGAAGTAGCAACAAAAATAATTTTATGGTTGGGGGTCACCACAACATGAGGAACTGTATTAAAGGGTCTTGGCATTAGGAAGGTTGAGAACCACTCCTCCAGTGTGTGGCGATGCCAGCCTATTTGCTCTTCCTCATGTACAACACTGGAACTCCCATCTCTGTATTTTTACACTAACTGGCCCCTGTTCCTTGAATGCTTTGCCTCTACCTCTCCAGGACTCAGCCCAAATTCTCCCTTCTGCAGGCAGCCTTTTCCACCCCACCCCACCCCACCATGTGTCTTCAGCTCCATTTGGACTGTAATACTTACATGTTGCTTCCTATGTTAGAGCACAAGCTCCTTAAGGACTGGAACTGTTTGTGCCTTTCTATCTACAAAACTTAGTGCAGAGCCTGGCATATAGTAAGTGCTTGTTGATTGAGTCGCTAACTGAAAATATGAAGCTCCCAAATGCTATGCTTCCTCCTTTGCACAGTGCCTGGCACTAGGAGCTCTGTATAAATGATTCTTCTCTTTGTTTTCCCTCCCCACAGTGGCTCTTCTATAGATGTACTCTTCCCTGAGTGATGGCCTCCTCAGAGCTGGCATCCTTAGGGTCTTAGCCCACAGAACTAATGTTTTAAAAAGGTGATTCAGGGGTGTCTTTTGTATTGCTCACTCCAGGTACATTTTGTGAGGCTTGATCCAGGGACCAGAATCATTGGCAACAGCTTTGGTTTAAAATTAGAAAGTCTGGGTTTGAAAGCTGGCTGTGTGATCTTACCTAGGTCACTTTACTCCTGTGGGACTCAGTTTCCTCCCCTGTAAAATCAGGGGTCCTAAGATCCTGTGAACTCACCCACAATCACATAGCTAGGAAATGACAGAGCTAAGGCTTGGATCCAAATCTTCAGAAGATCTGAGTTCAAATCCTTCCTCTGCCATTTATGGTCCATATGAGCAAGTTCCTTTCCCTCTCTGGACCTTAGTGTCTTCAACTGTAAAATGGAGATGTTGAACTCAGAGGGCATAGACTCTGGGGTCACTTGCAGTTCTAGTTCTCTGAGCCTTTGGTTCTGAGGCCAGAGCTTTTTCCTCCCCATGGTACTGATTGTAGCTCTTTTTTGTTTTCCACATTCATTTCCAAAAGTGAATGCCCATCTCCAGGGCCTGGTTGCTACCCCTGAGTCATCCCCACTGCATTTCATTCTCCCTGCAGTGCTATAGCAGTAAACAGGAGTTCTGACTCCCTTCGGGAATGACGCAGGCAAGGCTCTGTGAGCACAGCCAGCTTTTCCAGGCAGAGGCAGCAAAAGGGCCCCTTGGAAACAGAAAGGGACCTTGGGGAAGCCTTCGTAGCACATACCCACCAAGGGCTGTGCCCTAGCAAAGGTCAGCATGATGGCCTTTGGCTGCTAAGGGAATGGGATATGTGTCCATACTGGTCACTGGTCAGGCTGGCTCTAGGACACAGCATATCTGGGCACCTTCCCCATGCCCTGGACTTGAGGGGGTGGGGGGTGTAAACTACTGGACTACCAGGGGCTATACAGAGATGTGAGGAGGCAGCCAATAGGAGAGAGGCAGGGTCCTCCTCCAACTGGTGTTCCAATAAACCTGAGGCTCCTTTCAATCCTTGTATCTCCCACCATCAACAAGGTGAAGCTGGGGAGGAGGTAGCTCCTCCCTTCCCCTTCTCCATACCCTATTCAACCTGCCCATATGTGTATTCTTTCCCCTTTCCAGGCTTTCTCTGCTGATCATTTTAATTCAGTTTCATAGAGGAAACATGTTGGGAGATAGGGCACAAAGGCCCATATCCCTCTTGAGATTTTGGATGTCTTTAGTGCCCAAAAACAAACCTACAACCTGTCTGCCAGTCTTGAGATGTTTCTTTGAAATTATAGGATTTAGAGCTTGAAAAAGCCTTAGGGAGATTCCCATCCAAAGCACTCAGTTTACAAAGGATGATAAAGAGAAAGGGCAATGAAGCCAAATCTGAACCCAGGCTTGCTAACCAAATCCAGTGCTCTTTCCTTATGGTATTATTATTATTATTTTAGTATTGATAAGGTTTGCACTATTCCTCAGCTGTCATTTGCCACCTCTCTACTAAAAGGAAGGAAAGAGAGACCCTAAATGGTTCTCTGAAGCCTGGATTGCTCAGTGCATTAAATTGAACTTCTGATGACTTTCAGTGTGGTTTTCATTCACATCACTGTGGCTGTTGACATATCATTCCCTTGATTCTCCTTCCTTTCCATGTTTCTCTGAATTCTAGCACTAACCGGGTCTTTTCCCACTCTGCTCCACTGCCTTTAAGAGCTAAAGGAATGACCCAGCTTTTCCCAGCAATCTAATCCTGGTTGTCTGGGGCCCCTTTGGTGATTAAAGTGACTTTGTTTAAATGACCAGGGGCCTGAGTAGTCAATTACTATTCTGGTAAATTACTGGATGATATACTAGTAAATAAGTAAGTGAACAGGTCAAAGGTTCTTCCAGTGCCACCAGAGTGGAACTGGAGTTCTCAGCGACTCTGATTTACCATGATCTTTGGGTGTCAATGTTACTTTTTATTAATGGAAGTCAAATGAATGTGATATTTAATGAATTCAAATCACTATCCTAAACCTGTCCCTGTTATTAGCAAGAGACTATAGTTTGGATCATAAATTAGAGCGATTAGTATCTGATAACCATTGCTGGATGTGAGACCATAGTGAACAAGTCATTTCATTTCTCCTCCTCTGAAAATGGGAATAATGATATCTTTAACCCCTCCTCACAGGTTTATTGTAGGGAAAGTACTTCATTAATTATACATGTGATGGGGCATATAAAATATTAGTGAGGCAGCAAGATCTCGTGGTTAGAGTAGCCAGGAAACCCTGGGTTCAAGTCTTACCTCAGATGATGACACTGCCTCTGGTTGTGGGACCCTGGCCAAGTCATTTAAACTCCCAGCATTCCAGGCAACTCTCTCAGACTATGGGTTGAAGAATAGTTGCTAATCTTCATTAGTGGAGAGAGTTTTCATTCTCAAAGTTCCTTATATTGATGAAATTATAGGTCTAAATGAAAAATATATGTGCATATGTGTATATGTATATATATATATAAATATGAGTTAATATTAATTATAGGAAAACATTGCTATATTGTTACTAATAAAATAATCATTATGGCTTAGTGGACAGAATGTTAGATTTTGAATCACAGGCCCTAGGTTCAAATGACCATTCTCCTATTCACTATCCAAGTGACCTTGCCCTCTCTGGAACTAGAAGGCCTCTGAGATCTCTTCCACTTTGAGATCTCTCCTCTGGGGAGCTAAGCCATAGATCTTGGTTGGGACACTTTGGGTGCCTCCCTACACCTCTGCCTCTCGGGCTCACTCCAAGTTCTGGGCTGATGCCTCATGGTGTGACCATCTCCACCCACTCCTAAGGACCCATTGTGTAGAGCACACCAGATTAGATGCTGGGGAAAATCCAAAGTCCTCCAGAGTTTGCACAACCTAGCTGGGGGATGAAATATCAACACAGATAACTACAATACACAATGGCCCATGATAGCCATTCCAGAAAGCTGTTGGGGGATTTGGGGGGCAGAGGTGGGAAGGGCTCTCCTGAAGGCATGACATTTCAGTTGGACTTAAAAGTGTGAGGAGGAATCGAGCAGATGAAGAGGGGAAAGGAGAGCATTCTAAACACAGGAAACAGCCTAGGCAAAGTCACAGAGCCGTGAAGATGCTGGTTATGGTTTATGGCAGCAGTTCTCAACCTGTGGGTCGTGACCCCTTTGGGGGTTGAACGACCCTTTCACAGGGGTTGCCTAAGACCATTGGAAAACACATATTTCTGATGGTCTTAGGAATGGAGACACCGTTCCTCTATCCATCTCCAGGTGGGTCTGCCTACATGAAGATACACCTACATATAAGTATTAAAGGGTCATGGCATTAGGAAGGTTGAGAATCACTGGTTTATGGGGTGGCATTCTGGGGTTGGGGCACAAAGTCAATCAGTTGGCTGAAACACAAGGAACTCAGAAGTGAATAGCAGGAGATCAGACTGGAAAGATATGATGGTGGGTAATTCACAAGGCCTTGAATCTCCAGTGAAGGAGTTGGAAGCTGACCGAAAAGGTTTTATCATCCTAAGTTCATCTTTAGGAAATCTTCCCATTATTCAAGGAAGACCTCCAGAGCTTTGCTGAGAACAAATGCCCATTCAGATTCTAACCTGAGCCCAAAGAGTCCAGTGAGCAAAAGCCACAAACCAGCTCTGTCATTCAAAACTTCCAACATAAGGGAGCTGTAAGGCACAAGCCTAAGGAATAGGACCACTTGCAGGAATACGCACAAGCCCATTGGTCCCTCCACACAAAGGAGGCATCCCAGCCAGCCTTTAGAGCAGATTTTACTTCTTCCTGGACTACCAGAGAGGAGAACCTTTGCATAACATGGCCACTCTCTGGATGAGAGCCTGGAGAGAAAGCAGGCCCCAAACAGGCAAAGAGTGCTAAACTTGGGGTCTAGAGGCCCAAACTTTACCTTCTTTCTTTCTAAGAGACAGGTAGTGAT
Source organism: Pseudocheirus occidentalis (assembly GCA_028646575.1). Lineage (NCBI taxonomy): Eukaryota > Metazoa > Chordata > Mammalia > Diprotodontia > Pseudocheiridae > Pseudocheirus > Pseudocheirus occidentalis. The sequence continues at coordinate 17,307,706 of CM053602.1, forward strand.
ATTTGGGGGCCCCTTGCTCCAGGGACTCTCATATGACTTTAAGAGACAATGTGGTAGCTATATAGTGTTGGCTTAACCTAGGTTTGAGTCTCACCACAGATACCTACTAGCTGTGTGACCTTGGGAAAAACTCTTCATCTTTCTGATCCTCAGTTTCCTCATCTGTAGAATGGGAGAGAATATTGGAAGACAGAATGAAATAATGAACATGTGATACTTTACAGACCTGAAAGTACAATTGTCAGCTATTATTCTTTTATTTTTATTTTTATTTTTTGCTTTTTGGAGGGCAGTTGGGGTTAAGTGACTTGCCCAAGGTCACACAGCTAGTTTTTTTGTGTTAAGTGTCTGAGGCCGGATTTGAACTCAGGCACTCCTGACTCCAGGGCCGGTGCTCTATTCACTGCGCCACCTAGCCGCCCCAGCTATTATTCTTACTGAAGGGGTTGAATCTATCTATTCCTACCCCTCTCCCTTCCACCCCCCCTCGGGGATCATTGCCTAACCCAGTGGCATGGTCGAGGTTCCCTCCCTGCCCGAGGAGGCATCAGAGTAAGACTGCATTGAGTGCTAGGGAAATTTGAGTTAGTATGATCATACTAAGGCCCCAGGGGGAGCATGGAGACGCCTCCCCTTCCAGTCTCTCCCTGCCTCCTGGCTTCCCATGCATCATTAGACAGGGGCAGCTAGAAATTGGCTACAGGGAAGCTGACCCTGTTAACCTTGTTATGTCATTAAAAAGGGGCAACTTTCAGCTAGAAGATGGTGGGTACCACCTCCCCCCATTTGCCTATTACTCAGAAGCCTCGGGCTTCCTGGAATTTCTCTTAAGACTTCTAAATCTCTTAGCAATAATTTTCAAACCCCACAATCTGTTTCCCAGACACAGGCTGCACCTTTTGCTTCAACCAGGCAGCTCACAAATGTGTGCTATTGGGCACCAGGGAAATCAGGGGAGAGAGGGCAGCCAGGGCAGAGCCAAGCCAGCTTCACTCTGGGAAACACAACTCAAAGCATCCTTTGGACAGTGAATCAGGTCTGCCATTGCCTATGTGAGGTATGGCCCATTGCAGTCAGTCCCCTGGGGGTGGGGGGTGTGTTCTAGAATTTAGACCCCATTGCTGGGCCGCCAGTCAGGACACAAGCAGCTTGTCAGATGGAGATTTCACCCCCAGACGGGCTTTGAATCAAGGAAAGAGCCAATCATGGATGAAATAATACACAGGGCTTGTGAACAAGATCAGTGCAAGTCTACCTGATTTCCTTCCCCTCTCAATTGTCTCACTTTCCCTCTTTCTCCCTCTTCTTCATTTTCTCCCTGACCACTTCTTCCATCTACTTCATTTTTACCCCTTTTCTTCACCTCTCTTTCTCTCTCCTCTCCTTTTCCCCTCTTCCATCTCTTTTTATAGGGTCCCAGATTTAGAGCTAGAAGCAAACCCTTAGAGGTCATCTACCCCGTCTTTCTCATTAGACAGAGAAGAAATTGAGGCCTAGAGGAAATGGCTTGCCTAAAGTCACAAGACACTGAGTCAAAGGTGGGATTGAAACTCAGGCCTCTTGTCCCCAGATCCCATGCTCATTTCAATATACTGCACTGCCTGCACCCTTTCCCTCTCTCCCCTCTCCCTTTTCCACCTTCCCCCTCTTTTTTCCCTTTCCTCCATCTATCATGTTTTTGCTTTCCCACTCCACTCTCTTAACTTTGCTCTTCTCCTCCTTCTCCTCCCTCCTTTCCTTTCCTTTCCTCTCATCTTCCCCTCCTCCATCCCTCTCCACCTCTGTTGTCTCTCCCTCCTGTCTCTGCCCTAGCCTCCTTCCTTCCGTCCTCTCTCCTCTCCCCCCCATGACTCCCTCTGGCATGGGAGGCAGCATATTTATATTCTGGCTACCAGCGTGACTGTTCCCAAGCACATCAGTTCTATGTGATCCTAGGCCCAAGGAGTTCTGACCCCTAGATACCTCCCAGAGCTGAAGAGACTGTGCTAACACATCGGCAAGTTTTCAGGTTCTTTCAGGAAGGGTGCTAGATCAGTTCAAAGAACCCTACTGGTGGTATAATGAGAGTCACATTCCTGTGTAATTATGGGATTCTGCTATTCGCCTATTCAGAGCCCTGCAGAAATGGTTCGTTTCTCTTCGTCTCTGCAGAGGATGGGCTGAATGAATAGCTAGTAATACCCATCTTCCCATTTACATTACAAGCACATGGTGAATTCTGCCAAATACTTTATATAAAAATAATTTTCTCCTTCTGCCCCCTTTTCCAAGCTCCAAGCTGCAATCACCCACATAAGCCTCCCTTAAATTCATAATTCTGCCAAATATCAATTACAACTGTTTGCTTCTCTTTCCACTCACCACCCCTCCCCCCTGCCCAATTACACCACTTCCCCTGGGGTCCCTTGGGGAAAAAATCCAATTCACTTCCATATAGTTTTCTGAATATAAACCACATTCTTCCAATAACATCTCACCCTGTTTTCATTTTAAGCCCCAATTCACTAACATATCTGATGTGGAAATCATTCATTTTTTGCTGGGCTTCCTTCAGACCCTCAGGCTTCTTCCTGATGTTTTGATCAGATTGTTTTAGCACTAAAGAAACCGAGGGCTGGCTGGGAGGTTAGGCTGGCGATGGCCGCCACAGCTGAGCTGCCCGCTTCAGACCCATTACGGCAGACTCCTTCAGGTCTGCATGACGGAGAAGCTACTGACATCATCATTGATTGCTCTGTTTCTCCCCCACTGAAGCAATCTGTTAAATCAGTGTGCGATTGATTTTTGCAACTTGAAGCTAGCTACAAAGATACAATTGGTTTCTAAGCTACCACATCAATCAGATATTTAAAAATCGTCAGCAAGCCTGGGTGTAATGCCTGCGTGTGTGATTAGATCATAGGCTGCTCTCTCTATCTGCGTATATTTCTCTGACATAGAGAGTGTGTGCAAAATGAAAAATGAGGTGGAGGGGGGAAGGAAGGAGAGAAAAACACTCCTGCTCTGGGCTGGCCACTTCCTCAACTGGCCTGTTTCCAAGACACCTTAGGCCTTTGGACAGGACCAAGACTTTTGGTCACTTTCAGCCAGTAAAGATCCAAAGGTGTTGGATCTTGACCTAATCTAAATGCAGGCAATTAAGTTTTGCCCCTCATCCAATTCCATCTGCCAGTGCTAGCTGGCCAAGGGGGGTTATCTCTGAAGCTTTGGGGGTTCTGTTCAGTTATCTGACTCCCTCATTTCCTGTTTGAGCTTGGTATACCAAGTTACCTGAGCTTTGATACTACTGATCTGCTGAGTTCCTTCTGGGTTCATTTTAGAGACACATGAACAAATTTCTCTCCATGCAGTGCCTGCCTAGAGAGCTCCCATCTTAGAGAATATAAATGGCTACAGACTGCTAAGGACAATGATGGCCTTATCATTGGTCTTAACTGAGACCATAGTATATACAGAAAAGTGACAAGTAGGGACTTTGTAGGGGCTGTCTTCTGCTTAGGTTATTGTGAGGTATATAAAAGGGGATAGGGCTTATTCACATGATGGTCGAAATGAAGGCTAACTTCACAGGGCCAGGAAGTCAAGTATATTTGCCTTGGTCCAAAATTCTTATAAGAGATATCCCAAGGAAAACAAAGATAGAAACAAAGGTGTTTTACTTATGTGTGTATATGTGTGTGTGTATCAGAATATTTATAGTAGCTTTTTCAGAGTAGAGGTGTCATGGATGACCATTAATAAAAACAGGGATGAAAAACCCCTCGAAACTGTGGCATATGAATGTGATGGAATTCTGTTGTGCAGTAAGAAATAATGAAGGTGAGGTATTCAGAGAAGCCTGGGATGGTTTGTATGAACTAGTACAGATCAAAATAAGCAGAACCAAGAGAACAAAACACAGTAATATAAATGCCAAGAAAGTCGAACTCTACCTTCATGGAAAACCAGTGACGGTTCTAGAGAACAGACAATAAAGCCTACCTCTCTCCTCATTCCAGAGAGGTAGGGGACCACTCAGGCAACATGTTGTGGATACTGTCAGACGTGGTTACTGTATTAGATGTTTTTGTTTATTTTCTTTGTTAAAATGGAAGTTTCAATTTGGGAAGGGTTGTTCTTTTTTCAGAAATGACTATAAAAACAAAAGGCATCAACTAAAAAATATACACATATGTATATATTTAAAGGAGGTCTTGTGAAAAAATATCTAATGATTTTCGATATCTACTTTAATTTTTGAGTCAGAGGGCCTGAGGTCAGATTTCAGCTCTCTTGGTAAGAATAGCTATATGAACTTGGGCAAATTGCTTCCATTCTCTGTGCCTCTGTTTCCTTCTCTGTAAAATGAAGGCAACTGACAAGATATTCTCTAAATTCTCTTCCAAATCTAAATCTATGACAACCTGGTGCTCCCTGACACCCCTAGAAGTTCAACAACAATTTTGTGCATTTTCTTAATTATAGGAGCTCCAGGGAGTCCAGGGAAGTAATTGACATTCATGGTGCCACTTTGCTCATGAATTCCCATCTGCAGGAAGACTGCAGCACATGACAAATAAGCAGTGTAAAGGATGATATCAAAGGAATGTAGGAGTAAAAAGGAAGACAGATTGGTCATATTGGCAGAGTAGGGCAGTGGATGGCCCACATGTTCCACTGGTACCCTCAGGATGTCAGGAGAACCTGAGAAAGACCTAGTCATGTGGCCAGGTTTTACTGTATTGTTCTCATTGCTCTCTTCCAAAAGATCCTGTAGTGGTTATGTTTAGAAATGGTTTTAAATTTCTCTTATCAATTCATATTTGAGGGCCCATTGCTTGGTGACTGACTGAATGAAATCTGTCTTATAACTCAGTAACTCAGCATTGCACATTTCCCTTTTTCCTGACAAATTTTAGAATCAGCAAACTGATAAATATTCATTAAGTGGCTACTATGTGTCAGGCACTGTGCTAAGTGCCAGGGATACAAAAAAAGGCAAAAGACCGTCCCTACCCTCAAGAAGCTCACAATCAGAGAGAGGCAATTTGGCATAAGAAGATAAATGGTTGCCTCAGAGTTGGATTCCAGTCCTGTCTCTCACCTGTACTGACCATAGGACCCTGGACAAGCCTTTTATTTCTCTAGGTATACTATCTATCTAGGATATACTACCCTGAGAGTATAAGCTCAAAATAGTTGCTGATTTTCATTAGTAGAGAGTATTTCCTTCCTGGGAGTCCCCTAAATTGATGAAATCACAGATTTGGAACAATACCAATAAACTCTTTCAAAGAAGTAATTTTGACTGAATTTTCTATCCTTCTAAACTAAAGGATACCTTTTTGCTATTGTTCAGTTGCATCTGACTCTTCATCACCCCATTTGGGGTTTTCTTGGCAGTTATACTGGAGTGATTTGCCATTTCCTTCTCCAGATCACTTTATAGATGAGGAAACTGAGGCAAAGAGGGTGAAGTGATTTGCCCAGGGTCACACAACTAGTAAGATTTGAATTCAAGAACATGAGTCTTCCTGACCTCAGGTCTGGCATTCTATATACTACCCCACCTAGCTGCCCCAAAGCTTACCTGGATAAGCCTTAAGTTCAAAGTATAGTTGAGTCTACCACATTGGGAAAAAATGGTGGCTAATAAAATTTTCAAATGGACATATTTTCTCTCACTACTAATAGATTTCACAGACAGAGGTCATAGGTTTATTTAGTCGCAATCTGGTTTTGGTGGAGAGTTAAGTATGCTTAAACATGGTTTTTGATTAATTTAAGCATTTGTTGATCTGTGTGCTTTTCATTCACAGCCACCACTGGGTTTTCCTTTGTTACTCACAATCACAGTATGCTAGATCTGAAAGGAACCTTAACTATCACCTCTATTCCAATTTCATTTTACAGATGTGGAAACTGAGGCCTATAGGAACAAGTGACAAGGTCACATAGTTGCTAAGTGGTAGAACCCACGTCTTCTGAAAGCAAGCCCATTATCCCAAACTCCCTTCCTTCCCCACACTACATTCCCTCCCCCATTCCCTTGTTTCTTTATTTCATGGAACAGTCCCATTTTCTGATACTTCAATGGCTATTTGAGGCCTCGTTCTTCTGTGACCGTTTGTTTGATGGCATTCACAGGTGTAGTTAGTGAATCTTTTTCTGAAATGGCCAACCACTAAGCTACAACAACTTGTTTGTTTCCACTACTTCTCTGTACTGGATGCTGGGGACTACATTGCTAATACATTCCTTGCCTAGCCTCTCATTTTCTAGTTGAGTGACTTCATATGAGTAGTATAATTACATTCCTGTTCATTCTTATTGTCCATTTCACACGCTTTCAGTGATACACTTGTATCTGCCAAAACACTGTGAGCAGAAATATTACAACTGTCTTGGGGGCTCCTGAAATTTCGTACGTCTGCTTACTGTTAAGTAGATCCCTTTCTTCTATGGACCACAATGTGAAACCAACCTCTGGTGAAAATAATTATTCTCATATGTTGCTTCACCTCCTTGTCTCATTGGGGTTCTAACACACAAATGCTTACAGGAAAGAGCTTCCATCATGTCAGTGGGCTATTGATGCCTTACTAGCAGGCTGTGCTCAAATTCTTGCCTAGGATAAGGGTTTCTAACATTCTCCTGAAAAGGAACTGGTTTGGTTGGTGGGAGATGTAACAGTGTTGAGGGTCCTGTGTCATTTCCAATTCCTGACTCTCAGGGCTTGGAGTTTGACCAGGTAAGGCTTCAAGATCAATCAACTGGGTACACCTACCCTAGGATAATATAATATTCAAGTAGAGTTTGAGTACATCAATTAATATTACCAACAATGGAATCTGCAATGTTTTCCACTGAATCTGTGGTTGCATCGGGGTGGGTTCTTCCTCCAGTGATGCAGATTACAACCCATTCAAACATGGCCATCTGATTCCACTCTTGTCCGTGTCCTTCTGCACTGGGGACCTTCTTTTAGATGTCTCAGTATTACGTGAATACCAGTACAGCAGTCAGGTTACCCATCGGTCATTCTTTGCTCCCTCTACATGACCACTCCATCTTTCTTTACAGTCTTACCTTTCACTGATGACATCTTTTGCTTCTCATGTCTAATTCCTCATATTGATTGTTCCTCAGTCATTCAACAAGGAGTGATGAATATACACAGAAATGAGGGGAAATGTGTGTGGAGGGGGAGGGATTATAAACTATGAAATAGAGCCCAGCAACTCACTGTGCTCTTTCTCAGCTGTTGGTCTCCCAAGGAATTCTGATTGATGATGCAGGGTAGAGTGTGGATTATGTCTCTGAAATAGAGAACTAATGCCATATCTCTAAACATGTTTGTCACTCTGTCCCTGACAAAAGGCTCAGCCAAACCTCATCCTGAAATTTCAAAGAATAAATGCAATGTAGAAGATTGCCCCTGATGTCTCCTTTTAAACAACAAAAATGACAATTCACTTTCAGGCTTACAGATGAATTCTCATTTCAACCAGACAGGCTTTGTCTAGCTTTAGTGTGCCAGCAAAGGGGTCCAGAGGAACCCTGAGAGCATCAAATGACAGATAACAAAATGGAATAAAGTGATGGAAGGATTTCCAAAACAGCAGTTATAATAAAAGAAAGAAGGGATGGTTGCACAAAGTATAAAGACAAATAACAAAAAAGTTTCCAAGAACATAAGGAAGTAGAAAGGGGCAGTGGGAAAAAAAGGAAAATGGTCACTTCTCAGGAAAGGCACAGAGGGTAAGGGAAAGAATCAAACCAAGGCAATAGATGCCTCCTCCTCCAAAGATATGGATTTTTCTAGAAGGCAGAAGGGGAAATCATGCTATTTCCAAAAGAAACAAAAAAGATAATGATGTATCATTGTTGTTGCTTATCCTTCATTCTTGAAGAGGACCATGACATGAGGGAGGTGATGCCACGATATTCAAGTGAATTGGATTTAAGTGAGGCAGGGCTGTGCAAAGTCACCAGCCTCACTTTCTCCTCAGGAGTCATCTGGGTCCAATGGTTAAATACAGATCAGGACAACGGGAGATGATCCTTGATGCAATAGGAGACGTTGGTCTTGAGCCATCAGAACTCAAGAGCTAGAGACTTATTAGAAAATGGTGTTATTGAAAAGAAGCAGTGAAAGTAGGAAGGAAAAGAGAAGAATGAGGAAGAATAGAACAATGGAGATGATCCTGTGAGTGGGTGATGGAATCTTCACAGGACAAAAACAGAGTAGGGAGATAGCAGGAGAAGAATATTCCAGTAAGGTGGAAAGTGTGAGGATCACCATCCCCATCTGATGGAAGGCAAAGTGTGGTAGTACAGTGAGTCATCCAAGGTCACAGGGTTGGTCAATGGCACATCTGGGGTCAAACTCATGGTCTATGGCCTCCATGGCTGGCATGCTCTCTATTCCATCTTGTTACCATCTCTTCCTCTTATGACCACCATCAGCTCAGCTCCCACACTTTGCCTTTTTCAACTACTTCTGAGGCAGTCAGGAAATATAAGTTCCTGAGAGTGTCCTGTAAACCCTTTTTGCTATTTCTAAAGCATTAAATCTCTGACTTTCCTCCCAGCTCAATGAGCTTAAAGCCCATTTATAAGTAATTTGGGGAGGTTCTCTCACAATGATGAGATCAGTAGCCGGCATTTTTGGAGCCCATGGCAGCAATGGAGAGGCAGTGCGATACAGTAGGTTTGGTATCAAAAAGTTCTAGGCCAGTGGAGTCAAACTCAAACAGAAAGAGGGAAGAGGTGCTAAAACATGCACAAGCATCCCTGTGGGTACAGATTAATTCAGAAAACCATCTACTATGTTTTCATTGAATTTGTCATTATTTTTCTGACCTATAAAATAGGTCAGAGATCTATTTGAATTTTATTAAATATTTCCCAGTTACATTTGAATCTAGTTTTGGCTTCCCTCAGAGTCTTGCATGCTGCCTGTTACGATACCTCGGTTCTAGGTAACTCTTGGATACCATAAATTAGAAACAAGTTTCCAATCTGCATTTGTGGAAGGAGTTACTGCACCTGGAGTTCCCTACACTGATAAAGTGGTGGGTCTACACATGTCTCCTCTTCTCCCCCCCCCCTCAGTATCTTTTCAAATTATGGCATTATGCCCTGGGGACAATTGTATACCACAAAGCAGAGAAGCCTCAGTGTTCTTTGCTAAAATAACCTCCTCTGCTCCCCGTATCAGCCACATCTCGTAGCTAGGACTGAAACATCTGGTTTTAATAAAGAAACTAGGCCCTGGGGCAACCCTGTGAGTGGACACTAGCATTATCCCCATTTTACAGATGAGGAAACTGAGGCTGAGAGAGGATAAGGGATTTCCCCAAGAACACAGCTAGGGAGGGGCTGACACAGGATTTGAACTTGGGTCTTCCCAACTTGAAGTCAGGAGCTTTAGCCACTGAGCCACGCTGCTTCTCATGGAATTCAGCCTGTAGACAAATGCTCTTTATAAAAATACAGTCATATGGACAGGCTGGCTTCACATATTTACCACCCAACCACCCCTACTCCTCATTTTCCATCCCCTCAGGAACAGAGGAATTTCATTGCTTGCCCAAGAAGAGAGGCTGGGGATTGCAGGTTTGTTGATGCACTGAGTTTATTGAGATGAAAGGCCGCAGCTAGACAGACACTCTGTGTCTTGTAAAGTATTTGTTGTATCAAGGTCTGAATCTAATTCTAATTTTGATCGCAAATCTCCAAGATTTCCCCAGCTGGGGGACCCTTTCTCCAAATGAGCGAGTGCCGTTCACCTTCATGGCCGCGTTCCGCCACGGGAATGCTGAATAGGTTATTAATTTTAAAAGACATTTGGACTTAAATCAGTCCGAGGCCCAGTGAGTGATTCCGCATAGCTTGAGTTAGTATATACCATTCAGAGCAGAAAACCATTACTCATGGGCTCATTAGCATTTCCATTCTTCCTGAGGCTATACATCATAGCCTGTGCTGGGTGTTCTGAATCCCTCCCCATAGCAAATGAAAGCCCCAGCCCTCTGCTGGAGTTGGAAGAAGCTTCTTATTTAGCTCCAAGGAGCTGAACACCGCTGAGGGGGACACCCTCACTAATCACCCCACCATTGGCACCCTGCCTCTACAGGGCTACAGACCTTCTGCAGCTGGCCCACCATCATTCCAGGGACACTGGAGGGGATCACGCTTGGCCCATAATTAGGAGCAAGAGGTTGGGAAGGCCTCCCAAACGATGGGGCTATGACTCAGAGAAAACTGGCGGGGTAGACCAGCAATGAAAAAGAACGATTATTTCAACTCAGACAATGCATTATGTGAATGAAAGTGGAGGTGTAGAGGAGAGAGGGAGGAGAGAGGGAGGAGAGAGTCCAAGAGGCATCAGAGGAGATGGAGAGCTGTGAGTGATTCATGGAGAGTTAGCAAAACAGATGCATTTCTAAAGCAATTAATGGAATTTTACTATGTGCCCCTTGAACTCTTTGCAAAGGAGTACTTGGAATAGTCAATGCTCTGGGGGTATTTTCCATCTTTAAAAAACAAACAAACAAACAAACAAAAGCCCTATTTGGAACATCAGGTTTTTCAAGTTGCAACCATATTGCAGTTCATGGGATTATAAAATTTAGAGCTAGGAGGAGGCCTGGTGTTCATCTAATCTAGCCCTCCTGCTGTGGAGATAAGGAAGCTAGGGGATGGGTGTCCGAGCCATAGCTAGGAATTTAGGTCCATGGCACAATTCAATTGAGAAGGGGACAGCACTTGAGATACATGGCCTTGTGGAAGAAGCCAATGACCTCAGTTTCCTTTGGATGAGAGAAATGTCATAGGCACTCTCCTGAAAGGTGCAGTATAAGACGGTGCACTCTGGTCAGGTATGAGGAAAGAGATGTCAGAAGAGAGGGAAGTCCAGCTCCTGAAGAATCGGACCTGGGCTCCAGTGGCACAGCCTATGATGAGTCTGAGTTTCCAGTTTTAGGAGAGGATTTGGGGGAGGAGGTGGCAGACAGGGGTATAGTGGTGGTATAAGGGAAGGCAGACCCAGGAGAGGGCCATGGCTATGACAATGGGTCCCTGGGAGTAGGGTTAATCAAGAATTAGACAGGCAGACCAATTCTGAAAAGGTCATTCCCTTCTTGATGATGGCTTACCCGAAAGCTAATTTGGAATAGGCATATGGAGAGGCAACATGGAGTAGTGGATAGTGTTAAACTCCTAGTCAGGAAGAAATGGTTTTACATATTGGTTCTGCCACTTAGTCAGCTAGCATTTACTAAGTAGCTACTGTGTGCCAGGCACCATACCAAGTGTTACCAATACAAAGAAATAAAAAGAAACCAAACGTTCCATTGGAGGAGGCAGCATACGAACAACCATATCCAAAGAGGTGTGCAGAGGAAAAACTGGGGGGGAGGGACAGTCTCAGAGAGATACACTAGCATGAAGAAGGATTGAAAAAGGGTTAGTGTAGAGGGAAGGACTTCACTTACTAATTGTGTGCCCCTGGGCAAGTTACTCCCTGGCTTCCTTTCAGTCCTACCTCCTACAGGAAGCCTTCTCCAACTGCTCTTAAAATTTCAGTGTCTTCCCTCTGTTAATTATTTCCTATTTCTCTTGTACACAGCTTGCTTTGGATATATTTGGTTACATATTGTCTCCCCCCATCAGATTGTAAGCTTCTTGAGGGCAGGGACTGTCCCTCGCCCCTTTTTGTCTCCCCATAGCTTCATACAGTGCCTGGCATGCAGTAGATGCTTAATTAATGTTTATTTAATTGAATTGAAATGAACTTATCCCCTGTGAGCCTCAGTTTCCTCATACGTAAAATGAGAACATTGGAATAGATGGCCTACAAAGTCCCTTCCAGTCTCCTAGCCCTAGTAATGGTTCTCTCTGGGGAAACCTCCCTTCTCCCATTCATGGTATTAGAGGCTTAAAGGAACTTTAGTCATTAACCAAACCCATCATTTAACAGATAGGAAAACTAAGGCTCAGAGAGGGTCATACTGCTAATAAATGGCAGGGCCAAGATCTGGAACTCAGTTCCTAATCTGGTTGGTCAATATGTCAAGGCCCTCTGATTTGGTTTATGTCGAAGCTCCTTCTATCAGATAGACTGCAGCCCCTTTCTTTCTCACAATCTGAGTCTCACAGAGGTTAAGTGATTTGCCCCTGGCCACAAAAGTGCCCACGTCAGGATTTGCTCCCCAATTTGTAACAGCAAGCCAATGGCTCCCCTTCACTGGAAAACAAACAAAAGGCTTTTAAAAGGGTTCTCAGTGGCCAATAGTTTAAAAAAACATTTCAAAGAGGAAGGGCAAGCTTTCCATTGAGGCCATGGGGAGTTCTCTGGTGGGTGTGGCCTCATGCACAGACAGCATTTTACAAGGCCATCCCTGAACAGGCCTCCTCAGAGCTGGAGAGTGCAGCTGGATGATCCAATTAGTGGGGTGGAGAACGTATCTCCACTTAAGCGTCTCCATTTGTCTGGAGCAGCAGGGACACCAGCAAACTTGTCACTACCAGTAGTGGGGAGTGGGGAGAGGCACTGGAACCCCGAGTGTCCATTTGTCCCAAAGTGCTTGTCAGCTGGTTTCCTAAGGCTTCATTTCAGCCAAGAGAATCCATTGCCTAGGGAGGCCTCAGAGGATACCTGCATAATTAATCACCTGGCCCTTTCTGTCCAAGCACTTAAGCACTTGCCAGTCAGGGAGAATCACATTATAGGAGAAGGGAGGGGAAGAAAAGAAGCAGCCTCCCCAGGGGGCTGGAGATGAGCTCTGGTGCTCATGGAGGAGGCATAGTGAGGGGTTCTGAGGGAAGGTGGAGAGAAAATACTCAGTCAGCGTTTTCAGGATACTGCACAGGAGTCAAGTGGGGGTTAGCACCTTCTCCTGATTCTGGTCTTAGCAAGCTCCCTGTGGGACGGAGGGCAAAGAACAAAACGAAAGGAGGGCTTTTGTCCCAAGGCAAGGCCAGCCTTACACATCAATGGAGTAGGCCACAGCCTACACGACAATTCTTTGGGTCAAGTCATTGAAGATTCTGGCTACTGGAATAATAATAATGGACACTGACATGGGGCTTTAAAGTTTTCATTCTCATTGGGCCCTCACAGTAAGGTACAAGTATGATTAGCCCTATTTTACACAAAGCAAGGCTCAGTGATGTTACCAACCATTCCTTGCCCTTAGTCACACAGCTAGTAAATGGCAGAGCTGGGATTTGAACCCAGTTCGTCCTGACTCAAGGTCACGAACTCTATCCAGTGCCAGACTACATCTGCCAATGCAAATGTGTTGCCAGTGAGAGGTAACACTGATGTATTTGAGCTGTTGAACTCCCATTTCTCAAAATAACTTTACAACTGCAAAGCACTCAGCAGAAATATTATTGTCTGACCCTCTCAATAGTTCTTATGAAGTTGAGATGGGCCAAGTGGGCACCATGATCCCCATTATAAAGATGACAATACTGAGGCTCAGAGAGAGGACCCACTTGCCCAAGGACACACAGATGAGTTAGGAAGTAGCTGATCCTAGGCTCCAAGTCTAGCAGATATTCTACTAGGCCATGTGACTTCATGTTAAGCTGTTATCACTTGTTAACATCTTCTTACTGGTTATTTTAATAGACCAGCTTCAGGTTCCTAGGAAGACCCAAAGATAATGGCATAAGTTTTGATATTGAAATTGAGGGGAAAGAAAGAAAAAAGAAAGGGGGAAGGGAAGTATAACTCCAGGAAAGGTGATGAGGAAGGGGCACTGTCATGGAACACCTCAGACAGGTAGAGATACCATGAATACCTGGACAGCAGGGAAGAGGGAGATGCCAGATAAGGGTGCAAGGTAGGCCCATCTCAGCGTCTGACTGCTTAATGTACTGATAGAGCATGGAGTATCAGAACACCAAAGCAGGCACGGAGATGGTATGTGTCACTGTCCTAACCCTTTGGTACTTGGGCCCCAACTGTCAGCACAGTGCCTGCCACATAGTAGGCACTTAATATATGGCTGTTCATTGATTAATTTAATGATGGGCCCTAGCTGGTAGGCACAATCTAGGGAATGTCTATTGTTGGCAGGTAGATAGACTCACGTATCTGCAGGCATTTCCACCCCTAGGCCCTGAAGGCCACTTTCAGGGTAAATAATAGGGAATCTTAGACTTGTGATTGGAACTAGCACCCCAACATCACCCCCATCATTCTAGAACAGCTGAGCATAAAGTTAGAAAATGACTTTCCTTCATCTCCTCAGTCTCATTGGGCCTAACAGATATAGCCTTGGGAGCATCAAGATGCTGGCAGCAGGTGACTATATAAGGACAGTTTGGTGGCTTCCAGCTCCAGACATCTTCAAGAACTCAACCATATTGCTCCCAGCTCCTGTCATTTTTGTATCTCCCCTGTTCAAGAAGCAATGGCTTTTGACTGGTGGAGGGAGGCCTGGGCAGTCCCTCTGGATGTTTGCTAGAGAAAGTCAGCTTCCTAATGTCTGCCTCTCAGCCCCACCATTGAATTCCTTAGTCTCCTGCTGTCAGCTTTCTTCAGCCTTTAGGCATAAGAAGGAAATGTTGGAAGGAAAGACAACAGCCCAGGGGCTGCCCACCTCTTCCTTTCCATGTCTGGCCCTCTCCTTTCAGCTGGGCTGGGTCAGGCCCTGTAGGAGACACCACTGGCTGGGCGCAGTGCCAGTGAACTGTCCCATTGCTTTTTCCAGTCTTGGGATTTCTTTACAAGTTATCTTGCGATAGGCTAAGTTAGAGGGCAATGAGAATTGACTTGAAATGCCTTTGTTTCTATGGTGTAGGTGGCGATGGAAGCTGGAAGAAATCTGTCTGAGGCCGGCTGAGTGATTCAGCAGGAAGCCAGCAGCCTGCCGAAATCCTTTATTAGTAATCTGTAAAATGGTGCCTTTGCATGGCATCTGGCTGTGAAGAGGAGTGGAGTTGATAAGGAGCTGGAAATCATATACCATGAGTAATTCATTACTGGGCTTTAGTCCCCTGCACTCCAAGGCACACCATCATTTGTAGCCAGGAATTAAGAGAAAACAGGCCGCCTCGCTGCCGCCCTGGACTCAGTATTGGCCTGAGAGGACAAAGACGCCCTCCTCAGCTCTGTTATACTGTGGCTTTCTCAGCATTTAAGCTTTGGGGCTTTTTGAAAAATTATTATTATTATTCTTAAAAAGCTCTTTGACTTCCTTTCTTTAGAGAAATTAGCTTTATATTTGGTGTAAGACTAGGGGGTGACTGGAGAAGGTCCAAGAAAGGATGACCCAAATAATCACAGCCTAGGATCTGAGAGGTTGGTAACAAAAGGCCAAGGGAATGAGATATGTAAGACTTGGAGGCTGGGGGTGGGCATGGGAGAAGAAGAGTTTTCAGGGCTACCTTTAAGAAAATGGTAGGGAAGAAGAGGAGAAGGAAAAGCAGTTGGTGTGGGCCTAACAAATACAGTCTTAGGAGTGGCAAGGTACTGGCAAGGGGCAACTAAATAAGGAAGGTTTGGGGCTTCAAGCCCCAGACATCTTCAAGAAATCAACTAGCATTTATTAAGTACCAACTACATGCAAGGCCTGGTGACTCAGGCAACAGTCTGCCTAAAGACAGGGTCAAGAGTCCATGGGGGTAAGCTCTGGAGTTTGGGAGGTTATGATTCAAAGTAGATACTTCAAAGCTCTGAGAAAATGCCCAAGAAGTCAGGCCTTGAAGGCAGTAAGAAGCAGGTGTGCACTCAGGAAACAGATGTTTCCATTTTCCCCCCAAAGGGCCCCTATGTTTGGCCACATCTTTCCTAGCTTTGTTTTTGCCCTGCTCACCTCTTGCCCTCAGTCCCACTTCCTCCTCCCAACTTCCCCTGCACCCTGGCTAGGCTCAGGAGCTATTGAGATCCATTCAAGGACTGGGGGGAGGTTCTGGGGGAGTGGGAGGCCCAGATGGTATTTGGTAAGAACCTTCTGGAAGACTTAGCCCCTTGGCCCCTGCCTTAATCAGAAGCAGACAGTGCTGGTGTGGCCATTTCTCCCTGGCAGCAGGTGGCACAAACTCCCTCACAAACATGCACAAGCACATACTACTTGCTGCTGTCTGTTCCATGCCAGGGCCATCACTTCTCTCTGAGACCTTTCATTTTCTGTGCCAATCAGGTATTCACATCTGCTAGACCTTGGTCTTGACAGCTTCCAAAATGCTCATCTTGTTCCATGGAATCAGCACTGGGGCCCAAGGCTCCCAATCTCTAATCCATGAAGTAGGTAGCACAGTACAGAAACTGGGGCTCAGAGGTTAAATGGCTTGCCCAGGATCATACATCTACTCCAGCAGATATCTGAGGAGGGACTTAAGCCTGAGCCAACTGTAACCAAGTCCAGTTTTCTGTCCAATATGGCATACTGCTTGCTCCTTAAGAAAAGAACTCATATATGGCACAGTGCTGACCTTAGAGTCAGGAAGACCTGAGTTTAAATCCTGTCTAAGACACTTACTGTCTGTGTAACCCTGAGCAAGTAATTTATCTCATTTGAGCCTTAGTTTCCTCATCTGGAAAATGGGGATAATGGAGAATCAAAAGGGTTAACACATACATGTAAAGCATTCTGCAGACCTTAACATACTAAAGAAATGCTACGTATTATTATGAAAGTTTGTATAACACTTTATATACATTCTCATTTGAGCCTCCTAAGAACCCAGTGAAGCAAACAGCAGTGGGTTCAGATCCCAGCTCAGACTCTTGAGGCTTTCGTTTCTTCACCTATAAAATAAGGTGATTGGACCAGATGAACTCTGAAGTTCCTTCAATCTCTAAATTAATGTTCCCCATTTTATAAATGAGCAAACAGAGGCTTAGATAGGTTAAAGGACTCACTCAAAATTGTGGAGCCATGGAGTAGTAGAATTTGAACCCTGCTGTTCAGTTGTATCTGACTCTTCCCAATGCCAATGTGGGCCGTGGGGTTTTCTTGGCAAAGGATCTGGAGTGCTTTGTCATTTCCTTCTCCAGCGGACTAAGGCAAACAGAGGTTAAGTGACTTGCCCAGGCTCACAAGCTAGTACTTGTCTGAGGTCACATTTGAACTCAGGTCTTCCTGACTCCAGGCCCAATGCTCTATCTACTACAGTGCCAACTAGTTTCCTAGAATTTCAACATAGGTCTCCCCTTACTAGGAGCCTAGAATTCTTTCTTTCAACTGCACTGCCTCACCCTGACAGCCTGGCTCCAGCCCAACCCAGAATAAGCTTGTGGGGCAGGCCCTAGGGACACCATGCCTTCCCCAGAGTCTGAATTCAGAATCGGCTTTGAAGGTGCAGACTTTGGACACCTATCTCTTCCTACTTATACTTTCTTCCCAGTATTTAACACCTGCTTTCCACTCACTCAACATTCTCTCTCTTTAGCTCCCATTCCATTTCACTTTCTCAAGATCCACTCCATGCTCTGTCAAAAATCCATTGAGGGTCCAGTGGCAAGAGAAGAGTTTGATGGTTCCTTAGATTCTGGGGGTAATAATGTGTATTGAAAGCATTTCTCTAGCCCTTTAAGGTTTGCACTGCTTTCTTCACAACAAGCCTATAAAGCATGTAGTCAAGGTATTGTTATTCCCATTTTACAAATTAGGAAAGTGAGGCTTGCAGAATAGAAGCGACTTGCCCTTGGCCACCCAGTTCTCTTGCCTATTCTGTGGTGCTCAGCTTTCTTTATCATCCAACTCCTACTCATACGTCTGTAGCTTCCTACTATGGCATACTGCCCCTAACTTTGATCAACTCTTTCAGAAACAGTCTCCTTTCTGCTCAAAGAGACCATGTGTTTTTCACAATACTAAACTTCCTCCCTGGCCAAAGAGTGGCCAAAGGATTGATTGAAAAGCAGCTCTGCTGGGTGATCAGCTTACACAATTTAACCCCTCAGTGGCAAATGTTCTTTGATCTAGCTACTATAAGGCTCTCCTCAATCAGACAATAGGGCTTTTGTGAGAACCTACTGTGTGCCCATCCCTGCACTGAGGACTGTGGGAGATCCAGATGTCTTTGCTCCCAAGGATCTCATGGATGAGTTGGAGCTTTAGACTCATGCTCATGAAACAAGAGCCAAGACTACAAGATCATATCAAACAACAGATTAATTGGGGTGCTAGATACAGTGCATTAAGGCAGGAACTTTAAAGCAAAGAAAGTCAGAAGGAGCAGCCAGACTCTCCATCTTTTACAAATCACTTTCACATTTTGAGCCTCACAACCACCCTTGTGAAGGAGGAAGGCAGGGCTGGTATTATTCCTTCCATTTTACCAATGAAGAACCTGGAACTGAGAGGAGGTGAAGTGACTTTGTTGCCCAAGGTCACATGGCTGATAGGATAGGTCGGGTCACAGACTCAAAACCAGCCTTCACATTCTAGGTCAGGACCTCCAAGAACTAAGCTATGGCTGTTGAATTAGTATTATGTGCATACCCTGGTTGGGCGAAATGCTAGTTCTTCACCATCCATCAAGCTGTCAGCCAATATATGTAGCCAACAAAAACCTGGAGTCCATCATGCATTGGTACTCAAATATTAATGGACCGGCCATGTCCTCTCACACCTGATGATTATGTTTAATCATTATCATTTGCCAGACAATGTTTTTGTTTAATTTGATTTTTTAAATCTAATCTCAAGAGTTCATATGGCTATGTAAATGATTAGATTACAAACAGATGGGCAAAACTGGGAGCCTTTTTATTCTCGAAGTATTTAGTGTTTACTTCTGACTGATTTAAGCCTTTTACCCTGGGATTCATTGGCCTATTCCTTAACTCCCAATTCAGAGACGCCCAAACTTTCCATTATCTACTTAGAGACAGGTCAGCTCTATGGATATCTTCTGGGGCTGTTTATAGCCCTCACTTTGTGGACTCTTAATGTTGAGACCCAAGAAGGGAAGTTAAAGGGAATGAGAAGTAACCCTATTATCAATCTAGTGTTCTCCATTAAGCTACTTTTTAAAAAATTTCAATTTTCTTATTTTTAAAAATTTGAAAATATTCTTATTGCCTTTTGGAGGAGGGGGAGAGAGGGCAATTTGGGTTAAGTAACTTGCCCAAGGTCACACGGCTAGTAAGTGTTAAGTGTCTGAGGCTGGATTTGAACTCAGGTCCTCCTGACTCCAAGACCAGTGCTCTATTCACTGTGCCACCTAACTGCCCCAGTAAGCTACTTTTGTATCACTGAGGCAGCAACGTGGTGGTGTGTATAGTGGGCCTAGAGTCAGGAAGACCTGAGTTCAAATCCAACCCCAAACACTTACCAGCTGTGACCCTGGGCAAGTAATTTAACCCTGTTTACCTCAGTTTCCTCATCTGTAAAATGAGCTAGAGAAGGAAATGGCAGACCACTCTGGTATCGTTACCAAGAAAACCTCAAATCAGGTCACAAAGGGTCAGACAGACATGACTGAAAAAACAATTGAACAACAGCAATCTTTCTTTGGCAGGCAGCTCTTCAAAATCTTAAAGATAAACATCATGTCCTTCTTGAGTCTTCTTTTTTCTAATGTCATTAACTAGCCCTCATATGGCATTATATTACAGTCCTCTTCTCTCTTAGTTGCCCCCCACTCCATTCTCTCCAGCTTATCAGTGTCCCTTCTTAAATGCAGTGCCCCAAAGTGAACACAACAGTCCAGCTGTGGGCTAAACAGAGTGGAATATGTTATAACTCTCTTAATGCTGCCTAAGACATATTCATTTTCTTGGGTGCCATATCTGACTGTTGACTTGTAGTGAGCTTGGGGTTCACTATGATCATTTTTCAGTGAACTCTTGTTTGACTCTTTTTCTCACATCTCATACTTATGAAGTTGAGTCTTTTGAACCTCAGCCTGGGACTTTAACCCTATTGCTTTATACCTTTTAAAAAGTCAGCCTAACATTCTGCTCTGTCACATCCTCTGGGGATTCTGACCTTCAATGTGTTAGTGATCCTTCCTAGCCTAGCTTTGTGTCATTTGGTTTAATAGCTTAAAACTAGGAACTGGTGGAATTGGAACCCAGGTCTCTCCCAATTACAAAATCAGAATTCTTTCCACTATACTATATCGCTTCTCCTCCCCAGGCCCAACACAGAACAAGCTTGTGGGGGTAAGCACTAGAGACAGGTCAGCTCTATGGATATCTATGGATACACTTCTCTTTTCTTCCTACATTTTAAGAGCCTGAAACTTAAGTAAGCCTTTTGGGGCACCCCACAGAACTCTTTATGTTCAGCAAGGTACTTTACAAACACTGAGGCTCACAATAGCCTGGAAGAAAAACGTTACTGTCCCATCAATGAAAAGAAGAGAAAACCAGTTCTCCACTTTGATTTGTTGGCTGGGTCATTCAACAGAAAATGGGAGTGGCAAAAAGTTTTCTGATTGTTCTTTATCAATATGTGGATGAGAAATGCCAACCTAGCAATTGTTTTACCAAACAGTCGATTCAAAGGTGGCCTTTCCTCTGTCTCCTAATGTTGTAACCTTTATTCTTACCTAGATTTCCCCATACTCAGACTACAGAATCAGCCTATTTTACCTCCTAAAATACTTGATGCTTCAATATAACTGATTTGAAATTCTCCCATAATTTTACATGATAGTACGCATTTATAATGACCTAACATGATACTGAATGTTAATGACATATGACATGTACTTATTGAGCTCAGATCCAAGGTCTTTTCTTATAATAATATTTGTGGCATCTAACTTCTGCATAATCAGGGACAATAAAATCATTGACAGAAAGAACATGGCTGATTGGTTGGGGGTCCAGGAGGTCTGAGCTGAGGTGGAGGGCATTTTTAGGTGCCAGGAATTGCTTAGGGAGAGAGAGACAGTTTGGAGACAGGAATGCCAGGAAGATGAGTAAGAATGAGAAAGGGAACATCCTAGGAGAAAACAGAAGGAAAGATATTATCTTCCTCTCTGTGTCTGGGGAAAAGGTGTCTCCTGTGCTTAGAAAGGAATAGAGCACTCTTCATTCTCCCTCCTACAATCTCTTTGAGGATGGGGGTCACACCTGCACCCTGGGAAGGGTAAACTGGCCTTGAAAACTGATGCTCTCACTCTGGGAGACAACCAGACATAGGTCTTCCTCTGAAGCCTGCAGAGGTTTAGGGTTAAAGCCAGGAATACTGAGGATTTGCTCTACAGGATGTGGGATCTAATCTTTGTCCCATCACCAGCCAAACTTCTTTTCAATCAGAATAATAGAGAAAATCCACAAAGTAGTTTCTACTTTTAGACACAGGGCATTCCTAGAGACTTCATCTTTTTCCTTTTTTTTTGGAGGGGGGAAGGCAGGGCAATTGGGGTTAAGTGACTTGCCCAAGGTCACATGGCCAGTAAGTGTTAAGTGACAGATTTGAATGCAGGTCCTTCTGACTCTAGGGCCAGTGCTTTATTCACTGTGCCACCTAGCCGCCCCTGAGACTTCATCTTTTTAAAATGATTATGGATACATTTTGTTTTGACAGAACAGACACTGCCCAACAAACAACAAAGCCCCCTTACAAAGTACATTCTCTGTCCTTCCCCCAACAGTTAGCTCATTAGGGGTTAAACAAAAAGAGAAATGTGTCTTTTAATGACGATAGTATGATGGTAATAAAGGGTAGCTAGGTAGCACAGTGAAAGAACTCTGAGCATGGACTCAGGAAGACCTGAGTTCAAATCCAACCTCAGATACTTCTTAGTTGTGTGACCCTAGGTAAGTCACTTAATCTTGTTTGTCTCAGTTTCCTCATCTGCAAAATAAGTGGAGGAGGAAATGGCAGACTCCTTCAGTATCTTTGCTAAGTAAACCCTGAAAGTGGTCACAAACAGTCGAACACATCTAAAAAACAACTGAACAACAACAATAACCACCACACTAATGAAGACCTTATAAATGACCTAAGTTTTGGTGCTTCTTCCGGGTTGATTTTATTTACATTTTTTAGTCATTTATTTTCTGGTTCTGCCTTGTCTACTCTTCATCATGCCATATAAGACTCCTTACGTTTCTCTGAAGTCTTCATTTGTCATTCCTTATGGCTCAGTACTATTCCCTTACATGCATATGCCACAGATCATTCAGTCACCTCCCAATTGTTGGGCATTATACTTATGTTTTCATTCTATTTGTTGTAAAAAAAAAATACTGCTATACATTTTCCTATATATGGATGTCTTCCTACTGTCAACCTTCTTGGGGGTAAAGTCACAAGTAGGAAATCTCTGAGTCAGAGAATGAACAATTAAGTAATTCTTCTTTTATACTCCAGATCATTTTCTAGAACACTTGGACTAGTTAAGAGTTCAAGCAGGAGTGGATTCGTGTTAATGCCTGTCTTCCAGCAGTCCCTCCAACAAATGAGGCTTGCCCCCTATCTTTTAGCCACTTTGCTAACTTGATTGGTGTGAGGCGATATCTCCAGGCTTGTTTTCATTTGTATTTTCCTGATTTTTAGTGGGCTTGAAAAACTTTTCAGGTGGCCGTTGGTAATTTGTATTTACTTTTCCAAAAACGTTTCTATTATTTGATCCCTTTTATGTTGGAGTATGGCTCTTCATTTGGTCGATTTGTGTCAATTCCCTATAGATTTGGGAAGTCAGACTTTTATCATCTTAATAAAGAAAATGCTTCCCAAATGTCTTTTCTCCTGATTCTGGACGCCCTGGTTCTATCGGTGCAAAAGCTTTTGATTTGTAGATTGTGTATTTGTAGATTTTAGACAGCATATTTTCTCTTTTATAATCTATCCTATCTCCTGGCTGGTTATTACTTTTTCCCCTCTCCCTAATTGTGAATGGTTTAATCTCCCATTCTCCACTAATGTTCTTACTGGTGCTGTATTTACATTTAAATCGTTTATTCATTTCAAAGCACTGGAGTCCAAGGCATTAAGATGCTGATCTAAATCTATTTTTCACGCTCCTCTTTTTCACTTGTCTCAGATGCTACTATCTATGTGACCCTGGGCAAGTCAAAGCATCTATCTCTCTCAGTTTCCTCAACTGCAAGATGGGGATAATAAAAATAGCACTTTCTTCCCAGAATTGTAAAGATCACATGAAATAATATTTGTAAAGCACTTAGCACAGTGCCTGGTCCATAGTAGGCACTTTCAAAAGTTTCATTCCTTCCTTCCTTCCACCAGACTGCTTTCTAGTGTAGCTAGCAATTCTGCTGGAATAAAGAGTTCCTTTTAAAGTAATTAATGTTCTTGGGTTAAAAAGTAAAACAAAACTAGACTGCCATAAGACTTGTTTTCAGGTCTTGCCTATTCCACAGATGTACCTTTCCATTTTTTTTTGCCAATACCCATTTTGTTAATTACTGCTTTGTAGTGTCATTTGAGATGTGATAGCTCCAAGCCCCACACCTTCCAACTTTTTATCATTATATCCCTTTATAAATCATACTTCATCTTTTATTCCTCCAAATGAATTGTATCATTATTTTCTCTAATTGTATAAAGTGTCCTTTTAGTGATTTGATTACTACAACTCTAAATCAATGGAGCAATTGAGACAGTATTTTCAGAACCATTTTGGCATTACCCATTTACAACCATTGAATGTCTCTCTGATTTAGTTCTTTTCTTTCTGCTAAAATTGTTTTCTGGGGTTCTTAGTTTCCAGCTATTTAATGCATTTTATTGTTATCTTAAATGGAATTTCTCTTCCTTTCTCTCCTGGAGTTTGTTAGTAAGACGGAGGAAGGCTAATGACTTTTATAGGTTTATTGTTTATCTTGATATTTCACTGAAGCTATGAATTATTTTTATTAATTTTCAGGGATCCTCTAGGGTTCCCTAAATAAACCATCATATATTGCCTGAAAACTGAGATAATTTTACCTCCTCTTTACTCATGCTTATTTCTCAAATTCATATTTATATTGCAGTAACTAGCAGTTTTCTAGAAAATACTTTATAGCAAACAAAAGTGGAGATGGTAGGCATTGTTGCTTTAACACTCAACGTATTGAGAAAGTTTTCAGTATTTATTTCTCTATTATAATTATTACTAATTCCTGGTTTTGAACAAATATGTTTGTTCTCAGTAAACAAACATTTTTTACTTATCTGCTTCTTACTGTTTAGAGAACTCTCTTGTTAATAGCCTTTACTGCATGTGTTAGCAGAATTTTATGATCATGTTTGTTATTGATATGATTTATTATGTTTCTTGTTTTTCTAATTTTATATCATCTTTGCATTCTTGGTATAAACCCAATCAGCTCATAATGAATAATTATTAGACTATAATGCCATCATCTCTTTGCCAATAATACTGAATTCAAAACATTTGCATCAATATTTATTAGTGATAACTATACATATAAGTTTTCTTTCTCTGCTTTAGCTCTCCCGAGTTTGGGATTAGGGATCATATAGTTTCTTAAGAGGAGTTTGGGAAGATGCTGTCATTCTCTGTAATTGTGAACAGTTGATGTAACATGTAGTTATTTGGTCTTTAAATGTTTTATAGAATTTATTTGTAAATCCACCTAGACCAGGCATTTTTTCCTTTGGTGTTCACTTGCTTTGTTTTTTTTTCCTTCTTCTTTCTGAGATCAAGTTGGTTAGATTCTTTATTTCCTGTTTTGTTAATCTGGATATTTTATTTTAAGAATATTTATCCATTTAAATAAAGTTTTTCATTTTGTAGAGATATAACTGAGTGTAGTAGTTTTGGATAATTTTATTTTTTCCATATATTGTGTGCACATGTGTTGTGGGGACAGAGAATAGGGGAGTCAGAGACCTGTAATATCATTAGTATGGTGTAAAGCCAAGCACAAGCAGATTCCCAAAAGAATGCTACTGTGAACAGCTTTTAAGATTTGGATTACACAATAATAGTGAACACTCTGTTTATTCCTTTACAAATCAAGATTCAGCACAATATTCACAATATAGTGTTCATAACAGCTTAACATGAGAAAGGGCACACAATTTTCACTACAGTAGCCACAATATTTAGAATAAGGAACTAAAGAAGAATCACCTGGTCTCCCTAAGAGGGAAACACTTCTCACTTAAAGATTCAATGAATCAATTAACAAAATAATAATCACCTGGTTTCCCTAAGGGGGGGGGGGAACCCTTCTCATTTAAAGATTCAATCAATCAATTCACAATATACCAGTCTTCCACTCATGGGGCAACCATTAACTTAATCAGTCACTCATCTAGCAGTCAGTCACTAAGCTAGATTCCCAATTACTAAATATCATTAGTCACTAATACAATCCTTAGAAAACCACACAAACTTTCTACGCCTTGATTTCCAGCAAACCTCAGTTTAGTCCAAGGGGAGGCCTTTTCTTCATCTTGACTCTGAGAGGTTTCTCTGATTCCCTGGATCCCCTTCCATGGTTCCAGCTCCCTCCTGAATCTGCCAAACAATCACCTGGATTCAGAAGCAGACAGCTGCCAGGTTCTCATCCAGTCCTCAGAGGTAGACAGCTCCCAGGTCCTTGTCCAGTCCTCAGGGCAATCCCCGGTATACACTGAAGTTCACAA
>CM053602.1:17333734-17369043 GCA_028646575.1 Pseudocheirus occidentalis
GTTCACAAGGTCCAGCACATCTCAAACCCTTCACCACTTCTCTTGCTTGGAACTCAAGGATCAGCCATGCCATGAATAAAAAAAAGTCTTATCCTGTTCATGTTTCAGTCAGCTTCCAGATACTGGGAGAGGAACTCTCTCTCTTTCTCTCTCTCTCTCTCTCTCTCAGCTGGCTTCAGTCTCCATGAATCTTCCTTCACTGAGGAGCCAATTCCAACTCTGTCTCTCTGTCTCTAGAATTCTTCTTTATATACAACACTGGCTTCCTGTCTCAGCCAATAGCCTTCTTCCAGTCAACAGGGAAGTTCATGCCTTCTCAACAATGGACAGGGTTCACACCTTCCATACTTAGCCCTAAGTTACTAGGTGCTAAGTATATAATAAGCTGATTACTATTACATATGGAGAACTCCCTGATGAGATCATTCCTTCTACCAACACAGATTAGTACCTTCTCTGCAATTTATAGTCTTAGCTGCTTGGGTCATTGAGAGGTTAAGTAACTTGCACAAGGCCATAAGGCAGCCTGTGTAAGAGGAAAGACTTGAACCCAAGGCTTCCTGATTCCAAGGTTAGTTCTATATCTATTATACTATGGTTGGCTGCTTTTCTGCTGTGAAGTTGTGAATTATATCTCTTCATTTTTTATCTCAACAATTTAGTTATCTTCTTTTTCTGTTTTATTTACTGGGTCAATAGTCTTTGTATTCAATTTTTTAGTGTCTTCTTTGATTTTCCAAATGTCTACTTTTGTGCTTGTTTTGGTATTATCAGTCTCTTGTTTTCTAGGTATTTTCTAGCTACATGAATAAGTTATTGGTTTTCTTTTTCCCTCTTTTGTTAATATAGGTATTCATATATATATATATATGTATATATATACACACTTACTTTGAGGATTGTCTTGTGTCCCTCACAATTTGGTATGTTGTTTCTTTGCTATTATTTTCTTGAATACAATTCTTTATTGTTTCTATAATGTGCTCCTTGACCAAGGCATTATTAAGGATAACATTATTTGGTCTCTCTGTGTCCTATGTTCATATTTCCTTTATTGATTTTAATTTTTATTGCTCTAGTTTCAACTCTGTCCTATTATAGTCTATGACATATACATTTAGTACCTCTGGGTTTTACATGTATTTGAGTTCTGTATGCCATAGCACACGGTCAATCACTGTGAAGTGCCAGGCAATGCAGAAAAACACATATACTCTTTAAGTTTCCTGTTCTATGACTGCCAAAGATCTCTCATATCCAGGTTTTTCCTCTCAGGTGAGATCTTTAATTTCTTTCCTGTTTATGTTTCTATTGTCTAAATCTGAAGAGACAAATTGAAGTCACCAACAATTAGTCCCTGGGTCTTCTTGTAATTCATTTATTTTCTTTTAAGTACTTAGATGCTATGCCATTCGGTATATAATGCTTAATATTGATATTTATTATCCATGATGTCTTTATGTATAATGTAACTTCCCTGTTTACCTCTTTTGATCAAATCTATTTTTATTCTTGCCTTTTATGAGACCTGCTTTTTTGGATTCAGCTGAAGCATAATATATTTTATTACAACTACTCATTTTAGCTCTGTGTGAATCTGTACTCATTATTCTCCCCTGCAAATACAACCCCCTCACCTTTGAACTCCCTTATCTCTGTCAAGGGCACCTTATAGTGTTCCAGGTTGCAGTTTACATGTTATTCTTAACTCCTTGCTCTCCCTTATCCCACACATCCAATCAATTGCCAAGTCTTGTAATTTCTAGTTACATAACATCTCCCCTTCCCACTACTTAGCCAACACCTTACTTAGTTCAGCCCTTGTCACTGGAATATTGCAATAGCCTCATAATTGATCTCCTTGTCTCAAATCTCTCTCTCTCTCTCTACTCCAATTCATCTTCCATACAATTATCGAAACGATTTTACTTAAGTGCGAGTCTGGTAATGCCACTTCCCTACTCAATATACTCCAGTGCCCCATATTACCTCTAAGATCAGGCATAAACGCTAGCATTTAAATCCCTTCACAACGTGGCCACAGCCTACCTTTTCCAGACCCATTTATACATTACTCCACTTCCTGCACTCTACAGATAAGCCAAATTGTGGTCTTTTTGTACAACTCCCCATCTTCCATCTGCCTTTGTACTGGCCACCTTCATACCTGAAATATTCTCCTTCCTCACCTCTCTCTTAGAATCCCCTATTTCCTTCAAGACTCAGCTCAAGCACCACCTTCTACATGAAACCTTTCCTAACTAACGTCCTCCCTTCCTCCTTCCCCAAACTCTCCAGTGTTGATTTTAAATAAATTCTGCACGTACTTATATGTGTACATGTTTTCTACATCAATAGAACAGAGGTTCCTTAAGTGCAGGAATAATCGTGTATTTTGCTTTCTGATCTGGTTTTCTGACTGATATATTCAAGGGAGGGATAAGCACTGGACAGCCTACACACACCTCTGGTATCCAGACAAGATGCCAAAATCTAGGAGAAGGTTCTTAGCACATTAGGTGGGTCCCTGGTGGCAGATTTATGGGAGAACATGGAAAAGCTTCAGAGAAGATAGGCAGGCATGGATGAGTTGTGAGCAGTGTCACTGAAGGGAGTCCCCACCTATATTGATAAGGTCACAGATGCACAGAAGTATGAAAGTATGAATCTTTATGTTGTAGTTATATTTTTGCATATAGTAAAATTGTTTAATTTTGTTTTCTGATCCATTCTTCAATCCTTCTTCATGTTATGAGCGAGTTCCTCTCATTCCCATTCCAGTAAAGATAAATTTTCTTTTTCTCTGTCAGATCTTCCTTCCCCTACCGTTAGCCCAGATTCTTGTGTCATACCATACTCCCCACTATCACCTACCCACATACCTTTTCATAATCAGCTCTGTGTTTTGCTTTTAAGTACTGTGTTTGTTTTACTTGTGGCAAACCCCTCCCTGACCCCCTGCTCTAGACACCCTTCCTCTTTCTCTCTCCCTACTTACCGTTATGATACTTCTATCATAGTCTTTTATTTCCTTTCCATTGCCTGGCCTAGATAAGTTCTCTAAAATGCATTGGACAATATCATCTACAAGGTTCCTTCTAATTCTAATAATCTATGATATTCACAAGTTGAACCAGGTAAAAATAAATGGGATTCTGTTTATTAAAGCCTAGTCCATTTAAGGAAGAAAATAAAACTGTGCACATAAATAAAAGAGGAATGGTTATATGAAAGCATAGCTGAAAAATATCTTGGGGTCATAGAGGGCCACAAGTTAAACATGCCAGTAATGGAATGCTGTATGGACAAAATAGTGAACATGATCCTAGCATTTATTAATAGCATGAAGGGGCTGAGAGATAATCCTCTTTACTATACTAAGCATTGATTAGGCCTCCTTCAGAATACAGTTTTGAATAAAATATCCAGTTTTTGCATCTATGGCTTAAGGGAGGTAAAGAGTATTGAAAGGAGGACCAGAAGAAACTAGCCAGAATTATTCATTTGAAAGGCATTGTGTCTATGAAAGAAGGCTAAGAGACTTGGGAACATTTATTCTGGAGTGTTTGCTTACCAACAGGCTTCAAATAGTTGAAGAGATATCATATTAGGTGGGTGTAGGGGGAATGGGGGCAGGGTGGCCAGCTGTTCACCAAAGTCAAATGGAGAGAAAATAAATGTGCTTTAATTACAGCAGGAGAAAGGAGAGAGAAACTTCCCAACTCTCTGAGATGCTGAGGTACTCAAATATGCTATGAGTAAAGATGTTATTTTCTTCCCTAGAGTTTTCTAAGAATAGGGCAGACAAATATCTCTAGGAAATAATTTCAGTGTCGGTGGGCCAACATGGCAGGCGTGGTAGAAAGGGCATTGGCTGTGGAGTCAGGAGATCTCAGTGGGAGTCCTGGCTCTGCCACTTACTAGCTGTGTGACTTCAGGCAATCTCTGAGGCTCAGTTTCCCCCCTCTGTCAAAAGGGAAGAGTTTACTTGCACTCTGCTTCCTAGGGCTGTTGTGGGGCTTTGTAGCTGGTGACAAGCTGTGGCAATGGGAGTGGCAGTTTGTGAGGCTCTCCTTGGGAGCTCCGTGGCAGCTCTGGGCTTCTGGGAAAGCAGTTGCCCTATCCTTAAAATATTCAGAGTTTGAAAGATAGGATTTTGCTACAAACCATCAATTTTGCTTCCAATTATAATTTTGATAGTGTTTGCCCTCTGGGGGTGTATCTTCCACAATCAGTTTTGAAGACTTTGTTAAGATTTCCCAGATGTCTTCTACATTTGCAAATATTTGACACCAATGTTTTTCAAGTTTTTATTGAGCCTCCACATTTGTCATTTGTTTACCCAGCCTTTCTAGACATATTTCCAGTCAAGGAAAATGGAGTGTTTGTGCGAGTATTCTCTAGCCAATTGTCCAATATGGTTAGCCTTATTTGGTTTAGCTTCTGCTCTCTTCTGCCTCATGAACGATGCAGATGTTTCTGATAATTGACTAAAATTAAGAGTAGGCTGGAAACCTGTCAGAGGCAGCCAGTTCTTACTCTTGATCAACAGGCATTCTCAAAAGTTAAACTTATTTCAACTGATTAAATATTGGGAGAGAAAGAATGAATGGGAGCTCTTACAACTGGGCAGCAGGGAATGATGGGAGTTAGGAGATGTGGTTTCTGTCACTGACTCTGCCACCAACTGTCTATGTGACTTTGGCCAAGTCTCTTTACCCTGTTGGACCTTAGTTTCCTCCTCTGTTAAATGAAAGAGATTAACAAGATGATCTCTATGAATTACAGACGGAACTGTTCGATTTTTATTGTGCTTCTGATTTTCTCTGCAAAGGAAAACAACCTTAAGAATTAGAAGATAACAAAGATAGGGGTGGGGAGTTGATATTCAAGATTTGTAGGGAGAGAGGAAAAGGAGCTGTCCTTGATAAGGTCAAGTCATCAGGCCCAATAAACTAGGTTCCAGTGTACCCAAAAAACAAGCAGATGGAATTGCTGAGACATTGCTAGTGATCTTTGAAATCTTGCAGAAAATGGCAGAGGGAGTATACAAGAGGAGACAGAGGTGAATATTTTTAAAGATATTTTCAAGAGGATAGTCTGCAAACTAGAGTTCGGTGAGCTTGACTTTAATTCCTTGCAAATTTTTAGAACATATAATTAAAAGGATGCTTTAGTGTTGGACTTGAGCACCTTTGTGATCCCTTTTGCCTCTAAATCTCTGATCCTATCATCTAGAAAGGGACATGGCATGCACAAAGAGCCAGTTTGGTTTCATGCACAAGTACACTCTTCAGCAGAATAACAGGATAGTCATGAAGCAGCAGAAACCCAGGTGGAAATTAGAATGCATAAATTTGGTGTGGGCCCAGTCAGCATGCTTACATGACTTCCTTCATTAGCATGTAAAGCAGCATGTGAGTAGGAACAGAGAGGGTATTTGGTGGAAACAATCCAAGGCTGTGCATGATAGGACAAGGGAACACAGGGTTTGAGGGCAGAGGACAACATAACTGGTTAACTACAGGGTCTAGATTGTCCAGAGAGGCTAGTGTTTTATAGCTGGTTGGTCTAAACGATGGTCGGTCTATGATGGTTGGTCTAAATGGCCTCTGGGATCCCTTCCCACTCTGAGATTTTGACCATTCCAGTTCTTAAACTCTGTGATTAAACAGATCTTCTAGAGGCATGTTAGAGTGACTCTTCCTGTCACTGTTCTTATTTAGTCATGTCTGACTCTTCATTATCACATGGACCATAGCTTGCCAGTACTGTTCATGGGGTTTTCTTGGCAAAAATACTGGATTGCCATTTCCTTCTCTAGTGGCTTAAGGCAAATAGGGGTTTAGTGACTTGCCCAGGGTCACACAGCTAGTAAGTATCTGAGGTCACATTTGAACTCAGGTCTTCCTGACTCTAGGCCCTGCACTCTATACACTATGCCACCTAGCTGCATATAAATAAGGGCACCAAAGCAGTGTCTTTAAACACCCAAACAACTGGAAATTTCAGTCAATTCTTGGGGTGAAAAGTCAATAAAAATTGTTTCGTATGTTTTGCTATATCAACTAGCTGATTGACTGAATGTTTCAATCAGTTACTTTAGTATTTTGTTGAAAAAAAAAAACGGAGAACTAGAACAATTAGCCAGAGTGGGGAGGGGAAGAGAGGGGAGAAAATTTAAGGGAAGGGAAGAAAGATCTGCTTTGGCATCAGTCAGCATACCTAGATACTTCAAACAAAAATGTTTTGAGGCCTCATTTATCCAGAAAACTGTAGAATATATTACAAGTCAGAACGTGCTGAAATGTATAGTGAACCATTTTCTGCTATGAAAAGTATTGGTCAAAGGTAAACAGGAACATAAGATTGTCCTTGTGAGTTCAAACTTGAGACAAAGCAGGAAAAATAGAGATTCTGGTCATGACCTTGAAAGCTGCTGGTGGTATTGTCCTATTATCTAGCAACATGGAGAAAGGAGGCATGAAGCTTAAAAGGTGGCAAATCAACTCCTATGGAGCATAGTAAAAAGCAATTTTAAAAGCTGATGGTTGAATGATTAGAGGATATTTTCTGCACTACCAAAATGTGCATTACTCCCACAGTCATTACTTGAAACTACAAGTAGAAATAAGGCAACAAAAGTGTCTTTATTGCTCAACAATGTTACAGAGCAATAGAAAGAGTAGCATAATTAATTTATCTACATTAATTAGCAATGTCAGGGAAGCAAATCGACCAAGAGAATGTGGCAGCAGAATAATACTGTAGATTTAATTAATCTAGAGTTCTTGAAACCAAGGCTGCTGATAGATCCAAAGTAGCTGATCAGAAGGTAGTTTTTTGCACTGCTTGATCCCTTCTTGAAGGGCAATTCAGTCAATGATGGTCAATGGAATTATTTGACAGTTTAATGTGGCTCCCCCTACTTCCAACTTGTACCAAAAGTGTCCATTAGTAGCATGAAGTAGTAGAAAGAATACTGGATTGCAAGTCAAGAGACCTGCCTTCTAATCCAAGCTCTCCTACTAATTAGTTGTATGACCTCTGGTAAGTCACTTCCCCTCCCTCCCCCGGGTTTAACTCTAAAATTAAGGAATAGAACTAGATATTCTCTAAGGTCCCTTCCAGTTCTACCACCTAGCCTGAGTCAGTCTGAAGATGTGTTTCAACAAAAGCAAGTATATTTGGAGACAAAAACTGAGTAGTTCACAAACTGATATTTCAATGGCTTTCTGATCTCATCAGTGTGGGCACTACCTCCAAAGGTATATAAATCAGAAGCCATACCCATCCTCTCATCCTGGACCACTCTAGTCCATTTCCTCCCAGAATTCCTTCACATAGGGCTCACTCTGTGTATTGGGGTCTTTAACCAGATCTCTTGCTAATGCTGAGTTATTAACTAGTTTTCCCTTGCTCTAGCCTACCTTCTTTTCCCAGTTATTAATGTTTGTGATGACATTCTTTAAATCTTTACTTCTCTCAAGCTATTCTTAATTAATAATGTGTTGGAGCCTACTCACAACTACCATGCGCCTCTTCAATGCCCTTTGAGTGATGTCCAGCTACAAATCTTCAGATATTCCATCAGCCATACAGAAACATTAGAAGAATTTGGATAAGACTTATGATTTCGTTGGTATAGGGAAGTCACAGTAAGGATCTTCCATTTATTAACAGATTGATAACCAACTCTAGCATATTGTCTTAAAGAGTTGCCTGGAAGAATATTAATGTTCAAAAAAATAGGGTCTTTTGTTTCAGGTAGAAGTTCATAGTCATTAAATGTACCATGCAACTTTCAGGCAATCCAGCCTGATTGCCTCTTGTTCAGTTCTGCTAAGTAAGCAAGTAAGAAAGTACTTCTGGTTAGTAAGACAATTTACTATGTCTATTTAAGACACTGTATGTACTCATGGAGTACAGACATGTACTCATGGACCAGTTTTCCATCACATATCCATCCAACTGGATAGTGTGGACAATATGCATTCTTCATTCACTTGTTTTTTTCTTCTGTGGATAGTTAGACTGTCATAGGTTTCCAGAGTAGAATACAAATGGAAGAGAGATTCCCTATAGACGGTGAGGCCTTCTTGTTTGTACATGATATTGTGCTGAATGTATAGGCCCTGGAATATTGTAGAGCCTACTAAATGAGATCCATAATCACTCAAATGAAGTTAGCCTATCTTTGTGGGGAAAAAATCAGGTCTATAAAGAATTCTTATTGTTCATACCATGATATACAGTTGAATGGCCAACCCATAGAGCTGGTCCATCAGAATATAGATATAGATTTATCAACATATATATGTGTGTATACGTATATATATAGCGTATATATATAGTTTATATATATATATATGTATGTATGTATAATAGACTCTGTTCTATTGTTCATTGTAGATGGATAGTAAATGGGTTCCAGAACTGAACAAAAGGAAGAAAATCACCTAGATACTATTTGGTAAATTGCAAAGTGCTTTTAGGGACTTCTACTCCAAACTTCTCCTTGAAACAAAAGTCAATCTTTTTAACACCAATATTATTCAGCTATGCTAAATAGTTTGCTCACAAGAGATCGCTCACCAGGAAATAAAGAGATATTTGGTGGGGAAAAATTGACGACAAAATATTTCCATTCCTAATTTCTAATCCAATGAAGAATTGCATACCTTAAAGGCATAAAATCCATCAAAAATGTCATCACAAGGGAAGTGGGTCAGTCACTTATTGAGGATATGAGATAATAGGTGGTTAGCCCATGTGTTTCATCAGTGCCCATGTAAAATCAAGAGATCTGGAGGAATGCTTACAGAACAATGGGTAGGGACTTCCCCCCACCACCTAGAAGGATTTTAAAAACTTGGGAAAAAACACAAGAGGAGAAGGCACAGATGGATTCCCCTCTCTACCACTGGAGAGAATATGGCCATTAGTGAGGCTGACTGAAGAATTAAAGTATTCATTGATCAAGTGCTCCCTAGGTATTTTTTCCTCTAGACTAAAAATTTATGGTTCTTTCAATCAATCTTTATATGACATGGTTTCAAATCCCTTCACTATCCTACTCACCATCCTTTGTAATGTTTCTGTTTGTCAACGTCTTTCAAAAAATACGAATGCAGTAATCTTGATATGGTCTGATCTTCTGCTCCAATGTTCTAAATTATATTAGAAATACTTTTATAGTTTCTCAAAACGTTTGCTTTGTTACTACCAACCAACTCAGCTCTGCAAATATGAAAGAAAAAACTTATCCACCTACCCATCTCTCTGCCTATCTCCCCTAGTGGGTGGCAGATGGAAGTAATGTAGGTGTGAAGAAAAATTTAGAGTTAGAGACCTAGGAATTCTAGATGGCTAAGGAACAAGATGTACTAAGTTGGAGTTGTATATCCCCTGAAGAGAAGCAAAGACTTAAGAGAATGGAGATACTCTGGAAAGAGAAAAGCATCATGGACCAAGGTGGATCCTAGAACAGAGGTATGCAAACTAAGTTTGTAGCTTAGGTCCAGGTAATGAAGCAGTTATGGTCAGTAATCTGTCCAAGGATCAAAGCCAACTTTAATTGAGGATGAGACCAAGCTATGGATTGAGAAGCAATATGGTCAGAAAGATCCCAAGGCTACTGGAAAATCTCCATGGTTACAAGACTGATCAATCAGGATAGGGCCATATAAATCATGTACTTGGATTTTAACCGTCTTTTCCAATATTCTTATAGGTAAGATGGACTGGACATTTAATACCATTAGGTAGACTCAGAATTGGTTGAATGACAAGATGCAAAGAATAGTGATTTGATGAATTAATTTCATCCAGGAGGGAGGTCAATTTAATTCAATAGACATTTATTAAATATTTACTATGTGCAAAGCCCAATTAGAAATTACATATATATATATACATATACATATATACACACACACACATACATATATATGTGAAGGAATGGTAAAGTAAATACACACACATGCACACACACACACATATATGCAATACAAATTTGGGGTCTACAAAATAAACTTTTCAAATTCAGAATGGATGAGGCTATACAGCTGTTCTTGTGAAAAAAGTCCTTAGTCTTTCAATGAATTGCAAGTTCAACCTAAGTCACCAATGTGACACTCAAGCCCCAAAAGCTGAAGTGATGCTGGGCTGCAATGAGATGGACCTAGTGCTTAGACCAGGGGAGATGAAAGCCCTGTTGTCCTCTGCCCTGCTTAGATCACACATGGAGGATTACATTCAGTTCTGGGTACCACTTTTTAGGAAGGATTTTGACACACTGGAACACAATCCAGAGGAGGGTGGGTATCTAGGATGTGAAAAAGGCATCAAATTATGTCATATGAAGATCAGTTGAAGAAACTGGGACTATTTCCTGGAGGAGAGAAGACTTACTGGGGACTTGCCAATTATCTCCAAATATTTGTCTTCAAAGATTTATTATTTGGAAGATAGATTTGATTTGTTCCTCTTGGCTCAAGGTGAAACATTAGGACCGAT
Source organism: Pseudocheirus occidentalis (assembly GCA_028646575.1). Taxonomy (NCBI): domain Eukaryota; kingdom Metazoa; phylum Chordata; class Mammalia; order Diprotodontia; family Pseudocheiridae; genus Pseudocheirus; species Pseudocheirus occidentalis. The sequence continues at coordinate 17,344,253 of CM053602.1, forward strand.
GGGGTAGCAGCTTTAGGAAGTTAAATTGAGGTCTATACCATTGTACAGATTGTCCTAACCGTTAAAGCTTCCCCAAAGTGAAATGGACTGCCTTGGGACATAGTGGGTTCCCACTTATGAAAGGCCTTCTAGTTTAGGCTGGGTGTCCATTTGTTAGAGCTGTTATAGAGGGGATTTCTGTTTAGAAAGGTTGGACTAGATGGCCTCTGAGTTCCCTTCCTGCTTTAATTCTAGGAAACAGTGCTATCCTATCTCCTGACTCCTTTTGACTGGAATCCTTTGATTGAGGTTAGTTTAGGAGGTGGATAAAAGGTTTTTAAGGGCTTCAGCCTGCAATATTGGGATAGATATAGGGCAGGAAAGAGCCTTTGGTGAAGGAATCATGATAAAGACACCCAGCACCTCAGATCATCTGGACAGTTCTCTGCTCCAACTCATGCACTCATACTAGGGATCTTCAGTATATACTGATGTTTCCTCAAATACTCTAACCTCCACATTCCTCAATCTACTCAACTTGCATGAACAGTACACTCTTTTATGCCATATCAGCTACACTAGGGCCAATCATATCCTTGAGCTTATTATCACTCAAAGTTTTATCATTCTTTCTTTTTCTCTGCTTTATGACCCATAACACTGCTTTTTATCCTCACTGTGACCCTCCATCCCTCCATCCTGCATTTCTTTCCCATCACCCCTATACTGACATTTTCCATTTTCAACCCTTAATGAAACAGTTAAACTCTATGCTGACCTCTACTTTTGAATTCTTTTCCCCCTTGTTCTATTGCTGAGCATATCTTACCAAACCCCAATTCTAGATTACTCCCACCATTTGCCTCCTTTGTTCCTATTCACATGCTGCTGAAGAGAACTGGAGGAAATCACGGAACTATGATGACTGGGTTTACTACAAATTAGTGTTATCTTATCTCAACTGGGTTTTCATTATAACAAGGCCAACCTTCTACTCTCCAATAAATTTACTATCCCACTCAGCACAACAACTGTTTCAAACCTTCTGTTCTCACTTCAAACTTCTCACCACACTTCCTTTACTCTCTCAGTGGAGGACTTTCACCACAATAATTGAAACCATTTGACAAGATCCCCGTCTTTTCCTCAACTCCCATTCCTCTAACATCCCCTGCTCTCTCTTTTTCCACTCCAGACTCTAATGACAGGGTAGCCGTTCTGCTTACTATGACCTACTCCCTTATATGCACCCTTCAACTCATACTCTGCCATCTCTTCCAGCAGACTTCCTCCACTATAATTCCTACTCTCTCTAATCTTGGGTCTCTCCCTATCTTCTTATTCTTTCCCTGATGCCTGCAAACAGACCATGTCTCCCCCATCCTTAAAAAACTCTCACTAGATATTATCATCCTCACTACCATCATATACCTCTCTCTTCCCATTCTCAGCTAAATTCCATGAAAAAGTCATCTATACTATGTGCATCCACTCCATTTTCTCTTTTAAACCCTCTCCAATTTGGATTATAACCTCATTATTCAACTGAAACTTTCTCCAACGTTACCAGTGACATTTCTGTGCAGTCTCATTTGACTCTCTGTGAGCCCATCTTGGATTTTCTTGGCAAAGATATTGGAGTGGTTTGCCATTGCCTTCTATAGCTCATTTTACAAATGAGGAAACTGAGGCAAACAGGGTGGAGAGACTTGCCTAAGATCACACAGCTAGTAAGTATCTGAAGCTAGATTTGAATTCAGAAAGATGAGTCTTCCTGACTCCAGGCCCAGTATTCTAACCACTGTAGCAGTTTTTTCTACTGGATACACTCTCCTCTCTGAGTTTTCATAATGTTGCTCTCTCACGGTTCTTCTCCTACCTATGTGAAAGCTCTTTCTTAGTCTCCTTTGCTGGATCTTCTTCTACAACATGCTTGCCAATTGCAGGAATCTCTCAAGGTTCTGCCTTGAGTCCTTTTCCATTTTGGGGTACATTACCTCACTTGGCGATCTTGTCAACTCTCATGGATTCAATGATCCATGCTAATGACTCCCTTATTTCTATGTCCAGTCCTGTTCTCTCCCTGGAGCTTCAGCCTTTTTAAATAATGCAATATAGCTAATAGTAGCTATAATTTTTAAATTTTAAATATTTATTTTCAGTTCCATATTCTCTCCTTTTCTCTACTCCTTCCCCACTCATTGAGAAGGGAAGAAACGCAATATCCATTGAGGTCATGCAAAACATTTCCCCATCAGGAGCTCCAGTGTTACATCACCAAATGCTTACTGGGCATCTTAAACTCAACGTCCCAAACTCAAATCATTATCTCCTTCTCCAAACTCACCCCTATTCTGAACTTCCTGTTACTGTTGATGATACTACTAGCCCCTCAAGTTCTCCATCACAATATTATCCTTGATTTCTCACTCTGTTATCCCATATATCCAATCACTGGCAAATTGTCTTGTATCTCCCTAAACATCTCTCCCTTCCGTCCCCTTCTCTCCACTCACACAGCCAACACTCTAGTTCAGTCCCTCATCACCCCTTTACTTAGACTCTTTTAGTAGCTTTCTAGTTGGTTTCCCTGTCTCAAGTCTCTCTCCACTCTAATTTATCCTTGACAAAACCACCAAAATGGTTTTCTAAAGTATGGATCAGACTATGTTATCAACCTCCTCAAGAAGTTCTACTTGTTTCCTTTTTACCATTAGGATCAGATATAAAGTCTTCTGTTCAGAATTTAAAGCTCTTCATAATCTCGTCCCTTCTTAGTCTTCTGATCTGTACTGTATTCTTTGTGTACCCTACAGTTAGGTTACATTGGCCTACTTGCCATCCCCCACACAGGATACTCCATTTTCCATGTCTGTGATTTTACACTGATTGTCCCCCATTCATAGAATGCTCCCTCTTCTTGCCTTTGTGTCTTAGAATTTCTGACATCCTTCAAGACTCAGCTTAAATGCCTTCTCTTACCAGAAGTCTTTCCTGGTTCCCCAAGCTACTGGTATCTTCCTAAGGTTACCTTCTACCTACTCCATCTGTATCGTGTATATAATGAGGTTTTTTTACATGTTTGTCTCTCCCATTGAAATGTAAGCTCCTTGTGGGCAGGGATTGTATCATTTTTTCTTTGTTTTCCTTTTACTCAGAGCAATGCCTGGCACATAGCAAATGATTATTGATTGATTAATTCTTATTTAGATGACTGAAAATAAAATTTAGTTCTCTGAACAGAGCACTTCCCCATCTTGATTTTCTACACAGTGCTTGCCACATTGTTTCTACTAAATTCTTTTTACTTGTTAATCTGTGATTTCATTGATGTAAGTACTCTTTCACCTGATAAAGTTTGTAACCCACCTATGCATTAGTAGAAGGTCTTGAAGAGTTACTACAGCCAAAAAATTCATCACCCCACAACCGACTTGGTGATGAGCCTCTCTGAACCTAGCCTGACTAGTCCTTGGATGATGTATAGTTCATTGCTGGACCCAGAGAAGCCTATCCTTCTTGGTGGGGTCTACCAGAACTTGCTCATAATGGCAGCACCTCTGAGAACACAAGGCTACCTCCACACCCACCATAAGGTATTAGCATAGGAAGACTTGAGTGAAGTTGCTGTAACTTGAGAAATGCTTAAGTTTTAACAAAGCAGCAATAACCCTTATCTTTGGGCAAGATCACACTTATATGTTGGACATACAATTTCTACCAATTTCATTTGATCAATATACATTCTATAAAACTCTTTGGCATAGAGATATGGGAATGAAATCTTGTCTAGCCTATAGAAGCATGAAAGATAAGAAGTTGGTATAGCACAAATAACCTTTGATAGAGCCAAGATCACAGCATCAAAGAATCATAAAATCTAAGAGTCAGAAAGGACCTCAGGGGCCATCTGGCCCAACCCAGTTCCAGAATCCTTGACAAGATCCCTGACAATTAGTTATTTGAAGCTACTAATGAGGGGGAATGTTACTTCCCCAGGAAGCCCATTCCACTTTGGGATAGCACTAATTGTTTGGAAATTATTCATTATATATAACCTAAAGCAAGCTCTCTGCCATCTTTACCCACCACTCCTAATGCTGCCTTTTGAGACCAAGGACAATAACTCACAAGGTAGTCCTTCAAATACTGAAGACAGCTATCATGTTTCCCTCAAATGAATGAATGAATCACTAAAAAAACATTTATAAAACAATTACTGTGTGTCTAGCACTGTTCTAAGAGCCAGGGATACAAACAGAAAAAATTCAAGACAGTTCCTGCTCTCAAGAAGCCCAGGTTCTAATTTGTAGAGATAATACATTTTAAAAAATCAAACTGCAGGGCAACTGGAAAGGCCCAGAAGGCCTAAGGGTGAAGCACTGGGATGGATAGTAAGGTCTTTAAGTCCAGAGGTCTTTAGGTTACATGAATAGGTCATGCTATTGTCAGGGGATTGCAGGGTGTAGATGGCAAGGTCTGAATGAAGAACCTTAGAAGGCAGCAGTGGGGCAAATTCTGGTAGGCAAGTGGTAAGTTAAGTCCTGGTAATCCTCAACCTCATCAGAAGGAATGGACTTATTGATTACCATCTCCTCCAAGTTCTGAGAACAGGCTAAATATCCCCATTTTGGTAGGTGCTCTAGTGCTCTCTCCATCCTGGTCAACCTTCTTTGTATGTACCACAGCCTCTCTTTTCTAAACTTAGACTCTAGGACTAAATGCAATACTCCAGATGTAGTCTGAATAGGGTATAGTTTGGGTTAAGCACATTGGATTTGTAGTCGGAATGTGGGGATATGAATCCTAGCTCTGTTACTTATTAGCTGTGTGACTTTGAACACATCACTTTACCTTACTGGGCCTCAGTTTGTTCATCTGTAAAAGCAGGGACTTGGGCTATCTGATATCTAATGTCCCTTCTCTAGCTCTTTATCCTATTAACCTGTAATTCTTAAATTTCCTCATTTTGCCAATATAAACTGAAGTACAGAGAGACAAAGGATTATACAGCTAATAAGAAGTAGAACTAGAATCCAAATCTATATCCTTTAACTCCAAATCCAGGGCTCTTTCCTCTTAAGAACTGCTGGCATTCTCTCTTTTTCCATATATTATGTCTCTCAATGAAGTCTAAGATTGTGTTACCTTTATAGACACTTAATAAATGAATTGAAACTGAACTGGTTGTCATCCCTAATAATGATTGCTAATTCACACTGACCTTGAAGTTCACTAAAACCCTCAGATCTTTTTCAGGTGAAATGTTACCTAGCCACGACTCCTCCATCTTGTACTTGTGGAGTTGATTTTTTTGAACCAAAGTGCCAAACTTTACCTTTATCCCTATTAAATATCATGTCAACAAGCAGCATGGTATAGTAGTTAGAGGGCCAGTCTTGAAGCCAGTAAGACTTGAGTTCAAGTCCTACCTTTGGCACATACTAGTTATGATAAATCATCAGTTCCCTTCTTCCTTCCTTTCCCCCCTAGGGCAACCCTCTAAGATCCTAAATTATGGAATACTTGCTTGTCTGTGACCTGCATTGGAGTTTCTACAGTGAAAGTCCCCCACATTGATGAAATCATAGGTCTAGACTTTCCTCCCTACTCTGCCTCCAATTCATCTTATTAGATTCAGTTACATTGCTCTAGCCCAGTGGTTCTCAACCTGTGGGTCACGACCCCTTTGGGGTTGAACAGGTTGCCTAAGACCATAGAAAAACACATATTTCCAATGGTCTTAGGAACTGAGACACCACTCCTCTGTCTCCAGGCAGGTTTTCCCACATGCAGATATGCCCACATACGAGTATTAAGGAGTCACGCCATTAGGAAGGTTGAGAACCACTGCTCTAGCCTCTTTACATTTCTTTGGCTCTTATAATCCAATATGTTGGCTACCCCTTCAAACTTTGAGACACGCAGATTTGATAAACACACTCTCTATAACTTTGAGCGCTTGATCAAAATGTTAAAAAAATATGGATCATTATATTAATTAAGTGTAGATTCTAGCATGTGGTCAGTTACCTGGGTGTGGCTCATTCATGCAGCAGAATTGTGTAGCTAAGAAGCAAAAGGCTTACCTCTAAGGGAATGAAATTGAACTGTGGCAAATCCAGCCATGTTTCATAGTCATAAAGACACAGTCTGAAATGCATTATCTGCTGGGTGTTTTATATGAGCAATCTGGCATAAACATTTATAGTGCATTTTTCCCTGTGATGAAATCTCTAATCTCTGGGTGTCTGTAGTCTTTAAATTGTGAATTTAGTTCCAAATTCACCTTTTACATGTTCTATGCTGGGAAATGGGCATTTACCCTGAGCAAGTAACAATTTATCCTAGGTGAGTACCAAATATTGCCCATTCCATTTAACTACCTGTGTAACAGAATGGGGTGCAGGAATGATAGGGGAGAATTGCAAGGGGAAGGAATAAGTGGACTGCTCTAAAAAATTGCCAGCTGGCTCTAATGACTTAACATTCACTCCTAATAGCAGTTCTCCTTGCCAGAGTAAATTCAGCGTCCATCAACAAAGCAAAGGCATTGCAAATGCCTGCATTTGCATAGGATTGTGATAATGGCTTGGAATATATCATCTGGTATATCAACTCTTCTTCAGATTGATAGTGGTTCCCATTTTAATTGCTGATTATATGCTATTTTTTAAAATCCTTGTACAGGATTGGATTACACTATTCTGTGGTCTCCTTCAGGGACAAGTTTTACCTCTTCTGATAGCAAAACAATACTTCACCATTACTTAAAATACCTGAGATCTCATCCATATGGGTGCTTCCTCTTTTGCTGGTGCAGATTTCAATCCACTCACTCTATTATCATGTGCAGTTTCGGTTTATGTTCTCCCAACATGCTAGTGGTCCTTCTCTGCATCTGGTTACACTTCCTGTGTATCAGTAGAATACTCAGGTTGTTAATGTTACCAAAAAAATTGTTAGCGAAACAATTATAGTATAAAATGAACCAGACTGACATTCACCTGGTTGCATGTCATTATGGGGCATATTCCAGGCTTGATTATTGATCAACAAGAAGAAAAATCTTTGTTCACATAATCAATTTCACAGCATCTCAGAACTAGAAAGGATCTCTGAGATCTGTTAGCTTGACCCTGTACCTTTTATAGGATTTAGGCTAATTGACAACGGTCCTAAGAAGTGGCTTCATGCACAGATGAGCAACACAGCAAAGTGAGTGCATTTACTGTGGTCTTCCTCTATCACATTTTTTTTTCACACACAATACCTAGGAATACTTTATAGAATCCTGAGACTCAGTGGAGTATCATTTGAGAAACATTGGACTAGATGATTTCATGGGCCTGATTTGCCACTATTTCTATTAGCAGAAGTGGGCTAAGTAGTTCAAGGCATGGAAGCTCCTAAGGGCACAGAGGTGAGAAGGACAGAACCAGAGTTTAAGTGGTAGATGTACCCATACCTATGTACTCTTATAGTGTGGTAGAAGGACCCCTTATTTCACAATCAAAGCAATGCTGGTTGGTGGCAGCTATTTTCTGCTTGAGTGTGGTATAAGTCTGGGAAGGGAGAGCCAAGGGAATACAGAAATGGATGGAGGTTGCGCCTCTTCAATCCGTTCCCAGGAGGAACTGTTGCTAGCTAGCACTGTCTTGGACTTGAGGGGGAAATTGCATCGACTAGTTCAAATAAATTTTGCATTACATTCTTTTAACCAGGATGCTCTGTTTTTTAAATGAATTTTATTTTTAGTTCTAGGGTAGAGTGATTCAGGAAGGAAAAAAAATTAGAGAGCTCCAGACAAGGAGTTCTTCCAGTGATTGAAAAAGAAGACCTGCCAGACCATGTAGCAGGGATAATACACAGTTCATTTCTATAATGGTTACAAAGTCAAGTTGATTAAACATTTTCCAACAGCTTCATTTCTATCTGAGAAAACAACATTTTATTTACCTTGATGAATACTTCTAAATCGGGATCTACAGACAAAGAAGACACGCTGTACAAAATGGACTGAGTTTTATTTTATCCATTAGATATAGAAATCTAAATGCAAATTATAGAAAGGTAGAAGGATAAAAGTAATAGCAAGCTTAGAAACAAAACTGCAAACATTCAATACCTTCTTGGACGGGGATTAGCAAATCCAGATAGCCACATCTGGTTATGATAATGGTTTAAATATTGTTTTGAATCAGTTTGAAATCAAGAGTGATAATGTTCCCATTCTAAAACCTATGTGAAACAATGCAAATGAGTTGTCTGAACTCAGGCCATGGGGGATAAAAAGCTGTATCAGAATCACCCACTATTATAGTGAGTACTAATAAATAGCAATCATCCTTGTGGGTTTAACCAAAAAGCAAGAATCTGGTAAGTTGCATGACATTTTTCCAATATGCTTAGTCATTTGGTAAGGATTACCTAAACAGAAGCATTTGTAAATCTTCAGAATGCCAGGAAGAAAAAAAGTGCTTCTTGTATGTGAATGGAATGAGCCTATTGCCCAATGACAGATGATTTTGATAAATAGGGCATTGTGTGGGCATAAGACTTGGAGTAGCAATATAGTGCAGAGGATTCTGAGACTGGCCTTGGCATCAGGGAGACCTGTATTCAAAATCTAAACATTCAAGCACTCAAATCTAAACATATCCTCCCTCAACACAGACACATATACATACACACAGACATACCTACACATACCACAAAGGTTGCCTGGGCCTGGGTCACTTAATCTTTCAGAGACCCTAGGCAACTCAGTATTTACACTGCCCATGTCAGTATATGGATGAAATCACCACAAAGAGATTCTGACCTACCTGCTCATTGATGGTAGAATTTTAAATGGTACTGGATAGGTGTTCTGGTTAACCAAACACCTTCTGCCAGTGAGTACCAAAAACGCTGGTATATGCATCAACTCTTTGAGGTTATTTTTGCCATAGAGAAATGATTTATTAAATGACACATTAGTCACTGATGTTGAGGGGGGGGAGGTAGAAGTGGTTTAAAGCATCTCTTCTTTTGACAAATAGTTACTAACGATCTTTTCCCTTCTTTTCCATAATTCAGCTTCCATAAGTCTATACCTCAGGGAAGGGGGTAAGTCTCTTTTTAAGGTTTCATGGCCCTGTCTTGTTAAGAGAGTATAGCTCTTTATCACGAACTGTATGTGTTGAATAGAGAGGATTATGTATTGAAGTAACCTACTACAGCATTTCTGTAGTGTGAAAAAATAGAATAGTGGCCAAGGAAACTGAAGGGGCCAGCTTTGGTTTGTTCAACACCTTTTTTTACTTAACACTGTATTTAAAAAACCCCAGTTTGGGGATGTTAAGGAAATATTCCTTTAACCTCTTCTAGACACAGCTCATCAGCTTCCCCACATGAACCTGTTCCTCATTCCTCCTGCCTTCCCTGTACATTCTCAGTAATGTTGTTCTTTTAGACCCCACCCCGAGTTCAGATCTCCTTTGCATTCTCATAGTGCCTTGTTTCTTTGCTTTTCTTACTCACTTAATATATAGTTATTATAATTGTTTGTGTACATGTTTTATATTTGAAAGTAAGCTTCTTGAGGGTCAAGACTGTATATATCTTTCATCTCTTTACCCCCCCCCACAAGCATGCAGTCCAATTCTTTGTATAGAGCAGAAACTCAATAAAATTTTGAAAGTTGGTTGAATGAATCAATATAAAAATCGAGGTGCTTAACATACAATATATTATGTGAAACGATACCTCTTCCATTTTCTTAAGCATGCTAAGGTGTCCTACGGTTTTAGTTTTAGTATTTAGTTGTAAGGAGAGTGGCAATCAGAAAACATATGGTTACTAATTTTTGATGGATTTTAAGTAGAGGGGGTGTATGGTAATTGGGGATAATTTAACTCCTATTAATTTAACTCCTATTTTGTGTCTGTCCCAGTGGATATAAACAATGCAACGATAAGTCATTTTAAACTTCTCTTGCACTAATTTACCACTTACCTTACATGGAGGAGGTATAATTAAGATTAAGTAATGGAAGAATTAGCAATGACATGCAGCCAGCTGGTGGGAGGGAGAAGGGGGGCACTGAGCAAACTAGAATTTTAACTGTTCTTTCACCTCTAAAAAAGTTTAAAAGGGTTTCCTTTCTTACTGAAATAACAGCTGATATTTACACAACACTTCACAAGTGTGAAGCATTTTCACATACATAATCTCACTTGATCTTACAACAAGCCCATGAAGTAGGGAAGATGAGGAAACTGAGGCTTAGAGAAGGAAAGGGACTTACCCAAGGTCACACAGCTAACAAGCATGAGAACAGGGAATTCCACTGAGTTCTTCAGATTCCAAGAGCTAGTACTCTTTCTACTATGCCATAATGCCTCTCTGAATCCACTGGATGTAGCATAAACTCAGGACAACTGCATTAAGCGATCAGAGGATCACTGATTTTAAGCTGGAAATGAGTTGAGGCCATAGAGTCCAACTCCCCTCATCTTTCTAATGAGAAAATTGAAGCATGGATGGAGTTAAGTGACTCTGTGACTGGAGTCACACAGCTAGTTAAGTGCCTAAGGCAAGATTTGAACTCAGATCTCTCTGACTCCAAGTCCAGTGCTCCATACTCTACATTCATCATGCTTCCTCAAAAGACCCAGCCAATAGTATATTGGATTGCAAGCTCCTTGAGAGTAAGGACTGTCTTATTTATCTTTTTATCTTCCCTATCACCTAGAAAAGTTTGTTGACACAGTGGATATTAATAAATGTTTGCTGACTTACTGCTGGATGCACATACAATTCTAAGGGCAAAATACTGCACTCCTGCTTTTGCCAATTAAAAAAATTAAACATCAGCATTCTTATACCTACATATATGGTATCTAGTTCTGAGTATGAAGGACTACATGTTAAAGATATTTACTTCCTCAAACAAAATTATATGTATATATATGTATATGTATGTATGTATTATGTATATATGCATGTATTTTATCAAAAGAACAGAACAATGCAACTTAAAATTGACCTAACACATTCCAACAAAAAACACTATGAAGAGCAAATAAACATTTTCCATTTCTTTTGTAGAAAATGGAAACTATAACTTTTTTTTCAACTTTCCTCCAAATACCTATTTTACTAAAATGCTAAGGAAAATAATAATAATAACAATAATAACTCATGTTTATATAGCACATTAAGGTTTGCAAAATACTTTCCACACATTATTTTATTTGAGTGTCATAACAATCTTGCCAGGTAAATGCTGTAATTATTCCCATTTTCCAGATGAAAAAACTGGAGCTCAGAAAGTTTAAATCAGTCAATCAGTTAATAACAAGCATTTTTTTAAGCACTTACTATATGCCAGGTATTGGGCTAACCACAGGGGATACAAATATAAGCAAAAAGAAAGACAGTTCCTGCCCTCGAGGGACGCTGAAAAGCAGAGAGTGAGGGGAAGTAGCCACTTGGGGGATAGGGAAGGTTAAATCCAGAGAATGAGGGGTAGCTGGTCTGGACCATTTCCCCAAATGGAGGCTCCAGGAAGAACTCACCAATGGGAGAAGGACCCCATGGAAGCAGTCAGGAAGCAACTGAGGCATGGTGGTGTATGCAGTCTGCAGAATGAATGAAGTGACTAGCCCAAGGTGATATAAGGTGACCGAAATGGTGCTTGAACATAGGTCTGCCTGACTGTGAGTCCACAGAAGACTATGTGAAATTCCCAAACACAAACCCATCAAATTTCCGAGAGCTTCTAACTTAGTTACTCTTTGTAGTTATAGATGAACGGTCTCTAGAATATAGCAAATTGGGGCAGGTGCTCTGAGCCTAATGCTTTGCAGGACCCTGTACTGCTGCAGAGACCAGGAAGCCAGAGTTACACAGTGACTCAGGATAGCAGTGGGTGGGAGGAGGAGAAGGAAATGGTGCCACCAGCCAGTATTCAAAAATGGCTGGGAAGTTCTTATACAACCAGCACTTAAATGATTCTACCTGTCACCAAGGCAACTGGGGTGGGGGGAGGAACTTGCAATAGCATCCTTCTCTCTGTTTCTCCCTCATCCCTCCAGCTGCATGTTGTAGTTCTGGGATATTTCTGCATCTTTGGCCAATTCTTCTGGTAATACTTCTCTTGATTGTTTTTCCTAACATTCACACTCTTGGTTCCATTGAGCAAAGTTCCCTTTGGCGTTCATTTGCACAAAATTTTTACTTGTTTAAAAATGTTAAGTAGAAGGGAAATTGAGAATATGGTTTCCTATGGAACCTATACCTTGCTATGGCATTCAAGGTCTGCAAAAGGTACTTTAATATGAATGTTTAGTACAAAAGGCTCTGACTTAAGGTACAACATTTATGTTTATAATCAGATTATTTTTCTCAATCCAATGGCACTATGTTAGATTCAGTTGTAATAAACATAGATTTGAGAAAAGATTTTATTTGGCTTAAGTTCCATTCTTCAAAGTGATTAAAATTCATTAGAAAAGAAATTGTGTTGTTGGACTTCTGATTCTGAGGATATTGTGATCGGACTTTAATTAAATTTCCATTCAAATATACCAGATCATACTCAGGGCAGTAACTAGCAGAGAAGGGAGGCAGTCGCTTTGACACTTTTCTCTGGTTACATAGGATATGTTTTCTAAAATAATTCAAATGAATTATGAGATTCGTTCATTTTAAAAGCTGTCTAAATCAGACTTTAGGTCAGTTCAGTGAAATGTTTTAGAAGGTCCCTTCTAGGTCTAAATCTTTGATCTTTTGATCCTCTGAGCTAAATACAATCTGAATGCCTATTACTTAAGGTTGAGAGTTTCAAATTGAATGCTAAAAAGAATAATAGTCCAAATAAATCTTAAATCTCTTCAGTGTGGAAGAACCATTTTTGATGGTCGCTGATTTATTTGTCTTAACTTCATTTCAATCTGTCAGGTCCTCAGCCTTGATGTCTGGGACCAAGAAAGATAGGGATCCAGATGCCTGGGCCAAGAAAGACAGGCACCCGTGAAGACAAATAATTTAGTGATCAGGAAGGTTATCCCACTCCTTTCTTCCTTTCACACACACACACACACACACACACACACACACACACAGAGTCCCAAGTTAGACAAGAAGGTACCTGCTAGTATTCCCTTTGTCTAATTAGTATAGCCATAGTATACAAGACTAGAAAGGTGATAGTCTTTCTGTATGCTGACCTGGCCACATCATATCTGGAATCTTGCATTCACTTCTCAGCACCATGTTTTAGAAAGGACAGTGACAAGGTGGAGAACATTGAGAAGAAGGTAACTAGAATGGTGAGGGGCCTTTATATCATAAAATGATAAGTTGAAGAAACTGGACATCATGTCTAGCCTTGAGAAAAGAAAACTTGTTTTGGAGCAGAGGGGGAATAAAAGCCCTCTTCAATTACTTGAAGATCTGTCATGTGGAAGAGGGGTTAGCCTTGTTCTGCTTGGCTCCATAGGGCACAATTAAGAGTGATGGTAGTAAAAGTTGTGGAGAGGCAGATTTAGCCATGAGGTATTGGAGCGGCTGGATGACTACTTGTTCATGATGTTGTAGAGGGGACACCTACATAGGTTTGGGTTAGATTAACAAGAACTCTGGCAGGAATCTTGCTGACAAAGACTGAGAGACCCCTCTGTCATTGTCACAGGACAACCTGTTTTCTTTTCCTTTATAGAGACAGACAGTAGAGGCAACTTTGATTCCTGGAAGATAACCTCCTCTTGCCATATAACCCAGAACATTTCAGTCAACCTCTATATGAGCAGTGGACCCCCTGTCCTGTATATCTCTGCTGGGATAGAATCAGCACCTGGTGCTTTGCCACATGGGAGGAGCCTAATGACATTCCAAACCTCTTCTTCAGTTGGAAGCTCAGTTAGGGAGGAAATGACTTCAGCTTGAGGTGTATAGTCAATTATTTCAGCATTGGTTGATGATGGTCTGTTGAGAACACTATGGAAATGTTTGGCCAATCTCTCCTGTACTATGTCCTTGTCACTTATCAGTGTAGATTCATCAGCACTGAGTAGCTGAGATGCACCAAAAGTCTTTGTCCCATAAACAACTTTAAGGGCATTGTAGAATCATTTTGGATTGTTACAATCAGCATAAAATTGAATTTCATCTGCCTTTTTACTGAGCCAAGAATCCTGCATCTCTCTAAGTTTCAGTTGCACTTTACTTTTTTATTTTTTAATTTTTTTTTTGCTTTTTTTTGGAGGGCAGTTGGGGTTAAGTGACTTGCCCAAGGTCACACGGCTAGTTTTAGTGTTAAGTGTCTGAGGTCAGATTTGAACTCAGGTCCTCCTGACTCCAGGGCCAGTGCTCTATTCACTGCGCAACCTAGCCACCCCCTGCACTTTACTTTTGAAGGAGTTAAATTCTACCTTCTTAGAAACAAATGAACTGTCCTGTTGGTAAATTCTGTGGAAGTCTCGCTTTTTTTTTAGCAGTTTCTGAATTTCCCTATCATTTTCATAAAGCAAATCCTGATGTTTGCAAATGTTCTGGCCCAGATGAGCACATGAAGTACTATACATGAAGTCTCTGAAAGCTGGCCATGTAGTCTGAATGTCAAACACAAGTTTACCTAAAAAATATTATTTTTTCAGAGATCTCACATAAGGAAAATGTCCACATGGAGGTCAGAAGAAGAGGTACAAAGATACTCTCAAGGTTTCTCTGAAGAACTTTAGTATTGATTGTAAGACATGGAAGACACTGGAAAATGACTACCTGGAATGGCATGTCCAACTCAAAGAAGGTACTATGCTCTATGAACAAAGAAAAATCACAGTAGCACAAAGGAAATATGAGATGAACAATTCTAGAGACCTCTCCATTACAAATGTTCAAATGAACTACTCATGCTCAACCTGTGGCAGAACCTTTTGAACTCTTACTTGACTGGTGAGTCATAGTCACACATACTGTACCCTGACTCCAAAATTGTAATGTCGTTGGTCCTCTTTGAGTAGAAAAGACAAACAACAACAAGGTTAGACTAAATTGTCTATAATGTCCCTTCCAGCTCTATGATTCAGTGATGTAGTTTCACAAACAAGTAGACCTTTAGCTCTATGGTTTAAAAGGCCTCAGTAGGGATTCAAAATTCTTCTAAGGAGCTATCCAGAGTACTAAATAGTTTCAGCCTAAAGTTCTCTCTGGCTAGTTTTCTTTCTATGTCAGACTAACTACCTCTTCTTGTCTTCAACAATTACTTCCTTGCTTTAATACCTCCAAATGATACCTGCCATGGTCTGTCTTTTGTCCTACCTGACCTAATGGGAATCAACAAATAACTATTAAGTGCCTATGTACAATTAAGCCAGTCAATATGCATTTATGTGCCACCTGTATACAGTGACCTGATATTCAGCAGGATGACTGGAGATGACCCAAGATGCAGTAGGAGACTCTGGCCCTTTTTGGCTAAGGCCTTTGCAGGTACTCACTGAGAGTGAGGTAATGCCCATTCAGTGAATAGGCCTCTTTGAATTCAGTTAATAGGCAAGGCATTGTGCTAAGTACTGAAGATACAAAGATAGGCAAATGACAGTCTTTTCTTTCAAGAACCTCACAGGAGGCTACAATATGGAAACACAAATATACAAACAAGATCTAGACTAGATAAATTTGAGATAATCAATAGAAAGAAAGCATTAAGAGGAATCAGGAAAGGCTTCTCATAGAAGATAGAATTTTACATGAGACTTGAAGAGAGCCAGGGAAGTTAGGAGGACAAAAAGGTATAGCAGCAGGCATGAGGAACAGTCTGAAAAAATTCCCAGAGTTTAGAGATGGAGTATCTTGTTTAAAAAACTTTTAATGGGGCATCTAGGTGGTGCAGTTAATAGAGCACTGGCCTTGGAGTCAAGACGATAAGTTCAAATCCAGCCTCAGATACTTTTAACACTTATTAGCCGTGTGACCTTGAGCAAGTCACAACCCCAATTGCCCTGCCTTCCCCCTCCAAAAAGCAAAAAAAAAACTTTTAAAAAGGGGGCCAGTGTCATTGTGTCACAGAGTACAGTTGCAAGGTAGGGTGGACAGAAGAGAAATCAGCAGTAAGAAGACTAGAAAGGTAGGAAGGGACTGGATCATGAAGGGTTTTAAATGTCAAACAGAGGGTTTTATAATTATTCCTGAAGGAGATAGGGTACCACAGGCATTTATTGAATTGAGGTGTTCAAGGAAAACTAGCAGCACTTGAACCCTTTACAGGGCTGCTCATCTACCTTTGGTATCCATCTGTCACACAACTCTAACCTGTGGCTCCTAGAAGCTGTAGTATTCTCAATAGCCATACTCCAGTAAAACCATCTCAGCAACTGACAGGCCTCAAATCTGCAGGTAAGTTAGGGGGGATAGCTACCTCAAGCATGTGAAGTCTTACCCCAGTGGAATAGGTCGATGAGAATAATTTGTTCCAAAAGTCATGAAGACCACTGGAGCACTTAGAACTTGGTCAAATATCAAAAACACCAAGGTCATCCACTGCATCCTGGACCATCTCCAGTCATCTTAACTTTTATCTTGTCACTGGACTTTGATGACACAGGAAGAGATAGTGAGACTGACAACTTTGTGCAACTCTGCCTCACTTAAATCCAATTCATGAGCAAGTCAAGACCCATGATGTCACTGGTCCTCTACAAAAGCAAAGGATGAACAACAACAATTGAATTGGGGGTGGGGGGAGGTGATATAGTCACATCTGCATTTTATGAAGATTAATTTTTACAGCTGATTGGTGGATGGCTTAGAGTTGGGACTCAAGGCAAGGAGACCAACTAGCAGGCTACTGCAATACTCCAAGAGGGAGGTGATGAGGCTACACCAGGATGGTGGCAATGGAAGAAGAAGGGGGCAAGTATGAGAGATGTTATAAAGGCAAAATCAACAGGGTTTGGAAACATATTGTATACATGGAATGAGACTGAATAAAGAATCAAAGATGACACCTAGGTTATGAAACTGGGGGACTGGGAGCATGGTGGTATCCTCAACAGAAATAGGGAAGTTAGGAAGAGGGGAGAGTTTGGGTAGAAAGACAAAATGTGCTAGGTACTGAGAATTCAAAGATAAAAATGAAAGAGCCTCTACCCTCAAACAGCTTCAATTCATAAAACATACCACTAAGCAGAATAAAAACCATTCCGTAATAGATAAATGATCAAATGATGTGAATAGGCAGTTTTCAAAGTAAGAAATCCAAGCTATCAACAGCCATCTCAAAAAAAGGCTCCAAATAACTGGAGAAATGCAAATTAAAACAACTCTGAGATTCTATCTCACAGCAATTACACTGGTAAAAATGACAAAAATGGAAAATGACAATTGTTGTGAGAAAACAGGAACTCATGCATTGTTGCCCAAGCTGTGAACTGGTCCAATAATTCTAGAAATAAATTTAGAAGCATGCCTCTCAAATCACTATACCGTACATGCACTTTGACTCAACAATATTATTGGGTTTGTACCCTTAAAAATAGTAAAGAGAGAAGAAAGGCACCCATATGTACAATAATGTTTATAGCAGCTGTTTGTTATAGCATAGAACTAGAACTCCAGAGAGTGGCAATCCATTGGGAAATGGATGGACAAATTATGGCATATGAATATAATGCTATACTGACGTGCAGTAAGAAATGAAGGGGAAAAGGAAGAAGCATTTATATAGCACCCATACGCCAGCCCCTGTGCTAGTACATTACAAATATCATCTCACTGGATCTTCACAAGTACCTTGGGTAATGAACTGTGTCCTGGGCATTATACTTTGTATAAGGGGTGATACAAAGTTTAGACAATGGTTAAAATTTACATAGCACTTAAGGTTTGGCAAGCATTTTATGAGGCCCATACAACAATCCAGTGTGGTAGGTACTGCAGGTATTATTATCCCCATTTTACAGAAGAGGAAACTGAGACAGAGGTTAAGTGACTTGCCCAGGATCACATAGCTAGTGTCAGATGCAGGAATTGAATTGAAATTTCTCCTGACTCGAAGTCTGACACTCTTTTCACTATATTTCCCTCCTGGAGCTTTTAAGGGATAAGGCATATACATGACTAATTATAATACACCACATTCCCTAATACATGTATTAGGAAAACACAAAATTAAAATTTAGTTGAGGTCTGAGTGAAAAGATTATCACCCACAGTGAGAATAAGGGAGAGTTTCATGGAAGAGCTGGCATTTAGGATGGGTTTCAAAGAAGGGTTATGAATTCAACATATAAAGAGGGGGAGGAAAGACCTTTCTGGCATAGGGCAGATGAACAAAGGCACTGATATGGGAAATATCAGGGCATGTTTGAAGGGCAGAGAGTCATCCAGTAGTTCAGTTTGGTTGAAGTGCACAACATAAGAGAAGGATGAGATAAGGCTAGAAAGATAGACTGGTGCCAGATTGGAGAAGGTCTTAACACCTTGATCTTTACTCAACAGGTAAAAGGCAAGGACTGAAACTTTCTGAGCACAGGAGTGATATGATCAAGCCAGTTTGAAGGATAGACTGGAGGGAAGCAACACTGGAGACTGGAGGCTAGAAAACCTATTAGAAGGCTGTTGTAATATCCCACTTGAATACTAAAGAAGATCCTCACTAGAGTAGTAGTAGTAGTGAGAACAGAAGAAGGACCAGGTATGAGATGTTATTGAGGTACATTCATCAAGACTTGATTTTCTTCTCATATCTAATAATAGACTTGGTATGAAAGGTAAAGGAGAGGGAAGAGTCAAAGAAAAGCAACCTCAATATAAAGAACATGGGAGACTCGATGAATGGTGGTGACACTGACAGAAATAGCAAAATCATGAGGAGGAACAGGTTTAGGCAGAAAGAAAAGAAAGAAAACCTTTTGGGGCATGATGAGTCTGAATTACCGGTAGTACATCCAGGTGAAGGTTTTCATAGTTTCATAGATTTCGAGATGGAAGGGACCCAGTCACCTACTGCAGATTTTTTCTTCTACAAAGTAGGAAACTGAGGCCATGTGGTTAATAATTTGCTTAAGGTCCTGGCCATTCCCTGAACCAGAACCATGATTCCCAAGCTCTACTCATGATTTAATGTGCCTGTGGTCCACAGTCAAACATGCTTAGACTAACAAAAGAGAAAGCTAGTTTGCACTAAAGGTCTAAATATTATTTTTTTAAAGTACAGGTTTGTTGTTTTTCAAAAAACATACTGTAATTCAAATGATGTGAAAGGATTATCTGTTGTTAGGTCTTGCTATCATTCTTAAAACCAATCTGTTCTCTTCTTCTATGTAAGCAAATATTTCCCTTCCAACTCCAGTATATTTACGTTTTCTCAGCCCCTTCTTCTCATAGACAGAACAAAGGGAAACTTTATCTGAAGCCGCGTTCATTTGATGGCCAGTTTGGAAGAGGTGTAACATGGTTTAATGAGGCTTTAATGTATAAGAAACCATTTGAAAGCTCAGTTAGACTGCAATGCTAATAAGGCTGTGGTTGTAAGTCTAACATTGTCTGGCTCATCTTTGCACAAGAAAACAAAACCCAAACTGTTCTAAACCATAAATAGAACCCATAACTTCAGCTAACAATGCTTGGCCCAATCAAAAGAGGCACCTAATGAGCAAGGATGGACAGCTTGATGAAACCTAGAGCTAATACGGGTCAAACTCAAATGAAGGGCTCAGATGATCTTTATGATCCTTTCCAGGTCCAAACATCTGTGACTTTATGAGTTCTACCAATATAGAGATTTTTGTAGTAACATATTAAAATGACAGCATAAAATTGGACAAACTCCTATACATTTTGAACTAATCCTTTATTACTTTAGTTGTTAAACCAAATCTAAGCCTGTCTGATTATTGCATTTTTTTTGGCATCCTTGGAATTACCTTCCTGTTTAGTTACTTGATTATTATAACATCATGATAAGTCTAACAGTAAGGCCTATTGTATTTTGTTAGTTTTTTTTTAAAGTGGCATTATTATAAAAGAAAGACCTTGACTAGATTTCAGGAGCTATTTGAACACCAAAAGTTTTCTATTTTTTAATAGCTATTTTGTTCAAGGCTCATTATTAGATGGATTTAGTTATTGTGGGGGTTACCATACAAGGTTGGTGTTAATAAAATCCCCTAAGCCAAATATTAAGAAGAAATCGTAGCTCTAGACTTGGAAGAAACCTCAGGGGTAATCTAATTCCACTCCCTCATTTTATGAATGAAACCAAGGCCTATAGAAGTTAAGTGAGGGGCCTATGGCCACATGGGCAGCATGTGGCAGAGCGAGTGTATCCCACTGTATACGTTACATACTTGGGCTAATATCCATACAGGGGAAATAGCTAGTAGAAAATTAATCAGGGCCAAATTACCTTATTCTATTGGCAAATAAAAGCATTGCTTTGTGTCAACTGGCAAGAAATAATGGCTGTAATGATAAAAGTATGTATTGAATCAAATGAGATAATAATTGTAAAGTACCTAGCACAATGCCTGGAACATAAGAAGCTGCTATATAAATGTTAACTATGAAGTATGTGTGAGTTGTTCACTTCCGCATAGAACTTTGTGGTTACAAATCACTTCCCATGTATTACAACCATATCAACGGCTAGTATGAGGATTATTATCATCCCTGTTTTACATGTCAGGGAATTGAGGTTCAGAAGAATGAAAGAATTTGCCAGAGGTGACACAACTCATAAGCAGCTGAGGTAAGAACTGAACCCAGATAGAAAAGAATCAGAGAATTTCAGAGTTGGCATGGACCTTAGTGGTCATCTGCTACAACCCTCCTCTCAAGCATGAATCTCCTCTATAAAAAACCCTTAGAAAATAATCATCTGGATTCCCAGGTAAGACCTAGAGTATGTCAGGGAGGAGGAGGTAATTCCATTTGGGGACAGCTCTAATTATTAGGAAGTTATCCCATATATTGAGACAAATTCTGCCTTATAACAGCCTTTCAAATATTTGAAAACTTTAATTATATTCCCTTAAATTTTCTCCAAGCTGAAGAATAACAGAATATCCTGTGCAGAAGGGACTTCTGAAACCAACTTGTCCAACAAATTTCTGAACGAGATACCTAACAAGCATTTGTTCAATCTTTGCTTCCAGACCCCAGTGTGGGGGAGCCCACTACATCCCATAGAAATTGATCTAATTTTTATATAATTCAAATTGGGAAGAAGTTTCCCCCTATATTAAGCTTAAATTGGCCTCTGCATCTTCCACCCACTGCTACTGGTTGTGCCCTCTGGGTCCAAGCAGAACAAGGCTAAGCCATCTTCTACATGATGGTCCTTCAAATACTTGAAGACTACTATCATGGTCCCCCTAAACATTTCTATTTCCTTCAATTAAGACTATGACATGGTTTTCACTCCCCTTAGCACCCTAGTTCTTTTCCTTTGGGTGTACCCTTGTTTGTCAATTTCCCTTCTAAAATGTAACACTTAGATCTGAACAGTTTTCCACATGTAGTCCAAGAAGGGAGGTAGAACATAGCGACTATTGTCTCTTGTCTGGATACTACTTCTCTTAATAGAAGGTTTTCTGACTCCAAGTCCAGTGTCTTTCCATTACATTACGCTGGTATTACTTAAGCTAATAAATCACTATCCTTCACAATAGAGCCTTAACAAGACCATAAGTAATGAATTTGCTGTTATCATCCCTGTTTCTGGACATTAGCCCAAACTTGGTTATGTAATCAAAATAGTTCCAAAATAAGAATTTCCGTATAGTGCATTTACGTGTGAAGCCGAAACACCATTTTAAAATGAACTAGGTTATACTCTTGGTAAGTATTTACAATGAATATGCTGGAGCCAGGTGGCTCTTTTTGTAATAATATTTTCAATTATACGTTTCTCTGTGCTCATCAGCATCAGAGATCAGAACCACAGTGTAGGAACTGTGTGTAATTGCTGATCAAGGCCTCCAGCATATTTTCAGCATCTTTTTGATGAGGCCAAAATGGGTTGGTTGTATTTCCAATAAGATTTTGTCAAATTAGATAGCTGCCCACTTCATCCTTAACTGAAGCCAACTGATGTGTGTCATTTGCTATGGTAGGGAAAAGAGTTCAGAAAGTGTGGTACATTAATGTAACCCATCCTACCTTTTCAGAAAAAACCCCTCAAACTTCATGAGTCAGTTTCATCATCATCATCATTATCCTATACAAAAGACAACAACTCATTATTTGTATCCTAGGGTTAATGTACCTCAGCCTTTGAATTGCCCATATTCTACAAGGTTTTATACAACTTGTTGCTGCATAGTATCATTGACTTAGAGTTGGAAGATATTATATGGTCCAAAACCTTGATTATACAGAGGAGAAAACTGAAGCCTAGAGAAGTAAAGTGAGTCATCCAAATTCACACACATAGTTAAGTGGCAGAGCTTAGATTCAAACCCAGCTCTTCTGACTCTAAAACTAATTCTCTTCCCATTGTATCACATTGCTGCACTGAAGTTACTGCTGTCCCAGAGACTTCCATACATTATGTAGATAAGCTCAGGCTAGAATTTTCCCCAAGCCTAAAAAAAGAAACAGATAGCTATCTGTTCTTGAAGAGTGGTATAAGCAGAACAAGGAGAAAAATGTGTACAATGACAACATTTTTGTAAAAGACAAACAACTTTGAAAGACTTTACAATTCTGATCAATGCAATGACCAACCATGATCCCAAAGGACTCGGGATGAAATATGATACCCACCTCCTGACAGAGAGGGATTCAGTGTGCAGGTTGAGACTTTTTTTGGACATGACCCATGGGGGAATCTGTTTTGCTTGACCATACATGCTTATAACAGGGGTTTTATTTATATTTCTTTCTCAATGGGAAGGAGGAAGGTTAGAGGTAGAGGTGGATTTTTGTTATTTAAAAAAATAAAATTTAATCTTAAAAAAGGCAGCTGTCTATATTGCATTTATTTTGTGGAGGATCTGAGTGACCTGAAAACCAGAAATATCATGAATAACAAGCTTTGGGCTTACACGGATGGAATAAGTATTTACTAGCCACTTATTATGTGCCAGGCACCATGCTAAGCACTTTACAACAATTCTTTTATGCTTTTTTTTTTTTGCTTTCCGGAGGAGAAGAGGCAGGACAATTGGGGTTAAGTGACTTGCCCAAGGTCACATGGCTAGTAAGTGTTAAGTGTCTGAGGCAGGATTCGAACTCAGGTTCTCCTGATTCCAGGGCCCATGCTCAATAGCTCACTATGCCTTCTAGCTGCCCCTCTCTTATACTTTTAAGAAACTTATCATTCTCCCCAAGCATAGCTGCTACAGACTTGAGACCCAAACAAAACAATTTAGAAAGGCTCTCTACCTTCTGGGGGCTTTGGATCTATTACAGATAAAATGCCTTCTGCAGAGATATATGATGCATATATTTGATGCACTCTTTTAAGCCAAGTCCTTGTTTTAGGCATATCCTTAGTTGTATCCTCTACAGAACCTAGCAAGGTACTTTGCAAAGAGTAGGCACTCCATAAATGTTAGTGACTGAATACCTAACTCAGTTTTTAAAGTATGATATATAAGCATATCATAAATACATTTTTGAGAGAAAGCACTATTCTTTTAACTTAATGTAAAAATGTACTTTTCAAAATACAAGTGATTATACTCAACACACAAAAGAAGCATGCTTTTACACACAAACACCTTTTCTATGGTACATACCTCAGTTGTCCTGATCGAGCGAGTTCTGCCCTTTCTTTTACTTTGGCTTTCTTTCCAATGAACTTTATCTCTTGTAGTAAATTGCATCAGTTAAACTCACTTCATACATGAAATTGTGTTAGAGTTGATTGAGGGCACCCATGATATCCCCTAGCATCACTGATGGCTCCCTATTTTCAAATTCATTAACACACAGAATACATTTCGTTTAATTTGTCAGCTACTTGATGTGAGATTGTGAAAAGAATGTAGGAAGGAATTTAGCCACCATGGCGGGAACCAGGAGACAGTTTTAAGAGAAGGAAGGAATTTTACGTAACAGTGTTAAAAAAAAAAACCTGTCCAAGGTACTGAGCGTGTGTTTTATACATGCAGAATTTCAAGGAGAAACTTGCTTGCTCTGAGCTGTGAGGCGTTGGAAAAGTGGAACCGAAGGAAGCGTGTTACTAGACCATTACGGATTAAAGTCTTCAGAAGAGTTCCTGTTGTAGACCGTTAGCCCACTCTGGTCACAAAAAGCAATCATCGAAGTTGTTTCTGTGGGTAGGAATTACCCCATGCAACGTACGTGTGCCCGCGCGAGCGGGGTTTTTGTAAGCGATAGTAAAGGGCAGCCCTCTGGAAGCACACAGGATGGAACTCTTTTCACTGAGGAGGGGAAATGAGCTGGGACCTAATGGGGGAAGGGAAGTCCCCTCATACCTTTAGGCACAGGGCTGATGGAGATAATAGATGTTCAAGTCCGTACCCCGTGATGTGTTTGGCACAAAGTCAGGGAGATGGGTGTTAGTGAGTTCAATGGTAAGTTGCTTTTGTAGAGCCTAAACACAGAAATGTTCCGGAGCCCTCTCCCTGTCCTGCCCTGGGCCTCTCTTCCCCTCCTCCTCGGACAAGCTACTTCTGTTACCCTTTCGGGAATCCTCCCTCTGGCTACTCTACTCTGAAGCCCCGAGAGAGCCTGCTGAGCATGTGTGAACAGTGCCGCGCATGCTCCATGCGTAAAACAGGTTTACTGAAGCGGTTAGCCGCCGCTCCTATACAAGTGACTTCCTCCGCCTCCCTGCCCGTCCTCAGCCC
>CM053602.1:17369543-17407056 GCA_028646575.1 Pseudocheirus occidentalis
TTCTCCTCTTCTCCCTTCCCCTCCCCTCCCCTCTCCTCCCGTCCCCTCCCCTCTCCATTCCTCCCTCAGCATCCTCCTCCTCCTCCCATAGCTTCACCCCAGGCTGGGGAATCTCCGTTGACGTCCGGGTGACGCCGCTGTGCTGCCGCCGTAGGGGGTTCCAGGCGCCGGCCGCACAGGTAACGCCGCCGCCGCCGCCGCCGCCGCCGCCGCCGCCGCCATATTGGCTGAGCCGCGAGCGGGGGAGGGCGCGAGGGAGGGGGTTGGGGCTCCTGCTAGGGCGGGGGGTGGGGGGGTAGTGAGTCGCGGCTGAGCAGCAGTCGCAGTAGCGGCGGGAGCGGGCACCGCGCGGCAGCAGCCTCAGTGTCCGTCTCCGTCTCCGCCTCAGCCCCACTTAGCGGCGGCAGCGGCGGCAGTACTTCTACCCCCGTGCGCCCCCTCTATGGGAAACGGCAGCGGGCGGTAGAGGGCACTCCTTGCTCCGCGCGCGTGAGGTAGCCCAGCGGCTCCGCGCGCCCGCGGAGCGGAGCGGAGCGCGGGGAGGAGGGAGCGCGGGAGGAGGGAGCGCGAGCGCGGGGAGGAGGGAGAGAGCGAGCGAGCGAGCCGGGTGCTGGGCTCGCGGCAGCGGCGGCGGCAGCGACAGCAGCGACGACGGGATGTGTGGCCGCGACGGCGGCCGCCGGCTCCTCCTCGGCGGCTGGTGAAGGGGCGATGCTGCCGTTCGCTCCGCTGGAGGATCCCTGGCACCACAAAATGGAGGTGTACGGTGGCGGCGGAGCAGGAGGAGGCGGCGGCGGAGCAGGAGGAGGAGGCGGCGGCGGCGGCGGCAGTGGTAGTAGTGGTGGTGGTGGCGGCGGCGGCGGCGGCGGCGGCGGTGGTGGTGGTGGTGGCGGCGGTGGCGGCGGTGGCGGCGGCGGCGGCGGCGGGAGCAGCGGCGAGGTGAGTGGAGGGACCGGGGCTGGCGCGAGCCGCCCCCTCTCTTTTCTCTGTCCGATCGGGAGCGGGACCCCTAGGCTAGTCCCCTCGTGGCCCCCTGGCCCCGCGCACATCCCGGCCCCTTCCCCCCTCTCCAGGAGGCGTCCCGGGGGTGGAGGTAGGGGAGCCGAGACGCGGGACGGTTGGAGCTTGGAGCTAGCGAGCGCGCGGCTAACGCGCGGTTCCTGCTGCTCATGCTGCTGCCGCCGCCGCTGCAGCTCATGCTGCTAACTTTGCCCACCCCCGCGCCCCGGGCCACCTAGAGTGGAGTGGGCCTGGGGGTGGGGGGACCCCGGCATTGAACTCAGGCCAGGGCTCTCCCGCGTGCGCTTTGGGGGAGCAGGCGCCGAGGAGCCGCAACAATTGGTGACAGCGGCGAAGCCGACCGAAAACCCAGCCAGGTAGCAGAGTAGCTCTGGGCGCTTAGGGACGCGCGCTCCTCTCCAACTTCCTTCCCTTTGCCCATTCCTGGGCTGCTAAGACCTTGAGGCGGTAGCGACCCTGGTCGCTGGGCTCCCTCTCGCCCCTTCCCCATTTTCCACACTCCCTCGAGTGCTGGTGATCCCGGGAATTCTCCTCTTCCATCCCCAAAAGTCAGGCTCAGATTTTTCAAAAGTACTTTTCAGAAAATATGGGCGGCTTTTCAGCTAGACCTTTTAAGTCGATGTCCCTTCCCAACGTGACTTCCCCAGACGGAAAACCGTGGTGTGCTCACGCTGTGCCTTAGGCTCATTGTCAAAACACCAAAGGACAATGATGGGCATCGAGCGAATGGTGTGGTGTACACATGTGTTCACCCTGGAAGGTAGAAGATGCCTCTGCTGTCACCGTTTTCATTACACACTAATCTTACTTTCCTAATTGCTATTTTTTCGTGTGAACGAACCAGCAGAGGCCACCACATTCCTCCTTAAAAAGTCAGTTACCACCGAGGTACTTTACAGTAGGGGATTTTGAGGTTCCATGTAGCTCTGGTGCCCAGCAATCACTTTGACTTTAAAGAACTAGTTCCGTTTTCCAAAAACAAACCAAAAAAACTGAATGCTTTACCAAAGTATGGTCGTTCCTTTTTTCTTTCATTCCGGTTGAACTAGAGGTCATACGTTGTTTGCCCCATTCATTTTTAATGAACATATATATTAGAAATGGAGGCAGAGATAAAGTTGGAGCTTCACTATTCCTGGGAGATATTTTGCTAGATGGCTTTTCTTAGCGTAGGCAGTTCAGAAATACCATTTTATGGTTTACATCTGAAAAACGTGGTAGAGGTTAATTTGTTCTTCGGGCTGTTGCTTTGCTTTCTACTCGATAAAGTTTTTGTCACACAGTGATAGCTAAAGGGTTTATAGTAGCAGCTTTTTAAATAGAAGTTTATACAAATAATTTAACATTTAAAAATATTTAGAAAATGTGGCAAAGAGAGAGCCTTTAGCATACCAAGTGGATTTTTCCCCCCTCTTCCTTCTACTATTCATATAGTTGAACTCTCTTTTAATGACTGCATATGCCTTTTGGTATTAATGCTCTGTGATTTTTTAAGTACTGTTGTGATTTAGCACTTAATCAAGGTCTGGATGCCTCAGTATTTTGAACAAACATTCAATTAGAAGTTGTTAAACCATGATAAGGTTAAAGAGTCAGAGAAGATGAGTTTTTGTTTGAAACAATATGTTGTTGCCAAATTTAACATTGAAGTCAATCTAATTCAATACTCTAAGTGAAAGACAAATGTCTAGTTTGGGTGTTGATGTGATTGTTTCTTAGAGATTTTTTTATAACAGAAAGATGGATTTCCTGCTTTATTTTGTTCTACTTATTTATAATTCATGTCCTGTTGTACTGTTGTCGATGTAGAAACTTTATGTTTCTCAGTCACTGCTTTCAAATAATTCTCTATAGAATGAGTGTTTGGGGGGGGGTTGGAGTTTTTTTTTTTACTCTGGTTCATGTATTTTTATTTATTTATTTATTTATTTAAGCTGAATTTAAATTCTCTAAGCTGAATTTAGAGAAAATAGAAGGATCTTTTTTTAAGCCCCAGGAAACTGAACTGAAATATATATGGTGAATCCTGGCTAGAATACAGTGGGACTAGATTTATATTTTTGTAGCCTTTGTCAGTTTTCTGTATTGAGCAGTTGCCAAAATACTAACAGGTCGCTTTCCAGAAGCTTGGTTGTAAGTTTACTGAAATTTGCAAACGAATTTTTATCATAGAAACTGTTATGATAGGGAGTTAC
The DNA here is from genome assembly GCA_028646575.1 of Pseudocheirus occidentalis. Lineage (NCBI taxonomy): Eukaryota > Metazoa > Chordata > Mammalia > Diprotodontia > Pseudocheiridae > Pseudocheirus > Pseudocheirus occidentalis. Next base: position 17,372,759 of record CM053602.1, read on the forward strand.
ATTTCCATGTTATTTCCTACTTAACCTATTATAGTTCAGTGAGATAATCTTTATAAATCAAATGAGCTCTTTTAAAGTGTTTAGCACAGAGCCTATCACACAGTAGGAATTTAATAAATGATTGTTTCCTTCCTTCCATCCAGTGAGCTTCCTTTCTATGGTTTGCAAAATTCTGGAAACCTTTTCAAAAGAGAAACAGTGATCATTGAATACTAGCATGTTTGCATCATGCCAGACTAATTTCATTTCCCTTTATGATAGAGTAACTACCAGAGTAACTGATAGATTAAGGAAATGTAGAGAGATTAGGGATATTTACATTTTAGGAAGGCAGTTTACAGTCATTGTAATTCTGAAAGGCTAGTTAGTGATAGGGTGAGATACTGTTAGGTAGATTCACTATTGTTTGACCTTCCTCCAAAAGTAGTCATTAAAAAGTTAATGTGCACTTGGGAGTAAGTCTCTAGTGGAATGCCCTAGGGATCTACCTTTTGGCCTTGTGCTGTCTTATAGTGTTTTTTGTTTTTCTTTTTTTTTTTTTTTGTAAATTTGTCTTATGAATGTTCAGCAAATTCATTTCAACATTCATTAATGTTGCCTGCTGTTGTGCCTATAGGCAGAGTGAGAGAATCTGCCTTGATCCAGGGAGCCGTTTTGCCTTTCTGCCTCCTATCACAACGCTGCTCTGTTCCTTAGTCATTTCAGCAATAATGGAAGCAGTGCAAAGGTGGGAGAAAAACAAAATGAGTTTTCATGGCAAATCTCCAAAGGAGACTGCGGTTACATTAACTATGAGGTTTGGGGTCAAATCCTGATAATATGCTATTCTGACAATAGACACTTCTTAATTGGAGGCTGGCTGAAGGAAATTCTGAATCAATAGCTTGCAGAAAACAAAAACGGAAAAAAGCAGCATCCTCTTTGATGAAGAAGGACTGTGAAACACCCAAGCGGTCTTAGCAAGACAAATAAAAGTAGCACTGAGCAAGTCTAGGAGCATAGAACAAAAGAATCAGAGAGAGAACTATGCAAATTAAATCTTATTTTCTGAATAATTGCATTGTGCAAAAATACAGAATCACTTCAAGTGGTGTGATTATTAAATTTTAGATTTATAGTATGATAGAAATGATATCTATTAAGAGAAGAATTCAGGGTTTGTTTGTTTTTTTTCCTTTTCTCATAGCTGGTATAGAGCTTTTCCTTACTCTAACTAGCCCCAATTCATTGACCAGTCATTAAATGGCATGGACTCTAGTTCCCTCACCATATTGTTCACTCATTTTGGACCCACTTATAACTGATGTTCTAGCTTTACGGTACTTTCTGAATCATGATGTTCAGAACTTACGTATTTTAGCTTCCCAGATAAAGTTTTCACCCTGATAGGGATTTCAATAGATCACCACTTCTTTGTAACCTCCCCAAGATAACATTTGGTGAAATGTGAAAGCCATTTATCAAATAGATTAATACAGTAAGACCATTTGTGAAGAATAGATATCCATAGGCGGATATGTATACCCTTCACTAGTGATAGGTATGTTTTAAGATGCAAGTTTCGGCACGCCTTTTTTGGGGAAGCTCTTTGGAGCCCTTGAGAACCATTAAAGTCATTAGTACTAACTTGAGCTAAGCAGAATAAACCAACCCCTGCCTAGTAGGAAATAGTTGAGCTGCCTTTCTCAAGTCATTAAACTAAACTTCTGAAAGTCTAAAGGTTACACGAGAACTTTCTAATGGTATATTATTTTGGTCTATTTAGATCAAGCTTAGTAACTTGACATTTGCCTTTCTAAGATCTCTCTTTTAAAGTTTACTGACATTTGGTTGATTTTCAGTGATTTTGAATCATAGGGATTAAGAGCTAGAAGGGATTGTAGAGGTCTTCTAATACAACACACTCATTTACAATCTCTTTTTATTAATTAATCAAGTAATTTTGAGGCCTTACTATGCAAAGGGAAAAAAAAGGCACCGTGGTGACTAGTAATAGGGTTCATATGACTTTTGCATGTGGATACCTTCCTAACAAAATACACAGTTAACATACAGAAATGCCCCAGAAGCATAAAACAAATATCTGATAAACAGAAGAATTTCATATCATTATGCTATGTAAACTAACAAATTTAAACCATAAAGAAAATTTCTCCTTTTGTTTTATTTTCTCTGTAATAGTAAGGCAGTATGGTGTAGTAGATAGTTCATTGACACTGAGGTTGTCATTCAAGGAAGACCTGAGTTCAAGCCATGGCCTTGATGTACACTAGTTTATTTATGACTTGGGTAAATTACTTAACACTTCATGGCCCAGGCAGACACTCAGACCTGGGGAGGCAGTTTCCACATCAGGGGTTCCCCATACTGAACACCCCTTTCCTACTCTCCCCTTCCCCCTTAAGTCTCTAATTCTATGATATTAGGTTCACTGATTGTCCCCATTCTTTTACCTTTCCTATCAGCAGCTTCTTTTTCTCTTACTCAGATTGTTGTTCAGTAAGAAGAACAGTAATGTGCATGGTAATTCGATTTGGCTTAGTCAGTATGAACCAAACCATAGATTATGGAGGTCAGAGCCAATTTATGATTAGGCATATGCAGTCCTTGTATTTGTCTAGTGTTGTTTTTTTAGGTGACCAAAAGCCACCTTCACAGTCATCCCTGTATTTAGACTTGCTAGCTCTCAGGACCTAGGATTGTGACATTCCTGATAGAACGAGGAGCAGTCACTTTCTGGAAGTCGAATTTCTGGGTCAGCAGGTCTAACCTTCCCAGTTGCTAGTGATATTTCTCAATTCAGTAAATGTAGGATCTACCACCTCCTAATTGCTGAGGTGTGAACAGGGAGTATGCCAGAGAACATAATGTACATTTTTCAAACTGCTTTGTTGTAGCAGCTGTATAGAATTTGCTGTTTAGAACTCTGATCATTTTCTAGGTATATTATAATGGGAGTGTTCAGTACCTAGACAGCAAGAAGAGAACAAGCCGCCTTTCCCCAGCTTTTGTGACCACTTGTCCGTCAGTATATACTGTGTATTTCCTGTATATCAGTGCCCCCTCAGGAGCTTGGAGGAAGTTAGCCTTGAGAGGGCTGACTTCATGTGGGCGTCTGGAGAGTTGCATGAGACTGCTTTAAAGCCCCGATATGACCATTTTCTAGAAACAATAGCATCTCCAAAAGGGTGATGGGGTGTTTGAAACAGGATAGAAGTTGGTGGGAATATTTGAATTCAGTGAAGTTGCTTAACCTGAGGCTCATTACTTTGACGTACTTGAAAGAAAATGGTTTTATTCTCACTTGTTACAGTTTAATGCTTTCTAAAATTAGACATTCTTTGTGGACAAAAACCTTGATTTCTTTACTTTCCTGATATGCTTAGTATGGTCTGTGTGCTCAGAAACATTGAAGGTGATTCAAATAGACTATTCCCTTCCCAAATATCCCTCCCTCCTACCCCCACCTCTTACCAGTCACTTATTTTTAGGACTCAAACCTTCTAAGATCTCAATGTAGGCATCCTCCTACCCATAGGGAGGTGTTTTTGCATATCTCTGCCAATAAGGGTGCTGGTGCCTCCTCATTGGTTTTCACAAAGTAGGGAAGATAAAGTGCTCTTCTTCCAGTGCCTTCATTCATGAAGATCTTAGAGACACTGAGATAAGAGGTAAGTAGGACAATGCTCTTCCTGTTTTGGGGTGTTTGTGAATATGTGCTGTGTATCGCAATGTCCTGTGCATACTGTGTGGCTTACAACCATATATTCATAGAGTGTCTATTTTTAGTTTGCTCTTCTGTTGCTGAGGCAACTCAGTATACTTTCTTGTGCATATTTTTAATTTATACTTGTACTAATTACCAAAAAAGTGGACTCTCTGCTTACAGTAGACAATTGTTCTAAGTGTGGCTTTTGAAAAATTCATCTTGTACGTTTGTGGTGGACAGTGTTCAGAATTAGGCATCAGACTGAGGAGAGCTTTGTGGGGCATAGAACCTTTTAAGAAAGGAAAAGAGGAAGCATCAAACTCAGAGAGGTGTGTATTTTGGTAAATTTAGCCTTGTGAATAAAGGGAACTCTTGGGTATGGGGACTTTTTATTTGTTTTTGTTTTTTCTGACATGGCATGTTTAAAATAACTGAATTCATATATGATCTTGGATTAAAACTTTAAAAAATTATTGGAAAAATTACCCTTCCATGAAATTTTACTTCATGAAAGACTTTCAAAATTTAGTTCTCAACACTCCAGATAGGAAAATTACCTCTCTAATAAAGTCATACAGTAGGTTTTACTGTCTAAAATAATTCCCATAAACTTAATAGAATTGACTCTCAGATTTTGCAGTGATGGAGAGGTAACAGAAGCATCAGGTACCAAAAATGTCTGTTACTCCAAAGATCAATGTGTTTTCTAGTTTGAATATGTGTTTTGTTCAGTTTATTTCACCCCCCTTCCCTGCCAAAAAACCGAATGATCATTCTTTCCCTCTGCCCTCAAGACTTGGAAACACCATCCTAAAGGGAGAACTTTTTTTTCTCAGCCTTCTTTGGAGTAAGTTAGGGGTTATATGTTTGGTTTTCAAAAGGTTTCTCTGTTGGGGTCCAGGCTGCTTGTTAACTAACTATAAACTGAAAGCCTGGGGGCACAAAAAGAAACTCTCACACAAGTTATTTAAAAAGGTTATTGTATGTATTGTTGAATTTAAAAGCAAGATTTGTCCAATAAGCAAGTAAGTTTACTGTATGCGGTTCAGTTAAAATAAGGGGAAGAAAAAGTCTAATTAAGCTAATTTCCCCCAAGAACCTTTCAAAGACAAAAGAAAAAAAAATTGCCAGCTCCGGGGATGTTGAACAAATTGATATAATCGGTACTACAATAAAAATACTTTGGGATACTTTCTGATTCAGTTTGTAAAGAAAGATGTGTGTGTGTATGTATGTGTGTGTGTGTACATGTGTACATGCACACATAGTTTAGAAAATATTCTTTTAAAATTCTTTCCCCAAATGAAGCAGGTGTCACTGTCTTAAAAGTAATTTGTTTAGCCTTCCCAGAATAGTATGACAGATTGAAGTTAAATCAGGATTTTAGGTTCTTAATGATGTAGCAACAAGTTTTGATCCTTGAGAGAGTTTTATTAGTTATCTGCAGTAAAACCACAATTAACTAGAACCTTCAGTTCCTTCCCTCCACCTAACATGCCAGTTGTAGGAAACATTTTCTTACACCAACTTTCTGGATTTCTCCTTTGCCCTTATGTTGTTTTGTGCTTAACTGTGCCAATGCTGTATCTCTGCCCTTCCCCCTCCTTGAAGGCAGTTACTGTCATGTTTTATATTTATATCCCCAATGCCTAGCACAGTGTCTTTCACATAATAGGCACTTTAATAGCAATTTATTAATTGTTAGCTTGAAAAATAACAAAATAAGCTGAAACTACTTTTCAGCTGTGTGTTAGGCTCAATGCCAATTCTGTCTAGTGACATATACCTTCCATAGCACTGTGTAGTAAATGATGATTTATGTTCAGATGATGAAGTCATTGCAGTATCTAGAATCATCCTCCAAAATAGGCATGTGGATTAGGAAAGTGTATTCATTAATTTGAGGAAGTTTAAGTTTTCTTCCTTAGCTGTTTGTCATCAGATAGATGGCTTTAATGCCTACCCAAGCAAGCAAAGATGGCTTTATGAGAAACTAAAATCCTAAAATGAGTCTGTTTGGGGGAAATAGACAATTCTGGGAAGTTTCATTCCCCCAGTATTAAATTAAATCGGTTTGTTTGAGCCTACTCAGAGCTTCTCTGTCCCTGCTTACTTCATAAAGATGCATACAAACCCCCATATGTTAAACTGAGGTGTCACGTTGTTGTTGAGTTAGCCTGGAAAGAAACTGGAAGTTTTCTGTCAGCGGAGAGTTATTTGGGTCTGATATATCACAATTGGGAAGTTATTTAATTAAGATCAATAGGTTTTCTTTAGAACTTTAACTTTTCATACAAGTGCCTTTTTTGACAATAATAATGATGATGATAGCTAACATTTATAGTGCTTCTTATGTTCCAGGCACTGTGCTAAGCACTTTACGATTCTGTCATTTTATCCTCCCAACAAAACAACCCTGGGAGGAAGGTGCTATTATCACATGCATGCACATGCGCGCGTGCGCACACACACACACACACACACACCCCTTACAGATGAGGACACTGAGGCCAACAGTGGTTAAGTGACCTGCTCAGCGTCATTCAGCTTTTAGGTGTCAGGGTAGGACTTGAGCCCAACTTTCCTTGGTTCCTCAGCCCACCTTCTTCTCTCCTATGCCATGTTCACTCTCATATGAGCCATAGAAATATATTTTTGCTTACCTGGTAAATTTTAGGGTGTGTGGATATTTTTGACAGTTTCTTATAAAAAGTCTATTATAAAGAATGGTTTTCTGCTGTTGCTTGATCTACTTAGCCTGATTCCTTCTCCTTCTTCCCTATTTCCCCCACCCCTTTCCTGAGGAGTCCTCTCCTACATTCTCCCTTCTTATCTCTTCATCTGCTGTCTCCTTTGCCTCCACCTCCCCCCATGACTCTTCCCACTAAGGATTTTGCACTACATACATTATTGTTTGTATGATACCGTAAAAGAGGGCATATACATTTGTTATAGTCCTGCTCTATCACTAAACCACAAATTAGAAAACATACTTAACTTGTGTTTTTCTCCTCTTAATTATTTTCTCCCACCTTTTGGTTTTGAGAAAGTAAAGACTCCTCCCCCCAATATGATTTTCCCTTCATGATTGCCATTAGCAGCAGTAACAGCAATAAGCCAATGGTATAATAAGCTAAATATAGGTGGCATCCCTAAAATGGAATCACTTTGAAAAGGAAAGAAAAAGTATATGCTGAATGCTAGCACTGTTCATAGAACATTTTTATATGTATAGATTTGGGGGGAAGCTCGTGGGCTCTCTTCAGAACAATATATAGTAGTAGTAGATTTGAAGTGTCTCCCTTGTGTTTCTGAGACTAGACCAGTGTAGCAATTTAGTTTCTAGTATCCCTTAATGGCTTCTTCAGGAATTTTCTTCCCTAGAAGGTTATTTTCATATGATTTCAACATCGGTTTGACAATAGTGTGTCTCCTTATTTGCTACCTTGGAAATTTATTTTTGAAATAAAGCTTATTCTCCAGTGGAATTCTTAGGAAATGACACGGATCAAAAATGATTTAAGTTTAAGAAATGCACTTTGGAAGTGGCTCTGAATTTATATGATTATGGTCTGCATTGCTGTTTTGACATTCAGAAACTTAATCTATGAGAAATGAGAGTTGTTTACATTCTACAGTCTTTGACTGTTGTTTGGAATCATCATTTGTGTCTCTAATGTTTTGAAATTTTCTGATAAATGGAATTTTATTTGTTCCCGCTATTGCCTTTTGTACTTAAACGGATTTGTGAGCTCATCAAAATACATATTCTCTCCATTAGTATAGATCACAACTTACCTATGCCTTCTTATCTTGGGCTATTCTTGTATGTTCCCTTGCATAAATCCTCCATTGAGAATCTGCCCATCTTGCTGGAGACATACCCCTAGGTCTTTTAATATTTTGTGGACACCAGTGCTACACCTGAGCTATCCATTTGATATCCCTCATTTTTATTATGTGACTGGTCCACCTTCTTTTCTAATTATGCATAGCACAATTTCTTCTGTTCTACTTCTTACATATCATTGTTGATAATATGCTTCAACCTGCATATACTTATTATGGATCTTTCCATTTCTCTTGAATCATCGACAGTTTTTTGGTGCTTTAGAAATTCTAATGTCCTATGATTCATAGCCATATGGCATAATCAGAAGATTGGCTACTAGGTAATTAATTCTTTAGCTATGGTGACCCACAAAATGGTTGAACCCTGGGGAGAATAGTAGGGAAACAACCACAAAATACTCAGTCAAGATAGTTTTGGAATAAATGGGTTCACCACTAATCACACATCTGTAGCTGAAGTGACCGGTAACCTTGGCAGCGTCAGAGGGAACTTTTTATGCTTGTGGGATAGAACTTTGCCAGGTTTTCACAGAAAAATATTTGAGGAAAAGTCAGGTGAATAAATGTGGTGTCCAAATAGTGGACCTATATATCATCTAGCTATTTCTAGGTCATTTTGAATAGTATTAAAACTCTTGTGAAGCATTTTGGAGTAGTGGAAAGAGCACTGGTCTTGAAGCCAGAAACTCTGGAATTTTTTGGGGGGGGGGGTGTGCCTATATTAACTCTGTGATCCTAGGCAAATCACTTAACCTCGGTTTCCTCATCTATAACATGTATAAAATTATCTCTATAAGCCTACTTATACCATCTACCATAAACGTTTTTCAGGGTCAGATGAGAAATGGATATTAATTACTTTTTGAACCTTGTAAAAATGTAGGGTATTAAGCTGCTTAAGTCTTGTTGAGATGTTTAGATTACTGTTAGTAATCTTTTAATTCAGATGAAACTTTTTTAGATTAATATTTCAAATTCGTATCCAAAGTAACTTTTGTCCTGATCTGATCATTGAGCCTTACCTATACGTTCAATTCAAGATAATGATGGTAATAATAATAAGTATCATTTATCTAGTACCTACTATGTGCTGAGCACTGTGCTAAGCGCTTTTTACAAATATTATCTCATTTGATCCTTACAACAACCCTGGGAGGTCGGTATAATTATCCCCATCTTACATTTGAGGAAACTCAGGCTGACAGAGGTTAAGTGACTTGCCCAAAGTCATGCAGATACTTATTTTCAAAAGCTTCCTTGGTTTGTGTTTGTCTTTTTATTCTTAATAGTTTTTGGTTAGGCCATCAGTTTTTTTTTTCCCCCAAAGGTTCTGTTTGATTTACCTCCTAGACTTTGTATTGCATTTGAATATAAAATGCAAATTCTAGTTGAATAGCTTTTCAGAAGTATGTTTTAAAGCACTACTTAAGTCTAAGAAATAACACATAGTGTCTTTGTCAATTTTATTTTTGGCTGAACCAGTGATCTCATCTGTGTAGGGAACACTGGGTATAGAAACTCCCTCTACTGATAAAAATATGTAATTTATAATCTTAGAGAGTTGCTGGGAACACTGACAGTGAAGTGACTTGTCCTTGATCACATGGCTTTTGTGTATCAAAAGTAGATTTGAACAACCAAGTCTTTCTAACTTCAAGGCTTAGCTATCTATTCTCTACGTCATGCTGCAGCTTCTTCAGCTACTATAAGGGTTAAATTATCAGAAATATTGCTACATAGCAGTACACACTAAAGAATCTAGGCTGAGTGATAAAATTAATCATGCTGCAGCTTCTTCAGCTACTATAAGGGTTAAATTATCAGAAATATTGCTACATAGCAGTACACACTAAAGAATCTAGGCTGAGTGATAAAATTAATCAGTATTTTAGATGCATTTGTGATAATTTCTTGATAAATAGCTTCACTAGGAGTTATTATTGATATGTACATGTAACTTCATTAAATAAACTGATGTAATAATGCTGTCAGATGCAAAGACATAGCTGCTGAAATCAGAATATGTACCATATTTTTAGTAGTATTGATGGGATTTGTTCTGTTTTTTTCAGTCTGCTTTGTGGCCAATTTTCAGGAAACTTGTAGGGATTAAGGGTATAATTTTCAGGTATGTAATAGTGAACCAAATTGGCCCGTGTAGGAACTTGACCCCCAAGCCAGGAACCATTAATATATATATAGAGAGAGATAGATAAGATATAGATATAGATATAGATATAGATATAGATAATAACATATAATTTAAGATAATGTGAGACTTGACTGTAAAACAATGAAAATTGATGTTCTTGTTTGCCTTATGGAAAGTAGTCTCATTACTTTATAGTCACATTGTGTATATGACTTTGAAATGGCATTATATTGATTGTATTAAGCCCCAAGACATTGCAGAGCCTCCTAGAAGAGACCTGCTATCATTCAAAGGAGGCTGGTTGGCCTATCTGTCTACAGAGGAAAGGCAAAATGAATGAAGGCTGTCAGTGGCCTGGATTTCAGCATGACTTTCCAGAGCTTCTCCAACAATGTGTATATGTGGGACAAATGATACAGACAGTGAGTCGGGCCCATAGTTGAAAAGGAGGAGGGCAACTTGGATTGTCTTCAGGAAATTGCACAGTACTTGTACTTGACACAAACCTTCTCATAACAGTAAATGCCTATTGTTTTCAATACAAACATTTCACTAGTGTGGGTGATACTTTGCCTCCAAAGAACTCAAGATTGAGCATCACACAGAGGGCAGTAGAAAGGGAAATGGTAAGTATGAGGAGGCTGCCACATATAACTGTAAAGATGTTATAAAAAATGTTATACAGAAATTATAGGTTAGGACGAGAAGATGGGCTGGTCACTTGATGAGCGCAAGGGTATAGGTTTATAGGTACCCTTGTTCTTTTGAGAAAAAGCAAAGTTCACCGGCACTTTGGGTGGGCGTTTTGTGGCAAACTGCTGAGAGTGCATGGACAAAAATCACACAGGATGGTCAAGCATGAATGTACTGTGATTTTCATTGTTTGAAGGAACTCTCAAATTGGTCACAGATACGTTTGTGTATTTGAGAGTTATTTTTATTAAGATTATAATAGATGACGTAGGCATTCACGATCAAGTAAAAGTTAGGTTATCAGGTGGTGTTTTCAAGAAATGACTCTTAATTAGCTCTTAGTGCTCAGAACTTGTTTTATTTCAGAGATCTCGGTATCTTTATCTTCACCCTGACATATATTTCAAATACTGATTAGACATCTGTACTTAGATTTCTCTGTATTCATTGGAGACAAAAATGAGCTCACTATTTGGCTTTCTCAAAACTTTGTCTAAGTCAGTTCAGCACACATTTATTTATTAAATGTCTCTGCACTCATTCTGATTTTCCTATTTCTGTTAAGACCTTCTAGTCACCCAGGCATGAGTCAAATATTTTTTTTAAAGTCTAGAACTCATTGAGTACAGGTGAAATTAGATATTCTTGTCATCTTTCAATCACTTGTGGGATGTTAAAGATGTGCTGTGTTCTGTAATGCCAGTTGGAAGAAGCTACCCATTTATTTCCTTTGGATATCCTCAGCTAAGAATGCCTTGGATGCATTTGTGGATTGTTTTCCTAAAAATGTTATGTAAGTGGAAAAGTATGCCTTAGAGGCCATAGTTATATTCTTTCTTCCTTTTTAAAAAAGTCATTATCAAGTCCAAGATTTCTCTCTCCATGTCTTGGCTTTCTTCCTCTTATTCAGATACATGTATCTTCTGTGCTTTCACAATTGGCACCTACAAACACAAACGAATGCCCTCTAATAGCCTTACTGAAGTCCGGCTGCTTTTCATATCTTTGCTTGCTTCAGTGCCATTCCCACTAGTAAACATAACTGGGGCTCTGAGAGTAGATTCCACAAGGAACTCCATTGGTTTTTAGAGTGAGAAGAGTTGATTCCAGAAACTTTGCCCATCTTTCTTATCTTCTGTTTATTCCCTTCCTTCCTAGTTCATTTTAAGTGTCCGTCTGTTCCCCTGTCCACATCTGCCCCCATCACTTCCTGATAAATTTGTTAAGTTAAGTCTCTTACCATGTTTTCTTTGAACTGAATCATACAGTCATAGATCTAGAGTTCTAAGGAACCTTAGAAGTCACCTTGTCCGGCCCCCCCCCCCCCATCTTTTATAGATGAGGAAACTGGCCCGGAGAAAATGTCATCTATCTTTTACCCTAAGGATTAGGATAGGGCCTTGAACCTGGGAACCCTCAGCTGAGGTAGCTCCCTCTACCAGTTCAAGTTGGGCACTTTCTCTGCAACTTTAGTCTTAGAAAGTTGCCTAGAGCAGTGGTATTGAACTCAAATAGAAGTGCGGCCACTAAACCATCTACATCCCTAAGGGCAGCATCTGGACTTAGAAAACCACATATTAAAATTATCTGTGTTCCATTATATTTTTTGCATATTTTGTTAAAACACATTTGAATCTGGTTCTGTAGGGTCCTGAATATGCCACCTCTGGTCTACATTACTGAGTTTTTGTCCAGGGTCACAAAGCCAATTTGTGTTAGAGATTTGAACTCAGGTCTTCCTAATTTCAAAGCCTTTTCTCTATCTACTATACCACTTTGCCTATACCCATAGTGAATATTGTGTTTAATGTTCTTATTATTTTGAGTATGCTTAACCGTTATTCTGCTTGCTTGTCTTATGTTTACATTAACTATGTCACCCCATGATACATTACTGGGAAGTTTCTTGTCACAGTGTATCACTACAGTGGTACCTTGACATAGGAGTGCACCAACTTATGAGATTTCCAAGATACGAGATGTCACGCGGTTGATTTTTTGCTTTGAATTGCAAGCCAGAATTTGAGGCACAAGTCGCTGCTAGTTGGCGCAGTGAATGCCACAACCCAACACCCACCCAGCATACTGTGCCTCACTTGTTCAGGCCACATGTTTATCACCAGTGAAGAAAATTAAGTTAAGCGAAAGTCAAAAAGATATTGTTAGCAATTAAGTTCAGGGATAAAGTGTAGCATTAAGAGCGTAGTGAGCGGCTAGGTGGCGCAGTGAGTAGAGCATCGGCCCTGGAGTCAGGAGGACCTGAGTTCAAATCTGACCTCAGACGCTTAACACAAAAATTAGCCATGTGACCTTGGGCAAGTCACTTAACCCCAATTGCCCTCCAAAAAAGAAAAAAAAAGAGTGTAGCGAGTAAATGAATGAAAGTGACTCAAAGAGCACGAAACAAAACTCCTCCATCTATCTCCTCCACCCTCCACCCTCCACCCCCGCCAGTATCTTCTGTTAGCTCAAGTCATCTGATATCCAAGGTAATATATACTTTGTAAAACCAGTTTATTTCTTTACATTCCCTTTTATTATGTTTTATACAATATTTGTTATTTATAAATACTTTTTCTTATTTAAAAACACTTAACAAAAATACTAGGGTGGCATTTTGGGGGCTGGAACAGATTAATGGCATTTCTATTAATTTCAGTGGGGAAAATTGATTTGATATACAAGCAAATTGAGTTACAAGCTCAATAATGGAATGAATCAAACTCGTAAGTCAAGATACCACTGTATATTTATTTTTACTTAATTGTAATTTTTCAGGAAACCAACACTCCACTTGACTAAGCTTTATTCTTCTCCGTTTGAGCCCATTTGTTGTGGGGGTGTCTCAACTTGCTTTTTCCTAGCATCTGCTTCTTGAGGAACATTTCACCTAACTCGCTTATTCTTTCCTCTTATATAAAACATGCCAGAGGATTCATGACCAATCAGTCCATCATTACTATAGAATCATAGGACCATGGATTTAGCAATGGAACCTCATACACAGGTCACAAAGAACAAACCCCTTATTTTCCAGATGAAGAAACTAGGATCCAAATAGCTCAAATGGGATCTTCGAGGTCCTACATTCATAGTAGTAGGTGATTGAGATGGGATCGGAAACAAGTTCCTTCCCATTTTTCCAAATCTAGGATTCTTTTGACCTTACTATTAGAGTAGGCACAGCTTCCAGGACTGTGAGGAGGCAATATTACAGTTAAGTGATAGTCCTTTTGTGCTCTACTTTGGTCTGACTATACCTAGCAATTCATATTTTGCTCTGGGTGCCACAGTCTAGGAAGCATGGTTGTAGAGTGTCTAAAGAAAAGTTAGCCAGAATGGTGAAGGACCCTGAATCCATGTCACATCACAGTTGATTTGAAGGAAACCAGAGATAGTTGGTCTGGAAAAGAGAAGACTAAGAGACATAATAATTGTCTTCAAGTATTTGAAGGACTTTCATAGGAGGCATTACATTTTGTTCTTTTTGGTCCTAGATGACAGAACCCAGGAACCACAGGTTACAAAGAGGTAAATTTAGGCCTGGTGACAGATAAAACATCCTAACAATTTACCAGTTAGTAAAATGGACTGCCTTGGTAGGTAGTGACTTCCTTCCTCATTGGAAGATTTCAGGCAGAGGGCAAATGACTATTTGTTGGGTATGTTATAGTGGGGATTCTTTTTTATACATGAGTTGTTGGTCTGGATGGCCACTGAGGTCCATTTCTGAAATTCTCTGATTCCTTCCTCTCCTTTATCCCTATAAACTTATTAATTCTATACTGTACTCTATTTCACATCTTCATTCTTCCTGTTCATTTTATTCTTAGAGTCACTACCCTAGTTCAGCCCCTCATTATTTCTTGCCTCCACTATAGCTTTCTGATTGGTCTTCTTTTCTCTGATCTTTCTGCATGCATATGTTTGGCCTTCATATCTACTGTCAGCATTAATCTCCCAGTATAGAATTCTGACTGTTCTCTGGCTCAAAAAACTCATCAGTAGCTCCCCATTGTCTAAAGAATAAAGTCCTTACTCAATTTGACCCCACCCTACTTTTCTATCCTTACTTCCCATTACTCTCCTATTTGTAATCTGTGCTTTAACTAAACTGAACTCTTCCTGATTTACTAAATACAGCCTATCTTTTCCTCTGTCCATCTGTTTACTCCTCCCTCCATCATCACATATTGGACTTTTGTCTCTGTCATCCTAGACCTAGTTCAAATATCATACTTGTCTTTACTCTTCTCCCTTCCACCCCTAAACTAGAAGAGTTTTCTCTTCTGGATTCTTGCTACTACTTAGTGTACTACCTTCCTTATGGCAGTTATCACTTACACATAATTAGAATGTAATATAATGCATGTTTTCTTCTCTACTAGATTATAAATTCCCTGAAAGCAGAGGCTGTTATTCATTTATAGATTTTCCTTTATACCTTGCACATTATCTTATGCATAGTAGGCAATTGATAAATATTATGTGAAATAAAAGTATGCTTTAAGTGCTTTTGGTTTTGTATACATGAAGGTAGGTCAGGTACCCACTATGTGCCAGCTACTGTGGTAGGTACTAGGAATAAAGACAGAAGGAAAGTCCCTTCCCACGAGGAGTTTACATTCTATCAAAGACTGCTGTTGTTCATTTGTTTTTCATACATGTCTGATTCTCTTTGACCCCATTTGGGCTTTTCTTGGCAAAGATACTGGAGCGGTTCGCCATTTCCTTCTGCAGCTCATTTTGCAGATGAGGAAACTGAGGCAAACAGGGTGAAGTGACTTGCCGAGGATCACGCAGCCCTTTTTGAACTCAAGAAGTTGAGCTTTCTGACTCTAGGCTTGGCTCTCTACCTACTGTGTCTCCAAGCTGCCCTCTGAGATAGTATATACTTAATGTAATTCTATACAAAATAAATACAAGGTTATTTGCAGTGGGTGGGGGCAAACACTAGCAACCAGGGCATCAAGAAAGGCCTTATGTTAAAGATGGCACTCGAGCTGATCTTTGAAGAGAATGAGGAATTGTAAGAGGGAGAAGTGGAAGTTAGAGGGGGTCGTCATACATAAGGGACAGTAAAAAGGCCCTTTATTCTGAGCCATAAAATATATGAAGGGGAATCATGTAGATTGGTATTCTATTGGTAATAATACATGGATAATGTATACAGAAACTAATTTGGCCAGAATATTTAATAAGAATGTCATTTAATGATAACTTTCCTTGAAGTAGCAAAAAAAACTACATTTTCAACTACTGATTCATTTGTAGCCTGAATTTCTTCCTGTCGAACCATTTCTTTTGCCTTTATTCCAGAATCTCCTAAAATGATACAGTGGAAAATCTTAGATTGAGCAGAGTTGTCCTTACATGTTCATTTCTCCCTTGCTCTTCCCTTTTCTTGTTTTAGTCTTGAATTCTGTCATCCCTTGCCTCATTCTGTCTCTTTGACATTGATCATACTATCATAATTCAGGCTGGTTTTTCTTTGCCAATCCACATGACTTCACTTCCTACAAAGTCCTGTTCAAAACTAAGCCCCTGTTGGAAATTTTCTTTTATTGACCTCACCTAGCTCAGATACCTTTTACTCTGTATCATCTCAGGAGCTTAGAGCTCTATTGTACTTGTTTATGTTTTACTGCAGTGTGTGTGTGTGTGTATGTGTGTGTGTGTATGTATGTGTGTGTGTGTGTGTGTGTGTATGTATGTGTGTGTGTGTGTGTTTTGGGGAGAAGATAAGGGTAGGGTCCCATCACTTAGATTTAAACTCTCCATAAGTAGATGTCCCCCCCCCTTTAAAAATCTCCTTATCCAGTATAGTGTTCCATACAGTTTTTAGTGGGCCACACATCTTTTGAGGGTAGACAAAATGAAAAATTAGTGCTTTGATTTAACTGGTTTTTCTTGGTAGTTAGTACATGATCCCAGGATCTAGAGACCTCCTTAAATCTCTGATTTGTTTTCCTTCTGTTTTTTAGGACTGCAGCTTCATGTTGAGTAAGTCAACACTGGGTTTGAAGAACAGTACAGTTGCAGTTCTGTCAACAGAAAAGAGAGCAATATTGGCCCTCCTTGTGGGTAGTAAAGATGTGGGTAATGAAGAGAGTTTATTATATAGTGCAACGTCAGTTATCTGGAACTTTTATTTATAGTTTCACACAGGTCAGACTTTCAGAATTGGAAGGGACCTCACTGGCCATCTTACTAGGGGTGGGGAACCTGCTGGCTCCAGGCCACATGTGGCCTAGGTCCTTTGACTGAATCCAAACTTCACACAACAGAAAAAGAATTCCATTGTACAACAGAGCTGATGAGATTTTGGTATATCTGGATCAAATTGCTGAGTGATTCCTCTTTTTGCTAAGAAGATTTGTGAACGAAGTAGGAACTTAACTCCTTCCTTTGTATCCCTCATGGTCTAGTATAGCATGTTAGCTGTATATATGCACTTTAGAAATGCTTATTGAAGTAACTATTCCATGATCTTCCTGGTTTATTAATGATGATGATTTTCCTTCAATCAGATGTGTTTTGTGTCAGCTTCTGTAGGATTGGTAACAAAGAAGTTTCAAGTGAATACTATATTGAGTTTGTATACTTTTAGGCGGTCTTTTAATAAAACTTGAAATCTTTTTTCAAAAAGGCTCATTTGAAATTATGCTTCATGGGTCAAAACATTTCTTATTCTGTTTGGAAGATGGGATAAGGAAGAAATAGGACAGTATCTTTGGGCAGTATTTTATCTTTTTTTCTGAAGAGAGAGTATATAAAAATGCATAGGTAATGGTGTTGTGATAATTACCTTAAAATTTGTCTCTAATTACTATAGTGAACTGAATAAAATAATCTACTTTGATTTTGGTTTGCCATGATATTCTAAAAGGAGGTATGTTAGTTAAAAACTGGAAATGTCTAGTCCCTTTGTATTCTGGAAATTCCTATGGTACAAGTCACCCTTCAAATTTGGTTTTGTTTTTAAAGTAACAGGGAGAGTAAAATATTTAGTAGTAAATAGTTAAACCTTTCTTGATATATATTGGGTTTTGAATCCTTTTAGAACAAGACTGTTTAGTAGATATAGAAAATAATTTTTCTGGCAGATAGCCAGGTAGCTCCCCTTAGGTCAGAGCCACTTTGAATTAGTTGTTTGAAGAAACTCCATCTTGCTATAATTCTCACAATATGGGTCATATATTTCTAGTTAGTTATTACATATTGTTGACTTTAATAGGAAAGGTCTACACAGTATCATTTGAAATGGACTATAAGGCTATTGAAATCAGCTCTCCTGTAAAACCTCTCAGCATCTTTGGCTAGTGTTGCTTCCATCATATTTTTTTTAACTCCATGACCTTTTGTTTGTGCTTTAATAGGTATTAATCTTGTCAAGTTGTAAAATGAGAATTATATCTTTGTTCTAAGTAGTTTTTATTTTTAAATTAATCCTGTGAAACTTCAATTTTTAAAAATATGTTTTTCAGCTGAATGGTCTTAAAATGGTTGAGCCAATGGAAGAAGGGGAACCATATTCCTACCATGTAAGTATTCTCGATGACTCAAGTTTTTTTTTATCACAAAAGTTTTTGCACGTAGATTTTTTTTTTAAACTTGGTAACATAGGCCTAATATTAGCCTGTTTAGGTTCCCTTACTTCAGAGTATCTTGTGGCTTTCTCTTAAGCATAGAAACAAAACTTTCTACCATAGATACTTTGATATTTGGATGAGATCAAGGATCCGCTGATGTAGATATTCCTGCCAGTGGTACAACTTGCATCCCATCTTGTCCTGATAGTTCATTTTGGGTTTAGAGGAGCTCATTTTGAGTCCTGGCTCTGCCACTTCCTGGATTTCTGACCTTGGGTAAGTTAGCTCAGCTTTCTGGGCCCCCACTTCTTCCTCTGTAAAATCAGAGGGTTAGACCAGCAGGCTTCTAAGATCCTTCTAGAGTTGTCATCCTGTGATCTTGGCCATATCTTTCCAGAACAGTGGTTCTCAACCTTCCTAATGGTGTGACCTTTTAATACTCGTATGTGGGCGTATCTGCCTGTAGGCGGACCTGCCAGGAGATGGATAGAGGAGGGGTGTTTTGGTTCCTAAGACCATTGGAAATATGTGTTTTCCGATGGTCTTAGGTGCCCTGTGAAAGGGTCGTTTGATCCCCAAAGGGGCTGTGACCCACAGATTGAGAACTGCTGTTCCAGAAATTCTCCACGGGAGACTTAAGCCACCATATGTGAGGTCTTCTACTAGGTTTTAACGTTTCATGAATGGAGACCTTAAAAAAGTTTTTAAAAATCCAGTCCCAACCTCTTAGACTGAGTCTAGTGTTCTAGTATTATTGCAGTGAAAGCAAACTGCTTATCCTATAGGAAAGTCGAGCTGTAGTAATACTTTAGATGTTAAGTCCTTTTAGATTCTAATCTAGTATTATTCTGAAATCTCTTTAAAAGGGCAATAAAAATTTTTAATTGTTTCTCACTAATATAACTTATTTTAAAAGATGAATGCTAATCAAAGTAGGGAAATTATATTTCTTATCTTATATTTTGTCTGGCCGCTATAACGGTGTGTGTGTATCTCTATGTTTCTTTGTGTCAGTGTGTGTTTATTAGAGTACACAATTCCTCCAAATGTAGTTGATGTTCCATTATCTTTGTTTCTGTGGAACAGCTAGTCGTTCCTAAAATTGAGCAGGTTGAGAAAGTGGGCACTTTTGCAGACTCTCAAGTGTTAGAAAGACCCGCATAGGTTAGCAAATCCAGCCTACCCAATGAGGAATTCCCTCTTACGCTTTGCTTGTCCAGCTTTTGATAGAAGATCTCTCCTGAGAGAGTATACCACTACCTCTGGTCCTAGAAGGCTAATGTTTTGGTGGACTCCATGAAGCTTTTTCTAAGAGCCTGTTTCTTTCTCTTGCCCTTCTACCTCTTAGACAAAAGGTGGAGAGCATAATGAAGTTACCTAGTTATGAGGTCCCCGTATTAAGCCTATACAGATTCTTTTTTTCAAGAGAGTTAGTTCAAAACATGATTCTGTATTTCAGATCCATAGGGTAGTCCTAATGTGGTGAGAGTCTGCATTCAGATTATTAGCTTAAATGAGATTATATATTTAGAACACTTAAACACTGTGTAGTTGTCAGTTATCATTCCTCTGAAGTTTGAGTTTCTGTCTATGACATATTCATAAGATCCTAGATTTAGAACTGGAATGAACCTTAGAAGGAATCTAGTACAACACCCTCATTTTATAGATGACAAAACTGGGGCACAGGGAAGAGTGACTTGACTAGATAGTAGGCCAGAGAGCCCAGGTCTGCTGACTCCAGATCTCCCATTATTTCCATGACATCAGAGTCTTTTCCTATATTGTCTCTACTCACATGCTTATGGTTCAGGAGAAAGGAATAGAGAAGTGCCCATATTTTTTGAGATTAGATAAGGGCAAAATCAACCCTGATACTAGAATTCTTATTTTTCTTTTTCATGGAGGCCATTTTCCAATGTCATTCACTGATTGCCACCAGAGAATGACATTGGCAATCAGTAGAGAGATTCATATTAAGTTGTAGCCAAGGCTTCAGTGTTCCATCATGGTATGAAGGCGAAGCTGAATTCTTGAAGAATGTTCCAGCAGAGTATAATATATGGGTCTTACCAAGCTTACAAGATGAAAAGCATGTGTTGTAGTATCTGCCATCAGAATAGCAAACTAGCTAATTTGGGAAAAAGCTTATTACTAGAAGATTGGCCACTAGGCCAATTCTTTGCTTTTTACATAACAAGTTAAGAATACCATCTACTAAGATGTTGAATGTTTCTGGTCTGTCAATGAAAAAATACCCAAACTAATTCAGTCATAGGTTCTTAAAATAATAAAGTAAATAACCAAGACTACTTTTTTGAAAAATACATTTATAAAAATTTGCCAACTGGTAATCTTGGGACACTTCTCTCAGTTCTAGTAAAATAAAAGTTAAAATGTTGACATTTTAGCTTTTTTCAGTTTATGCTTTTATGAATAACTTATTTATAACTATTCTTACCCTTGCTTTGATTTCATTAAGTATGAATCAACTGAAAATTAAGGTTGTCTAAGATGTATTACATAACATGAGCCAATAGGAATATTAATTTGCTTCATTGTTTATTCATTTCTGAGAAGCATGAAGAAATAAACAGGGCAAACTAGAAGATTGTCTTAGTTATCTTGAGTAAAGTATAATGTGGTAATAAGTAAATGGCATGCTACTGATGTTAATAATATGGAAGGGTGGAGGAGTAGTTATGTATTTGGAACTCAGGTTTCAACAAAGGGATTGGGTAAACAAAAACTGGAATGAACAACAGTAGTAACAACTCCCACTGCTGCCACCCTAGCTCAGGCCCTCGTTACCTTTCCCCTAGGGTATTTTAATAGCTTCCCAACTGGACTGACTGCTTCTTCTCTTCATTCCATCCTTTCCATGATTGCCAAAGCGGTCTTAAGTCACGTGTTGGACCACATCACTCTTCTGTCCCCAAACAGGGCTACTGGCCAGTCCTCATTTTGTTTTTACCTTCCTCACTCCTGTTTCTTTGCGTGTGATGTTTCCTGATCCTTGAATGGTCCACTCACATCCCTGCCCATCTTCTTCCTTTAGGTCCAACTTGAATGTCACCTCCTCAGTAAAGCTTTCACATATGTACATGATTGCTTCCTTCTTGATTCTATAGTCTCACTCTTGGTTTCTCGGCATTTTATAACATGATTTGTTCATGTATGTGTCTTGTGCCTCCTACTGGAATATAAATTCCTGTGGGGAAATACTGTGTCTTGTTTCATTTGCATAGTATGGTGCACATAATAGATCATTAATAAATGTTGGATTGATTTAAATGCTGATGTGTACTAAGAGATGCTGTGAACCACAACAAAATCATAAAAATTACAGTGTGCCAAAGCTAAAAGACATCTTAGCAGTCAGCTTGCTCGACCTCTAATTCTATAGCTACACAAACTTGAGTCCAGAGAGGTAAAGGGACTTGTTCCCAGTCACACCAGGAAATCAGCAATAGAAGAGCCTTACATAGATGTCTAAGAATTTGTCTTTTTCTCTTGTTAGTAAGGGACATGAGAGAGGACAGTGTCTGGTCATTTAAACTTTTAATTTTAGGTCTTCGTTTAAATTATTAATTTGCTTTATCAGAATTCTAAACTGGTGGGGTAGCCTAATAAATATGATTTTCGCCATTTTATTGAATAATTTCCACTTTACATTTGTTCTATTCTGTGGTGATGCTCCTGATTGGTATTTCAAATGCTAATGATAATAGTCCACTGCTGTGTCACCTAGGCCTTTCAACAGTATTCTGGACTGTTCTGGGAATGTGGACTTCTGTGCTTCTGTAATCTAATACTGTTTTGTAGTCTTTTCAGCCTTATGATTGATTATTTTAGTTAAACTGTTCACTCTATCTTCAGTTGTTAATTTTGTAGATGAACATGGTTGGTTGGAAAAGCTTTCCATACTGCATAAAATGTTTTAACTCTTTGTTATCTTTTAAATGTAGCATAAAGTCATCTTGACACCTCTAGATCAGGGGTTTTGACCATTTTTTGTGTCTTAGATCCCTTTGGAAGTCTTGTAAAGCTTATGGATGCCCCTTTTGAGAATACTGGTTTCAGATGCATAAATTCAAATACATAGCATTGGAAAAGAAACCAATTCTGTTGAAATATTATTATTAAAATCTTTTTTAAAAAATAAGTTCATAGACTTCAGGTTAAGAACCCCTTTGCTAAATTTACCACTGACAAATACTCAAATACGTCTTCCCATTTTGGTAAGTGATGAGTTAAAAGTCATGGCTAATTATCTAAAAGCTGCCTTATTGTAAAGAAATGTCATATTTCACATCATGCACCTTTTGCTTCTCCCATTTAATGATTGAATAGTAGCGTAAATGTTAGGAGAGAAAATGTCATATTGCTTTTCTTTCATAGTTGATGAAATAGGGAAACCATCTAATAACAAATGAGATGTTTTTTGTAGCTATTTCTACTCACCTGTTATTTGATAGGCTGCTTTTGTTGGAATGGTAGCTGACACGAGTAAGTCTTTTTAAATGTAGTTGCCAGGGTAGGCATGTTAGTTGTCTTTCATTGGTAATACTTAGTGATTTGGTGATTTATATGGCTTTTATCTTATTTGTCAAAAGCTTTATGCCTTGACAGAAGACTGTTTTTAAAATACCCAAATCATAGTAATTTCTTAAGAAGACTGATTTATCAATTAAATTGTTATGTTCCATTAACACTAGGTGAGTGCTATAGTTGTTTGTACATCAGTTTCCCAACTGTGATCTTATGAACCTAACTGCAGCCATCAGAGGTTCTTATGTTAGAAAACCTCCACATTTTAAAAAATTGACACCATCTACAACCCTCCATGCCAAACATACTTCCTGCATCCTGGTCCTTACAGGAGCTCTGATTCCTTACCTCTTGAACCAGAGAGAGCTGAACACTGCTACTATGGAGAGCAGAGCACCCAAAGGTAGATGTTCTGCAGGTCTGCTGCCAGACAATGTTCCATATAGAGTTACAGCTTTAATAATTATGCACTTAGATCTCTATCTGGAAATTTGAATTCTGTATGTAACCTAGAATTGTACATTTTTTAACAGTAAATATATCTGAATTCAAGGTTGAATGGTATAATGGAAAGAGGGACTATCTTGGGAGTCAGAAGAGATAAGTTCAGGTTTTCTCTGTGACACGTGCTAGCTTTATGATTCTGGGCAAGTCTTAGCCCAAGGCCTTAGAGAGCTCTCTAACACTCTAAGGATGTCATTAGGAACTGGGTACTCCCTGCACTCAAGTTCTAGGTCCAGGAAAAAAAAAACTACTTTAAAGAAGATTGAAATTTGAGACCCTTATTTACAGATCATGTTTTATCCTATAAGAAACATATTTTCCATAATGATATTTTGGATGTGGTCAGTTATTGATTATGTGCCAGGCACCGTGGCCTTACCTTTTAATTGGCTGATTGCTCCCTGAGCCCAAATTTAAGGAAGAGGTCCAGGCCAAAGATGCCCATCTCCAAGCTGTGCTGCTGACTCATCTTCTCAGGATTTTTCTGTACCATGCCACAGAAAACTCTTCACCGTGGAGGTACACTCTGCACCTCAACTCCTCCTCACGTTGAAAGCACTTTGCTCTTGAGACCTTTTCTTCTGATTGGCTTTTACCTCCCAGAACTCCCAGTTTAAGGAGGAGGCCCAGGCCAAAGATGCCTTTCTCCTTTTTTCCTTTTCCAGATGCACTGTTGTCTCACATTCATGGGATTTGACTCTTCCGTGCCCTGGGCCAGCTCACCCCCAACCCCACCCTATGCTTCCCACCAACTTTGCAGCTCCTTTTATATTTTGTCTTCTCCCCTTAGAATGTAAACAACTAGAAGGCAAGTATTGGCTTCCCTTAATAAATGCTTCTTGACTGACTTATTGTTGGAGTTTTGTTTGAAATGCTACGTGGCATAGTTGAGTTTTCTTAATCTTAATTCCTTTATTGCGCTTATTTCATTGCCTTCTCTTGGACTCCTGATGGAGCCAGTCCCGTTCCCCCCCCTTCTCTGTGCCTGCTCTACAAGTTATCTGGAGTACTGCCTGGGGGCACTGTGAGGTTCAGTAACTTGACTAGGGTCACACAGCCAGCATGTGTCAGAGGCTTCTGCTGGGAAAATGGTGTTCGATCTCTTATCCCATATGTTGTATCTTTAATGTTGAAAGTACATGGGAGGGGCAGCAAAACTAGCTTGGATCCCTTCCGAAGGGCCCTTTGTTGCTTACTGGAGTTCTTTGTAATGGTTTCACCATGCTGACTGGCCTCCCATTCTGCTGAGCAGTAACTATATTGTGCTTTCTCTTCTCTTCCTGTCCTGATCTGTTCAGTCTTTCATATCTAGTTTTTCAGTCTATTTACTTTCTACTTTACTATTTCCTGTTTAAGATACCACTTATATTCCTTAGCTCTGGCACAAACACTATGCCAGTGCTAGTTTATGTGACCTGAGATTTGTATATTCTGATGTCAGAGATCTTTATTTTTAATTGAGTATAGAAAATTCCCCTGTTTCTCAGCAAAATTGTCCTAAAGCTTATACATCCTCAGGAAGGGCCGTGGGGAGAGGAAATAATAAATTCATTATGATAGAGGACCTAAATATAACCTCAGTTGGGGGTACTGCTTGACCACTCTATTTTTTTGGCACCTAATGCCATAGAACATGTCATAGCATAAAAAGTAGGTGGTTGGTTTAGGATGCCGTTGGTACCTTGGTTTCTTTTTTTTTTTTTTCTAAATCACTGATTTGAAAAAAGAACAAATAAATGTATGGAGTTTTGAGTCAGTACCATGTCATACCACAAATGTTACTTTCTGATATAGACTTACATCATTGGACTAAATGAGATTTCTTGTAGTTTTATTAACGTAAATAGTAGTGTAAATTATATTCATTTCTTTAAAAATGTAGTATTTTCAAATATAGTCATATATTGTTTGGACAGTAAGATAAGTTGCATTAGGTTTTACTTTGCATATTTGCTACAAGCGCACCAAAATATTCAGAGCATGTCTGCTGAGCATTACACTACATTATGAAAACCAGTGACTTTGTGTGTGTAGTAACATTACAATAGCTATTGAAAGATTGATAATGCTAAGTTTTTGTTTCTTCTTTGGTTTTAGTCAAATTTTGTCTGTGTCCTGGCCTCCTTGGTATCATTACTTAGGTGTTTGTTTGATCAAATATGGTCTCTTGCTTACTTCATGCAACATCCAATTGTTTCTGTATAGTTGTATTGTATGAAGATTCCTATATATCATATAGATGGCCTCTCATTTCATTTTTTCAGAAATATCTTTCTGTGTGATTTGGAATAAAAAATATTGGCACATTTTTCCATCAAAAATGACAGGAATATCACTTGCTATGTGAAACTGGACACTGGATAGGACACTGGAGTAGGAATCAACCCTGTGTTCCCTTTCTCCCTTTGCCATTAGCTGCGTGTGTAACAAATCAGCATTTACTAAGGACATACTATGTGCCAGGTACTGTGCTTGGTGCTGGGGATACAGATACAAAGAATCAAATTCTCTGCTCTCCAAGTGTTTATACTTTAAATGGGAAGACAAGAAGTACATCCGTAAGTACATGCAGAGTAAATCGAAGATTATACAAAATACTTTGGGAGGGAGGGATTAGGAAAGGTTTATAGAGAGGGTGGTACTTGAAGGAAAAGAGGGATTCTGTGCCTTGGGGGAGGATTGATGCATTCTATGCCTGAGAAATAGCCAGTGCAGACGTATGAAGATGGGACATGGGATGTCATGTCTGAAGAATAGCGAGGGAGAGGCCAGTGGGGCTGTAACACAGAATGGAATTAATATCCTAATTAGGCTGGAAAAATGACTTGGGGTCAGGTTGTGAAGGGCTTTAAAAAGTAAATGGAAGAATTTGTGTTTTATCTTAGAAGCAATGAGGAGCCACTGAAGTTGATTGAGTAGGGGAGGTAACACAGATCTGCACTTAAGAAAAATCACTTTGGCAGCTGAGTGGTACGATAAAAGGTAGGGAGACCACTTAGGAGGCTATGGCAAGTCACTTGCCCCCTTTGAGCCTCAGTGTCTTCATGTTCAGGATGATGGTGGAGTAGCAGAAAGTAGTACAGAGAGCCTCCCTCCCCACCCCCCAAAAAAACCCAAACTCCTCAAAACAGATCTAAAAAATACAGCAGATTGAATCCTGATGGGGAAATCCAAAAAAGTCATGGTGAATAATTTGTCCAGTCAGGATCTGCAGAGGGAGAACAATAAGTCTGTGGCCGCTAATGAGGGGGTCAGGCCAAGAGGTCATTGCACTGAAAGCATTCCAGTGGCAAGGGGAGAGGCTATGAACCAAGGAGGCTTCAGAGCCATATAGAGCACCACCAGACCTATACTGAGCACTGGCATGGGGACATGTGTCAGTGAGCAACTCTGTCACCCACTACCCAGTTTTAGGTCACAGTTCCAAGGCAGACTGAGAAGAGGACCTTCCCCCAGTGGTGGTGTTCCCTGGTAGGAAGGCCTTGGGTAGGGTGAGCAAGTAGCAGTGGTAGGATTCAGATGTCAGGAGCAGAATGGGGTCTCAATTCTCGTACCTAATCTTCAGAGGATTAACTCCCTTTTGGGAAACTTGTAGTTTTGTCCTTCTGAACCAGTAGTTTCCCAAATGAATAATAGAGGTTGAGTTCAGCAGCATTCTACTTTTAATCAGACCCAAACCCAATTCAGAAAATTATATGGCTCAGATCAGAGAGGAGGCAAGCAAACTCTGACTTGGTTCAAACTGCTTAGGAAGTATTGAAAGCTTTCAGGAACTGTGTGACTGATAAGATCCTGAAAAGTTGATTCTAAGGTAACATTTTGTATACTGAATTATATTTTCTAGCTATCTGCCATATGCATTTCATTAGATATCTTCATTCAGAAATTGATTTGGACCTCTGTTTCAGGCACACAGCTAACTACTGCCCAATTTTACTGGCCAGGACTTCTTTGGAAGTGGTGTGGAGCTGGCAGTATTGGAAAAAGTTTTCTTGTGATATTATTACAGACAGTTTTATAACCCTTGACCCCACTGGTAGAATTTACCTTTGAGATGCCATAAAGTAGGAAGTAATATAATATATGTTGTCCTAAAATATTTCTAAGAACCTAAACATTCTGCAGCACCATTATCTTTGGGTAAGATCTGCCAAATCCATTAAATTCAGGAAAACTTAGCATATTATATGACTCTGTGCCAACAGAGCACAAGGTCTAGTAAGCTCTACCATGCTTGAATGTCTGTGTATAGTCCCAAGAACAGACTAATTTTTGAGGAGCACCCTAGCTAAGTATGGAGAGACTCTTACTACTAGGCTTACCACTTGGTGGTGGTATTTGATAGTGACCCACCAAAGAAAAAGAGAGAATGGTCCTCACTTTTCTGTATAATCCCCTTCCACCTCTGTAGCACTAGAACAGTATGTACTAAGAAGTATACTATTTTTAAACCATATAGAAAGATTTACTTAGCTGTTAGGACTCTAAATGTCCAGTGACTGAGTGGAGAAACAGAATCATAGCAGTATTACCATTTTCTCTGAAACCAGAAGTTACAGCTAAATAGAACAGTTGTTCAGAGGGTCTCCTTAGAGAAGGAAATAAAAGTCAATGGAGTTGGTTTTATCTTGTCCAAAGGCATTAAGAAACAGTTCATGACGTACTTGGTTGTATTGTAGTGCTCTTGGTTGCATGTTTGCAAATGCTTACCATGAAAGAAATTGAAACTTGATGTGGCAGCATCCATTGCAGAGAATATAGGAATTAGGGAAACCCTACACAGAACTTGAGAGGACTCTCCAAATCAAGTCAATGTATACTTCAGTACTTGGTGACTTCAGTTCAAAGATGGGCATACAGAAAGATGGCAAACGTGTTGGAAAATGTGATTTAGGAGAAACACGAGAGACGTGGAAGATGTGTAGAGTATACAGATGCTTCCTGCCTAGGCATGAGCACTTTTCTTCCAGAAGTGTCTGCAGGTGTGCAAAATGATGAGCACCAAATAAAATCACAAAATGGAAGCATGTATGTCTAACAAAACAACTGATTACTGATGTGGAAACTAATAGGAGGAAAGTAGGTTAGAGTGCATTTGGGAAATTGTGCAGTGTTTTTAATTACTCCAAACTTTTCCCTGAAAAGAAAGTTCATCTTTTTGACATTAATAATCTTCTAGTGATGCTATGTGGTTGAAAGTCATAGAATATCATCCGTCTCCAAAGAATTAAAACTGTGAATCACATAAAGAGCAGTGGAGAAGCACATGGTGGTTGTGAGTAGGCTGTGCTGTGTTAGCATTGAAGAGTGTTGTAGGAGAAGAGATCATAGCATCAGAGAGAATTCATGATTGGAAAAGGTTGTGGGCCAGTCACATAGCAAGAACAATGGATCGTGGGAAGCCAGCCCATATGTTTCATTGGTATACATGCACTGTTAAAAGACAGAGAAGGTCCTCAGCTTATTGACCCTTTTCTTCTCCATCCTCTTCAGTACTAAACATATATGTACCAAATGGCATAGCATCTGAACTCATAAAGGAAAAATTTAAATTACAGAGACTTTAATGTTGTCTCAGAATTGGAATCTAGCAGAAAGATAAGAAGGAATATATATATATATATATATGTATGTATATATATACATATATATGTATGTATGTATGTATTTATAAACCATCCTATAAAAACACACCCATATTTAGAAGACTTAAAATAGAGATTTTAAACCAATCTCAAAAAATTATATTGAATCAGCTGAAAAGGAATTACTAAAGAAAAAAAATCTAGTCCAGTTGGATTTATAGGTAAAGTCTTTCAAATATTTAAAGAGTAATTATAATCAGTACCTGTACTATAGAAATTATTCTCAAAAACTGGTAAAGAAAGTTCCTTTTAGGGGCAGGGTCAAAGGAGAAAATAGAATAAGTGGAAGGTGGGATAGGATGGGGGGAAATATAGTTAGTCTTTTATAATATAACTACTATGGAAATGTTTTACGTAACTACACATGTATAACCTATATTGAATTGCGTGTCTTCCCAGTGGGGGTGGGTGAGGAGGGAAGAAGGGAAAGAATCTGGAACTCAAAGTTTTAAAAACCAATGTTAAAAAATTGTTTTTTTACATGCAACCAGGAAATAATATACAGGCAATGGGGTATAGCTCTACAAGAAAGTTGGGGGGGATGAGGGAGGATATAAGAGAGAACAGATTGGAAGAAAGGGTACTCAGTAGGTTTGCTATCTTGGGGTGGGGGTTAGGGGAGAGATGGGGAAAAAATTTGTAACTCAAAATCTTGTGGAAATTAATGTTGAAAACTAAAAATAAAGAAAATAAAACAACAAAAAAGAGAGAAAACTCCTTTTATGAGGTAATATCCACAGAAAGCTTGATGATTTGTGGACCTTAGGCTGATTAAGAACTCCCTGTTCTACATGAACCCTTTCCTGATGCCCTCTAACCACTAGTGCCTTTCTTTCAAATTATCTTGTCTCTCTTTTAGACATGTTGCATATATACATATATATGTGTGTGTTGTCTACCTTGGCTAGATTGTAAGCTCCTCAAGGGCAGGGAGTGTTTGATTTTAGACTTTGTATTGCTAAAACCTAACATAAGTGCCTGCTATTTGTCACTCTGCTACCTGCTGAGGATGTAGTATTAAAAAAAAATAGAACAATCCCTACTTCTCAATAAAGTTGCATTCTTTCTGGTGGAGAAACAAATGCATATGTAAGTAATCATAATAATAGTTTTATATATATATATACACTGCTTTAAGGTCTGCAAAGCACTATATATATAATTCATATATGTGTATATATAATATTCATATATATGTCATTCATATATGTTTATGTGTATGTAGATATATTATTTGATCCTCACAACAACTCTGTGAGGTACATGCCATTATCCCCATTTTGTGGATAACAAAACTGAGACTGAGGGAGGTTAAATAACTTGCCCAAAGTCACATAACTAAGACTCCGGTGAGATTTTATTTCACAGCATCTTGATTCCAAGAGGGTATATACAGAATAAATGTAAAGAAAACAAAAAAAACAAGTAAGTTGGAAAGGTAGGGCAATAATGATTGTAGGGATTGGGAAATTTTATATAGGAGGTAGTGCTTAAGCTGTGTCTTGAAGAAGACAGGGATTCTGTGACATGGAGGTGAGGAAAGAATATTTCTGGCATGGTGGACATTCACTATGAAGGCACAGCGATAAGAGATAAGAATGCCACGCATTAGGGACAGAGAGAGAACGTCTGTTTGACTAGACTGCGGAGTACAGAGAGCTGAATAGTAGACAGTCAGACTGGAAAGATAGGTTTGCACCAGACTGTGAAGGGTTTTAAAAGCTCCATTTTAGCTTTACGTGCAGTAGTGAATCACTAGAGTTAATTGAGTAGGGGAAGTAACATGGTTAGATCTGTTTTTAAGGAAAATCACTTTGGCAGCTTCATGAATGACCTACTGGAGTGCAAGAAGACTTGAAACAAGGAGATAAATTATAGGAAGGTGAGAATTCAAGAGGCCTTCAACTAAAGCGGCAGCAGAGAGCGAGAAACAAAGCCTCTCAATTGAGGAATGACTGAACAAACTGGTATGTACATGTATTGGAATACCAAATACAGGGAAACATTGGAAAACTTATATTAACTGATTCAAATTGAAGTTGACCAAAGAAAAGAGCATACGCCATGGCTACAACATTGTAAGTAAATGTAAAAGAAAAAGGAACCGAATGCTATACAGTTATAATGACCAAGCTTGGCCCAGAAGATGAGATGAAAAAATGTACCACCCTGCCTCCGTTGTGGAATTGGGAGACTTAACAAGTGTGGAACCTTACTTATACTATTAGTCTTGGTTGATGTGTTAGTTTTGCTGAGATATATATGTGTGTGTATATATATATAATTTTTTTTTTTGCTTTACCTTTGTATTCTTTCTTACCAGAGGGCCCTCTTTGAGAAAGGGAGGAGGGAGATATATTTGTAATGTCAAACAACGTGAATGTAGCAAAGAAGCCAAAGGCAAAGCTAGAAACAAAACAGGATGAAGTACAATAAGAAACCCTCTTTAAAAAGGGAGAGGCCTAAAACTAATAAGGTCCCAGCTGTGGAAAAATTCAAAGTGAAAGAAATTTAAAGTTTTAGTAATACTTAAGACTGTCCTCTATCTCTCTACTACTGTATTGTTAACATAGAGGAATAAATCAACTATTTTATTTATTTATTTATTTTTTTGGGAGGGGGAAGGCAGGGCAGTTGGGGTTAAATGACTTGCCCAGGGTCACACAGCCAGTAAGTGTTAAGTGCTTGCGGTCAAATTTGAACTCAGGTCCTCCTGACTCCAGGGCTGGTGCTCTTCGTTGCGCCATCTAGCTGCCTCCAATCAACTATTTTGTAAAGGCAGATTTCTTTTTTTAAGCATAGTTAATTCTGGAACATCTCCATTATTTTTGTTTGGGTGTGATTTCAGCAGCAAGGAATCACTGCCTCTTCATTTTGTGATGGTAATAGTTTGATCTGTGGGAAGAATAAGTGATGACAACTTCTTTGGTCACCATGTACCTTATTTGTGGAAGCTATCTTTTCAATCTTTGAGATTTCTCTTTGCCTCATTGGGTAAGGGAGAGGGGAGGAGGCATGTTTGGAAACAGAAGTGATATAAAAAGAAAAATGTAAATATAGAACATTTTAAATAAAATTGAATAAATTATTTGATAAATTTCTTTGATTTTCTCCTACCCTGATACTGAATTTAATTGTATTTTGATAACTTATATAATGCAGTGGTGCCTGGTTGGTTGTCCTTCATTTGCAGAGAGGACCAAAATGACATCACTTTGTTGGGGTCAAGGTACAGTGTGTCTGTGACTGATCAGACCAATGAGCTCAGAAGGCTTTACCACAGGTCGGGCATGAATAGTCCACATGAACATTTGGAGTGGAGATATCTCTAGATTTGCACATCTCAAGTTTATTTTGTGCTGTTGTGATTCTGCTTTGCTCCTGATGCATAGCTCCTTCTTAGACGCAGGCATATGTCAGTCCTGTGTCAGTGTCTCCCATGTCTCACAAATCAATTCCAGTAGTGGCAAATTCAAATAGAAACATATCACTGTAGGCAACATATTGACTTAGCAAACCACAAATTAACATTATCTGTGTTGTATTGCATTTTTTATTTATTTTGTTAAGCATTTTCCATTTACATTTTAATCTGGTTCAGATTGTTCTCAGGGTGTTTTGACATCTCTGATCAGGTTTAGTTATCTACAAAGAAAGGAGTCCCCTCTATCCTAGAATAATACCCCCATCCTGAAGTCTTTTTTGGATGTTGCAGTAAAAGGCTTCAACAGTCATATTGCATTTTTGCCAATTAGTTAACCAACACTCTGAGCAGTCTTCTGATTGGAAAAAATTTTGAATATTTTTGTTACAAAGGGACGTTGGGGTACATAGCCCATTTTAAGTGTATCCTTTTCTGTTATTTTTGTTTGGGATTGGAATCTTGAGAGCAGTTAATATTTTTCATTTCTGTGTCTCAGGCACCTAACAGAGTGCCTTGCACAAATTAGGTGCTTAACAGATGTTTGTCTATTTGACTATAATTCCTTATTTCTAAGTGAAAAAAATATTTTCATTAATTGGTAGTGGCAGGAGTTGTTTTTACATGTAACTGGGAGAAAAATAAGATATTAAATAAAAAAAAAGACTCTGAGGTTCCCCACTTGGAAGACAGGAAGGATTGTCTGTTTTCTACATGCAGAGATTGTTTATCTAAAAACTGGGGAGGTAAACTCTCTGCCTTTTTACAGTCTGCCTAATTAGAATAACATTGTCATACCTTTAGAGCTAGAGAGGGGGGGCCGTAGAGGTGATTGAATCCAACCCTATCATTTTACAGACGAAGAAATAGAGACTTAGGTTAAGTGACTTGACCATAGCTGCACTGCTATTAAATGTCAGGATTATTTAATCTAAACTTTTCTAGAAATGTTTTAGGAATCCCTAGAAGAGTTAGTTGGGATGCAAAGCTCAAGTTGTGATACTTTACTCGGAGCTCCATCTACATAGGAAATCTCTGACCAAATTCTTAACCAAATACCTTATAATATTTTATGAATGAAATGCCTTGCTTTGAGCAAACTCACTATATAAGGACAGAGAATCAAGAGTATCATGGTGTTGGATATGGAAGGGACAGTTAAAATTCTTTACAGCCTTCCTACTTTTCCAGCCTTCTTACATATTTCCCTCTACCATGCATTCTACAGTTTAACCATAGTGGCCTCCTTGTTGTTTCTTATGCACAGCATTCTTTGGAGAGCCATCCATTATGCCTTGACCCAGCTAAAAGAAACTGTAGTATTTATCTAACCAGCTTCATGAGAAATAAGGCCTTAGCCTGGAACTAGCTAGGTATCTACAGATTTTTGTTCTCTTTACCAGTGGTGTCAAACTGAGATAGAAACCGGGAACCAGTATACCACATGGTCCACATATTTATTTAGAAAATCACATATTTATCACATTGGAAAAACTACTGACCTGGAAAATAGATCCAGGAGAGATAATTTAAAAATTATTGGACTACCTGAAAGCCATGATCGAAATAAAGAGCCTAGAAATCATCCTTCAAGAAATTCTCAAGGAAAAAGATATTCTAGAACCAGAGGGCAAAATAGAAATTGAAAGAATTCAGTCACCTCTTGAAAAAGATCCCCTAAAGAAAACTCCTAGGAATATTATAGCCAAATTCCAGAGTTCCCAGGTCAAGGAAAAAATATTACAAGCTGCCAGGAAGAAATAATTTGAGTATTGTGGAAACACAATCTGTATAGCACAAGATCTAGCAGCTTCTACGTTAAGGGAGGAAAGGGCTTGGAATATGATATTCCGGAGGTCAAAGGAGCTAGGATTAAAACCAAGAGTCACCTACACAGCAAAACTGAGTATAATTTTTCAGAGAAAAATATGGTCATTCAATGAAATAGAGGACTTTCAAGAATTCTTGATGAAAGAACCAGAGCTGAACAGAAAATCTGACTTTCAAATGCAAGAAGTAAGAGAAGCATGAGAAGGTAAACAGGAAAAAGAAATCATAAGGAACTTATTAAAATTGAACTATTTACATTCCTACATGGAAAAACAATCATTGTAACTCATGAGACTTTTCTCATTATGAGAATAGTTGAAGGGAATATATATGTGTTTGTGTATATATA
>CM053602.1:17407156-17428501 GCA_028646575.1 Pseudocheirus occidentalis
GGCAATAGAAAGCTTACAATGGAGGGGAAGAGCAGTAAGGTGAAAGGGAATGGGTCAACCTTACTCTCATTGAATTTGGCTTAAGGAAGGAATAACATGCATACTCAATTGGGTATCTTACAGGAAAGTAGAGAGGAAGGGGATAAGAGGGGGAAGGATAGAAGGGAGGGCAGAATGGGGGAGGGGAAGGTAATTAGAAGCACACACTTTGGAAAAGGGGCAGGATCAAAGAAGAAAATAAAATGTGTAGGGGTGGGATAGGATGGAAGGAAATATAGTTAGTCTTTCATGATATATCTACTATGGAAACATTTTGCGTAACTACACATGTACAACCTATATTGAATCACTTATCTTTCCAGTAGGGGTAGGCAACGAGGGAAGAAAGGAAAGAATCTGGAAATCAAAAGTTTTAAAAACAAATGTAAAAAAAGTTTTTTTACATGCAACTGGGAAATAAGATTTACAGGCATTGGGTATAAAAATCCATCTTACCCTACTAGAAAGTCAGGGGGGATAGGGGAAGATGTGAGAGAGAGAAGACTGGGAGAAAGGGGTATTCAGTAGGATCGCTATTTTGGGGTGGGGGTAGGGGCAAGATGGGGGAAAAATTTATAACTCAAAATCTTGTGGAAATGAATGTTGAAAACTAAAAATAAACAAAAAAGAAAACCACATATTAACATTATCTATATTCCATTGTATTATTTATTTAGTTGAATATTTCCCAATTATATCTTAATCTGTTTGGGCCACAGTTGGGAAGTGTTGTAGCCCACAGGCAAAATGTTTGATCCTTCTGCTCTATACCATTGTTTTTCCTTGTCACCAATTAAATGGATTGTTTTAGCTTTTTTTTTTTTTAAAGTTTGAGATTTAAAATATTTATTAGTCTTATCTGGGTCCTGAGTCTTGTTATATTTTGATTCCTGTGATCTCATGGGAATAATGTGACAGAAATGAACTTAGTGTGTGTGTAGGTTGGGGCTTAATCTTTCTCCTCATATAAGAAACTCAATAGAATATTCTAACCGAAGTTGTTTCTAAAATTTCTTTTAGCAGGATGAAGAAAGTATTAAAGAAATTCCTATTACCCACCATGTAAAAGAAGGATGTGAGAAAGCAGATCCTGCTCAGTTTGAGTTACTCAAGGTTCTTGGTCAGGGATCATTTGGGAAGGTAAGGACATCATTTTGTCATTTATTTATGCTCTAGACATTTAAGCAAAATCTGTATATCCATGCAGAGAATATGGAGGAACAACCTACTTCCAAGTTTCTTAAAGGACACGTGTATAAACAGCACCATAATTTTCCCTCTTCTTTCTTTTCTTATATTTTCACTTGCTTTTTATATTTACTTGTATTAATGTATATGTCACCTCTTACCAATATTCACTAATTTTTCTCTCTAATGTACAAAACATTCAGTGTGCTACTGGTTTAGATTATGTAATTTTTTTTAATGGTTCTTTTTGTCTCTCCATATACACACTAGCGTGCAGTCTTTGCTCTCTGTTTCCTGTTGTTTGTTCCCCTAACTGTACCACAGAATTTAGTGGAAATTTATTTGTTGATTAATCCATTTAACAAGCAAACACCAAGTTTCACTCTGTGCCAGACACTGCTAGGAGATACAAAGACAAAAATTTAAAAGTTTTTGCCTTCAAGTATCTTGTGTTCTACTGGGAGAAAATAATCTGAACGCAGATAAGATAATATATATACATAAAGCAAAATGTTTTTTGGGGGGACACACTAGAAATGGAGTAGAAGACATCCAGATTGGCCTTTTGTAGGTGGCAGCCCACCACCTGTGCCTCAAGGGAAGCTAGGATTTTGACAAGTCAGAGGTAAGAAGGTAGAGAACATTCTAGCCTTGAGGACAGCCTGTACAAAGGCACAGTGGTGGGAGATGGGATATCACATATGAAAAATAGCAGTCATGCCAGTTTGCCTGGATTGTATTCCATATATATTATGTAGTAAGCCTGGAAAGGTAGGCTGGAGCCAGATTATGAAAGACAGAAATGATTCCTAAATTATTTGTTAATCAGAATATATGAAAAGCACTATGAAAGGGGCTAAGTAATAAACTAAATGGATCCTGTGTTCAAAGAGTTCAGACTTGAAAGGGAACAAGTCTATATGTAGAAAAAAATTCATTCAGTTTTGTCATTTAAATGTTTGTTTAGTGCCTAATTACTTGTGGTGCTGTCGAAAGAGAATTCTAGGGGTGGCTAGGTGGCACAGTGAATAGAGCACCAGCCCTGGAGTCAGGAGGACCTGAGTTCAAATCCTGCCTCAGACACTTAACGCTTACTAGCCACGTGACCTTGGGCAAGTCACTTAACCCCAATTGCCCCACCTTCTCCCCTCCTAAAGAAGCCCTCCCCCCCAAAAAAAGAGAACTTTATAGAACTGATTTCTGATATTAGGGGGCATACTTTTAAAGACCTTAAAGTATTAAGAACCAGTATTAAGAAACAGCCTTCAGATATATCTGTTATGTCTTCCTATGTGTCTTAATATGTCTGTTAAGATGCCAAGCTAGGCAGTTTCTTCAGTCTTATTTCATTCTCAAAAAATTCCCCCATAAGAGGCATTATACTCCAGAAGGAAAGCAACCCTAAATGCATGCTGAATTGACAGGCAAGAAAACAAGAATGCCAATGATGTGATAGCCTTATGAGTTAAAACTAGAGAATGCTCATCCTTCCGGTGTTCTCAGCACCCTCTTTCAGTAAGAAATACACACCAACCCACAGGCTTGTACCTAGGGCTTACAACAGGGATCCCCAGTGACTTTGGAGGCACCATTCCATGTTTTACTTGTCCACTACCCTATTGCAAAAAGTAGCAAACATTGATTCAGCCCAGCCACAGGAGGAGGAATAGGAAGAATCAGCCTCCCCTACTGCCTGAGGTGGTGCTTAGGTAAGGGAATCTCTGTGCTCAGAGATCCTGCTCAGAATATCTGCTCTGGTCAATTCCTGAAAAAATCTGATTTAGCCCAACTAGAGCAGGAACAAGACCAGGAGCCAAGTGTGAGTGGTTACAGTGGGCCTGAATGAAAGATGACTGAAATTCAGCTGGGGTCAGTCCTGTCCCTCTCAAAAGATACTTAGAACTGGAACCAAGACCTATGAAAAATGAATCTCCTAACAGGGAAGAAAGCTGAGACAGTTGTTCCCTAAGAATTATACTGACCATCAAAGGGTGGGTCCTTAAAGAGTGAGTGACAGGGAAATATTAAAGTAAAAATGCTGAAAAACCTTCAAGAGAAGAAAAATCAATTTAAAACATAGGTTCCAAGTGGGCGAAGAGTATGGAAATTAAATTGTTGTTTGTCCGTCCTTCATTTTTGAAGAGGACTGATGACATCATTCACCTTGCATGTGAGTTTGAATTAAGTGAGGCAGAGTTGCACAAAGTTGTCATCCTGACTCTTGTCTTCTTAAGTTGTCAAAGTCCAGTGTCACAATCAAAGTCGGGATGACTGGTGATGGCCTAAGATGCAGTGAATGACCTTGGCATCTTTGATGCCTGACCAAATTCTAAGCAATCCACAGCTTCTGCTTCAACTTCTTCATGGCCCTTGGAACAAATTGTTCTCATCCACCCTGTCCACTGGGGGAAGTTTTCACACACTTAATTTACTGACAGGTTTGAGGCCTGTTGGTTACCCCCAACCTGGTTTAGCCCATCTGCTGAGAAGGTTTTATTGGGGTGTGACTGCAGTGCATGCTACAACTCCTTGGAGCCACAGGTGGATGCCAAAGGTGGATAAGCAGCCTTTAAAAGGGCTCAGAAAGCCCTTACACCAGAGGTGCTTGTCCTCCATGAACACCTCATACACCCTAGTATTAAATTAAGTATTAAAATCCTAAAAAAAATTACTAAGCCCTTAACAAATATAAACAAAAGGTAATTAAACCAATGTCTGTTTAAACACAGAACCCTTAGAATCCCAAGAGAGGGCAGAATAGCAACAAGATAGTCCAGAATGCCTTGTACCACATTTCTCAGATGAAAGAGTTTGGCATCTAAGATATACTGGGTGTTCCAAAAGACTTAGTGTCCTTCTAATGCATTAGTGTCAAACCCAGTTAGAAATGGATCTCTGCTGGCCACATATTGACTTAGAAAACCACAAATTAACATTACCTATGATGTATTGTATTTTTGTTTATTTTGTTAAACATTTTCCAATTACATATTAATGTGGTTCTGATCATGTGGGGGAAGTTTTGCAGTTCTGCAAGTTTGACATCTATATTCTAAGGTATTAGAACTTTAAGGGACACTAAAATTTTGGGGATATCCTGTGTGGACAACTAACATCCACACACCTGATACACAGTCACACACACATACACACACGAGCTAAGTGGTCAAAGGATATACAGAATTCCCAACAGTTATTAAAAGAAGAATTAACAACTGTTAATAATTTTATAAAACAGTGCTCCAGATTACTAAGATCAATAAGAAAAATGCAAATCAAAACAACTCTGGGGTTTCACCTTATTCCCTGTAAATTGGCAACGACTTAAAAAGATGGGAATAGCTAATGTTGGAGTAGTTGTGGGAAGATGAGCATCACTAATACATTGTTGGTGGGGTTATAAATCAGTATAATTGTTTTGAAAAGCGTATTGGGATTTTACAAATAAAGTGATTAAAATGACCATACCTTTAGCCTCAGAGATTCCATTACCAGGCTTATACCTTAACAAGAATATTGATAAGAACAAAGTTGCCACATATACCAAAATACTTACAGCCGCATTCTTTGTGGTAGGAAAGAATTGGAAACAAAATTGGTGCCCATCAATTGGGGAATGGCTATACAAACTGGTATGAGAATGTAATGAAGTATCTTTCAATTGTATCTGAATTTTCATGATCCCATTTGAGGTTTTCTTGGTAACGATACCAGAGGGGTTTGCCATTTCCTTCTCCAGTTCATTTTACAGATGAGGAAATGGAGGCAGGCAGGGTTAAATGACTTGCCCAGGGTCATACAGCTATTAAGTGTCTAAGGTCAGATTTGAACTCAGGAAGATGAGTTTTCCTGAATCCAGTCCTGGTGCTCTGTCCTTTGCAGCGGCCCCAGTGAAGTATTACTTTGCCATAAAAAGATGCATATAAGTATAGAGCATGAATATTTTACATGGTTTGCTGCCCAGCAAAATAATGAGATTCAAGAAAACAATATGCATAATTACTACAATAAAGTAAATGGAAAGAACAACCATAAAGCAATCTAAAACAAATATTGAAAAATTACAGAAAATAAGCATGGCTCCCAAAGAAGAGATATGAGAAGATAGTCATACCCTACTCCTTGATAGAGGTGGGAGGTCCATGGGTCTGGAACATTTCATAAATCTTTCAATGTGCTGTATGTTTTTGGTGATATTTTTCCTCTTTTTTAAATTAATTTTTGTTCTTATGTGAGGTAACTCTTTGGAAGGGAGGGAATTGTAAGAAATTCTAGTGATATTAAAGCAAACTATTAAAAAGTTATTTTTTAAATGAAAAAATATAGATGCACTGAACATGTTGATTACAAAATATTGCAACCTCAAACTGAAATTGATTATACTGAAAATATGTTCTAAAATGGTTCAAAAGAGAAATGAAAGTCACGAGACATGAGAAGGGAACAAATGTTATGTCAGAGTTCTTACCCTTTGCAGCAGAAATAAATGGCAGAATAGATAGCCTTCACATCAGAAATAGAAGAATAGAAAAAATAAATTCATGGGGGTAAGTTTCTCGAACAATGGATTTTGATTGCAAATGTACTAGCATCTCCAAATGCATCTTGGACATCTCAAATTGAGTTTTCAGCAGACATCTTAAACTCAGTAGGTATAAGACTAAACTTGATATCTTTCTCTTCAAACTCTCCTGTCTTCCAAAATTTCCTATTACTATTGAGGGTATTATCCTAGTCACCCAGGCAGTCTCACTTTCAATCTGATGCCAAGTCCTGTTGCTTTTACCTTTATAATATCTCTTGTATATATCCCCCTCTCTCTTCTGAGATTGCCACAAGCTTGGTGTAGATTCTCATTACCTCACACTTTTACTATTGCAATAGTTTTCTGGGTCTGTTGGCCTCAGATCTCTCTCTACACACACGAGTCTCTGCCACCCTCATCACTCAAACTGATCTCCCTGAAGGGCAGATCTGACTGTTTTCTCTCTCCACCTCCCTCCCATTCAGTAAATACCAGTGACTACCTTTCATCTCCAGGATCAAATACAAAAATCTTATGTTCAGCATTCAAAGCTCTTCAAACCTGGGACCCATGTACCTTTGCAGTTTTCTTACAACTTGCCTGCCTTTACATATTCTGCAATCCAGTGACACTGTCCTCTTGGCTGTTTCTCAAATACAACACTCCACTCTGGGCATTTTCTGACACTAGTTGTCCCCTTTGTGTGCAATAAGATGCCTCCTTCCTCATTTCCATCTCTTGGATTCCTTGGCTTCAAGTCTGAGATAAAATCCCACCTTCTATGCCAAGCCTTTCCTGGTCCCCCTTACTGCTAGTGCCTTGCCTCTGTTAATTATTGCCAATTTCTTGTTTCTACCTTCTTTATACATGATGTTGTCTCCCTTATTAGAATGTGAGCTCCTTGCGAGTAGAGACTGCCTTTTGCTTTTCTTTGTACCCTCAGCGTTTAGCAGTGTCTGACGCATTATAGGAGCCTACTAAATATTTGTTGACTGACTGACTTAAGGACAATCTGGAAGAAGAGAATCAAAAAGCAGT
The DNA here is from genome assembly GCA_028646575.1 of Pseudocheirus occidentalis. NCBI lineage: Eukaryota > Metazoa > Chordata > Mammalia > Diprotodontia > Pseudocheiridae > Pseudocheirus > Pseudocheirus occidentalis. The sequence goes on from CM053602.1 coordinate 17,413,947, forward strand.
AATGCTGAACACATGATTTCTATGTAAGCAAAAGTTACAAATTCCCAAAAATATAAGGATCATATGTGTCTCAGTAGAACATGATATCAAAATGCAGGAAGCAAATCAAGAAAACTGTCCAGAAATTCTGAATATAGAAAACAAAAGCACTAATCAAAAAAATCCACAGATTACCTCTAGGGAAAAAAAATAAGTTATACTTTAAACTCCAAGACACATAGTGGTTAAATTAACAGTTCAATGACAAATTCTGCAGGCAGCCAGGAGAATGACCTTCAAATATAAAGGAAAGAAAATCTGAATAATACAAGGTTATTCTGTACCCACTAGACACTGTAAAAAGGAATAAAATAATATATTCCAAAAAGCAAAAGAGCTCAAGGTGCAACCCAAAATGAAGTTCTGCTAACCTAAGCCTAATCAACAATTTTAAAAGATACTCAAGAAAAAAAGGGACATTTGAAGTATTCCTACAAAAATAACCAAATTTGAGTAGACTATTCAACTTGTAAATGCCCCAAAACAATAGAGACACAAGAATGGTAAATAAGTATAATGACCAGTGAAGAAATAAAGAAATGAACTCATCTCTAGAATTGTTGCATTTTAAGAGAAAGAGTATGACTAATCTATAGGGTTAAAAAAGGACATAGCAGCAAAAAGAAGAAAGCAGAATTTAGAAGAATGGAAGTGAAGGTGAAGAAGCAGGAAAGAAACACTATTAACTTAATTCTACCTTTCCTCGGGGAGAATCTGTGTATTTTCTGGGACAGTGCTGAATGGGAGGGAGATAAATGGAGATTGTTGCTTTTTGTCCTTCATTCTCGAAGAGGACTGTGATACGAGGAAGGTTAATGCCATGATATTCAAGTGAATTGGATTTAAGTGAGGTAGGGCTGTGCAAAGTCACCAGCCTCACTTTCTCCTCCAGAGCCATCTGGGTCCAGTGGCCAGATACACATCAGGTTGACTGGAGATTGAGATGCCATAAATGGGGAAAAGGATAGGTGAAGGACAAGGGGGAATGTGATATGCTCTTATCAAATCCCTGGGTGAATGATCAAGGAAAGATAGCTTTTTTTTAGCAAGAAGAGAGACTCTTGGAGAATGGGAGAGGTAGCAGAAGAGAGGAATTGAAATTGAGGGAACAAAGGCAGAGGCTTCAACCCAGTAAGGGGCAAAGGGTCCCACTGAAGAGCACCTCTGTGGGGTAAGAGTAATGTCTATTCCAACCTTGTTACCTTTAATCTGGGAGGAGTTGGTACACAGAGGGACCACTTATTCTGTGAATGCTATGCTTCCTTGGAGAGTATGTTGCCTCAGGAGAGGGAAAATTAGAGCTTCTTGAGACAAGCAATACCCAGAAGGGTGGGAGGCATGGACCCCAGAAATGAGATCACATGACAGATGGGAAGGAGACTCATCATGGGGAAAGTAGGGTCAGGGGATTCAAATTAGACTCTAGTTTTTGAGACTTAAGGAAATTTTTACCACAGGGGATTGATTTTTATCCTCATGAATTGATGCTTCTAAGAGTGAATCACAACAGAAAAGGGACAAAGGTCTACAAAGGCAATAATGTAGAAATTGGTTAGAAGAGGAAGCTCAGGAATAAAAATAAGAGGCTAGAACAAAATTTTCAATACATTAGATAGATAAAAAAAAAAGCAGAGGAGTAGACTAGACAGAGGTCACTCAAATAATGAAATTCAGTAACCCTGTATTCAAAGTAACCAAAAGCGTATCTTCTCTAGGAAAGAACTTCCTCTTTGTTAAGAACCATTGGGAAAACTGTCAAGTCTCCCCCTACTCCGATTCATTCTACACTCAGCTCTTATTGATCTTCATAAAGGGCAAGTTTGACCATGTCACCACCCCTGTTCAGTAAACTCCAATGATTCCCTATTACTTAGATAAGCACTAGGGATACAAAGAAAAAAAATGAACCATGTTCTCACCCTGAAGGAGCTCAGTATCTTATGGGAGAGATGACATACAAAGAATTATGAACAAATGATATATACAGGATAAATTGGAGATAATCTCAGGGGAAAGGCCCTAGAATTAAGGCTTTTTGGAGAAAGTGGGGTTTTATCTGAGATTTGAAGCCAAGGAAGCCAGGAGGATTTCATATTTGATCCTTGAGACAGTAGAGAGCCACTTGAGTTTATTAAATGGGAGTGGTCAGGCCTACACTTTAGTAAGATGAGTAGGATGGACTAGAGTGGGGAGGGACTTGAGGTAGGGAGATCAACCAGTAGGCTGTTGCATTAGTCCAGGCCTGAGGTGATGTGGTGTGTACCAGAGTGCACGACAGTGTCAAAGGAGAAAGGGGGCATATGTGAAAGGTATTAAAAAGATGCAATTAACAGGACTTTTTTAATAAATTGGATATGGGAGGTAAAAGAGAATTAATGGGTTGTTAAGGATGACATCTAGGTTATGAGTCTAGGTGACTGGGAGGATGTTGATACCCTAGAAAGTAATAGGGAAGTTTGGGAAGAGAAGAAGGTTTGAGGAAAGGAAATGAGTTCAGTATTGCACAAGTCACGTCTAAGATGTCTGTTGGACATCTAGTTAAATATGGATAATAGGCAGTTAGGGCTCCAAAACTAGAGGTAAGGAGAGTGCTTAGGGCTAGATGAATAGATTTGAGACTTACCTGCAGAGAGATGATAATTGAAAATCAGAAAGTAAAGTAGCATAGAAGGAGAAGAAACAAGGGCCCAAGACAGGGCCTTGGGAGCTCCCAGTTAGTGGGCGTGATGTAGGTGAAGAGCCAGCAAAGGAGACAGAGGAGAGGTAAGACAGATAGGAGGAGAACCAGGAGAAATCAGTAATAGATAGGGAAATGTAGAGAGGAGAGGGTAAAGCAACACTACCAAAGGCTCCAGAGAGGTCAAGAGGGATAAAGATTGAGAAAATGTCAGAGGTAGACGTGGCAAGTAAGAGATCATTAGTACCTTTAGAGAGAGTCACTTCATTTAAATGAGGAAGGTGGAAGCCACATTGGAACAGGGCCTTTCAGTGAAGCCTTTTAAAACTTTCTTTCAAAACCAAAATATGGAATTGTAATTCTAATACATTTTATCAGTATATTAACCAAAAATAATATCTGGTTCTGCGTGTTTCAGAAGTCATGTATGGAGTTACAACTCTCTCTTAGCCTGCATTGTAAGGACAGATATGGTGCTTTTGTAAATATAAAGCTTTTAACTAAAGGATTTTAAAATGAACTTTTAAAAAGATTAAAACTTTATGTTTTATGAGCGCTTTAGTTCACAAATGATTCTTATGAAAAATATTATTTAAATGTGTCCTGCTGTTGGCCCTTTCTTAAACTGTGCTCATAATGAACAGATTTTCATAGTTCAAGCTACTCTAAAAAACTATTCACTTATTCTGATTCACCTCTATGACTTATTTTATATAGCTCTTATTTTATATCCTCACCTCTTCCTTCCTTCCTACTGACATGGTGATTATGTCAAAAACATTGTTGCTCCTTCTACCCTCAAGAGTCTTACCGAGAACTTTGGAGTTTCATGGGAACAACTGAAGATTTGATGCTTATGTTTTTTTAAGTATTTGAAGGTTTTTGTATCAATAAGAGAACAATACTTCTTTGATGATACATGGCGAATCCTATTTTAATTCTTAAAAAAGGAAATTTAATTTAGAATTCCATTATATAGAAATAAACTTGTGAACTGCTACCATTCGAGATTTGGAATCTTCTTCAGGCAAGAACAGGTTTTATAACTGTCTTAGAGGCATTACTATATGCAAGGGAGGAAGAACATACACACATACAGAGGAGAGCAGATTTAGCAGGATAAGCCCTAGGAACACTTGTTCGGTCAATGCGATGTCTGCTTCATTTCTGTTGCTGTCTTGAAAGTTGGACTCTGATGGGGGTGGTTTCATTTTTTGCCTCCTGTATATGTCATGTGTATATGTCATGTGTATATGTCAGTATGAGAATGTACTTATCAGTTATCAGTATTTCATCATTTGTGTAGGCATTGTGTAGGTGTGACTTGTTATATGCTGAACCTAAGTAGAAATCTGGCCAAAGCTATGAATCAGATAAGTGTAGGAGCAATTCCAAGAAACTTTGGGTTGCTGAATCTTGATTTAGGTTTTGCTTCGAATATTCCATTGTAAAAATGCTACAAATGGGATTTTAAAGCATGTAAGAAAGCCTTGAAGTATTAACCCTTTCTACATCTGCTTCAATCAAAAGCAACTGAGGTAAGTAATAGAGGCTTTGATTCTTCCCTTGAATGTTAGATTTGCCTTTAGTGAATTGTACTAAGCAAGACTTTAATACTACTGTTGATAGGACTCATTTGCTTGGTATAGGTTGGAATCTACAGAAGTCACCTATACCAGTTGTTTAAAATGCCCTTTAATCTTTCTGCCTTAGTTATTTTTCAAACATTATATCCTATATTTACCCAAAATACTAATTCTCTTTAAATTATATCCTCTGTCCTTAATTCTACTTAAACTGTGTTCCCTTTTTTAGTGAAAATTGTAATATATTTTTTTCTAATTCCATATGTATCAATTTTTAACATTCATTTAAAACAATTTTGAGTTCCTAATTTTCTCCTCCTTTCCCCCCTCTCTCCTTGAGAAGGCAAGCAATTTTATGTAGATTCCACATGTACAGTCATGCAAAACATTTCCATATTGCCCTTGTTAAGAAAAGAAACAGACCCCCCCCAAAACTAAGAAAAATAAAGAATTTTTTTAAAAGTATGCTTCAATTTGTATTCAGACTCCATCAATTCCTTTTCTGAAGGTAAATGGCATTTTTTTTATCATGAGTCTTTTGGAATTGTCTTGGATCACTATTGCTGAGAACAGCTAAGTCATTCACAGTTGATCATCATAGAATATTGGTGTTAGTGTGTACGCTTTTCTCCTGCTTCTGCTCACTTCACTTTGCATCAGTTCATGTAGATTTGCCCAGGTTCTTCTGAAAGCACCACCCTCCTCATTTCTCATAGCACAATAGTATTCCATCACAATCAATATACTACAACTTGTTCTGCTGTTCTCTGATTCATGTGCAGCATCTCAATTTCCAAATCTTTTCCACCATAAAAAGGGGTACTATAAATATTTTTGTACATGTAGGTCCTTTTCCTTTTTTTTTTTTTATCTCTTTGGGAGATAGATCTCGTAGTAATATTGCTAAATGAAAGGGTATGCAGTTTTAAAGCTCTTTGGGCATAGATCCAAATTGCTCTCCAGAATGATTGGATCAGTTCACACCACTAGCAATGCATTAGTATAACAGACAGGTTTTGGTTTTTTTTTTTATCAAAATGTAATTCTACATTGTTCTCCAAGGTGGTTAGATCAGTTCACAACTGCATCAACAATGCATGTGTGCCAATTTTTCTGCATTCCTTTCAGTATTTGTTATTTTCTTTTTCTGTCATGTTAGTCAGTTTGATAGTTGCAGAGTAGTACCTCAGAGTTATTTTAATTTGCATTTCTTTAATTAGTAGTGATTTAGAGCATTTTAACATGACTGAATAGCTTTGATTTCTTCTGTATCCTTTGGCCATTTATCATTTGGGGAATGACTTGTATTCTTATAAATTCAACTCAGTTCCCCATATATTTGAGAAATGAGACCTTTATCAGAGAAATTTGTAAAAATTTTCCCCCAATTTTTTGCTTTCCTTCTAATCTTGGCTGCTAAAGTGGATTTCTAACAGACAAATGAAGAGCTTATATGATATGTTGGACTCATCTTTAAGGATGGGAATTTGAAACCGTACAGTTTCTTCTTCCTTCTATAGCTGATCTTGGGGAACAGGATAATAATGCACATAGTTCCATAGATAGAGATTTGGAAGGGATCTCAAAGAGCATTTTGTCTAATTCCCTCATTTTACAGTTGTGGAAACTCAGGCCTAGAGAGGTTAAGTGATTTGTCCAAGGTCATATAGGTAGCATTTATCGATTTTATCAAGCACCTAGTATGTGGTAGGCACTTGAACTCCAAAGCCATTGTTCTTTCCAGTGAATCATCTTGCTCACATGAGCCCATATCTTAAGACCTGAATTAATAATGCCAGGCCTTAAAAATAACAAATAATTACTTTAGGCCATGAATGAGCTCTGTTAGTAGTAACACTTCACATGTAATAATGAGAAAATAATAAGTAAAGGCACGCTTTAAGGTTGACATATTTTATGTGAGCATTTGAGTCTCTTAACAACCCTTTGTAGTGGGATCTTCAGGAATTAGCATCCTCCTCTTTTTATAGATGAGTAAACCTGAGGCTCAGAGGTGTCATCCTCAACTCCTCTCTATCTCTTTCATCCCTCATCCAATTCTCCCTAATGGAATAAGTGCCAACAGCTTTCTGTCGCCTCCAGGATCAAATACCAAATCCTCTGTTTGGCATCCCAAGCTCTTCACAGCCTGGCGCCCTCCTGCCTTTCCAGTCTTCTTACACCTTTCTCCTTCCAGATGTTCTGTGATCCAGTGACACTGGCCTCCTGGCTGTTCTTTGCCCAAGACATTCTATCCATTTTCCAGGCATTTTCAGAAGCTGTCACTGATGCCTGGAATGCCCCCTCTCCTCATCTCTCCCTCCTTCCCTGACTTCCTTCAAGTCCCAGATCAAATCCTCCCTTCTGCAGTCCCAGCTTTCCTGATCCACCTTAATGCCAGTGCCTTCCCTCTGCTGATTATCACCACTTTTTCCTGTCTGGAGCTTGTTTGTACATAGATGTTTGCTTATTGTCTCACCCATTAGATGGAGCTCCTTGACGGCAGGACCCAGTCTGTCTTATTTGTATTTTCAGCTGATAACAGAGTAAGGAACAGTGCCTGGCACGTAATTGGCCCTTAATAAATGCTTACTGACCAATTGACCATAGTGCTGTGCACGTAGGCAAGGTTTGGTAAATCCTTGGGGAACTAATGAAGAATATGAAATATTTATGTAGCTAAAGAACTTAATGTAATTTATAAGAGGAGCAGATAACTTTAAAATTGGACATTTGTAAATGTGTGTGTGTTTACAGTAATATTAACTTTAATAAAATGTTCTTTTTCTCCTCTTTCTCCCTCCCCCAGGTTTTTCTCGTAAGGAAGATCATTGGTCCAGATGCGGGGCAGCTTTATGCAATGAAAGTACTGAAAAAAGCATCTTTAAAAGGTAGAATATTTATCAAAGTATGACTTGAAAAAGATCCTTTACAAACTTTTTTTTGTGCTTATGTCATATATAGTTGTATCTTTTAACAACTCTATCATGATTTTCCAGCAAGTCATATAAAATGCATGTTTGCTAATACTTAACTGAAGTATTCCTTTAGCCTGTGTTTTTCTCTTGTCAGAAATTTTCAGTTGACAAAAAAATCGTGTCCTTACCACTTTATTATTTGGAATTTGAGGAGCAGTGCAGTGTGATCTTGGGGAACAGGATAATAATACACATAGTTCCATAGATATAGATTTGGAAGAGATCTCAAAGAACATTTTGTCTAATTCCCTCATTTTACAGTTGTGGAAATCGGAGCATTGGATGAGTAATCAGAGGACTAGAATTCAGGTGTGGACTTTTGTAAATAAATAGCTGTGGGATGTTGGGCAGATTGCTTTACTTGTTCAGGTCTCAGTTTTCTCATTTCCAAAGTTGGATAATCACATCTCTCCTGCCTAACTCAGGTTTGTTGTGAGAATCTGATGAGATGGTGAATGCAGATTGCTTTGTAAACTCTCAAATACTGCGGAAATGGGATTCATGCATATAATAACATGCATAATCATTTTCCCCCAAATAATTCTTTCATTGTTCTTGTTTTTACTCTTCCATCTTCTTAGATAAATTTTTTAAAACTCATGAATACAAAAACATCTGCAGGCAGTTGTATACATTTCTTTTGGTCCACAGTCACATATATTCATGTATCTGTGCCCAGTTCTCAAGTGGATAAATTTTATCCACGTACTTGTTCTTTCTTTAACCAACTTACTTAAATATTCACATGTGTATATTGCCGAATACTTGTTAATTGATCACTTGTTTGTACTGCCGTAGCTCCTTCGGTGAGGTGGGTTAAAGCTAATCTGTTATGTTTTTTAATCAGATTTCTCAGATTTCATCAAATTTTATAGCTTTTTGAGGGTTAACCATGTCATTGCCATATAGACATTAAAAATTGGGAAACATTTTACTTTTGTATAGGATATGGATTTTGTTTGTAGACTACTTCACTGTTAATTCTTTCAGCTTTAATTGAACTATACATTGATAAGTGTGGATTTCAGCTGTATGTAGATGTGAAAAGTTTATAGAGATGGGAGCTGATCCTGTGGCTTCATCTGTACAGGGAGCTCCCTTTTTGAGAGCACTCCCTCTACCAATATTGGCAGGCTAGCACCTTTACTGTATCTTGTAAACCTAGAGAGTTGCAAGGGCACTTCATAGTTGATTGACTTGCCCAAGATCACATAGTCACCGTGTGTAGGAGACAGGAATTGAACCCCCATCATCCTGTCTTTGAGGCCAGCTCTCTATATATGAGGCTATACTGTTTCTCTGTACAGATATATACTGAATGGTTGAGTAAAAGAAATTATTTACTTTTAAAATTTATTAGTATTTGATGTGTTTTTTAAAGCTTAAGTAATACTATTATTGTTCTTTCTTTTCAGTTCGAGATAGAGTTCGTACAAAGATGGAGAGGGATATTTTAGTTGAAGTAAATCATCCATTTATTGTCAAATTGCACTATGGTAAGCATTGCTTGTTTTTATTATTTTTTTATTATTGCCTTTTCTGATCTGTACTATTCTCATCTCCTCTAATTAGTGAAGGTTGAATATAATTCTAACTCATCAAAATATTCTAATTGCCAACCACGATTAGATAGTGTGTCACCATTTTCTTGAGAATAAAGGAAAATTGTATGTTTATAACATTGCCATTTTGTGAAATGAATTATTGCTTTAGTAGATAGGAATTCTAAAATAAATAGAGAACAAATATGGTTCAGTGCCGAGTACTTGCAAGACATCATGCTGGGTGCCAGAAACACAGAACTGAAAAATGACTGTCCCTGCCCTCATGGAGCTTACATTTTACATTCTAGTCACCATGTACACAACTAAATATAATACAAGGGGATATGTGATGAGAGCAAAATAGAAAAGGAAAGCCTGGCAAGATTTCTCCATTAGTCTCAAAGCAGCCTAAAAAGATTTATTCTTGCTTCAGCTACCATGGCACTTAAAAAGGTTTTCCAGTTTCATATGGCATTAGTGCATAAAGTCAGCGAGAGCCAAGTGATGGACATAAGCAGCACTTAATAAATTGTTAAGTTGAATTTATAATTAAACAGGTATGAGCAACGTTAATGCCCTGACATAACCCCTTCCGACTCCACTTCACCCCCAGCCTGATTTTATTCTCTTGAGTGTTCCTTTGAGAAATTCTATATTTATGTCAACATTCATTTACAAATTTTGCCCAATGCTATGAAGTCAGACTTAAGAAGAGTCACTAAGTTCCTGATCTCTCATTGTATGATTCCGTACAATTCTGTGCAATGTACAAGGGGAGTTAGTGTTCCCAGGCTCCCTGCCGCTTAGTCTCAGGGCTGATGTTGGGCAGTAAAGCATGCACCTCTATAAAGCAAGAGAGTGATAATTGACAGTTATCGAGGGAGTCCTATGCATTAGGGCCTGACTTTCTGGGAAAAGGAAGGTAGTTCTTGTCAACATTGTACCTGACTCCAAATTGGAAATGTTAGCCAGTGGATCAAGTCATTGAACTCCTACACTTGAGTACTTTCACTTATAAACAAACTTGCAAGCAGTAGTAAGATATTTAATCTTTTAAGATTTTCCTCTTAACTAAGTTTCTAATCTTTAATTAGCCTTTCAGACTGAAGGGAAGCTGTATTTAATATTGGATTTTCTCAGGGGAGGAGATGTATTTACAAGATTATCCAAAGAGGTAAGCATCTACTTAAAACCTTATACTGTAGGCCCTTTAAATAAAAAATGGAAAGACATCTAGTTCTCCTGCTAACAACATTCTTAGAGGAAATTTTAGTCTAAATGATTTTGCAAGCCTCAGTGTATTTTACTTACAGCACATGCCTGTTAATGGTACCTTCTTGCATCTGACTTTCTTAGAGAACATTTTGATGATTTATGAGATGTGAGCTGATTTGTGAGCTGTATTTAAGTTCTAGGCTGTCAGGCATCATAAATATCTGGACAGAGGAGGTTGAGATGAGGTTAGGACTATCGACATGCTACTCAAGTGCCCTTGAGATGAGTATTTCTGAACAACTATGAGTAGTCTCAAATCCTACTTCCGCATTTCAAAGTGAAATGGACCAAATGGATGGGCCATTGCTGTTTCTTTGAATTTAGGAGCTTCTGAGACAAGAGGAAGCAAATAGACAGCAAGGATTAAGGACAATTTTTAGGTGGCCAGGGTCTCTCAGCTTTATGCCTTCCTACCTCAGGTATAAGTGGGCCACTCTGGAAAATTCAATGGACTCTTAATATATTGAGTAGACTCCATTGTATAGCAGATTTTGTCAAGGATCCCATATTTATAAACCATATTACACTAGATAAATATTAGTGATTAAAATAAATAATAATTAGTAGTAGTATTTGGCATGTTTTTACTTATCTACCAAAAAGACCTTGGTAAAATGTGCTCTTTAAGACATTCTTTCTGGTAGTCCATCTCAAGTTTTGTTCTTAACTTGGGGTCTATATATTGATTTAAAAAATATTTTGATAAGTGTATTTCATTAGAGTGTTCCAGAAATCTAAGTGCAGTTTTAAGCTGTTAAAACTTGAAACGCCAGTAAGGCTTTGGGACCATCCTGTATAATGGTTTTCTTTGTGAGCCTCTGTATGTTCTCACATGCATTTAAACATATGACTCTGAGAAATGGGCCCTAGCCTTCCCCAGCCTGACTGCCTAGGGTGGATCAGCAACACACACAAAAGAGGAAGAAGCCAAGCTCTGAACTCTCTAGGTATAGATTCTCCAAAGTACAAACTGTCTAAATCTCTGCTTCGTATGGGATCTAACTGAAGTCAGTACAATTTGAATAATGTTCTCCTTAGAATATTAGGTAATTAATAGCCAACACTTTTAATAGTGTTCTCATAAAAATCAGTAACCAGGCCATTCATCTCTCTGGCAGGGGAAAATGGGATCTGTAGCCTCTGGGTTTGTTTGGTTTCTAAATTACAGGAATCTTAGCTCTATAGTATTAACAGAATCTGTTCATGGTTAGGTTCTTTTATAGCAACGCCACACATATTTGTATAAAAAGTGTAATTTTTTTAAAGGCAGTAAAGATGGATACTTGTTTATGTCTTGTAGAAAAGGTAAGTTTTATAATATTCTTGGTTGCTGTATTGTCTTACAGATGATACTATTATGTAATATTATAATATATTTCTGGGTGTATCATTTTTTTAAATGAAGCCTCCACTAGGACCCTCATTCCCCCCCCCCCCAAAAAAAAAGGTAAAGAAAAAATAACAAAAAACCGTCAACAGACCTGTTCTCTCATTAGCCAAGAAAGTGGTGTTGGTGAATAGAGAGTAGTAGGGACAGATCTGAGAGTACAGGAGCAGAGCTGTGATCATGGAACCTTTGTAACTAGTTTCTAAGAGATTATTCTCTAAGTAAGGTAATATGCAAATAGGAAGCTTCTTTAAAACTCCAAATCGTGTTTTCTAATTGGCAGTGCCAAGGATCCTAGGGCCTCTTGGTGTGCAAGGACATGGTAGATGACAAGAACTCTGAAAGCTCATGATATACCACTCTTTAACAAACTTTCAGATTCTTGAGACTGCCACTTAAATGAAATAAATAGCTTAAATACTCTTAATAATTCAAGCAGCATTACCTGAATAACTAAGAAGTAACAATAACGTACTTAGATTTTCACAGAGAAGCAATGTGGTACAAGTGACCCTGGGCAAGTCACTTCACTTGAGCATCCATAGGTGATTTTGTAAATTGTAGAAGTGTTGTTGTTCTGCATTAGTAGGAGATTCTTTGCTAGGAGTTCTCAACTCCAGTGAAGTTATAAGCCCAGTAAAAACAATGGTTTTATCTGCAGATTATTAAAATTAGAAGAGAAAGACAATACAGCAGCAAAGGCCCTAGTCTTAACAACTCGTCAGGGCGCTTCATAATCATTTCATACTATAGTCATTCAGTTTCATGATAACAGCAAAGACAGCAAGAGAAGGTTCAGTTCAGAAATCACGGAGCCATTTTTAAACACCTTCATAAAACAAGTTCATAGAAAACAAGATTTAGTGTGTAAAAGAGTAGATTTTAGTTTTCCAGAAAATTTCTCTCTGAGATAACTCCTTCCTTAATGTTGCATCTGTTTGATTTTGAAGAATAAACTTTTAAAATGTTATTTCAGCCATCAAAGCAGAGATCAGAAGGTAAATCTCTCCAGTTCTTATTAGGTTATGTTTACAGAGGAAGATGTGAAATTCTACCTCGCAGAACTTGCCCTTGCTTTGGATCATCTACACAGCCTGGGAATTGTGTACCGGGACCTGAAGCCAGAAAAGTAAAGTAACCTGTGGGCCCTGGGAATAGTTGCTGTTCTCTAACAGTCCAAATTCAGTGCTTTCTCTCATATATTTTACTTAATTTTACAAAAAAATTGTAAAAAAATAGAAAGTAGATATTTTATTTTTTAAGTAATGCAATAATCCATTGATTCTAGTTGTGCTAATCACTTTTATAAATTGCCAGTTTATCAACTTAAGTGTTGGAGATTGGCTTTTCTCAAGTTTGTGATAATTTTAATAAATGTTTTATGCATATTTTACTGTTATATACATTGGTGAATGTGAATTTTAATTTTCAGCATTTTGCTTGATGAAGCAGGACATATCAAATTAACAGGTACGTAAATTCTCAATGCAGTTCATCTTTCTACACTATATATTTCACTTATTTCAATAACTGATTTATCTAGGTTTATTTCCCATTCCCTATTTCTTGATTTTGATTTATGCATTACCTATTAAATTAACTCATTTAAATGTTAGGCAAGCCAACTCTGGAGTTGTCCTAACTGTAGTAGGTATTGGTAGGGTTGGGGGAAGGATGAAATGTACACAGTGAATACTGTCCCATTGAGACATATCTGGATAATTCTTCACCTGGGAAGGGCTGCTAGTGTTTTAAACTCAATTGGACCCTATGTCATATTTTAAGGAAAATATATATATATATATATATATATATATATATATATATATATATATATAATTTTACTTATCAAAATTATTTTTTAAAAAGATTAAGTCTTGATGGTCTTTGCAGAAATTTTTGAGATCTATGCAGTTTAAAGGTAAATTTCCACAGAATCATCAGTATTATAATACACTACTCTGAGATAGCAGCCTGAGCTTATACCATCAGTACTGAAGTTCAAAGTCACTTTAGTGAGACCTTTTGATTCCTTACCTCAGTCTCTCTTTTGTCTGTATCTCTAGAGAGAGCATATAGGGAATGGGATGATGTAGATAAGGATAAAAAGGAAGCGGTACTATGTGAGGACTGTGTAGGGTTATAAGCATAGGATATGATTTCTATTTGAAAGTAACTTTTACTCAGTGTGAAAAGTTAATGTTTTTCCTTTGGGGCCAGGGGGTGACTAAGGATGGGTTTCATTAAAAGTTTCTCTATACTACATTAAGGTTGAGTAAATAAATGGTGCTGAATGAGGTTTCTACCTTTTCCAACCCATCCACCAAGTGGAGACCTGGCCACCACCACCCCTCAGACATATTCAGTAAACTCCCTTACCTCCAGAATCAAATGGAAACTTCTAAAAGTTCCTCATGATCTGCCCCCTCCTACCTTTCCAGCCTTCCTATCCATCCTCTCCCATATGAGGTACAACCAAACCAGCTGTGATGGTCTTCACACATGATGCTCCATCTTCTGTCTCTGTATATGTTCCTGGTGCCTAGAATGCTCTCCTTTTTGACCTGTGTTTCCTGGAGTTGCAGACTTTATTTAAGGATTTAGGATAAAAATATATACACACATAAGAAAACTAAACCTTTTCCTAAGGTTCTTGGCAGATTAATCAATGTTAAATTAGGGTTTTCATTAAAAAGCGTAAAATTAATTATAGTCTGGCCATGTATATGAAAAGAAAAGCACTTTAGAAGGAACTAGGGAAAGTACCATAGTCAACTACAGTTTTAAAGGAATAGTACAGGGAAAAATTAGGGTTTGTTTATAGAACTTTGTATCATAGAAAATATTTTCCTCTACCATGAGCAACTTAGAAAACACATACACTTAATAATTCATTTGCTCCAGTAGCTTCTCTTGATACTGTCTTTGTTGTTTTTTTTCTCTCATTCACGTCCTCTCCCACTTCAAAATTTCACCTTTTGAAGTATCATCTCTTCCTAATTAATTGATCCTGAACCCTCTATGTACACATATATACCCATGCTCAGATATGTATTCATACACATATAT
>CM053602.1:17429001-17501503 GCA_028646575.1 Pseudocheirus occidentalis
CTCACAGCTGCCGGAGCTCTTAGTGGGGTGCTGCAGCCCCACCTCCCAGCCTTGGCTCACTGAAAGCGCACCCCAGGACCACCACTCAAGACCCCGATCCAGATCCAGGCCACTCAACGCAAGAGCCCTTGGCCCAGATGGATCGCATCAGCCCCACTGCTATCTGCAGGCCGAGGGCTCTGAAGCAGCCCAGGCGGGGCCACTGTGGCTCTCAGACGTTCCTGCTGCTATAGCCGCCTCCCACTGCTTCCTTGCCCTGGGAGCAGTTTGGCCGGACCCGCTCTTCTCCTCCCCAGTTCGCAAAATCCACTGACCTTTCTCTTAGCCTTTTTTTTCTTCTGGCCTGATAGATGTGGTAACTCTGTCTTTGTTGTTTTTGTTGTTTTTTTTTTTTTTTTTTGGAATTTGTTTCTTTAATGTTAAAAACATCAGTTTTTTCAGGATTAGACAGAAGACCTTCCCAGGCATGAGATCCTAAGAGTGAGGCTCAGTGGACAGATCCTTCAGAAGATTAATAGAGGAAGTGAAAGCGTTTTCTTCCCTTTACTTCTACACCACTTGCCCTCTTGCTCTACCTCCTTCTTCCCTCCCCCAAAGAAGAAAATAATGACCAGTGTTTCTCTACAAGACTTAAGAGGTTTATTTCTAGACCAAGTGGAGGTAATAGGAGAATTAAAGCCAAGTATGTTTACATTTTGTAAATAGATGGTATATGATAAGTAAAGCTTCTTAGAACCACAACACAAAAGTAGTTCACTGTAAAGATGAATACACAAAATTATATTGAGAATATAGTTAATAATTATTTAATGAAAGTGAAGAGTCAGTAAATCCTTTTGAAATATTCTAAGATACTGAATCCTTCTCTAGAGTCAAGCACGGTAAAGCAAATTTCGCTTATTCCCTTTCTGCCTCTAAATCCTACCTTCTCTCCGAAACATTGAAATGACTCCCTCCATTTTGGTCTGAAATAGCAAAAGTTAGAGCAATATGATAGGCTTCCAGATATGTATAGTTGTGAGTGGAAAACTGAGAAGCATATATTCTGAGCACTTTGGGGTTTAAATGTATACTTTTCAAAATAATTTTAAATATAGATAATTTATGTAGAAATTGATAAGATTGAATTTCCTTATGTTCGTGTTACCAGATTTTTTTTTTTTTTTGCTTTTTGGAGGGGGGAAGGCAGGACAATTGGGGTTAAGTGACTTGCCCAAGGTCACATGGCTAGTAAGTGTTACGTGTCTAAGGTTGGATTTGAACTCAGGTCCTCCTGACTCCAGGGCTGGTCCTCTATTCACTGAGCCACCTAGCCGACCCATTGTTACCAAATTTAGACTCTTTTCTTGTAAAACCCTCACAGTACCTTGCTTTTATGAGAAATACACAGCTTTAATTAACTCCATACCATGTTGTGCATATACAGGAGATTCCTATATTCTGGAGATCTTCAAATGTATTTTTTTTATAACACTATTATTTTAGATTTTGGACTCAGCAAAGAATCTGTAGACCAAGAAAAGAAGGCCTACTCATTTTGTGGTACAGTAGAATACATGGCTCCTGAAGTAGTGAACAGGCGAGGCCACACCCAGAGTGCTGATTGGTGGTCATTTGGCGTGTTAATGGTAAGCTCTCTGTTCAGTCCTCCAACATGCACTTCTTAAGCACCCATTTTGTGGCATTAAATTTCTGAGTTCAGGTCGTGGTATTTTTTTTTGACGTTTCTTATTGAAATGCTTCCTTTTACCTTGTGGAGAGTGGGGATGGAGGAAAGGTTTGACTTAGAGTTATCAAAAAGCACAGCTGGTGCTGTGTTAAGTTTCACCAAAAAGAAAATCAGGTTCCTTTCTCCTCTAATCTTTTCTTTATCTTGCTAGATACAGTTGTAAATAGTAGCACTGTTACGTAGACTTTAAGGTTCTAGTCCAGAAAGAATCTGTCAGATTCTAGATTACAGGAAGCTAAATTGCTTAATGATTGTATTGTACTTTTAATTGTTCCACGGACTTTAGCATATATATATATATATATATATATATTGTGCGCGCACACACACACACATGAATATTTCTGTATGTTTATAATTCCCAAATTCTATGTTTATAAATTTCCTTTAGGACAGAGGCTGCCTTCCTTTCGCTTAGTATCCCCCATAGTATATAGCAGAGTGATAGTTACAAGTAGTACAAGAAATACATACTGATTGGATTGGATATAGAATTCTGTATAAAATTCTGTGACAATAAAGGTTTTTTAATGAAAACACTTTATACCAGAGATGTTTTGCTATTAGACTTCTAATTATTCATTTAACAGCGTATCATAATTTCTGTGCCATTAGAAATAAATTTTAAGTACCTGTTGTATACCTAGTAGTGATTGGCACGACCCACAGTATAGTTGGAAAGACAAGACACACATACGTGTATACATACATGCATATAAACACATATATGAAACACTGAGAACAATGAAATGCAGAAGTGTTTAGTGCTCACCCTAAATGCAACAAGATTCAGAGGTTACAATCAGGATTGCTTAGAGTAGTAGGAGAAGGCTTTGAGGGGAGGTGAACCTTGAGCAAACCCTTTTGAAATCTGGGAAGAATTTGGAAAGGTAGCAGATATTACTGTGAGGAGAAATAGCATTAGGGATGATGAGACTGGGAATGAGTACTATGTGGGGGTGAGGAGCAGGGAGGAAGAGTGGACTGGCTTCCAGAAGGTGTGAGTTGGGGCCAATGGGAAATGAGGTTGGGTTGGTAAGGTAGGATTGAGTTCTAGAGGACTTTGAAAACCAAGCCAGAAGAATTTGACCTGGAAGTTTTAGGTAGGAGAAGATATTAAAGGTTCTTATGGAGGTGAGATATATAATAAAATCTTTGTTTTTAGAAAGGTTAATCTTAGAGCATCATATACAATGGATTAATTGGTGAGAAGACTAGAGGCCGAGGAACCATCTAGGAGGCTGTTGGAATAATCTGAGAATGAATTTATGGCAGTAGTAACCAAAAAAATGCTGTTCTGAATAATACAAAGGAGGAGCCTAAGTGAGAGAAGTATCCAGGTTTGAGTTTCAGAATTAGGAATTCTCTTTATAGAAAAGACTAGAAACCATGAGAATAAAGGAGTTCACCAAATCTAAAGAGAAAAAAACAGGATTGAGGCCAAAGCTGTTTTTAGAATAACTTATGTTGAGAGCTAAATAGGGCTAATTGAAATTTTAAAATATTTGCATATGTATTAAAAAAGAAAAGCCTCTTTAATAAATTGTAGTGCTACATAATGTTGGGTCTATGCCATTTTGTGTCTGCTTATCCTCATTCTAAATATCATTTTAGAAAACTTATTTCCTTAATACCATGAAATGCAATTACCTTAACATCTTTTATCTTAATATTTCATTCTGCTGGTTCTAAACTTTGCTCAATGTGATTTTTTTAACCTTTTTTCCTTTTTTTTCTTACTAAACAGGAATAAGATATCCCCATATCTGGTATCTTTGGATGGGGAGGGCACAAGGGCTCTTAAATCTATCTTGAATGTCTATAAATTTGTATTTAGGTAATCATTTTTCTTTAATTATTAAGTTCTTTGAAGTAATTGAGTTCTATTTTAGAAGAAAAATAGCGTGTCTCTGAGGATTTACAGGTTCCTTTGGACCTTCCAAAGGTAGGATTGGAATATTTAGTTTGTTTAACTTGCCATAGTTGAGTAAGAAGCTAGAAATGTCATTCATTAAATGGTTTCAAGAAAGTCAGGCATGTTTGCTTTCTGATCCTAGTTTGGCCTATGATCATACTTTGAAAAAAATGTTATACATCCTAAATCATACTTAATGGGCTTCTGGTATTTTTTATTTTAGTTTGAAATGCTCACTGGTACTCTGCCTTTTCAAGGTAAAGACAGAAATGAGACCATGAATATGATACTGAAGTAAGTGTAACTCTTAAATTTATCCTTTGTACGCTATTCCCAACCCACCTACCACACTGAGCAACTCCAAGCCCTTGCTTTTAGAAATTTATAATAGTTAAGATGAAAGTAAAATAATATTTTTAGGTATAAACTGTTTTCTGGCTGGTACTAAATAGGAACATATTCTACATGCCAGTGTGAAAAGTACTTAGTGAAAAAGTCAGTTGCATGTTAAGTTTTAAAGTGCAGATCATTGTTAAGTTAAATTTCCTAAAATTTTGTTTTTCAGAGCAAAACTTGGAATGCCTCAGTTTCTTAGCCCTGAAGCACAAAGTCTTCTAAGGATGTTATTCAAAAGAAATCCTTTAAATCGATTAGGTATTCTTATGTTTCATGGTTTTTGTAGAAAACTGTACTGCATATTTTTCTGGGTGAACGCTATTTTTCAGTTTTATGATTTATTTTAATTTAATGGTATTCATTAGTACTTTGAATTCTAGATTGTACTTTTGAGAAAATAATTGTAGAAATTTCTGGGATGTTGAAGGATAGGTATTCTGGCTTAATCAAATGTCTTGGCTAGTAAGAGATTACCGTGTACATATGATGCATCCATCAATCATCAGTTTTTTAAAGAAGTCATAGGTTCCTAGGGAAGGGCCCTTATAAATAAATCATCTAGAAGTTCGTTTTCCTTCCCAGTAGAAGAATCTTTTCTGTACTGTCCTTGACAAATGGTGATCCAGCCATTCCTTAAACACTCTCAGTGCCAGCAAATGCTATTGTTAGAAAGCTCTGTTGAACAGCTGTTCAAGTCGACAGAACTTTTCCTTCACCCAGTAATTTCTACCCATTGGATCTCATAGTAACACTCTCTTCCACGTGATAACTATTTGGACATTTGATGACAGCAGTTATGTACTCCTTTTCCTTCTCCAGGCCTAATGTCTCTAGTTCTTTCAGTTATTCCTCACATGACATAATTTCCATACTGCTTATCCTACTCTGTACACCTTGTAATTCTTTTAGTGGGATGCCCTAAACCAAACACAGTACTATAAATGTGTTCCTGCTAACACATACGAGAGTAAAATGATTTCTCTTGATCCCTGGGACTAAGATGGCTGGGATGATCTTACTGAACTTGTCTCTAATTAAAATTCTCAGTTCTCTTTCACATGTCTCCTCTGATTTCCGAACCACTGCCAGGGATACTGGGAGAGAGACTGTAGAACTGGAGAAGGACAAATGTTGGTCCCTGTTTTCAAAAAAGGAAAGAATCTGAAAACTTTAATTTGGCTTCATTAAGAGTAGGTAAGGCTAAACTTCAATAAGCATGGCTTCGTTAAGAGTAGGTAAGGCTAAACTTCAATAAGCATGGCTTCGTTAAGAGTAGGTAAGGCTAAACTTCAATAAGCATGGCTTCGTTAAGAGTAGGTAAGGCTAAACTTGCTTCATTTACTTTTTTGACAAGATCCTTAGACTAGTAGGTCTGAAAAATGATGTAGATATAATTGAGCTTTTTAGAAAAGATTTTAGATTTTAGAAAAGCATCTGACCAGGTCTCTTTTGTACTCTTTGTGTTTGTGTATCTAGTGCCTAGCACTGTGCTAGCCATGTGACTATTGACAGATTCAATTCTTGTAGGCCAGATTAAGAGATATGAGGTAGCTAGTAGTGTAGGTATGTGAATTTTAAATTGGTTGAATGACAGAAATTAGTTGGAAAAAAAAAAGTCTCCAGTGGAGTGCCCCAGGGATCTGTCCTTGGGCCTTGTGCTGGTTAACATTTTTATCAGTGGCTAAGATTATGGAATTGATCGCACCCTTATCAAATTTGCAAATGACATAAATGCTAGGAGGACGACTGACCCTTTAAATGCCTGAATCTGAAATAACCTCAACAGGCCAAAAAATTTGGTTAAATTGAATAGAGATAAATATAAAGTTTTATACAAAATTCTGTTGTATGCCCAAAGGAAACCTGAATATTTCATTGGATATATGATCACCCTGCATTATAATACTAATGACAAGTATCTACAAAAATACCACCTTGAAAATAATTGCAGCCTATGCACCAAGATGGTTGCTAAGGATGAAATGGAAGAAAAATTCAATGAATGACTTGAAAAAACACTCCAAAATAAACCAGCATGCATTCTTATATTTAATGACTTCCATACTAAGGTGGGAAAAAAGGTGAGAAGGGGGAAAATTAAAAGGGATGTGTGACTTAGGAAGAAGGAATGTGGGAAGACAAAGACTTATAAATTATATTCTTCAAGAGAAAAATTGGTAGGTGCTAGATAGGATGAGAACCAAATAACAGCATAAGAAATTGAATTGATTTCCTTTTTACAGAAAGGAAACTACTTGTTATTGATTAGGCATCCTGAGCTAAGGTTGTGTGTCAGTCGGCCCATCCACTTGTCCGAAGTAAGATCAGAATCAGTTAAAAAAATCACAAAGAATAATAATGATTTAAGGATATAATGTACAACTGAAAGAGAGGAGCCCTGGACAAGCACTTGAAAATCAAAACTAGGAAATCAGAAACAGAAATGAAATTGATAATGACTATAATCGTTTTAGCCATTATGGTTGGTTTCATTACAGGATTATGGTAAGTCTACTTGGCACTTGGTGATACAGGACTGTAGCTCAGGAAAGAGCCTAGGTCTGGATATGTAGATCTGGGAATCATCAGCATAGAGATGGTAATTGACTCCTTGGGAGCTTATGTAGACACTAAGAGAAAGAGTGTCAAGAAAAAACAGAAGAGGTCTCAGGACAGTCTTATAGAACACTCACAGCCAGTGGGTATTGGAATGGATTATAAATTAACAAAGGAAACTGAGGGGTGAGATGATGAATAGGATGAGAAATGAAAGAGAACAATCTCAAAAACCCAGAAAGAAGAGAGTGTCATGGAGGAGAGGATAGTCAAAAATATTAGGTGCTTCAGGGAGGTCAAGAAGAAAAGAAGCCATTGAAAAGAATCTATTACATTTGACAGTTCAGAGGTCATTGGTAATTAGAGAAATTTAAGTCCAAAGAGACCCTTGTAACAGTCTGTTTAGAGTCCTTTTGGATTCAGATCAATCCATTAAACAGCCTTTTTTGGGTCCTCCTATTCAAGCTGATAGAAAATAAAATATTGCACATTTCTCTGTCTTGTCTTTGAAGACTGAGATTTTTCATATGTCTTGCTGAAACCATCATACTAGTATTTGACATTTCCCTGAACAGTTTCAAGAACACTGGTTTTCAGAAAGAGACTATAAACTAGTGTGACATGTATTCTTAGCTATGCTCAGTATAACTAGTATTCTTGGTGCATGCTGACTGCTGATGACTTTTTTCTTTTAAAGTACTCACAGATACTTCCTATCTTAACTATTTCTCTTTCATAGCTCATTTGGATAGAAGTCATCTCTTCTCTGAAATTTTATATAACCGATTTCCTGAAGCCCAGGGTATAATGCTCTGTGTACTCTTCTTCGCTCATTATGAACTTCAAAATGGCATGATGATTTTCTCTTAAAATTCTTACCACTTCTACCTATCCAGCTAGTTTTTCCTAATTGGTTAAAGTTAAATCCTGAATAGCCGTTGACTGAATCCTTTTGCATCGTAAAATTGTCAGTACAACAAAACAAGTGAAAAAAAAAAATCTCAGTTCTATTTCTAGTAGAATCAGCTTTCTGAGAGCTGTCTATACTGTAAGTTACTTCTCTTCCAGGACTTATATTAACAGAATGTTATCCATATTCTCCATCTGGCCAGTCAATCTGCAGTATTCACCCCCAGAATGAAACATCATTTATTTTATCTTCCTTTCACTCAAATACTGTCCACTAATTTCTACCCTTAAGTTTGTTTAAGAAGGCGTCTACCTTCTTAACTTACGATACTGTTTTTTTTTCCCTTCCGTTAGATGTTTCTTTTGAATAAGGTCTACCTTTCCATTTCCATCATTCCCATATCTCTTCAGTCAAAAAGTTTTAGTTACGCACCTGTTATGTGCTAGGCACTAGTGATACAAGCCCCAAAATGAAATGGTCTTTACTTGCAAGGAGTTTACATTCTAATGTGATATGTCTGAAATTATATTTAAATTGAAGATGATTTTTAAATTTTCCTTACTCTGAACATTGGCTTTGAGTATTCATTTAGAACAAATAAAATGTATTTAATGCCAAATCTACACTAAGAATCATTTAATCCTTCTGCTGATTTAGAAGGTACTTTAGGATCTTTAGCAGTGTTCCTGGAAAATGATGGTGAATAGACATTAAAAGTTTAAGTGACAGACTGCTAGGTAAAAGTATGCATATCACAGCTGCCTACAAATGAGAGAGTTAAGATTTATCTGCAGAATAGATCCTTGAAATAGAGTAATAAGAACAATAAAAATATTTCCATTTTTAAAGGAGCTGGTTCAGATGGAGTTGAAGAAATCAAAAGACACCTTTTCTTTTCGACTGTTGACTGGAATGTAAGTACAGGGCAGTGTAGTTTGAATTAATAAGTAACTTTTTTAGCTCTTGTTAGAGGTTAGAAGAAAATGATTGTATGGGGCATTGCCAAGTAATAAATTTAAACTCTGTTTAAATTCCAGCATGACATTTTAACTTACAGGTACTTTATAAAATGACTGTTGACTTGAATATTTACCATTTCAGCTTTATTCAGCTTAGTGGAGCAGTAGATCCATCGTTAATAGACTTGGAGCAAATCTTTTCTGCTAAATTGTATTTTCCATCCATAATAAAATCTCGTGTGGTATGGTGGAAAGGATTGAAATTAGGTTTAGAATCGGAGACCTGGGCTCCAATCCCAGCCCTGCTTTTAACGAACTCTTGTGACTTTGGGTCAGTTGTTTAAGCTCTCCGTACCTCAGTTCTCTTTTCTTTGTAGAACAAAGTCATATTAAACTAATCCCTGCCAGTTTGGGAATTTCAGGCCTACACTAAATCTCTTAGAGAGATTTTGACCCTGTTACTGTAAATGGTCATTGGGGGAAAGAGTGAGGTAAAAGCACTTTGTAAAGAAAAGTACTGTATTGGAATTGGAAGACACTATTTAAAACCAGCCTAACATTGGTTACTTCTTAGGGTAAATGGAAGAGGGATGAAGATAAAAAGTATTATATATTATAAATATATAATTCTATATATATTATAAAAATATAATTCTAAATATAAAATATTATATTTAGAAAAGCTTTAAAGAAGTTAAAGCCCCCAAATGTGCAGTCTTCAGTTAGAAAATCGGATTTCATTGTTTCTGTCTTATTTTCACTTCCTATGTATGTAGTCCTTCACTAAAGTGCTACTCATCATGGCATGGAGGGTGACCCTGGCTTCTTGAAGGCTCTGCCAGTGGAGCACAAGCTCTGTGCAGGTTCTACCAAGTTTGACAAGCTTCAGTTTGCAGACCTGGCAATGGATTTTGTGTCTGTTGTCTGAGAACCATCATAGCTAAGTTTGGAAAGGCTTATTATCAGAGCGTTGGTCACCGAGTTGTGGTCTCCTTATGTGGAGGGAGCTCTCCTTCTAGTGAAACCACAGATCCTTGAAGAACTGAAATGTATATGTCCTATCTTATCACTGCAGCATTTAGGCATTTTGCATAATTTTGTGCTGGAATGGCCTGTTTGTCAAACTCTAGAGAATCTGTCAAACTCTAGAGAACCCTCTCTAGGATGGGGATGGAAATGAGAAACCATCTGCCCTCTTGGTTTAATTACATCTGCCTTGCAAGGGCAAGTATGCAATCCCTCTGCTTATGCTTGTAGAGGTAAAAAAATGTACCAGTTCAAAAGTCTAAATTAGTACAGTATCTTAAAGGACTGTAAGATATCAGTGGTATTGCACGAAAATTTCACTCTCGGTTTTTGTCTCTGTCTGTATTTCTGTCTCCTTCCCTATTTCCTTCTTCCTTAGACTGCCTCTTTCCCTTAACTAGTCATAATAGAGAACAAAAAATATTTTTATTATTTTTTATGTAAAAGCTTTATATACTCTCTAATTTTACAAGAAAATGAGTAAAATATTGTTTGTTTCTCTCTAAATAAAATTAAAGTTGCTTTATACTTAACTGATCTGTGATTTTGTTCTACAAGCCAGTGGTTCTTCAATAGAAAAAAAGATTCCTACCCTGCCTTCAGGCTATTTTATGTGTCTTTCACTGAAAAATAAACTTTATCCAGTTGTTGGACAAAGTTAAATTTGATATTTATTTAATGTCCCTCCCCTAAAAACAAAGCAGCCTGTTTTCATTTATATTTCCTAAGTCATAAAAATTCCCAGAAAATATTTGAGATTCTAAGTGTGTTTAAGTTTTCAGGCATCACATAGTATGAATGGATTTCATGTTCTAGAAATACTGCTTGTATTCTTGAATTTTGCTAGTTATTCCTGCATGACCACATGGGTATGTGTTGTCATCACTAGGGAGTTAAACCAGTTTGCAATAAAATTTGAAAATGGATATTCTCATCTCTTGCAAATGCAACCTGGAGCCTCTCCTCTTTGTGTTCCTTGACCTACTCATTGAGTTCATTACATCTTCTGCCAAGTTTAATGAACTTATTTTATTAGCCGATGTTTGAAGTCTATTGAAATTTATCTGGTAAATCTAACATGAAGTGTTCCATTTATGCTTCTTAATATATTGTGTAACTTGTCATTTTGTGTAACTTCTTATGGTTAAGCTATGACTATTGTCTACTTTAACTTGGAAAATAGAATAATTTGTCCACGTTTACAAGTTTTGGCATTACCCTATACTTCTTCTTTTAGAAATTATATAGAAGAGAAATTCAACCCCCATTCAAACCTGCATCTGGCAAACCAGAAGATACTTTTTGTTTTGATCCTGAATTTACTGCAAAAACACCCAAAGGTAATACACATGGCTTAAGTTAGGTCTGATTAATAAAACCTTCTTTCACTCCACAGATAAAAGGATACAAAGTTTGACTGTGAAATAATTATGCTTAATAGATTATTTTGTATTAAATCATCTGTTTTTGTATACATGTTTTGTATGGGCTTTGGATACAACATGTCCAAACTTCTTGGAGGAATCAGCGGATTGTAGTGGTAGGAGTTAATTCCCAGTTATTTAGAACCAGACCAGTGACTGCCCTGCTCAGACTGTTGCCCCATCATTGCTGTGGCCTAGTATAGTGTTTCCCAAAATAGGACTCAGAAACCTTTCAGTGAATCACTTTTGTTCAGATCGAAGTCTTTAGGAACTAGGGTCAAGAGAAATCTTTAAATAGGAGACATTTAGAAGAGGAGAAAAGGAGAAGGAGAAGGTTCAGATGGGTCATGAAACATAAATAATTTTTCCTAATCTTGTTTTAGAATTTCTTTAGTCTTTTCATTGTTTTGGTGGAGCCATTTGAAAAAGAGGAAATAATACCTTCTATATTAGTGACTTAATTTTTTTTTAATGGAATACATTTTGTTTTTAGTATAGTTGCATTTTTTAATAAAGATTACCTTCAGCCAAAAAGAGTATAATTGTATTCTGTGGAAATTTTTAATTTTTTATAAAATTTCTGTGTTTGAAAACTAGATTCTCCTGGAGTTCCACCCAGTGCTAATGCGCATCAGCTTTTCAAAGGATTTAGCTTTGTTGCAACTACTGCCCTAGAAGATCAGAAAATTTCTCCTCTCACAAATATATTGCCAATAGTACAGGTAAATCACATCTGATTGGTTTTCCAGTTATAGGTTTATTTCCTTGGGACAAAAGAGAGTTTAAGTTTTAAAGCACGTCAGTGGCCATCCTATATTATAGGCGCCGTTTATGATAGTGGTTAGTTTTCAACTTTCTGTTGGGGAAAATTGCAAGAAATAATCATACTTTAAAAATGAAAAACTATTCTTTTTTTTTTTTTTGGCTTTCTGGAGGGGGAAGGCAGGGCATTTAGGGTTAAGTGACTTGCCCAAGGTCACAAGGCTAGTAAGTGTTAAGTATCTGAGGCTGGATTTGAACTCAGGTCGTCCTGACTCCAGGGCTGGTAGTCTATTCACTGTGCCACCTAGCCCCCCTGAAAAACTATTCTTTAAAAAAAAAAACGATCAAATAGGCAATATGACCCATACAGTGTGGTGGTTTGTGTACTTTTGGCCTTGAGGCATAGTTAGGGCTTTATCAGTTTGTTGATTGGTCTTATTTAAAGAATCTAGAGTGTCTGGAATTTAAACTTGGTTCATCATTGGTTTGAAGTTGTTTATATTGTGAGGATATGCTCTCTCTCCTCAAACTCAGATTTTTTTTTTGCATGATGTTTATGGCTTCTGTTAAACACAAAGTTAGTAAATAAACACAGAAAAATGTGGGAGGTCAAGTTTCCATTCTCCTTGATGGACAAATATGTTTTTAATGCATCATCAGTTTTTCTCTGATTTTTTTTCAAAGCAATTACATGGAAGCAGTGCACAATTTAATGATGTGTATGAACCAAAGGAGGATATTGGTGTCGGCTCCTATTCTGTTTGCAAGCGATGTATACACATGGCTACCAACATGGAATTTGCAGTGAAGGTATTGTCTCTAAATTTCTTTCTTCTGTATTTTAATTTGGAGTGATCTGCTTTAGTGCTCTGTTCTCACTGAGGCAGAGTGATTGGGAGGGAAGAAAAAATAAAGGAGAGGAATCTGAGTTCACATCTTATTTTGAAATAGGTTCTACCAAGAATTTCTTTTGAAAAATAGTGAATTTCATATTTTTTATTCTTGTAGTACTTTCAAAAAGTAATATATTGTTATTGAAAAGTAATCCTCATGAGTTGGCTAGGTGGTGCAGTGAATAGAGCACTGGCCTTGGAGTCGGGAGGACCTGAGTTCACATCTGGCCTCAGACACTTGACACTAGCTGTGTGACCTTGGGCAAGTCATTTAACTCCAATTGCCCTGCCTTCGCCCTCCAAAAAGCAAAAAAAAAAAAAAAAAGAAAAGAAAAGAAAAAAGTAATCCCCGCAATTACTTGGTAATTGTTTGGATCAGAATTTAAAATAGTTTTAAGTAAACAGGAAATTGTCTGTCAAAAGATATTTTCTAATTTACTCTTTGCATCAACACCATTATATCCTTATTTTTAAAAGAAATGGGATAAGATAAAAGGAAAATCTATTTTTTTGTTCAAATGTAGATATTGTGATTACTCTTATTTTTGAGGTATTTCTAGGATACAAAATATGCCTATATCCCTATAATTAGAAATGTTTTCATGACACCATTTGATGCTTTTATGATAAAGAAGATTAAAATTTTAGTTTACCTGAACTTCTTGCCCATCTTATTTCTCAGATCATTGACAAAAGTAAGAGAGACCCCTCAGAAGAAATTGAGATTTTGATGCGTTATGGACAGCACCCCAACATTATCACTTTAAAGGATGTAAGTATTAATTTTTTTTTAAATCTGATGTATGTTAAGCAATCTGGTGAATCTGATAAATGCTTAATGAATTCTTTTGTGGAAGATCATATATAAATACACCTGATTTTTGTAAACAGCATGTAACAGCTACTTGGAAGAATTTGAGGATTGTAAAAGCCAATTCACAGTTGTTTGAGACCTGACCAAGGTCTCTGCCCTGTTCAAACTGTTGCTACATATCATTGGTGTAGACTGGTATTGAGTTTTCCAAAAAAGGGTTCACAAGCCTTTGGGTGAATCACTTTTGTTTAGGCAGTAGTCTTTAGGACACAGGATCAAGGAATCTTTAAATAGGGAATATTGGAGAATGGCTGACCAAGTTATGCCATATGAATGTGATCAAATACTACAGTGGTTCTCAACCTTCCTAATGCTGCTACCCTTTAATACTCGTATGTGCGTGTATCTGCATGTGGGCAGACCCGCCTGGACATGGATAGAGGAGCTGTGTCTCGATTCCTAAGACTATGGGAAATATGTATTTTCTGATGGTCTTAGGCGACCCCTGTAACCCCTGTGAAAGGGTCATTCAACTCCCAAAGGGGTCACAACCCACAGGTTGAGAACAGCTGAAATACTACATTTCCAGAAGAATCATGATAAAACATGGCAGTCACCTTCTGACAGAAAAGTGCCGGCTTCAGGGTGCAAACAAAGACGTTTTTAATGGGATATTGTCATTGCTTTAATTTGTTTTGCTTGACTATAAATGCAACAGAAATTTTAATAGAAGGGAGAGAAGTGGATTGTCATTAATTGAAAAAAATCTAAAGAAATTAATGATAAAAAATATACCATCCAAATCACCTTTTTTTTTTAAACAGGTCTATGATGATGGTAGATATGTTTACCTTGTTACTGAATTGATGAAGGGAGGAGAACTACTTGACCGCATTCTCAGACAAAAGTATTTTTCTGAACGGGAGGCCAGTGATGTCCTATATGTAATAACAAAAACAGTTGACTACCTTCACTGTCAAGGAGTAAGTCCAAGTTATTTTATTCAGTTCAATTCTGTCAGCTGTATTTGTATAAACGCAAGGAATGGAAGGGCCATTTTGGCAGATCAGCTCAGGCATCCTCCCCTGTGAAACCTTCCGAGGTGCAGGTACCTGTGTCTAATTTAGATGATAATACTAGTAGTGGTAATAATGATAGCTGACGTTCATGTAGCACTATGCACAAAGCACTCTGACTGAGCACTTCATAATTTTTAGCTCATTGGATCTTTACTGGAAGAAGTAGGGGCTATTATTGTCCCCATTTTACAGATGAGTTAAGTGAGGCAAATAGAGGTGAAGTGACTTGTCTAGGGTCACACAGTTGGTAAATATCTGAGGACTAGTTTGAACTCAGGTCTTTCTGACTCTAGGCTCAGTGCTCTTCTGTCTACTGCACTGCCTAGCTACCCAGAAAAATCAATGTTATAACTTGTTTGGTAATGATCCCAGTGTCAAGTGTCAATAAATTATTTGTGTCCAGCTTACATCTCTTCTACATTTACCCCATTTCTACTTCTAGCACATTTAGAGATAGATATTTTCCTCCTCCCTATTAGACCACTCCTCAGTTTCATCTGCTAGACCCTCATTCAGATCCCCTTTAACCAAAGGTGTCCCTGGGCCCTCTTCTCTTCTCCCACTATTCTACTTCAGCTTCTATGGATTTAATTACCTTCTCTGTGCTGATAATTCTCAAATCTATCTCTGCTGCCCCAGTCTCTCTCTACTCTCACATCTCTGGCTGCCTTTCAGACATCTTAAATTGGATATCCAGTAGATATCTGAAACTCAACATGTCCAAAGCAGATCTTTTCCCCAAACACTGCCCTCCCCCCCCCCCACTTTGCATATCACTGTTGAGGATAATATCAACCTCCCCCAGGCCTTCAAGATCCCAACTTAGGAGTCATCCTTGACTCCTTACTGTCTCTCACAGCCCTCCCTCCTGTCCGGGGCCTGTTACCAAGGTTTGTCAATTTCACCTTTGCAGCATCTCTCAAATACTCCCTCCCTTCTGATGCAGCCACTTCTCTATTGGAGGCCTTCATCGCACCTGGACTATTGTCATAGCCTGTTGAGGGATCTGCCTCAATACCTCTTCAGCCACCAAAGTGATTTTTCTGAAAACTCAGATTTACTCTGTCATCTCCCTATTCAGAAAACTCCAATGCCTCCATATCCCCTCCAGGATCAAATACAAAGTTCTCTTTGGTGTTCAAAGCCCTTAATCTAGTGCGTGCACGCACGCGCGCGCGCACACACACACACACACATACACACACACATGTGCATCTTCTCATACCTTATTTGCCACTACTTCTACCCTTCAGTCTAGTGACTTGCCAGAAATAAGACACTTCATTTCTCAGCTCTGGGCACTTTTTTTTTTTGCTGTTTTGGAGGGCGGAAAGTAGGGCAGTTGAGGTTAAGTGACTTGCCCAAGGTCACATGGCTAGTTTTTTTTTTTAATTGTGTGTGTGTGTGTTCCATGTCTGAGGCTGGATTTGAACTCAGGTCCTTCTGACTCCAGTGTCAGTGCTCTATTCACTGGGCCACCTAGCCGCCCCAACTGGGCACTTTTTGATGTCTGTCCTCATCACCTACTGCCTTTCCTGGTTTCAAGTTCCAGCTAAAACCCTGTATTCTAGAGGAAGCTTCCCAACCCCTCTTAATCCTAGTGCTCTTTTAATGATTGCCTATTTCTCCCATATATAGCTTGTTTGTACATATTTGTTGTCTCACATTAAATTATGACCTACTTGAGCACAGGGACTGTATCTTCTGTCTCTTCTTGTATTCCCAGCACTTAGCATAGTTCCTCATACACAGTAGGTACTTAATGAATGTTTATTTGATAATAATAAATGTCTGATCTAAGGTTAGAAACAAAAATGCAGTGCATATTTCGTACCTAAAGTCTTAACTTCTATTTCCTCAGTGGTCCTATTTCTACCTCTTGACTTTTTGTGGCACTGTTTGTCGAACTTATTTTCAATTTTTCTATGACCATATAATTAGGGAACTTTGTCTTTCATCGTCCATCTTATTAATGTGATTTAATTTGTTTAAAAATACTCTATTTGGGTGCTGTGGTTTTGAAGGAGAAATGTGTATGTATTCAAATGTCATTTTTCATTTGGGCTACTGTGTATAATTAAACTGTTCTCTGTGCTTCATAAGAGACAAAACATCCAGAAATAGATATTAAAAGGAGATATAATAGCTTACACAGAAAGGGAAACCAAAAAGATTGAGACTCATGGGGCTAGAATGGACTAAGTAAAGATATAATTCACATCTGTAAAATGGTATAGGTAAAGCAACTAGAAAATTATTTACCAGATTTTTAAATGCTAGAGATAGAAAAAAAATCTAAAAGTTTGAAAGGAGAGGTAATTTTAGAACATGCCAAAAGAATTATGAATTCTGAGGGTTATTTATAATGTGGAGCTCTTTACCTCAAAAGGTTGCAGAGATTGAAATAGAAATAGGTTCACAAAAGGCTTGGGACACTCATGAACCGATAATTCTCAGATTAGCTACTAAAATACAGTATAACTTTTAGAGATGTACATTTTGGAGGACTCACGCTTCCAAATTTCCTCGGATGTTTATTGGGTCAAGTGAATAAAGGCATTTCATTGAAACACATATATGCAAGAGACTGCAGTAGGCACTGTGCAGCCAGTGACTCTCATGCCCTGGCTATTTCATGAATAAGACCCATCTCTTGACTCTGAGTATTTTCTCTGGCTGTCTCCCATGCCTGGAATAGTCTCCCTCTTCCACTCTGACTCCTGACTTCTCTGGCTCCATTTAAGTCCCAACTAAAATCCCATCTTCTACAGGAAGCCTTCTATAACCCCTCTTAATTCCAGTGCTTTCTCTCTTTTAATTATTTCCTATTTATTCTGTATATAGCTTGCTTTGCATATGTTTGTTTGCTTGTTATGTCCCCCATTGGATTGTAAGCTCCCTGAAAACAGAGACTGTCTTTTGCCTCTTTTGTATCCAGAGTGCTTAGCACAGTGCTGGGCATATAGTAGGCACTTAAAAAAATATTATTGAATTGGATACAAAGCCAAGTAGGATACAGTTCTAACTCTCAAAGAGCTTCTGATCGCATAAGGCAGCTAAAACATGTTTATAAATATTCTACAACATGCTATTTAGAAAGTGCTATAAAAGAAGTTCTCTAAAGAGAAAGCTTCATCACTCCAGCTTCATGTGAGAGGTAGCATTGAAGAAGGGCACTTTAGCAAGTAGAGATGTAGATAGGAGGAAAGACATTCATGAGGCACAGAGATAATCCAGTGCAGAAAGTTGCTTAGAATGATAATTGGTCCATTAGGACTGGAGGATGACATATGGAAGAAGGTGGGAGATGAGACTAGGAAAAGCAAGTTGGGTCAGATTAGGGAGGGTGCTGAATACCAGGCTGAAGAATTTGGACTTTATTTGGTAAAAGAAGAGCCACAGAAGCTTTTTGAGCCGAGGGAGTGACATGGTTGGATTGACTTGGTATAAATAGGATCAGAAGATTTTAGAAGTGGAAGAGACTTGAGAAATGATTTAGTCCCATGTCCCATGTGCTGCCTCCTCCATCCCGTTTTACCAGTGAGGTAACTGAAGCTTAGCAAGGTTAAGTGGCTTGCCAGAGATCATTCCAGGTGGTAAATGGCAAAGCAGAGCTTTCTGACTTCAACTACAGTAGGTACCATGCTGCTTCCTTAGCAAACTTTTTTTTCCCATTTTTTGGGGGGGTAGCATGGGGGTGAGAGTTTGAGGGAGTGTAGTTCTGAATGAAATTTATATTTTCCCTCATTTGTATAGAATATGATATAACTTCAAATTTCTATCACATTTTATGTCACTTAGATGCTTTATGAGCATCATATTCATAGAGCTCATGATATTGGAAAGGTTAAGGAATTAGTGAGATCATATATGCCTTATTAATTCTCTGCTTTGTGCCCAAGGGCCCTAATTTAACTCCTTTTTTTAATCAGTTAAATAATGCTTTTACCTAATTATTATTTAAATTCCTTCCTAAATCTCTTCTGAATTCACCACTGAAACATAAAAGAATTGTATGAGACCATATGTGGCACATTTCCATCTTATGTAGTAATATTGGGACTGAAGTCACATTGCTTGTTGGTCAGGAGGCTGTATTCATTCTCTGCACATCTCTCTTCCTGGTGTCTGGAGTAATGACAGGAGGAGGTTGGAAACCTGTCCCTATTCTCCCATTATGCAGTCGTTTCAAGGAATTTGGTTTGTGAAGGATTTTATTAAAAGTCTGACATCAAGAAAGGAGTAGTTACATAGGGAACATCCTGGAATAAATTAAGAAGTCATGGCTTAATTTTTACAAGGAAGACAGATGATTAAATACTTTAAATTGTGCAAAATTCTGTTGATTAATACATACTGATGTAAGAAAGCAGTGTGGGAAATAATATTGAACAGCAGCAACATTCTGTAGGGGAAGGCATTTGGATTAGGGATCAGGAGACCTGAATTCTGGTCTTGGCTTTGCCACTAATTGGCTGTGTAACATTGAAATTCTCTCTTTATTTCCTCATCTATAACATGAGGGGATTGAACGAGAAGACTTCCAAGGCCCCTTCCAGCTCTAAAATTCTCTTATGTTTCATGGCTAATTTTTAAAAAACCTGACTTAGAAATAGAGTCAGAAGAACCAGACCTCCAGAAATATGTAGGTCATCCTTTCCATTGCCAAGCCTTACTCCCTCTTGAGCCCAGGATTCTATTGAATTGATAGCAGACAAGAATTTCTGGGTTGCAATGAATAATTCACTTGTGAGTAACCTGGAGTTGATTCTTCTGAGCAGAAATCCTGCCTTCTCTTACATGAATTTTTTTAAAATCCACATTAGATGTCACACACACAGAGTTGAATAGGTTTTACTCTTTTAAAACATCACATATCACTTAAGAAGTGGTTTTCAAACATTTTCATTCCACAGGCCATCACCTAAATTATGATTTAAGGTGTAAATTGATATAGTAGAATGGTCAGCAGTGGTCCAGACAAAGATGCCAGAGGATAAGATTTTGTCCCCTAAGAACAGAGATAGCTGGAGGAGGCCAGTAGTTGATATGTTCAGTATAATATACACAGAGTTCAGGGCCCTTGGTAAATCATGGTAAGTTACTATCTTAGGGATACTCTGGTTTTGAGACTTCTCAGTGAAAGTCACATTGCCAAAAGAAACTCAAAAGGTTTGTGAATAGCAGTTCTAAATTTTCCAAGTACTTACCATGGTTTTTTCTTTTGCATGTCTTTATTAGGAGCCAACATTTAAAGTGTCTTTCATTTTATTTTCAAGGTGGTTCATCGAGACCTTAAGCCTAGTAATATTTTATATATGGATGACTCAACTAATGCTGATTCTATTAGGATCTGTGACTTTGGCTTTGCTAAACAACTTCGAGGAGAAAATGGACTTCTCTTAACTCCCTGCTATACTGCCAACTTTGTAGCACCTGAGGTAGCATGTTATTTTATAATTCTGCCTTTGTCATGTGATAAAATTGTGTGAGGTGGGATGCATTTTGTTCAATCTCTGCTTTGTGTTCTTTTCTATGAATTGAACACATTAGCTGTGATCAATTTAGAGTAGATTAACATCAAGTAAGAATCACTTTTATCATATCTTACTGACCTAGCAACCAAGATAGTGTTAGCTTCTAGTACAAACCTTCAGTCTTTTTAAAATTAATTTTTGTTTATTTTTAGTTTACATCATTAATTTCCACGAGATTTTGAGTTAAAATTTTTCTCCCTGTCTTTCTCCTACCCACCACCCCAAAACAGCGATCTCACTGTATACCCCCTCCCCCAATCTGCTCTCACCTATATCCTCCCCATCCCCTCTGACTTTCCAGCATGGCAAGATGGATCTCCTTATCCCAGTGCCTGTAGATCTTATTTCTCAGTTGCATGTAAATAATAATAATAATAATTATATATATGTATTTTTTAACCTTTGATTTTAGAACTTTAAATTCTAGGTTCTTTCCCTTCTTCCTTTGTCACCCACCCCCACTGGAAAGACAAACTTTCAGTCTTCTAAACCAACTGGTTTGGACCACACTAGAAGTTCTTCATTTTTTTAGAATCAAAGGACTCTAAGGACCTGAAAGGTGAAACAATTTGTTCTCAAAGTCTTATAGTGGCAGAGTTGGAACTAGAACCCAGGTGTCCAGATTCCCAAGCTAGTTTTTGGCTTAAAAAAATAAATTCAAAAGTTAGAACTCTGTCACAAAGGGATTTTACCTCTCAAATAAAGATTTTGCATATGAATGAGTATTTTCCTTTACTCTCATACCTTAGGAAGGAGATCAAGAGAAGAGGGAGCTGGGTAGAGAGTTGTGTGGATCCACATATATCAACTGTGGGTTACCTAGAATTCATCCCCAACTACTCTTTGCCCCACCGGGCTGGGTCTTGAAGCTTTGCCTAAGCCTGGTATGTAGGGGGCAGCAGGCATTGGAGGTGTTAGGGCAGAGGAGTGGCAGCAACAGTGCTTCCACAACATGGCTCTACTGTCCTCAGTTTCTCACTGTGTCCATTTAGCTTGTCACTTGGTGAAGGTGAGCACAACCAGTGCAGAGGGTGGCGCCTCTGAAGCTCTGTCCTTGTGCCAGTGTCTAAGATGCACTCCATAAATGTTGAGCTGAGTTCCATACCCCTTCTTTCTTATTGTACAACAAGGTTTGAAATTCTTGACCCTAATGAAGAGACAGTGTAAGACAAATAAGCCTGCCTTCCGTATGTGAGTGGGACAAAGGAAGTGCGAGGGGTGACACAACCCACTGCCAACTTGCTGATTTCCCTCTTCCTAACAAGCTAGGAAGGGGTTAAGGGAAGACGTGTTGGAGGTGAAGAAGCACAGTGTGACTGGCTGGGGAGCCAGGAGCCTAGAGACTGGGGTTCCCTTCTGAGCAAGTCAGTTTACTTTTCTGTGTCTCACTTCTCCCTTCAGCTACAAAATAGGAGTGAGAATTCACCACCTGGTTTGCCAGGTTGTTGTGAAGAAAACACTTTGTAAACCTAAAAATACAACATCAAGGAAAGAAATTGACTGTCAAGACTCATTGTCATAGGGTCTAGAGTTCTGAACTCAGAGGAGAAAGACTTGGGTTCATATCTTACTTGAGACACTACAGCCAGGCAGGTCACTAAACTTCTTCGAACCTCAGTTTCTTCATCCATAAAATGGGGTTAATAATGACCCTTGTTTTACAAGGTTGTTGTGATAAGAATCAAATGAGGTAATGTATGTCGAAGCACTTGACAAACCTTAAATGAGAGCTTTTATTCTTCCTCATATTTCTCCATTGCCCCAGCATAGATCAGATTGTCTTTTCTCGTTTTGACAGTCCTAATATGACAGCAGTGTGCTTCCTGCTCCTTAATCTACATCATTCGGAATTTCTTTCTTCAGATAGCAGAGGGGCTGAGATCTGCTAGAACTGATAGGAAGGGTATTTAGCAGCGCCTCATTATCTGGAACTGGAATCTCTCTTTGTATTATTTGTGGGGGGTGATCACACAAGTTAAAAGCTTCTTCAGCTACTCAATTTTGCTTTTTCTTTTTGAATTCTCTGGCTGAAAAAACACTTGAATTTTGAATTACTTGTTAGTTATATGCTTACTCATGTCTGGCAACTGTCAAAGCCAAATAGGATTTTTAGTCTTTTTATGAAAACTTTATTCTGTTATGCAATTCTGTGTTAATGCATTAATAATGTTTCTATTTTGTCCATATGCCTGGAGGCTTTTGCAGTGGACTAATTTCTCTAAGTGAAAAGAATATGACTATTTCATATTTTTTTTCACACAGTTTTAAACTTATGTTCATTTCATAGGAAGCTTTCAACTGAATATGCTGTTTGGTTTTTATTGGATTGAATTAGTATTGTGTCCAATTTCAAAAAGCTATGACATATTATCTAAGACATTCACAATGAATCCCCCATATTTTTATGATCTAAATAGACTTTTTTTTCCAAGAAATTGTTGCAAAACATAAACCGAATTCCTTCATGCCTTCACACTGGTCATACAATATGTCTTGTGATATTTCTTGTATTGCCTTTTATTATTATTTGGTCCCTTAGATTCTTGAACATTTCATAAGTAGGTGCAGCTCAGCTACCTCAGGCAGGGCCATGTCTATACCTCTTTTTTTGCTTTTGCGACTGCTCCTTCTCTAGCTCTTCAGAAAGTCCTGTGCACCTGCGCGCACGTACACAAGTGCTAAAACAGCAGTCAGTGAATGTTTACTCAAAATTGAAAAGCCCTCACATTTTTAACGATCATGATCACAGAGTTTTATACCTAGAAGGGACTAGAAATCATTTCACTGATGAGGGAACTGAGACTCACAGAAGACAAAGGGCTTGCTTAAGGTTAGCCAGTTAGCAGCAGAGCCTTGGCCTCCGTATAGCTAACCAAGTGGCCTTTCTCTGCTTCTTCTGCACTCTCTTCTAGGTCACTAACATCTTGGAGATTCTGGTTCAGGAAGTCATGCAACTTGATTTGGGGTGGAACACTACTCAGAGGTATTGAGTTTTTAATCCACAGCTAATACTTCTAATGTTGTTTCTCTGCACATCTGATTTGTGTTTCTTAGGTTCTCATGAGGCAAGGTTATGATGCTGCTTGTGATATTTGGAGTTTGGGTGTCCTGTTTTACACAATGCTGGCTGGGTAAGAAATATTCAGACCTCATTCACTATTATTTTGGGGGGTGAAAAGAGTCCTAAAGGAAAGGATGGTTTTCATTTGTCAAGGATCCTGCACTTTCTCTTTCAGAATTGATCTGACTACTGTGTCCTCTTCCCTTATTGACTAGATAGCTATGCTGAACTAACTTGTCCATTTACAGTCATTTCATGGTACTTGGATTGAGCCAAAAATGTGAGCCTTTGAACAAAAAGATGTTTTCAAATTACAATTCTTAGTTGGATCTAATATTAATTTGATATAGTAGACTGTTTTTAAAATTTTGCAGAAGTAATATTCAATAAGAAAAGAAGTGGCATGTGTAAGCAAGAAGCCACCCAGTTTATTGCTACTGAGTCATAGTTAAGGACTAGAAGTGAAATATGGCTCTTAATAATACAGAAGGGATACTTGATAACATCAGCAAATAACTTCTTTCAGTTTAAACTGAGACCTGTGCCTGCCTTGAAGGGGCTTAATAAAATGCCTGAAATATCTGAAGTGTGATAACAGTTGCTGATGTTAACACTGGCAATATACACCTAATAACCCAGATTTCTTGTGCCATTAGCAACGAGTCCTCTTTTGAGTAGGTTTGTTTAGAAGTGAAAACAATGTTTCTTGCTGTCTAGTTTGTTCTGAGAAACCTTAGTGGGGAAATAACCACTAATTTGATCAGTCAGCAAGCATGTATGAAGCACCTACTGTGTGCCAGGCACTGGATACAAAGAAAGGCAAAAGGCAGTCTCTGCCCCGGAGGAGCTCAGAGTCTAATAGAGGAACTGACAAGGCTTCGGATGGATGAAGCTAAGTGAATAGCATAATAATAGATGGAGATGGGATTTGTTTTGAAAAGTATCTTGAGAACAATTAGAATATAATGTTGGAGATGCAGTTCTTTCATATAAAAAGCATGGCTTCAAATTGTTTTATAATTATTTAGAGACTTCGTCTTGTATTTTAAAAACTTTATGAAAATCATAGTATATTTGTATAAAAATCATTATACTAACCTCAGTAAAATGCTTATCAATAAATTTAGTAGTTGTATTCGTGAAAGGCTGCGTATCAGACTTGGCATACCAAAACAAGCTATTTAGAATGAGTGATCAGCATTAAAGTTTGCTATCCCTAGAATACTAATTCTAGCTTGTTGGATTCAAATATATTGTCTGCTCCCTGGTTGGGGGAAAAAAATCTTGGTTTAAATTTATTTTTGTCCACAATTGACTAATATTAGATAGAACAGTAAATTAAATCTTTTAGCACTAATTATAGAAAACTTGCCCCCCCCCCCTTTTTTTCCAACATAAATCAGCTTTGTCAGACCCAAATAATGGGTGCATTACCATCTGCTCTGATATTGGCATACCCATTTATTGTTCCTTTTCCTTGGGAAGAGTAACTTCCAGAGAATTGTGTATATGGGGGAAGGGGTTAAGAAGATCCTAGATTTCATTGGTGTAGCAGACTAAATTGAGGAAACCTCTACCCATGTGGATAAGCCTCTTCAATCCAATTTACTGCCTTAGAGAGCTGCCTAAGGTCACACAGCCAGGTTGGATCAGAGGTGGGCCTTAAATTGAGGTTTTCCTGACTCTGGTGCTGTCTGTTCATTCTACCTTTCCGAAAAGTGAAAGAAAGTACCAGTCTATTCGATTTTTAAAATCAAATAATGTCAGATTTATGTGCAAATTTTCATTCCTCTGAGAATGTGTCGTGCCTTTCATTCATATTTAGAAAATAGTTTCCAAATTACGGCATGCAACCTCTTACAGTGTGTCCTCTGGAAGGTGTCAACAAAAAGGTGCTGAATTAAGAAAGCTTATTTTTAAATTTCTGAAATAGTTTAACCCTAAATTTAAATAGCAGCTGTGTTATGAATTATCATTAAAATGTTTTACTTGAATGGGAATCCACTTATTAAAACTTATATATCCCTGAATATATACAAAATCTAAACTTTATTCTGGTTAGAAATGTGTGGTTTGGTAATAATTTCTTGGGGAAGAATGATAACATTGGCTTTGTTTTCTGGTTTGATTTTAAGCTAAGAGTTCTAGACTAAAAGTTAGATTGTTGAGCACAAAATGTATAAGGCCCTGTAGGTACAGGTTAAATATTAACTTTATAATACAGCCAACATTTAGTAAGGAGAAGGAAATGGCAAAGCCCTCCAGTATCTGCCCAGAAAACTCCAAATGGGGTCCTGAAGAGTTGGAGATGACGGAAATGACTCTGTGGTAACAACAAAAACCATGTGCAGAACATCTTGGTAATGGGTCTAATGTTGGTGTTGCATTAATTGTGATGGAAAAAGAGATGTGGGCAATCACAAAATGGAGTCATAACCTTCATTCTTTAGTGAATATTTTCCTGAAGTCTTATATTCATATTTTTATTAGATTTATTATATATGTGACCTTCAATTGGCTCCTAAAATAATGTGTGCTCTTTTTGTCTTTGTTTTGTAGCTATACTCCTTTTGCTAATGGTCCCAATGATACTCCTGAAGAAATCCTGTTACGGATAGGTAGTGGAAAATTCTCTCTAACTGGTGGCAACTGGGACACTGTTTCAGATGCAGCAAAGGTGTAAATATGTTTTGTTATAACATTCTTAAGACCTGCAAATATACTGTGGACAACTGAAGTATTTTAAATCAATGAATAAAAGAATGAGCATTCATTAAGTATTTACTTATGGGTGAAGCACTGTGCTGAGAATCAGGGATACAAATACAAGTGAAAAACAGTCCCTTTCCCTCTCCTGGATCTCCTCTTACCTCTCTGACCTTCTCAGTCTCCTTTTATGACTCTTCCAGCAGGTAACATCCTCTAACCCTAGGGGTCCTTTCAGGGTTTTGTTCTAGTCCCTGTTCTCTTTTTTTTTTTTCTATACTACTTCACTTGGTGATCTCATCAACTCCTAGGCATTACATTAATTACTGTCTTTATGGTGACATTTTCAAATCTACCTGTCCTGCCCCAAGCTTTGTGTTGACCTCCAGTCTTCCATTTCCAGTTGCCTTTCAGTCATTTCAAAGTCCAGTAGATAAATTCACCATGTCCAAAACAGCTTATTATCTTTCTCCTGAACCCTCTCCCCGCCTCTTACCTTCCCTATTACTGTAGAAGGCATTCCCTGAAGCTTGAAATCTAGGGGTCATCCTGGACTTCTCACTATCTCTCACTCCTCCACATCCAAGCTATTACCAGGGTCAGCAACATCTTTTAGATATTCCCTCTTCTCTTCTCTCTTCTGACACTGCCCTCATCTCCCCTCACCTTAGATTCTTTTCTTAGCCTCCTAATCGGACTTTCTCCTTCTAGACTCTCACCTCTCCGTACAGACTTCCTGCAGCTGCCAAATTAATATTCCTAACGCAAATAACACCATGTCATTTCCCTGCTCAGAATTATTCAATGGATCTTTATTTGCCTCTAGGATAAAATATAAACGCCTCACACTGGAACTTGAGGGCCTCCCAAATCTGACTCCCACCTACATCAAAGCCCAACTAGCCTACTGGCTGTTTCCCTAACTTAACATCCCATCTGTCACTTCTGGGCCTTGGGACAGACTTGTTCCCTGTCTCTTGAAAATATTCCCTCCTGACCTCTGCTTCCTCCAAGAGCCGGCTCACATGTCTTCTTTCTACATGAAACTTTTACTAATCTTTATTCCCACTAACCGCCTGGTATCATATTGTGGTATTGTAGGAATTGAAGCCCCTCTGGTTGAAGATAAGCTCCTTGTCTATTTTGTTGTCTTTGTATCACCAAAGCCTCGCATCTAATAGGTACCAAATAAAGGTTTGTGGAATCAAATGTTTGTAAAATACTAACGAAATTTATTCAATTATATTAGCAGATTGGGGGTTTACAAAGTATCAGATGCTTTCTCTGCCTGTATTTCAGTGTTGAATGTTGATAACTCAATTAAATATGTGTGGATTATCAATAATTACATTTGAATTCTGGGCTGATTTTGCCCTGCCATAGTTCTGGGTCACGTTCCCCTGTTACCGAATCATATCTGTTGCTGGAATGTAAACAAATTTCAGTACTAACTAGGCCAAGTGTAATTAGCAAGGTAAATCACCTCAGGGGGAAAAGCTCATTTCGAAATAAGATTGATATTTTCCCACACCATAGCTCCTTCTATTTATCTTGATACTTGATTTTTCTTGTTGTTCAGTCATGTCTGACTCTTTGTGACTGTGGACCACATCGCGCCAGGCCCTTCTAGCCTCTCCTATCTCTGGAAGTCTGTCTAAGCTCCTGTTCGTTGCTTCCATGACACTATCTATCCATGTCATCCTCTGCTGTCACCCCTTCCTTTTGCCTTCAGTCTTTCTCAACATCAGAGGCTTTTCCAAAGAATACCATCTTCTCATTATGTGGCCAAAATATTTAAGCTTTTGCTTCAATGTTTGACCTTCCAATGAATAGTCTGAA
This sequence comes from Pseudocheirus occidentalis, assembly GCA_028646575.1. Taxonomy (NCBI): domain Eukaryota; kingdom Metazoa; phylum Chordata; class Mammalia; order Diprotodontia; family Pseudocheiridae; genus Pseudocheirus; species Pseudocheirus occidentalis. The sequence goes on from CM053602.1 coordinate 17,456,608, forward strand.
CTAATTTCTCTAAGTATTGACCCATTTGTTCTTCTTGTTGTCCAAGGGCCACTCAGAAGTCTTCTCCTGTACCATGATTTGAAAGCATTGATTTTGTGGCACTCAGCTTTCCTTATAGTCTAATTCTCACATCCATGCATTGCTACTGGAAAAACCATAGCTTTGACTACATCAGTGGTTCTCAATGTTCCTAATGCCACAACCCTTTAATACAGTTCCTCATGTTGTGGTGACCTCCCCCCCCCCCCACCATAAAATGATTTTCGTTGCTACTTCCTAACTGTAATTTTGCTACTGTCATGAATCATAATGTAAATATCTGATACACAGGATGTATTTTCATTGTTAAAAATTGAACATAACCCACAGGTTGAGAACCTCTAGACTATATGGACCTTTGTCAGCATATATGATGATATCTCTGCTTTTTAATAGGCTGTCCGGATTTTCCATAGCTTTTTTCCAAGGAGCAAACATCTTTTAATTTCATATGCCTGCAGTCTCCATCTGCAGTGATCTTTGAGCCCAAGAATATAAAATCTGACACTGCTTCCGTTTCTTCTCCCTCTATTTGCCAAGAAGTGATGAGACCAGTTGCCAGAATCTTAGTTTTGTAATGTTAAGCTTCAAGCCAGTTTTTATACTCTCCTCTTTCACCCTTCTTCATTCCTCTTCACTTCTGCCATCAGAGTGGTATCATCTACATATCTGAGATTGTTGCTGCTTTTCTTGGCAACCTCAATTCTAGCTTTTGATTTATCCAGCCTGGCCTTTTGCAGGATATACTCTGAATATATAAGTTAAATTAATAAGGGGGCCATCTACAGCCTTGTTGTACTCCTTTTCCAATCTTAAATCAGTCAGTTGTTCTACCTTTGGTTCTAACTGTTCTTTATAGTTGATTTTTTTCTAGTGTCGATTTATTTTTAGAAAATATACAGGCCAATTTATCAGAAGAATCTAGATATTTATTACTCATTGTTTTGAGTGGGAAGTAACTAGTAACATAACATTTTTTACTTTTAAAAAAATCTAAGCTTCATCACTATGTCCTTTTGGATTTTTTTATTGATGTTATTAGCAAAGAATTGAGGAAGGCTATGAATGATGAAGTTGAAATAAAACATGTAGGTACTTTAGCTTAAAGAATTATTCCTGGGCCTGTTCTGTTATGAAAGATTCTTCCAGCTCCTTTCTCTGAGAAACTTTTCCCTTCCCTTCTTTTCCAGAAAGAAATAGGGAAGGGAGAGAACACTATGTGAGGCGCACCACTCTTCAAGCAGAATAAAGAACATCTCTGCTTATTCTTAAATAAATTATTGCTTCATAAAGATTAGGCACTCAGTAAACCTTTGTTGAAGGAATGAAGAGTCATATAGCTCTCCTGCCTCCAGCCTTTTATTTCCAAGCTGATTCAGATGATTTTACATATAGTAACATAGAGTAGTATTTCTTTTAGCAATGCTCCAGTAGTGACTTACAGCAGCTTTTATTGTCTACCTCTGAGAAGAGAGTTTTTCATGAACTTTTCTGAAAGATCTAAAATGCTTTATACAGCATACTTGAGCACAGATGGAAGCTGATTTCCTGACTGGATGACATGTTTGGGGGAAAGTAGAAGAGTGGCAGTAAAGGCCAGAGTCTAAGAACTGTAGGAATTGGCAGAGTCTCTCTGACTTAAGAAGTTGAGAGAAGTCCTGGACCTGACCCGCCATAACCACAAGGGTAAGGTGGAGAGGGTAGCACATAGAGGAACAGCTGGAGCACCACTTGGACCTACATGATTAATTGCTGATGACTTCTTTCCTCCAGCCCCAAAGCAACTTACCATCTTTATTGTTCTTTTAAAGTCAGGGAGGGAAAACATGAAATCAGAGTAACAGATGAAAATATGTTATTACCCAGAGGAAATGTAAGTCAGTGAAATCCGCCAAATATAGGTATCATTGCTTCTAGGATAAAATACAAACTCCTGTTTAGCCTTTAAAGTTTCACACAACCTGTCTCTGACCTAGCTTTTCAGCCTTATTGAACATTCGTCCTCTTCCCGCAGTCTGTCATCCCACGAAAATGGCCTTTCTTTTCCTTACAGAGACCATTCCTCTTAGCATCTTCTCGTTTCCCCTCTCAGTACCTTCTCACTGGCCATTCCTCTTGGCTGAAACACACTTCCTTACCCATATCTCATAGATGCAGCTCAGGCACCACCTTCAGCATAGTCTTTTCTCATTCCCTCCCCCCCCACCTGCTAGTACCATTGGTCTCAAACTACCTTGTCTTTAATAACTTTGTATCTGTTTGTATTCATTTCCTATTTATGCTTTGTGTACTTGAGGTATGCTTGTTTCATTTCCAGTGCCTTCTGGGTACCAGGCACTGTACTTGGCATACAGACACCAAGAAGGAAGCAATCTCTATTCTCAAGGAGCTTTAGAAGGTTTTTTTTTAATGTACTTATTATTTCAGTTACATCAGGTGACTCAATATTGCCTACCAGCAGTCCATCAACTGTATGAAAATGATACTTCAAAAATGTTGGGGCTTACTTTTCCTAAACACTTTAGTCCTTTCCTGAATTCTGATTTATATTTTCATTTGTACTTGGTGCCCTTCTTCATAGATGGGAAGAAAGGTAAATGTCAGTACAGTTTGTCTGACTGACTAAATTAGTGAAATCAGAATTAGTCAGGTTTTAAACATTTATTCCAACTTTTTTCTAGTTCTAGATAGAACTTAATCAAGATTGACTTGGCAAACATTTTCAGCTTTACTAGTAAAAGACTTAAACAAAGCAAATGCCTTTACATTGTCTTATGTAGTTTCTATAGTATACAATTTAAATATGCTAGAGACTTTTACAGGCCTTATTCTGGCATTGTCCATGTTGCTTGGCCATTTATAGGTTGTTTTGAAATTCTCCTAGTATTTTCTGTATTCAACAGTTTTTACTGGATACCAAATTCTTCTGAGTATAGTTCTGGGTAAACCCATTTTGGAAGTTAGCTTAGAAAATTTGTCAATTAGAATTTTGATGTTAGAATTCTGTTTATAAAGATTGATCACATACTTTTACCTAGAATCAAGGCATGGTCAGTCTATGAAACTTTCTTCCTTGCTGTCAAATGCCAAAACCTGGAGTTGTAAAGCCTTTGTGTAAATACAAATATAATAATTTCATGTTGATAGTCACTAATTGGAACAATGATTAATAATTCAAAGATTAAAGTAGGTAGTCAAAGTGTTAGGACCCTAATTGATTAATTTCCCAGTCATTCATACCTGTTTGCAAATAAGGTTATACCTCTTTCAGTACTTGCAGCAATATAGCTAAGGAGGTTATTACTCACATTAAGCCTACATACTTAAGGTTTTCTTGACTTTGATTGAATATAAGAATAGCAAAGTTCTGCAAATAATGTTGAATTCAGTTGAATGACTTTGAGTTAGTAATGGTTTTCTTCTTAATGTATCTTCTGAACGGCTTCTCCATTGATTATCGCCTCCAGTGGCACAATCTTATATCCTTTCTTTTTCATAATCACTCTGTACCACTGAAAAATCTTCATATGGAAGTGACAGATTTTGTTTTGTGACCCATGAAAGAGCTCATTTTCCTTTAATCTTAGCTATTATGAAAATTCAGTGAATATTAAGTTAATTACACTTTTATTTGTTATCTGTCTTCATCTTGCCACTCTGACAAGGAAAACTTACCTCTTATTTGAAAGAAATGCTGAAGAATTATAAGATTAATGAGGTTTCATATAAAATACTTTGAACTCTGTAGAAGAAAGTTATAAAACCATGTATTAAATTTCTACTATGAAGCCATTTATCACAAACTAAAGAGCATTCTATTCAAACCTTTCCAAGTGAACAAATATTGACCATAGAATCACATTAAGAGTTACTGAAATGGCACCATTTATTAGTGATTTTTTTGTTCCACACCTCAGGAGAAGCCACTTTGCTGTTGAAAAATCAATCCTTATTTCCAGATATTAATTGACTAGGTTTTATGACTGTTCATTGTCTACCCAGGCTCCTGTGGGCCACTTATAAAAGTACATCAATCTTAGATACTTACCCAAATTTTGATTTCCTGCATCAACTATTCTTAGGTTCTTCACTCAATGAGACCAAATACACTTTCCTGTTCAAAAACCTAGAAGAAAGTCTCTTGGGGTGATGATAGTGCTTTCTGAATAAGTACTGAATGATCAGTGCCTTTAAACAGAGAACAATAAGTGTTGACCATTGTGTATCAAGTTTAATGAGTATTATGTCAAATACTGACAGACATTTGAATGAAAATCTGTATACTAGTGGTTAGCATCAGAAAGCTACTTTGAAGGTAATACAGAAAATTCTGCAAGTTGACTGCACACTCAACTGCCCCACCCTCAGACACGGGTTTGTTCCTGACAGGTTCCTATTAGATTTGGGGCTTTTTGTTTTCCTTCTGACCTATAAAAATTTCAGTCTCCAACTCTTAGTTAGGCTCAGGGATCTATTTCTGTTACAGATACGTTGAAACCATCCAGATCTCTCCTGATATAATATGGTCTAATGGGTAGAGTATTGTACTTGGAATAAAGAAGACTTGGGTTTAAATCCTCCCTTAGTAGCTTTGTGACTTTGAGTAAGTTATTTAGTCAACAAACATTTATTAAGTTCCTTCTGTATACTAGGCACTCTGCTAAGTACTGTGAATACAAAAGGAGGCACAAAAATGATCTCTACCCTCAAGCTCACAATCTAATGGGGGTGACTGGGGGGGCGACATACTAATATATAGAAAGCAAGTTTTATACAAGATATAAAAATATATATCTTATACATAAACTATACATATCCTGCCTATAAACGGTTAAGTAGGAAGTAATTAGCAGAAGGAATTAAGAGGGGTTGGGTAAGAGACTCCTATAGGAGTAATTTTAGTTGGGACTTAAAGGAAGTTAGGCAGGTCAGTACTCAAGAGTGGAGGAAGGACAGCCAGAGAGAATGCTCACAGCTGAGAGATGAAGTCTCTTGTTCATGGAATAGCCAAGAAGCCAGTGTCATTGTATCGAAGAGTACATAAAGGTGTAAGAAGACTAGACAGATAGGAGGGGTCTAGGTTATAAAGGGCTATGAATATCAGAGCATTTTGTATTTGATCCTGGAAGTGAGAAGGAGTCACTGGAGTTCAATAAGCAGGGGGGGGTGGGGAGTGGGAGGTGGTGTGAGACATAGTCACACCTGCATTTTAGAAAAATGACTTTAGTGGCTGATTGGAGGACGGAGTGGAGTGGGGAAAGACTGGAGGTAGGTAGACCCACCGGTAGCTGTTGCAGTACACATAAGGTGATGAGGACTTTACACCAGGTGGTAGCAGTATCGGAGGAGAGGAGGGGCTATATTCAGGAGATGTTGCAGAGATATAATTGACAGGCCTTGGCAATAGCAAAGAGGCCAAGATGACTCGTAGTTTGTGAGCCTGAGGGACTTGGGGAGATGGCTTTACCCTCTATGATAGATCATAGGGAAGGTAGGAGGTGGGGCCAGGATTTAGGGGGAAAGATAACAAGTCCTGTTTTTGCACATAATGAGTTTAAGATGTGTACTAGACATCCAGTTGAGGTGTGTGAAAGACAATTGGAAATGTGAGATTAGAGGTCAGAAGAAAGATTGGGGTAGGGTAGGCAAATTTGAGAAGTATCGGCACAGTGATATGGTCTAAATCCAGGGGAGCTGATCACGTGCATCACCTGTGAAATAGTATAGACAAAGAGGAGAGGACCCAGGGCAGAGCCCTGAGGGCCGCCTACTATTAAAGGCTGTGATCTGGAGGAAGATCCAGCAGTCAGAGAGAAGGTAGGAGAACCAGGAGAGAGTAGTGTCCTAAAAACTTGGAGAGAAGAGAGTATCAAGGAGAGGCTGGTGAACAGTGTCAAAGGCTGCAGAGAAGTTAAGGAGAATGACCATTGAGAAATTGGAATTGTCACCTAAGAGATTGCTAGTAACTGTGGAATGGCGAGGTCTGAAGCCACATTGTAAGGGGTTAAGAAGAGACTGAGAGGAGAGAAAGCTGAGGCACCTATTGTGTATGGCCTTTTCATGGAGTTTAGTCATAAAAGACAGAAGAGATGAAGGATTGAGTGATAGCTTTTTCAGGATGGGAAAAACATGGGCCTGTTTGTAGGTGGTAGGAAAGGAGCCGTTAGGGAGAGATTGAAAATGGATGAAAAAGTGGGAATAACAGTGGGGGCAATCTGTTGGAGGAAATGGGATGGAATGGGATTGTTTAAACAAATAGAGGGGTTAGCCTTGATAGGGAGTAAGGCCACTTCATTATGTGAGCCAGGTGAAGGAGGAGAAAGTGGCAGAAAGTGGCCTGTTTTCTCATTGGTAGAATGGTTTAAATGAGTGCCAAGGTCCCTTCTAGCCCTTATTTTGTGATGCTACCCAAGAACAACAGTCAGAGCCCTAAGAGCAACCTTAGAACTGGATTTAGTCACCTTTGGGGGTCCTTTAGGATCAGGGTGACCCAAGACCAATGTGAACTAGAATAGATTTTCTATGCATATATATATATGTGTATATATAGTGTAAATATAGTGTATATAGTGTAAAGAATATAGTGTAAAAAACACAGGATTAGGAGCTGAGACTCGAGTCTATCTTTATTTTTTTTTAACCAACTAGCTCTGTTACCTTGTTAAGTTTCTCCCCTCTTCTGGGCCTCAGTTTTCCCATTTGTCAAATGAGTTTTAGATTAGATATTACCTAAATTCCCTTTTAGCTCTAACATTCTAAAATCTTCAGGGCTGGGCTACAACCAAACTACTAGTCTTTTCTTTATTTTCTCCCTTCACTTTTTGTAACTGTAAATATTTTCCTTATCTAACTGACCTTAGTGGATATTTTCTGACAGAAAGGGTAGAATTCATGGTATAGTACTATAATCCCAATTTTACAAAAGCCTGACTGCCTTCTGTGTTCTCAAACCTTTTTCCTTCATCCTTATCCCTATCTCTTCTAGATATAGAGGAAAAAGCACTTGATTAAGTATAAATAGCAGCAGGCTGGAGGGCTGGTTTTTTTTTTTATTATATATGAGATAATAAAGGTTTAAGTATTTAATTGAAAGGTTTAAGTATTTAAAGGTTTAAGCATTCCATGAACTTTTCTAATGATAATGATTCAATGAAAATCAATTTTGATCATTTACATTTGACTCCATCATATGTCACATTCTGCATTTGGTTCTGTTACATCATATTCTATTTCATTTTATTTATTTTTCTTGCACATTACTGCTTTTACCTAGGTGTTTCAGTGTCTTTCCACAGTTATCCGGTTCTTCCTACTTTCACAATTTATTATCAGTTTTCTGTTAAATCTAAATTGATACCAAACACCCTACCACCTCCATCACCAAGAGAAGTGGGGGAAGAGAGGGAATGTACCACGACTTGAAAAGTTCATTCATTTTGAATCTGAGAAGAGTTTATGGGGTTTTAAAAATAGTATTATCTCATTTTCAAAAATTAAATATTATTTTACTGTGTCTATAATAAATATGAGAGGCCATATGGCTTAGTGTTAATATAGGCCTGGCCTTGAGTCAGGAAGATCTGAGTAAAATCTTGTAAAACACACATAAGTTGATGATGAATTGAAGAAGTCCCCATGCTGGGAGTTCCTCAAGCTTATGGAATCAGGTCTGGACGTGTGTGTGTGTGTGTGTGTGTGTGTGTGTGTGTGTGTGTGTGTGTGTACATAGACATGTATACTTATTCATATAGTTTTACTGTCACATTGAAATTAAGAGTAATCCTAATTGATGTGATATATATATATGTAATATACATATGGAAGATAAAATAATAGAGAGGTAAGATGTATATTGTAATAATATATAACAATATTACACATTAATGTAAGATATTGAAGTTAAGGGTTTTCATAGTAGCTATAATAGAAGAACTTAGGAATGCAGCAGTTCAAACATTATAACAGTGATTTAAGAGTAAATACAAAATTTAGATACTTGCTTTTATTGCGTTCTTAAGTGTTTCATACCATCGAATCCAATTGTCAGCTACATTAGCCACATGAAACCCTTCTCCCCTATCCCCAAATGTAGTAGTAGCATAGTTCTGTAGTTACCTTCTTCATGATCACTGACCATATTTCTGGGTAGGTGGTTGCTGCTTCATAGCCATTTTCTTAAAACTACTTTCCCTTCCCCTTCACCTACCACATTGCAACTTTACACATGTGGCTTTTCCTAGCTAATAGCCAAAATTGATATATTTTGGGAAATTATCTCTTTTATCAGTTGACTGTTTTCAAAATATGTGCTATTCCATTAAGCTAATGGAAATTATAGAAGCTACAGTGTTTATATTTAAGAAATATATGAAATGGTATCTTTCATTTATTTCATGTTTGGTTTAGCTAAAATTTTTTTCATTTTTATTTAGGATTTGCTATCTCATATGCTTCATGTAGACCCACATCAACGGTATACTGCTGAACAAGTATTAAAACACTCATGGATAGCCTGTAGGGACCAGTTACCCCATTATCAGCTCAACAGGCAAGATGCACCGCATCTAGTAAAGGTAAAATAATTCTTTTAAAACTCTGTCCATATTCAGTGTCTATATTTAGTATCTAAGCAAGTCATTGTACTGACTGCAGTATGGTATTTATCTTAAGATGTTATTTTAACAGATACAAAGCCACCTTGAACAATTATTTTAACTTCAGACTATTATTTTAAAACAGTAAATCTTAGACCCTTCTTAACATTCTTTAGTTTTTCATTTCCATATGATGAAAGAAAAGCTTCCTGTCTTCCCCTTCCTCACTATGGACACCTTATCATGCATTTGTTTTCTTTTAAATCTATCATTTGTGGCAGTGGACAGAATGGAGCAAAGAAAAACTGGTAAACACTGTTGACACAAGGGACATCTAATGCGTGTTCCTTCTAGTACAGTTGTAGAATAAAGGATGTCATGGGGAAGTTCTCCAGTTTTCATGTCATAAAAGTAGTGGAGTGACCTGCCTAAGGACAGAAAAATCTTCCCTACAGTTCTCTTATGTACTTGTTGCAAAATTGAATTTCTTGTTTTGACTCTTTGTGTCTTAGGCCTTCTGAGGTATACTGCTCAGTCTAGATATCAATGGGGAAGGAATAAAAAAGTTGATGTTACCAAATGAGGAGCTAGTACTTATTTGTTCATAGTAGAACACACACTAGTTTAGACTCCCATGTAAGTCTTATGATTTAAATTCCCAACCAAATTAGACTTATTGATTAAAATATAACAATTCAAACAGTCTTTTGTTTGACCCAGAAACAAATCTCATATTCTTTCTTCCCTTTTAGTTACTTCAGTGCATTGTATTATATAGTTCAGTGCTATAACATAGGTGCAGTGTTACAGGATTTCATAATATGGAGAAATCACATTCAGTTGGAGGGCATCAAGGAAGGTTTCATGGAGAAGGTGGTCATGAGTGTGAATAATGAGTAGGGTTTTGACAAATGGGAATCCCTAAAATAACTGCAGGGTGCAGGAACAGGTACCGTCTCAGTTGCACATTATCCAGTTTCTGATTGGACTGAGTCAGAAGAAGGAGACCTCCAAGTAGGAATGGTAGAGAGAAGTGATCACTGATGGGCCCTAGCTGTGTATTGTAGAAGGAACAAGTTTGGAAGCAAACAGTAGCCATGTGGTTCTGATCCTGGGAGCAGAGTAGGGACACAGTTCTAGCCTCCAGCCTAGATAGAAGCCTGTAGTGGATCAATCAGGGCAGAAGTCCCAGACCAAGAGAGTAGCCTGCAGTTCAGTCACTCTGAACTTGCAGAGCATCCCAGTGGGCTAATAATGGCTGAATCTAGCAGCTGTCTACTTAAACTCCCAACTAAGATAAGGTGATAGATCCAAACCTAGATTAAGAACTTGCAGAGCTCAGACTAAAAGGGCTGCAACCAGACTTCTTCCCTATCACATCACATTGAGAACACTGAAATCTTGCAGGCCTCCAACCAGAGTTGTGAAAGCAACAGTCTAGGCCAGACATCCCCCTCAGGTGGGCTGAGCTCAAAAGTATATAGCATGTAAAGTCAAGAAGTAGGCCAAAACAGTGAGCAAACAAAAAAGAATCCCACCATAATAATTGTGAAGAGCTTTCATTACAGCAGAGAAGATTAAGACACAAACAATTAACAGCTTGAAACAAAAGGTACAAAACCTTGCCCAAGAACGTATAACTTTCTGAAAAGAATGGCCCATATAAGAACTAATGACTCCATGAGACATCAAGAAACATTTTTTTAAGTCAAAAGACTGAAAAAAAGAAAAAAAATGAGATAGACTAGAAACAACTAACCTAGAAAATACATGGAGGAGAGAATCATCAGGCTACCTAAAAGCCATAATAAAAAAAAAAAGTGCAGACATGAAAGTTGTGACTTTCAAAAGAGCACAGCCATCATATTTCAAGAAATCATAAAAGAAAACTGCCCAGAACTCTTAGAACAAGGGGCAAAGTGGAAATGGAAAAAAATCCACATTACCCCTTGAAAGAAACCTCCTTCTCCCCACTCAGTCTGACCAGGAACTGGGTAATGACAACTGAGTGCCAGATGGTACCTGTTCCTGTGCCCTGCATAAGATTAAGCAGCCACCACTTTAAAGGGGCAGAGGAAAAAAAGGAACAGAGAACCTGGAATATGATATTTCACAAGGCAAAAGATCTAGGCTCAAAACCAACAGTAACTTATCTAGCAAAACTGTTTATAATTCTACAGGGGAAAAAATGTACCTTTAACATTGAGAGGACTTCCAAGCATTCCTTAATGAAAAGAGAAGAGCTGAGCAAAATTTTATATACAAACACAGGAGTCAATAGAAACATTAAAAGGAATAAAAGAACCACAGAAAATAAGCAGAGGAGACAGACTTTTAATTCTGATTCTCCCTAATATTAGGTGCCTCATCATAAAAACTGAAATTGCACTTAGGACTACTAAAATGGATTCATTGAGGTCAGACTGTAATAAGACACAGATAAACTCAATCCTCTGCAAATCCAATAACAATAAATGCTGCCCTTGATTAATATTAATCATAAATTTTTGGGTTTAGGTGGCTATAAAAATTTAAATTATAATGTTTTTTAAATTACCCCTTCTTTTACTTGAAATGTTTAGGAAATTATTTTTTAAAGTTTTTGGCTTCATTTAATCAAACAATCCATCTTAAAGACTGGAGGAAAAAACCGTCAGGAGTCATTTAATATCCCTCCTACTAGATATTTAAATCCCTCTACAAAGCTTGACCATCTCATCTCTCCTTGAAAAGTGAAGAAAAGGTTCCTTTATCTTAAGAGGCAACTCTAAATCTTGGGAAGCAATTTTTTATATTAACCTAAAATCTACCTCCCTCTAACTTATGTTCAGTATAGTTTTGTTCTGTGGTGCCACAAAGAATAAATCTAAGCCCTTTCCCACCTGATAGGCCTTCAGATGTTCCTGATTCTTTCCTTTGTAGCAGCAAAGAAAATATCGAATTCCTCTTCCAAACATTTAAAAACGATGCTTATGTTCCCAGGTTTCTTTTTACCACATTAATCATCCTTTACATTTGTCCAATTCTGTAGTTTCTCTCCCAGCACCTTTTGGTTCTCTGTACATAGTAGGTGCTTAATAAGTGTTTGAATTTAATTGAATTCTTTTGGACATTATATCTTTATTCATGTATTTTAAGGTCAGATTCCAATTCAAGAGTTCAAGTACAAGCTTGGCAACAGACAGCCTAAGCACCAACCTAATTAAGTTTGAAGAAGTTAATTACCAGCTAGCTATAGGGCTTGGGTTCTTAATCTACAAACCGAGTTTTTTTTATGAATAACTGTATTTCAATATGATTTCTTTCTTTCTTTGGGGGAAAAAAGGAAGCTATGGCAGTAGTCTAGACCAGAGGTGAAGGCCTGAACTAGAGTCATAAAAGTGGGAATGGAAAGGAAATTAATATGAAAAACATTGTGGAGGTAGATTTGATTTGACAGCACTTGCCAAATGCTTGGATGTTAGGGTGAGGGAGAAGAAGGACTGGAGTTTTGGTCCTCTGTGACTTGGGAAGATGAACAGAAATATAGATGTCGGAAGGAGGGTGTGGTTTACTTTTCATATAGTAGGCTATTGTTTATTGAGTTAAATAGAATTATTTCAGTTTTAGTTTGCAGTTAGAAATATTAGAAAAAGAACAAATTAAAAATCTCCAAGTAAGCACCAAATTGGAAATCCTAAAAATAAAAGGTGAGATTAATAAAATTGAATTAATAAATAAAACTAGAAGTTGGTTTCATTGAAAAATTAATAAAATACGTAACCCATTGGATAATATTATTACAAAAGGAGAGAAGAAAACCAGATTATTAGTATCAAAAATGAAAAGGGTGAATAGACCACTAATGAAAGTGAAATCAAAGCAATTATTAGGACTTATGTTGCCTAATCATATGCCAATAAATTTAACAATTTAAGTGGAATGGAAGGACACTTACAAAAATATAAACTGCCTGAATTAACAGAAGAGAAAATAGAATATGTAAGTAAAGCTATTTTAGAAAAAGAAATTGAACAGTCCATAAATGAGCTACCTAAGAAAAAGGCATCAGGGCGAAATGGATTTACAAGTGAATTTTACCAAACATTTAAAGATGAACTAATTCCAGTACTAAATTATTTGGAATAACAGTCAAAGAAGGAGTCCTACCAAACTCCTTTTATGAAACAACTATGATGCTGATACCTAAACCAGGAAGAGCAAAACCAGAGAAAGAAAGTTATAGACCAATTTCATTAATGAATATGGATGCAGAAATCCTAAATAAAATACTAGCCATGAGACTACAACAAATTATCACAAAGATATTATCACATGGTGACCAAGTTGAGATTTATACTAGGTATGCAGGGATGATTTAACATTAGAAAAACCCCATCAGCGTGACTGGCCATTTAACAGAAGTCATATGACTATCTCAGTAGACGCAGGAAAAGCTTTTGACAAAATGCAACACTCATTCCTATTAAAAAACACTTGAAAACATGTATAAATGGATTTCTCCTTAAAATGTTAAGAAGCATCTACCTAAAACCATCAGTAAGCATTATTTGTAAACTAGAAGTCTTCCCAATTAGGAGTGAAAGAAGGATACCCATTATCACCGATAGTATTCAATATTTTATTAAAAATACAAGCAATATCAACAAGAGAAAAAAATGGAAGGAATCCGAATGGACAGTGAGATAATAAAACTATGACTTTCGGCAGATGATATGATAACATACTTGGAAAATCCTAGAGATTCAACTAAAAAGTTAGTTGAAACAATAATTTTAGCAAAGTAGCAGGATATAAAATAAACCATCAGTATTTCTATACATCACCAACAAAGCCCTCCAAGAAAAGATAGAGCTCTCTCTTCAGATGCCCTATTTAAAAGAAATGTAGAGAGCATAAAAATACCTGGAAGCATACCTGCCAAGACAAATTCAGGACCTACATGAACATAATCATAAAACACTTTTCATACAAATAAAATCAGATTCAAATAATTGGAGAAATAGAAATTGTTCATGGGTGAACAGAGCCATATAATAAAAAGTCACAATCCTGCCTAAACTGATCTACTTATTCAATGCCATCCCAATTAAATTACAAAAAAAAATTATTATATTGAGCTATAAAAAATGACAGAATTTATTTGGAAAATCAAAAACTCAAGATACCAAAAGAATTAATGAAAAAAAAATGTAAAGGAGGTTTAACAGTACCAGATCTTAAATTATATTATAAAGCAGTAATTTTCAGAACTATCTGGTACTGGCTAAGAAAAAAAAAGTTGGATCAGTAGAACAGAATAGATAGAAAATGCAGAGAAGTAAATGGTTTTAGTAACCTTGTGTTTGACAAAGGTAAAGATTTAAGCTTTTGGGATAAGAATATGTCATTTGTTAAAAATTATTGGGCAAACTGGAAAGAAGTCAGGCAGAAATTGAGTACAAACCAGTATCTTAACCATTTACCAAGACATGGTCAGACTGGATTTACAACCTAGCCATAAAGAGAGATAAGAAAATTATCTTATTATAATAAGATCATAAGAAAATTAGAAGAATAGATAGGAGAAAAATTTATGAGTAAACAAGAGGTGTAGAGAGCATTTTGAGGTATAAAATGGATAATTTTGATTACAGTAAATGAAGGGGTTTTTATACAAATAAAACCAACATTAGAAGGAAAACAGAAAGTGGGAAAAGCAATTTTATAGACAGTTTCTCAGATAAAGACCTCATATCTCAAATATGCAGAGAATTTTGTCAAATTTGTAAGACTATGAGTCATTCCCAATTGATAAATGGTCGAAGGATATGAACAGGCATGGTGGTTTTTTTTTGTTTTCTTTTTTTATTTTTAAATAGTGTTTTTTTTTTCCAATTACATGTAAAGATAGTTTCCAGCATTCATTTTTTTAATGAAATTTTGAGTTTCATATATTTTTCCTCCTTCCCTCTCATTTTCCTTCCTCAAGACAGCAAACAATCTGATATAGGTTATACATGTGCAATCATGTAAACGTATTTCCACCTCAGTCATGTTGTGAAGGAAGAAACGGAACAAAAGGGAAAAGCCACCAAAAAAAAGGGAAAATAGTCTGCTTTGATCTGCATTCAGACTCCATAGTTCTTTCTCTGGAAAGCATTTCCCATCATGGGTCTTTTATAATTGTCTTGGATCATTATATTGCTGAGGAGCTAAGTCAGTCAAGTTGATCATCACACAATTTACTGTGTATAGTGCTCTCCTGCTTCTGCTCGCTTTACTCAACATTAGTTCATATAAGTCTTTCCAAGGTTTTCTGAAATCTACCTGCTCATCATTTCTTAAAACATAATAGTCTTCCATCACAATCATGTACCACTGCTTGTTCAGCTATTCCCTAGTTGATGGCCATCCCCTAAATTTCTAGTTCTTTTCACCACAAAAAGAGCTGCTATAAATATTTTTGTACATGTAGGTCCTTTACCCTTTTTTATAATCTCTTCGGGAAACAGACCCAGTAGTGGTATTACTGGATGAAAGGGTATGCACAGTTTTATTGTCCTTTGGGCATAGTTCCAAATTGCTCTCCAGAATGGTTGGATCAGTTCACAACTCCACCAACAGTGCATTAGTGTAACAGATAGTTTTTTAATAAAGAAATCAGAATCACATATAGTTACATGAAAAATGCTTCACATCATTATTGTTTAGAGAAATGCAAATTAAAACAATTTTGAGATATCGCATACCTGTCAGATTGGCTAAAATGATAGAAGGGCACAACGACAAATGTTGGAGGTGATGTGGAAAAATTGGGACACTAATACACTATTGGTGAAACTGAATTTATCCAACTGTCTTAGAGAGAAATCTGGAATTATGCTCAAAGAGTTATAAAACTTTGTATACCCTTTGATCCAGCAATACCACTATTACATCTGTTTCCCCAAAAGATTAAAAAACAGAAACAAAAAGGAAAAGAACTTACATATTCTAAAATATTTATAGCAGCTCTCTGTTGTGGCAAAGAATCAAAAATTGAGAGGATACCCATCAGTTGGGGAATAGCTTAAACAAGTTGTGGTATATTATTGTGATAGAATACTATTGTGTTGTAAGAAATCATGAGCTGATAGACTGGACTTCTTTCTCTCAGCAATGTAAGGTCATAAGACAACTCCAAAAGATTCATGATGGAAAGAGAGCCACATCCAGAGAAAGAGCTACAGAGTCTGAACGCAAATTGAAGCAAACTACCTGCTCTCTTTCTTTTTCTTGTTTTGTTTTATTTCCTCTTTCCCATTGTTCACTCCATTGATTATAATCCTTCTTTACAACCTGACTAATGTTTAATGTGAAGGTATTTGTAGATCTTGTATTTGACTGCATGCCACCATGGCGGGGCGGGGGGAGGGGGGGGGAAGAAAATTTGAAACTCAAGGGGTTGTGGAACTGAATGTTGTAAACTAAAGTAAATAAACAAATTAATTGAATAAAAAAAATTTTAAAAATAAATCATGAGCTGGTTGATTTTAGAAAAAACATATAAAGACTCACATGAAATAATGGAAAGTGAAATGAACAGAACCAAGAGAACGTTGTATACAGTAACAGCATTTATCAGAGATAGGTTCAAAAGAGGAGGGAGTGAGTAAAGACACAGAAAAATTGTGGGCAGAAGTCGAGGGAGGTCAGTCTTCTCAGAGTAGTTGGTGAGGTTATTCCCAAAGTGAGAGGGGCATGAGTAATCTCTCAAGGAGAGTTGAGGAAAGGTTTGGAATAATTACTGTGGAGTAGGTGATGTAAATAAAACAAGTCTTTGGTATCAGAAGTTATTAGCATGAATTTGTAATGACCCCAGCAAGGTTTGTGAACTTTGTACAGTACTTGGGAGAATGAGAGGAGAAAGAACAAAGTTTGGGATTGGCAAGGTGACGATGTGGGGATTCTGAGGCGATAGGGAGCATATCATTGAAATTATTTAAGTATGGGGTTGCTGTTGAATAGAAAGCTAAGCAAAGCCAGAACAGGGGTGATTCAGATAACAGGGCAATGTTGAGGGGCTGGAGGGTCGTGCGGGAGATGGGCAAACAAGTTCAGTAGATGTGATCAGAGAGGAAATTTTGGAGAACTCAAGATGTCAGAAGTGATGAGACTGAAGGTGGGTAGCTGAAGTGGAATAGGGATGCTGGCCAAAAAATTGAGGAGTTTGTGTGAGAAGGGCGACTGATGCCGGATATGTCAGAGTCCCTGAGGATAATGGCAGAAGGTGGAGGAAAAGAGCAGGCCAGGGCTGTGGGAAGACAGCTGCTGTTCTCATTTAAATATTGCAAAAGATCTAACCCAGAAGTTACTTCTTTCTCTCAGCAGTCTTTCATGTTGTGATGTTTTTCTCTTATCTCAGGGAGCAATGGCTGCTACATACTCCGCACTGAATCACAAGACCTTTCAGCCAGTCTTAGAGCCTGTCGCCGCTTCAAGTTTAGCTCAACGGAGGAGCATGAAAAAGCTAACATCCACAGACTTGTAAGATTGCCAAACTGGAGGAAGGGAAAATCAGAGGAATGGCTCTCTCTTCTCTCTACCTAATCGGTGATCAAAGGCATATATATATAGTTTTCTGCTACACTACTTGAAAATTCTGTATAAGTCTTTTTTTTAGAAAAAAAATTTTTAAAAACCGCCACAGGTCCACAAAATTCATACAATGTTGTTTCGCAGCAGTGTCTGTGCGTTTAAGTTAAACACTAGGGTATGTTGAGACCCTAAAGAATTCCTGCAAACTGACTTCTTAGAAGTTTGTTCCAGCTATGGATATGTTACTAATGGTTTCTCTGGTTTCATAAAGAATGGTTTGGGGGTGATCATTTCCAGTGACCAGGTTGTGCATAATGACGTATAAAGCCAAGCAGTATCAGTATTTTCTTTTTTAACATCAAGTCCTGCTAGAAAACCTTTTTTGGTTTCTGTCATTTTAAACAAGTATAGAAACTTGTCATTTTCCATAATCAGTGGGCTCCATTTAACTCGCTGTAGCTGCCAAAGTATAGACTTGGCAATTTGGTGCCAGCACAAACTGCATGAGGGCTAGCGTGAGAACTCCCAGCATACCTGATGCAAAGGCCTTGAAACAAGGATCGGCTCAGATGAGATGCAGTTTAGATCTGCATGTTATCCAGTCAAGTCAAGTTGAGTGACTTCATCTAGATATGAGGGCGTCCATCAGACTTCTGTAAAATTTAAATTTAATTGGTGGCTTTCTAGGAAAACCAGAGACTCCCCCCCCAAAAAAATCTGTCATCAATTGTCATCAATGGTGTAATATGCCAAATAGGATTCAACCTTTGAGAATATAAATCTAATGTTGGCACTGACTTGGTCCCATGTCACTCTTTCAGTTTAACCAGTCAGATTTAATCATTACCTGCCCCCTTTACACATAAATTACACTGCTGTTTTTCTGACTGCCTTGTGCAGGATGCCATGGTAATCTCCTGAAATGTATGGTAATCTAACTGACATTTTAGCGTAGTACTTGTGCACTTAGCACATGTGATAATAGTGTGCATTTCAGTAAACTTTAGAAAATATTATGTAATAGTTTAAATTCATTAGGGTGAATAGCATTTTAAATAAGAAATAACATTAATGGTCAACATCTAAATTTGAGCACATTTTAAAATCAGACTTCATCAAAAAGCCAAACCGGTCTGAGATTGAATTTTGACTTCAGAACCACTTCTCTAGTAGGTATTGTTTTCTCTAAGTGATGGACTCTCTAAATAATGGAAAAATAACCAAATGAAACATCTTAAGGTGATGCCATTAATACTCTTACTACTGGCAGAAAGAACTCATGAATGTAAACTGGAGGATATTCCGATTTTGCTTGGTGACTATCTGTGAACTACTTGTGTGTGCTGGGAGCACTGTTTGCTGTGGATGTTAATTTTAGTCAGTTGAGAGCAGAAAATTGATTGCTGTGTGCAGAAATCTGCCATTTAGGTTGGGAGATATGGAGGTTTGGTATTTAAAAAAAGAAAACATATTCTTTTCATTATATAAATGATATATACCCAGTGCACCAAGCTCTGTTTCTTGGGTGTGATGTGTGAAAGTTTGTATCTCTTATTTTGAACTGTCTATTTGAAATACTTGAAAGACATTAAAGAGCATCTAATGCCACATGGAATACATCATTTAGAAATAGTCCTACTGGTGTCTTATCTGGTGACTTTTTCTGTCCTGCTTTGGCTTTTTCTTCTCTCGTATTGTTTTGTTACTGGAAGTACTCACATGTGATGACAGTCTCTTCAGATCTTCTGACTTATTACCCACCTTGTCATCATCTTATTTGTCCTGTTAGGTCATCGTCCTATCAAAGTTGATAACAAAACTGTAAAAGTATAGTTTTGGTGTTGGATTTTTAGAACTTTAAAAGATCTGTTTTCATATGTATTTCTCTGGTAATAAAATTTGGGGAAGTAAAATTGGGAAAGGAAATGGGAATGATCCTAAAACTTGCCCATTTTCCATAGGCAATATTTTGTTTAAAAAGGAAAAAGAAAAATGTGATTTTATGAAATTTTATTTCATATCTAGAAGTACCATGTCATACAGTCCTACCATTGTTTTTATGGTACACTCTCAGTATTAGACAAAGGGATTCCCCATGTGATATGATTCTTCCAGTTGATGCTTTGTAAAGGGCACCTTTAACCTGATGGATGTGCCATTTTCTACTGTTTCGATTACCAAAAGTTTCCTTGTAAATTCAAACATGCTAGCCTAGCAGTATGAAGTCTGTAAGATTTCACTTAAAACAGAACTCACTTTGTAGAAGGAAAGCCAAGTAGGAATATCATCTCTTCATGAAAGAAGGTATTTGAATGACGAGGGTTAGACAGGACATGGTTTTTTGGTTGAACTAATCTTCACTTTCTACAAAATTCACTGTGTTCCTCTTTTGTGATGTCTTTGGTGTATTCACTTTTTGTGGGATTTTCCTTCAAGTTAGCAAAAATAAGAGTTATTGGCAGTATTTAATGACAGCTTAGTTTTGCATTACTGGAGTGGGAGGGGGAATATATAAAGTAACCATTTAATTTATCTTTCTCCAACCCAAGAAGACCAGTTTTCCTCAAAACAACTATCTTTAAGTCCTAAAGCACATCTTACCATGAGAAAACTCAGGAAAACATTACAAGTTAAATTGTATGTAAGTCTAGTGCTGGTGGTAGTCATTTTGTGAGGAGGAGAAATGACAACTTCTGTCTTTCCATGAAGATTAAGCTTCAGCCTATTTTGTTAGACCCAGGAATGCTTATGCATTGAATTCCTATACTTTATTTTGGTTGGTATCAAAACAATGAAACATTTTCCACAGTAAAATTGTAGATTTGATAACAGCTTTCTTCCAGTGAGCTCATAGAGCTTTCACATGTACAAGTATTCCCCAGCCTAAAAACAGGTTGTGTTCTGAAAATTCATTTGTAAGGTAATTGAAAATTCAGATGCATTTTCCATCAATATAGTGTTCCCTAAATGGTGGTTAGATGCCAGTCTAGTTCTCAAATGCCTCTTTAACCTAGAATATAAGTGGACTACAGTACTAGTCTTGAGTTCTACATTCTGGGAGTAGAGACCATGTGACAGAGCAAAAAGGCAAAAGAAAAGAGTCCTCCTCCTCCCTTCCCTTCTGTCTTTTTTTCTAGGCACAGGCTAAAAGTAAGGCCTGGGCAAAGAGTTTTGAAATTGACCAAGATTATCTTTGTCATCTACTTCCCTGTCTGTACTTGTCAACCACCTCTGCGTGCCACTCTGCTGGTGTTCTCTTGTGGCCCACAGTTGTCCCTAGGGATACCCCTACCTCGATTTACCCCCCAAAAGAGTTCCATGATGCAAAATTTCTACCTCCCATCCCCTCAGTCCATATTACCATTCTCTCAATGTGGCAAGTTTTAGGAGGAATGGAAATCTTGTTGAATAAATTCACATTAATGTATGAGTGACTAACACAAAGGAATTTGCATTTTTAAATGATGAAGGCTTATTAAATCATTTAACTCTCAAGTGAAAATATAAATGAAGGGTTGCCCCACAGGGAAGACCCAGTCCTACCTGGGAACATGTCCCCTAGTCAGGAGCCCTAAGGTGCTTTTGCTTTGCTCAGCTTCATACCTTCTTCCACTTTGAAATCTGGATTATTTGAAAGCTTTCCTGTCATTAGAAAAAACATACATTGAAGATTGCTAGTGTTTCTAATTCCTTACAATGCTTCCTGTGATGCTGTCCTGATTTTACAAACAGGCCTGAGAAGTTATGACACAGTAGATTGGCACTGAAGGCTTAAGTTTCCAGAAGTGTTTTTTAAACTTTTGTGTTTTAAGTGTGGGCTCTCATCTTACTATTTTCTCGAGTGCAATGCTTTGTCCACTAAGCTGGTCTTCAGGACATGGAGGTCCTGTTCTGATAGTATTTTTTCAGTGAGGTCGAAGCAATACTAAACCTAGATGGACCAACTACCATTTAAAATGCATCCTAAATTTCAGCTGATTCATGTGTTTGCAGAATGACTACATATATATATATATATATATATATATATATATATATATATATATCTGCATATATTATGATTTCATAGATATTATATATAATTAAATGTCACATTTAATTATATATTATACATACATATATATGTATGTGTGTGTATGTATGTGTATTTGCCATCTCATACGGGAGGACGTTAGTAACCCACACTATACTTTTGAGGATACGTTCTTACTGGTTTTAGTGTTACTATATTTTATTAAAGTGCATTACATAATTAAAAAAATAAAGTGATGATGTTCAGCAAGATCCTGTGACTTTGATCACCTGAATTCCATTGGGTTACTAATTCCCATGGATATTAAAAGAAGCCGTGTTTTCTGAATGTAGATATTGACACTTCACCTCAGTATCATAGGATTCCCTAGAGTTGAAACAAAACACAAGTAAGGACAAAACCAAAATCCTCTCAAAGTTAAGTTTGCTTCCATCATATATGCAAGACGTCACCTAGTTTAACTGGAGAGCAAGCAGTTTTGTAGCTAAACACTTATAAAGATTTATGTAATGCCCTATTTAGGATTATGCACTAGGCTCACCAACCCCAAGAGACAGACACATATGCAAATAAACACAAACACACAAGACTTATTTTGGTGACTAGAGTTCTTTCCTTTTAGTTGTCTAATTACATGAACTAATTCCCTATTTGAAGACATTTATTAAGTAGCTAATTGTGTGATGCCATACTAGTAAGCATTGTACTACCTGCTAATGTGTATTAACATCTAAAAATCAAATATTTGTCATATACTATGGCCTTTTAGACGTAATTGCCTCTTTCTACCCTCTGTGTTAGTGTTATTTAGATTGTGTTCTAAATATTTGAATCTTTTTTCTCAAGTCATCCTTTCAAAGTTACTGTGTGCTTTAAAAAAAAAAAGTTGAACGGAAGTGTAAGTTTCATGCGTTGTGTGACATCTAATTGTTTTTAAACCTCAGGAATTCACCTAAGTTCAGCAGATCTTTATTGAGCACCTAAAATTGATGAAAACACTTCTCCACAGAAACAAATTTTGAGAATGTCACATGCATTATCTTTACCCTTCAGTCAAATGTTTTCATGCTGACCTTTCCAAAACAAAAATGACTTTTCGGTTAAATCCCCCAGAGTACTAAAGTTTAAGGAGAATGTGTTCTTTGCCAGAGGAAGCGTTCTGTTATCCATGAGTTCGGTAGGCTCTCTAACCACATTAGTTACGTGAGGATCTCTATGTTGCTCTGTTGACATTTCTCAAGCACTTTGGCATTTTTGCACTAATGCTCTGATTCGACTAAGTATTGTACTGGCATGTTCGTACTGCAATTCTCAATACAGAAAAGGGCATTAAGTGGAAGTTGTATGCAATTTAATGTACATGCTATGGTACTTAAAAACTGCTATGGAATAAAAGGTCCCCAGTGTTTAGATCTTGTAGTTCTTATTTCCTTCTATAAATATATGACGGAGTTTATATCATATTTATTTTGCTTAATTTTCAAATGTTTTCTTTAAAGCACTGTACATGTTGACATTCAAGTTTGCATTGTATTACATTCTTCTCCTTGTAAGGCTGACTCCAGTAGTGCACTCTACAGTTTGTGTTTCCTTGTGCAGTGCTGCTGATAAACAGCTCTCATTTTGAATCTACAACATGCCAAAGACAACATAGAAATTGTATTTATTTTTGTTCTTGTTGAAACTCTGTGATCAACACTTATGGAGATACCATGTTCAATACCTGGCATTCTCTGGGTACTAGAATAAAAAGGCTGCAACTTTATAATACCTTGTAATTGACCACACTTCATCATTTATGGGTGTATGGGTATAAAACTTCGAGACTGCTGTTCTTACTAACCTTGTACTGGTCATTGTATGGTTCATCTACCTTTATACCCTGTGTTCAAAATCCACTTGTGAAAGTGTTTCAGAATATATCTGTTTCCTCTCATTTGTTAAGATCTTTCTACTCTAAGATCACTCCACTCGTTTTTCTTTTATTTGTAAAGTGAGAAAACTCAAATGATTGCCTTTTGAGCATGATAGGATATAAAAATCTTTAGGACTCAGGTGGGGGTATCAGTGTGCCTTCATATTGGAGGACTGGACTTTTTGGCAGTAAATACTAATTAAGATAATGTTGAGGAATTGATTCATATTCTTTAAAGCTTTGAATTAAATATCCTCAGAGAAACTGAGCATTCCTTGAGGCCTACATTAATAGTGAAAAATCTGCATCACATTCACTAGAATCTTGGAATTCTCTGCTTCATTGCATCTGTGATCTCAGTGTGAGTACCCTCTACATTAGGGCAGAGCACCACCTACGTTGGCCTTCTTATCCTGTACAATTATTCATGCCTTCCCATAAATCCTCTGTGGAGGATATGCCCAGTGTGCTGCAGGCCTTCCTCTGCCTCCTTCAATAGTCTGTGGGCATCAGTGCAGTACTCAGAGAGTTCATAACTTATTCCTGATTTGACACCTTTTTTGATTGTGCGTTTTCTGGATGATGGATTTTATGCCCCTTGTGTGTGTGAGTCATTGTTGGTAATGTGCTATAGCGTGCTCACAGCCACCATATCTTCTCCACTGCCCTTTGGATGACCCATAATTTTAATTCTTTGGAGATCATGGTGCCCTGTGATCTGCAGTTGTGTATAAAGAATCCTCAAAGAATGAAGGAAGTCTTCTATATTAAAGTGGTCATCATTCCTTCCCCCACACACCCAACCTTTCCAAAAAAAATTTAAAACACTAAAAAATTCAGTAACAGATGTTTGCAGTTACATATACCACTTACGTTTCTCTCAACTCAGTTCAAGGTAAACAGCTGTCCCTGGAAAATGTTGGAAGGTCTGCCATGTTTATTTGTTTTTCCACCCTGCCACAGAGAGAGAAGCTCTCTGTCTTTCCCCTTCTCCCTCTCCTTGCTGTCAAAAGAGGACCCAAAGTAGTCAATTATGAGAAGGTAACAATTTAAATAAAATGCCCAATTATATCATGTTTACTTAAATACTTCTCCGTATTTTTACTCTGAAATGGGTGTGGGAAAATTAAATACCTAACAATTTGGCCGTTTGCTTTGTTTGGATCACAGCCATTCATTCACACATTTCTGTCCCCATCTATCATTCTTTGGGCCCTCAACCTCTAACCCTGGCCCTGCTTCTTTTTCCTCTCTCAAAGTACTCACTTTCCCTCTTTAGTGATGCTTATGACTTCTCTCCCAGTGGCCTGCTTTAGCTCCTCTCTGTGGTAGAAGCAGTACCCGCCCTCCCACCCCCTCCACCACACACACACACACACACACACACACACACACACACCCATGTACAGAAGTGGGACTATTTCTCTTTGCTCTCATCACAAATTCTATTAGCCAAGGTACTTGTGGGACACATAAGCCATTACTGGTAAGGGGAGCAAGGGTTTATTGGGAATTTTTATCTCTTTTCCCTCACAGAAGCGGGTGGGAAGAGAATCTGAAAATTTGCCCATCAAACCCCCCATGAAGACTGCAGGGGGTTGGCTAAGGTAGGGTGACCACTGCCCTGGAACATTGTTATTCTGGTTTCTTGCCAGTGAAGAATTTAGAATATCAATGAACTGATCTTTCAGGGGATCCCTTCATGCATCTGTATGCTATAAAGTTCCTAAAATTCTCCCAGAATTCTTGAGTGGCAACTTTTGCAAACCAGAAGAGAAAACCTACCTGGCAAACCACTGAAGTAGCTTACACCAATGCAGGGACAAAAGGAGCCTCAGAGGCTTCAGGAGTCCCAGGAAATTGTTTTTCTCCACAATGAATTAACCCCCCCAACCACCACCCCCAACCATGGGTGGCCACTATGTTCCTTCAGCTCTAAGATCATTTTAATTAGCAAAAGCAGCAGGTTTGACTCATTTCCCATTCTATTAGGAAATCAGTCCAGGCAGGGGGGAGGGAAAGGACTGCGAGGCCTGTAGCTCCAGCATGGCTTTAACCTCTGTAGTTTCCTCAGAAGGAATAATGGAGGAGGGTACTATAGAAGCATAGAGAGATTGATGGTTTGGCCATTCCTCCTCCCAGTTTCTTCTTATTTTTGCAGAGGAGGAATCTGAGGCTCAGGGATATATGAGGACTTGACTGAGGTCTCCCTGCTAGTTAGGACCAGGAGCAGAGCCTTTGCTTCCAGATTCTTCGTGAGGAAAGAAACCAGAGTCAAAGACCTTGCATTAAAGGATGGGTTACCACAAATGCCTGTGGTTTGAGAGAGGGCAGGGAGTTTCACCCAGAATATTCCCCTGCACCTCCCCTCCCCCTATGAGCAGTTGCAGGTGCCTGCCAAGCGACAGTCTGCGGTTTGTAAGTTTGCCCCACCATTCCTAAGTGAGTGTACGTGATTTTTTTTTCTTCTGTTCTGGATTGCTCGCTAATACCCCGTAACCAACTCAGCCATGTTACGTTGCATGTTGACTGCCTTTGGAACTGGGAAATAGCTAGAAATGGAGCAAAAACAAGAGCCAGGTCATTTTTCATCCATGTAGCTCCTCAGGGCCTTGCATTAGTAAATTTGTCTCTAAGTGAATTCAACTAAAGCTGCTCAAAAATGGGGCTCAGTTACTCCCAATCACAGATATACCTGAGGCAACTCTTTCAAATGAGAGCTAATGAGGGTTTCACAGCCTTCCTGAGAGGTGCCTTTGGTATCCTCTCACTCCCACTATATACGCTTTTCAGTGTATAATCAGGGACTGAGCAGAGCTAGGATTCTGTAGTGTCAGCAGTGCCTAGGGCAACAGAACCAACTATCATTAGGATAGGGTGTGCTGTGAGACAGGGTCAGGTTAGCAAGGATTGATGGGTGAGAGGCAGGGCCACCAGGCTCATCATATTGGAGACAGCTAGGTGAGATTTAGGCACTGGGAGACTTGGATCAGTAAGCTTTTGCTGGGTCAAGTATGCCACCTGGCAGTGGTCTGAAGGAACTGTTGCTTTTTACACATTGAGTGAATAGAACCTAGTCTTAGTAGCAAAGACATTGGGTTTATACTAAGAGACTAAGTAGGGTTCACATCCCTGCTCTGCCCCTTACTAGCCATGTGACCCTAGGCAAATCACTTTACCTTTTTATGCCTCAGTTTTCTCATCTGTAAAATG
The DNA here is from genome assembly GCA_028646575.1 of Pseudocheirus occidentalis. Lineage (NCBI taxonomy): Eukaryota > Metazoa > Chordata > Mammalia > Diprotodontia > Pseudocheiridae > Pseudocheirus > Pseudocheirus occidentalis. Next base: position 17,482,961 of record CM053602.1, read on the forward strand.
TGACTAAAAATAATAGCAGTGCCAACTTGATAGGCTTGTGGCGATAACGAAACTAGCTTAGTAGAGGTAGGTGTGCTCCGATGGCAAATGTTCACATTACCTACTGCACACAGCTGTTCTAAGAAAGAACTTTGTAAACCTCTAACTAGAATGGAAATGTCATCTGTCATTAACTTGTTACTGCCAAGAGGAAGTGTGGTATAGTGGGTAGAATGGTGCCACGCTTAAAGGTAAGACCTGGGTTTTGTTGCCACCCCTGATACATTTTTAGCAATGTAACCATGGGCAAGTCACTTAACCTCTGTCTCAAGCGCTCTAAGATGGTAGGTCACAGATCAGCATCAATGGGAAAGTTTTCACACTGGGAGTTCCCTACATTGACAATATCATAAAGAAAAGATTAGTCCTAATAAAAGCTTTTTGCTGGGACAGCACATAGCTATCTCAACCCTCGGGCCAAACAAGCGAGTGGTGAGGGCATTTCCTCAGCCCTTTTGCCTCTGGAGAGAGAGCATATAGTATAATGGAAAGAATACTGGACGAATGGGAGTCATATCTGGATTTGAATCCCAGCTTTGGCACTTATCAGCTAACTAGTCTTGAACAAGTTTCTTAGCCTCACAAAATCCCATCTCATCTGAGTTAAAAAGGGCCTCAGTGATTCAGTCCAACCAGTAGCTGCATAAGGATTCTCACTAACAGAATCGGGGTGTCCCCTCTATGCAGCGGTAATCCGACTTTTGCTTGAAAACCTCCAAGGAAGTCATCTCTTCCAGAGAAGGCCCTTCCACTTTTGGATGGCTCGGAGTTAAGGTTTTCCTGGCATCAAGCCTGTATCTGCCTCTTAGAAACATCCACTGCTCCTGGTTCTACCTTCTGGGGTCAAACAGAATAAATCAGATCTATCTTTCACATTCTAGTCTTTTGTATACATGAAGACAGCTTTCACATCCCTCCTAAAACTTCTCTGTACTAAACATGCCCAGTTCCTCCAGCCAATATTTTTATGACATGAAAATCTAGCACTCTCCTGGTTGCTGCAGTCTATGAATGATTTTACCTAAAATGCGGCCCCCTAACTGAACACAGTACTCCAAAGGATGTCCAACCGGGGCGGAGCACAATGAAATTCCCCCTCTTGTTTCTGGAAAGGATGTCTCTCAAAGAGGCCTGAGCTCACGTTACGGTTTTGGCTGTCATAGCACGCTATTAACTTCTATCAAGAGGTAGTGTGGTATAATGAGCCAGTCCCAGATGGAAGAAGATACCTTCAGTACTAGGATATGACTCTGGGCAAGTGCCCCAGGAACTCTCTAAAAAGTTGCAAAGTAGGTGTAAAGGGAATTTCCTTATTGTGTTTCATGCACTAATGAGATCCAAAAACAAAACAAAACAATATATTATGAGCTTTCAGTTCCCTCGTTTTCAAGGCAATTTGGTGGCACAGTGAATAAGGCACTGGCCCTGAGTTCGAATCCAACCTCAGGCACTGGGCAAGTCACTTAGTCACCACCTGCCTGTTTCCTCATCTGTAAAACTAAGGATAATAATAATAGGATAAAATGAGATTATTTGTAAAGCATGTTGAAAACCTTAAAGTAACACATAAATGCTAGTTATTACTATTATAAAATCCTCAGACCTTCTTTAGATCAACTGATTGCTAGGTATGCTTTCCCTGTCTTGAAACCCAAGTATAAGCCTTTACATTTGTCCATTGCATTTAATTGTATTAGATTCGGTCTAATGTTCAACCTTGTCAAAAAATGTTTTCAGATCCCGACAGATGTCAGAGTTAGTTATCCTGTCTAGCTTTGTGTTATCTTCATATTTGATAAGCGTGCCATCTATTTCTTTATCCAAGTCACTGATAAAAATGATTAACAGCACTGAAACAAGCATAGATCCCTGGGGCACTCCACTATAGACTTCCTCACAAGTTGACATCTAGTTCCAAATACACCAGATTGACAGAAAGCATGAGAAATGGCAAATCTTGTCTAAAATTAAGGTAAACTATATCTATAGCATTCCCAAATCTACTAATGCACTAACTCTATCAAAAAAGGAAATGAAATTATCCTGTCATGATATAGTCTTCTAAAGTCATATTGGCACTTTGTGATCACTGCTTCCTTTTCTAGATGTTCAGTAACCATTCTTTTAATAATATATTAGAGGATTTTGCCAAGATTTCATCTAGCAAATGAAATTTGCACAGTTTACACACTCCACTGCCTTTCCTGTTTTGAGAATGGAAGCATTCTTTTTGGTGCATGTCCTGTGCACCCATAACAGTGCCTTTTGAAGTCTAGGTGTCCTTCATCTAGGGTCCATCAACTCTTTTAAAAAGTATTTTGTCAACTGCATTTCCATATAATCATTTTCCTTTGAAAGTCTATACATTTAAATTCTATAAATTTAAAAACATTCAGAGAAAGTGGGGAGATGTCTACAGGATTCTAGCATAAGGCTCCAGAGCCCAAAAAAGGCATAGAAGTTGCATTTAAGGACTGCAGTGTCTTAGGACAAAATTACCCGTATGCCCTAGGCAAATAAGGCCCTTGATTCTCTGTCACATTATTCATTTGCCAAGGACAGGCTTTCCTAGTTTGCCTAGTTATTAGTCGGCTTCGTTTTCTTCTCATTCTTTAGTGCTTGGCACCACGAGTGATGGCATAGGCCTCAGCCCCTGCCCTTAGCACTAAGCCACTTCACAGAGCCACCAGGACAGGGCTAGCTTTCTCCAGGAGAAGGCTGATTCTAGGAGCCAGGATTTTCTATGATACTTTACTTTTTTATTATCTTGAGCCCCGTGAATTGGGGCTTCAGCTGTGACACAACTGGGCAAACTACAGAAACATTTTCAGAGATGACACTGATGGGGAAAGCGAGGACACAGCTGCCCTCTGGGGAGCCTCTGTCACTCTAGTCCACAGTAAACACATCACTGGGTGTCTCAATGGGGCTGTGCACACTGTGCCTTACATAGAGTAAGGCCAGTAGAATGTAACCTCCATCCATGCAGGGATGGTTCCATTTTTTGTCACTGTAATGATTGCTGACATTCAACACAGTGCTTTGCATATAATAGGTGCTTGACAGCATTAATGTGGTAGGAAGAGAACTGAATTGACAGCTGGGAGATCTGAGTGACCTTGGACAGGTTACTTCTTCACCTATCTGGGCCTCGGTTTTCCTATGCCAAATGAGGAGGTTGGATGGGACGACTTCGAAGGCCCCTTCCTGCTCAAAATCTAGGATCCCAATAATTAAATTAATTGGACGATGAACTTAATGTGGCATTTCTGATATTCTTAGCTACTTATTTTGTCTAAAGACACTGTGTTCTAATTGCTGCTTTTCCTTCTCCTCTGAAAGTTCCTTTGTTGTAAGTTATACTTTTGATGTTTCTGAGTGTGCTTTGATGAGCACTTCCATTGAGATTTTCTATTTTAGACACCTTTTTCTTCATAATTCCACATAACCTGGGCTCACCGTGAGCATCACAAGATGGGAAGGACTCCCAAGTCTCAAAACATTATTCTAATTTGCCCTCCCTCCATTCACACTGAGAGGAGTGGGACTTAGATGTGATTGTTGGGACTAGATGCCCCCATTACAAAACCTTGTGCCAGGTACTCCTAGAGATACACCTAGTCCCTCCTGCCTAGATAAAGCCTATTCCCTGCCCTCAGGGAGCTTACAGTCTAGCAAGAGAGACAAGATACACAAATGTCTCCAATAAAAGGTGGGGTGTGATCAAGGCTAATTGAAGCACTAACAATGGTCCAAGGAAGGAGCCCTGACTTTTGGCTAGAAAGTTCAGGGAAGGCATCTGAACCTGACTTTGAAGAAGGGCTAGTGTTTCAACAAATAAAAATGGGAAGGGGGGCACTGTGGTAATATTAGTAAGGAAGTTTGAGCAGAGAGAGAAGATTGAAGGGCTGCATTAAGGGAAAGGTGAGTTGTCCAGAGTATGAGAAGTGATGATGTATAACTGCTGGAGTTAGTACTCAGAACCAAGCCCCTGTGTTTGAACCCTGTCTCAGACATTAGCTTTGTGACTCTAGGCAAATCACTTAACATCTCTGAGCCTTGCTTTCCTCAGTCAGCTCATCAAGAAATATTTATTAAGTGCCTGCTAAGTGCTAAGGATATGGAGAAAGGTAAAAACAATGGTCCCTGCCCTCAAGGAGTTCACAGTCTAATACAGGAGGCAATATGCAAACAACTATATGAAGTAACATATACACAGGATAAAGGGGAGATAATCAGCAGAGGGAAGGTACTAGGATTAAGGAAGAACAAGAAGGTAGGATTCAAACTGAAGCTAGGGGAGCCAGGAGGTGGAGATTGGGAGCATGGGGATGGTCAAGGAAAATGACCACAGTAAGGAGATGGAGTACCTTGTTGAGGAAGAGCAGGGAGGCCCCAAAGTTGAGGGTGAGCCTCAAGTATGAGGTACAAAAAGATTAGAAAGTTGAGGGGCAGGTTATGAAGGACTTTGCTAAACAGAGGATTTGATATTTGATCTTGGATGTGATAGGGAGTCACTAGTTTATGGAGTAGGGGAATGGCATGGTCAGAATTGCACTTTAGGAAGATCAATGGCAGCTGAGTGGAGAATGGATTGGAACGGGGACAGACTTGAGGCAGGACAACCCATCTGCTGCTATTGTAATAGTCCAGGCAAGAGGTGGTGAGGGCCTGCACTAGAGTGGTGATGGTTTCAGGGGAGAGAGGAGAGAGGCTATAAAGAAATATTATGACAGGAAAATCAATAGACCTTGGCAACAGATCAGCTCTGGAAGGAAGGGGTTTCTAAGAGAGTCTGAGGAGTCTAAGGTGACTCCTAGGTTTCAAGACCAAGTGACTGGGAGGATAGTGGTACATGTGACCATAATAGGGACGTTCAGAGGAGGGGAGGGTTGGAAAGGGAAGGAAATGAGAGTTTGGTTTTGGATGTGTTGAGTTTAAGAGGGATGTGAGACTCTTGGAAGGTCATCAAAGAGGTTAGGGCTGGATATGTAGATTTGAGAATCATCAGCATAGAGAAGAAACTGAATCCATTGGAGCTGATGAGATCACCAAGTGAAACAGTATGGAGGGAGAAGAGAAGAGGGTCCAGGACAGAGGACATTGGGGGGGGCTCAAGAAGTAGCGCAACAAACTAGAGGGAGGAGAGTATCAAGGTGAAGAGGGTGATTGAAAGCATCAAAACTACAAAGGTCAAGAAGGATAAGGATTGAGAAAAGGCCACTGGATTTGGCCGTGTCAAGGTTGCTAGTAACTTTGGAAGGGGGCAGTTTCAGTTCAACAGCCAAAGTGCAGAGAGTTGAGAAGAGAGTGAGAAGAAAGGAAAGGGAGGCCCTATTGTAAGTGACCTTCTAAAAGAGTTTCGTCACAAAAAAAGGAGAGAAATGGGCCACTAGCCAGTGGGGATGAACGGATGAAGTGACTTCTGAGGATGGAAGAGACATGAGCATGTTTGGAGGCAACAGTAAGGCAGTCAACAGACTGGAAGAGAATGAAAATAAGTGAGAAAGTGGGCATGAGACAGGCTGGAATGGGGTCTTGTTAAGGAAAAGGGCCACCTCTTTATGTGCAGTACAGTTAAAGGAGAAGATGGAGGAGGGAATGATAATAATGGTGAGAACTAATATTTACTTACTAAGTGCCAAATACTGCGTTGATCCTCACAACAAATCCTGGGGTGTAGGTGCTGCTATTATCCCCATTTTGTTGTTCGTGTCCAGCTCTTCGTGTCTCCATTTGGAGGGAGGTTTTCTTGGCAAAGATACTAGAGTGGTCTGCCACTTCCTTCTCCAGCTCTCAAATGAAGAAACTGAGGCAAACAGGGTTAAGTGACTTGCCCAAGGTCACACATCTAGTAAGTGTCTTAGGCCAGATTTGAACTCAGGAAAACTCATCTTCCTGACCATAGGCCCAACATCATATCAACTCATTGTGCTGCCTAAGAGGAAGCTTTTGGCCAATGGCTTCAGTGGAATATGAGGCGAAGTTCTCAGCTTTGAGAGTAGGGTGCAGGGGAGCCATAGGGGATGCAAGAAGGGCTAAAAAGGTTTGGAAAAGCCACTATGGTGAGTGGGAAAGGTAGGCAGGTATAAAAGGATTTTCTTGGAGTAGTGAGGGCCCAGTTAAGATTACATAACAAATTTGTAGTGGATGCATTGAGTATGGTTTCCTGATTTTCCCCAGCCTCATTCTGTAGCATATGAGTAGGAGTCAAGGCAGAAGATGGTGGGATTAATCCAGGACTGAGACTTGGCAGGCCAAGATTGATGATGAGATAGCAGGGGAGGTTATTCAAGAGAAGAGGACAGTATGGAGTTGAACTTTGAAATAGTGAAACTGAGCTATCCAGATGGGGAAGGAAGAAGAATGGAGCCAGTACAGGGATGGTGACCCAGGGAAGAACTGAAGGGTTGAGGGATTGGAGGTCCAGATAAGGTTAAAGAAGAGTGTTTGGGGTGGCAAGACAGAAGGAGAGCTTGACTGAGAACAGATTATGACCAGATGAGGGAATTTCAGAGTTCATGAACATAGACATGGGGGGAGCATTTGTGGGTAATGGCACAATCAAGGGCATGACCCCTTCTGTGTGTCACTGAGGTGGGTAGAGGAATGTGCCATGGGAAATGAACACTTTGTGAAACTATGGGCTAAGTATATTTGTGGGAATATCAGTATTTTGAAGTCCCCTAGTGTGAGGGTAGAAGATGGGGATGAGAAAAAGACTGTGAGCCTGACATTGAACTCACTGGAGTTCATTCACTCAAGTCCTTGGAGCCTTGGTTTCCTCATTGGTAATACTGGGCTAATTCTAGCACTTTTCTCACAAGGCTGTTGTAAGAAGCAGATGGGATAATGTTACTAAAGTGCTTTGCAAACCTGCAAGTGCTATTCACATGTATGGTTTGGGGCAAGGGGAATAGTACAAGCTCCAAATGGGAAGAGGTATGGGAAGGACCAGCTTCTGCCTTCTGGTAAGAGGCTCAAGCTTACATTCACACAGCAGTGTTGCTAGAGCTCAGGTTAGAGCTGTTGTCTAGATTCTGGTTCTAATGGGGCCTTTGGGAGTCAGCTGATCTCTACACTAGACTCCCTGATGCTGTCATAGGTTGCAAATGATCACCTGATGTTTGCTTAACTGGTTCCCACTATATCTCAGATCCCAATTGAGGGCAATTCCCTTATTAGACAAGTGAGGAGGCTGATGTCGAGAGAGCTTAGGGACATAGGTAGACTCACACAGGCAGCTTATGGCAGAGCTAGGATTGGGCCCTATTTCCTCTGGCACCAAATCCAATGCTGTTTCCACTGACTGGAATATTCCTGGAAAACATGTCAAGTTTGGAAATTCAGGGTCTACATTGAGAAGGTTCTCCCCATTCATCACCTTGTTCCTTGCAGTGTTATTCCCCTCCCTCCAACCCAGCCCCAGCTTCCTTCTTTTGGTCTCCTCTCTTCTGCAGCCTCTGTACAAACTCTTTCCTTTCCTTCCTGTATCCCTTCATCCCTTTCCTTGTATGTGCTTTCCCCTCATTGGCCATAAGATGGTAGCATTTCCTCATAGATTTCATTTAGCAGCTGCGTTGGGATGCCCTGGGCAATTCTAGTGCTAAAAGTTGTATTTTTTGCTTTTTTCTGAAGCTGGCCCCTCCTGAGACTTTTCCAGGCTCTGGCTCAGGAACTTAGAAAGGGTGACATTTGGGGGACCTGTCTAAACTACGAAACTTTGACCTCGATTCCTTTAATCCCAAACCTGTGCTATGCCTTCCCTGCTGTGGCTCTGGGTCTGGGCAGAGCCCCCAGAGTAGTGCATGGCCTTCATTGAGATTCCATTGAGTCATATTAAGATTTAGGTGGTATTCCTGGAATTTCTTCTTCTGTGCCTCTCAAGTCCTGATAATGAAGATGAATACTCTTGAGTATTGTTTTTGTAGTATTGGACTCTCAGAGCTGAAAGGGCCAGTAGAGATTGGTAGTATCCTTCCTCATTTTACAGAGAAAGAAGTATATCTATGAACTTTCAGCTTGATTTGGACTGGGAAGGTCCCAGAGAACAGATACTGAAACAGAACTCGTTCCCCTCACCAGAGAGGTGGGATTCTACTGCAGCAGAGTGTTGTCTAGTGTCAAACTCAGTCATTGCTTGGTGTGGTTTTGCTTAATTGTTTTTCTTTGTTATCAGAGCAGGATCAGTTTGAAGGAGATGGGGATAGAGGAAGGGGTAGTTTCAGAAATGACTGTGATATAAAAATGAAAACCATTAATAAAACCTTTTAAAAAATTTAAGCCACGTGGCAGAATTGATATAAAGCTACATATGCCTCATAGCCCCTTGTCAGAAACAACCAAGTGACTAAGCAAATTTCTTAACCTGCCTTGGTCCCCAGAAGAACTTTGTCTCTGTCTGTCTCTGTCTCTGTTTCTGTCTCTGTCTCTCTCTCACACACACAGAGTAAAAAAGAAAATGAGACTTTTTAATGAATTTATCAATAAACATATCTTGAACATCTTCCAAGTGTCCAACTCTGTGGTAAGCAAGGTGGGGGCTAGAGAGGAAGGAGACAATATAGGCCCCATCTCCACTGAGCCTCTAGCTGGAGAGAGAAGACAGAGACACATGAAATAATTGAGTGTCTGCACTACCCACAAGCACAGCAATAAAAGTTTAGAGGAAGGTGAATTGGGCAGTCAAGGAGGCCATTGAAGTAATCCAGGTGAGCCATGAGAAGGGGCCAAATTAGGGGAGTGGCCTTGTAAGTAGAAACAAGGGGATAAACATGAGAGATGTTGTGGTGGTAGAAATGACAAGAGGGGCAACAGATTGGAAACAGGGGTGGGAGTAAGAGAGTAGAGTCCAGGATAACTTCAAGGTTGGGAACCTGGTTCACTAGAAGAATAACGTTGCCTTTAAGAGAAATTGGGAAATTAAAAGGAGCAGTGGGCTTAGAAGGGACGAGTTTTGTTTTCGATACATTGAATTTGAGGTGCCTATCAGCTCCCAGGTGGAGATTCTAGCAGGAAATTGGCAATTTGGGACTGGAGTTCAGGAGAGATTCACATTCTCTTGTGCTATGGAGATTTGGGAGTCCATTAAGCAGAGTTAATAAGTGAACCCATGGAAGATGATGAGAACTCCAAAAGAGAAAGAGTGAGTATAGAGAACGAAGAAAAGAAGGTCCAGGGCACCTTACCCAGGAAAGCAATCTGATGAGAAAACAGTGAGAATGTGTAGCAATCCCTTACAGTGTAGAGATTCTGCCATTCTCACATGCCTATCTCTACCCACAAGCCTTCCACAGAGCACCAACCCCATGTTTTTGACTCCCAGCACAGTGCCAGGTACATGGTAAACAGTAAATGCTTGCTGATTGATAGCTATCTCCACTTGGATATTTGCTGTCACCTCAGACCTAGAGCATCTCAAACCAAACTCATCCTGAAAACTTGCTCTACCTTGACTTCCCTGTTTCTGTTGAGAGCACCAGCATCTTCCCAGCTACCTAGGCTCATCTTTAATTCTTCCCTCTTCCTTTCCCATCACTCTGTACATCCAATCAGTTGTCAAGCCTTGTCAATGCTATTTACACACTATCTCTCACATCCATTCCCTCCTTTCCCCTCACCTGGACACTAGGTTTCATCACCTTTCACCTCCTAATAACAGCCTCCTAATTGGTCTCCCTCCAGTCTCTTCTCTCTCTTATCCATCCTCAACATAGATCTTCTCAAGAAAAAGGTCCAACCACATGACTCCTTTGCTCAAAGATCTTCAGTGGTTCTCCATTGCCAATAAGCTAAAATACCAACCTCAACCTGGCATTTAAGGTACAACCTGATTCTCATCTACCTTTCTTCTTTATTCCATACTACTCCCATTTATATCTACATTCCTACTTCTGTGCATTTGCAGAATCTCTCCTCCATGCTTGGAATGTACTTCTTCCTCAGTCATGACTCAGAATACTTATCTTCATTCCAGGCTCAGCTCAGGTGCCACCGCCTCCATGAAGCCTTCCACTTCAAGTTTTTGTAGAACACTTTATTTGTTCTCCCCCTTGCTCCTGTCACTCTCTACTTTATATTCATTTGTGTAATTATTAGACAATATCCCCATATATCCCCCTAATAGAATGTAAACAAGGATAGTTTTTCTTATTTTTGTGTCCCTAGATCCTAGCACGGTGGCTAGTATATAAAAGGAACTCAGTGAGCATTTATTAAGTTCCTATTGAAATGCTCATTGAGTTGGATTCAATTGAGTTGATGCAAATCTAGGGCTCTTTCTTCTCTTCCACACTATAAAAGGTAAAATCAGAGTAATAGGAAAGGAAGGAAAGAAGGACCCAGCTAGATTTCCTGGTGAAAAGCTGCAAAGATAAAAGCTTGTTCTTTCTTACACATATTTGTTTTTCTGGCCTCCCCTCCTACCACCTCCCTCCAAGCCCCTCTATCCAGAATCAAAGAGATGTTCTCAGAAGCAGCAGGGGACTCTTGAGAGTAAAGAGCCTTCATTATAGAAAGACCTGAGGTAACCCAATGAATAACAAGGCATGGAGTTTCTTAGTGTTCTTGGGTCAAAATGACCCCAGCTTGTTCATTTCTCTAAGTCAGAAAAAGACTGAACTCGTCATAATCTTAGGTCCTTAGGACACACTTTATTACTCAGAAATGAGCTGGAAGTGAGTCAGTCTTTCTGCTTTCTTTCAAAAGTTAAGCGGATGAAGCAGGAGCAAGGTAGAATTCAACAGCAACAATAAAACAAAACATTGACCCAGCTTTTTCCTTCTGCATCAGAAATCATGCATGATGTTTCAACTTTAGGACTAAATGTTAGTCTTGCAAGGTTGACTATCATTTGGAAAGAAATCAGGCTGAGAGGGAACAGTTATGACTAGATGGTCTCTGAGGTCCCATCCAACTCTGAAATTCTGTATGACTTTACACAAGTTACTTCATCCCTCAGCCTCAGTTTCCTCTTTTGTAAAATGAAGAGGTTGGCAATCAGTGAGTTATGGTGGTAGTCTCACAACCTCATATTCCTATTTTTTACCCCTAAATCTTGTGATCACACATAAATGAATGATTGTAACCACTCCAGGAGCTTCCTATTACTTCTCATATCAAATATCAATAAATTCCTCTACTTGCCTTCTAGGGCAACTAGGTGGCGATACAGTGGATAGAGTGCCAGACCTGGAGTCAGGAAGACCTGAGTTCAAATTTGGCCTCAGACACTAGCTGTGTGATCCTGGACAAGTCACTTAACCTTGTTTGCCTCAGTTTCCCCTGCTGTAAAATGAGCTGGAGAAGGACTTGGCAAACCACTTCAGTATCTTTGCCAAGAAAACCCCAAATGTCATGAAGAGTAGGACATGATCAATTGACTAAACAACAGTTGGCATCTAATGCCCTTTATAACTTGACCCCAACCTACCTTTACAGCCTCACTACACATTATTCCCCTTTGTGCAAACTGAAGTGTAGCCAGTCTTACCTTCCCATCTGTGGGTTGCTAGCTGTCCCCTGTGCCTTGAATGTACTCTTTCCTTACCCAGCTCCTTTTAAGGGTCAGTCCAAGCACCATCTTTTTCATGAAGACTTTCATGATGTCCCCAGATGCTCCCCTGATGGGCTTTCCTCCAATCATTATCTTGTTTCTACCATATGTGTGTCTATAGTAAATACATAGATAGATGATAGCTAGATGGAGATAGCTATGGCTAGATATGTATGCAGGTATGCATGTAGGTACGTATATTTTCATGTATGTTGTCTCTCCCAGCTAGATTATAAGCTCTTTGAAGGCAGGGAGTTCCCCCAGCACCTCTCAGGATGCCTGGCACAGAGTAGACATTTATTAACTGCCTTATTGGTTGAGTAAATGGAACCAGGAAGAGGGTAGCTGATCTGAGTGAAAGCTGCTGGCTTTTGCAACTAACATCTGTTAAGTTTGGATACAAAACTAGTAAGGCACGAAGACTCTGTAGTGGAAATGAAACCTGGTAGAGCAAACAGCCGAGCTCCATTCTGACACTCTGGATGTGGACATGGAGCCCACTATAATGACAGAGAAAAAATAGAATCCTAGCCTGTTGGGGATTTCAAGTCTAGGAACAATCCAGTCTAGGAAAGGTGGGCAGACCCAGACCAAAGAAAGGGAAGGAAATTAGCAAAGACATGTAGAACCAGCTAAGAAATGTCATGGAAAAGTGAAATTTGAGAAATAAGAATAATTCTTTATGGTTTTTCAAAACATATGATTACTTTGAAACTATGGGGAAAACATAATTCTTCATTTTCCCCCATAATACTCCCACAAGGTAGGTAGTACAAGTATTATTTTCCTTATCATATTGATGATGCTGTAAATTACTTTACTTGAGGTCACACAGCTAGAACCAGGATTTAAACCCAAGTTTCCTGATGCCAGATGCAGTGTTCATTGTGTATCACATTTTCTTTGGAATTCTAGATCTGGAAGGGACCTTAGAGTTTATCTAGGTTAATCCCCTCATTTTACAGAGAGGGGAATTGACCTAGCAGGAGCACAAAGTAAATGAGTGGCAGAACTGGAGCCAGGAGTAAGGCCTCCTGCTTCATCCCTAACAACACAGCTGCTTTTCCTGATGTTGGGCTCAGTGAACCCCACTCTGTCTCCAGTTAACCCCCAAACAACAGGATGCTGCTTGTTAGTGAGTAAATATGGCTCTCAAGATACAGGGAAAGAGTAAGAGAGAAATAGGAAAGAGACAAGAAGGAAAGATATAGAGTTTAGCTGATGATAACAGACAGGTAAATGAAAAGATCATTAACAGGAAGCTGAGCTCTGAGTAATTAAAAAACCAACAATGGATTTGGAGAACAAATCATGAACTATATCTCCTTCCTCTCAATTGAGAGATAGGGGTCTACTAGGATAAAGGGGAAAAGGAAGGGAATAAGCATTTATTAAGTGTCTACTATGTACTGGGCACTGTGATAAAGGGGAAAAGGAAGGGAATAAGCATTTATTAAGTGTCTACTATGTACTGGGCACTGTGATAAAGGGTTTGGAAGGGAATAAGCATTTATTAAGTGTCTACTATGTACTGGGCACTTTACGTGTTATCTTTGTGGAGCATAATGTTATATACCTTGTCAGATGCAGTGATAGCATTGTTTTGCTTAATTTTGTTGTTGTTGCTAGGGAATTAAGGAACTTCCAGAAATGACAGCAATGTAAAAACAAAAGATGTTACTAGCCCTTAGTGCACAGAGATTGATTTTCAAGATATCTCAAAGAGGAGATGGCAAAAGTATCAAGAAAAAAATCACAGATAAAAAGTGTGACGAAGAGAACCTTAGCAACTACTGATCCCTAAGCTATGCCTACTTACTCATTTCTCTAAAATCCTTGCAGTGGTCTGTGTACATTTAAGGTATCCCTGATAGAAATCTGAGAAGGTAACAGGCAACCTTTCACAGATGATGTTCCACATTAGGCCATATCTTCCCCACCTTACAAATTGCTGAGAGGCCTAGAGAAATGTAGTAATCTACTCTCTATATTGTTTGTTGGCTGTAAAGATGCATTTGCCTCTTAGAGCAAAATGTAGTTTTCAGTGAGCTAGTCAAGAAACATTTATTAAGTACTCACTATCTACATTCCAGGCACTGTGCTAAGTGCTGGGGATACAAAGAAAGACAAAAACAATCCCTGCTCTCAAGGAGCTCACAATCTAAGAGAGAGACAGCATACAAGCAGCTATGTACAAACAAGATAAAGACATGATAAACAGAGGGGAGGCAGCAGAATTAAGGAAGAACAGGAAAGGCTTCCTGTAGGAGGTGGGATTTTTGCTAGGATGTGAAGGAAATCAAGGGAACTAGGAAGATTGGGAGAGAGAGCATTCTAGACATGGGGGCCACCAGTGAAAATACCCACAGTATGAAGATAGAGTATCCTGTGTGAGGAATAGCAAAGAGGCCAGTGGCACTGGAACCCCGAGTGGTGGTGGAGAGAGAAATCGGGTTTAAGAAGATTAGAAAGCCTGTGTGTGTGTGTGTGTGTGTGTGTGTGTGTGTGTGTGTGTGTGTGTGTGTGTGTGTGTGTGCTTTGAATGCCAGAGGATTTTATGTTTGACCTTGGAGGTAACTGAAGCTTATTAAGTAGGGGAGTGACATGGTCAGACCTGCATTTATAAATGTTGTATTGTAAAAATGCCTGCAGTAGAGAAATTGAGTGTATTATAGAAAGAACCGGAAAGAAGGCCAGAGTTAAAGGGGAGTATCATGTGTAAGAAGGTTGAGAAGGTAGGAGGTGCCGGGTTTTTGAATGCCAGATAGAGGATTTTCTATTTGATCCTGGGGGGAATAGGGAGACACTGGAAGTGCACTGAATGAGAGAACACAATGGGGGGTGAAGGGGGTCACATTGTCAGTCCTGTGCTTTAGAAAGATTACTTTGGCAGCTGAGAGGAAGACCGACTGGAATAGGGAAAGAGTTGAGGCAAGGAGACCAGCCAGAAGACTATTACGTTTGTCCGGATATGAGGACAGAAGGGGGCATGTACAAGAGATGTTACAAAGGTTAAGTCAACAGGTCTTGGCAAAAGTGAAAAGGATGCCAGCTAGGTTGTGGCATGGATGATGGGAAGGTGTTTTTTAAAGGTTCTTCTGCAACAAGGCAGGGGCTTCCATGAATATGTTAAAATAATACCAGATTCCTTCAGAGGTGCAAAGTCAAACATAACTTTGCTCAGTGATATTCTAATACTATTGAGTAAGGAATAAAACAAGCCCAAGGTGTCTGCCCTTATTATGAAAGATGGTCTGTATAAAGATGTGTCCAAATGAAAGAGGGATTCCTGTACATGGTGAGGTTCCTTCTGCTGCCCCTGTCTGTGGATAACATTGTGCTGGTTACATCAACTCTGGAACATTGCTGAGTCTCCTTGATGAGTGGGCCGTGGCCACTCAAAAGAAATCAGCCTACGAATGGATATGGAGAAAAGCAAGTGGATTAAAAAAGTCAGATTGCCCAGATTATGACATTCAGTTGGACAGCCAGTTCATAGCCTCAGTTTGTCAGTATATGTGTGGTACAGTGAACAAAGAAATAAGACTGAAAAGACCTGGGTTCAAATCCAGCCTCAGATACTTACTAGCTGTGTGACTCTGGGCAAGTCACTTGACCTCTGTCTACCTCAGTTTCAACAGCTATAAAATGGAGATAATAATTGAACCTACCTTACAGTATTGTTGTGAAAATCAAGTGAGATAAGATTTGTAAAGTGATTTACAAGCCTTAAAGCTCCATGTAAATGCTAATTATTGTTGTTGTTAGTTCTATACCAGTACTGCAGAGGGAAAATGAGCTGGGTCCAGATTCCAAGAGGAGGAAACTTGCCTAGTATTTTTTTTTCAGTGATCTTAAGCTGCTACTCATCAGCAAAGCCTGTCATTCCAACACTGATCTTTTCCTAGTGACGCCACAGTTCTGCAAATTGTAGTAATCACCATAATCTGCCAAGAATCAAAAATTGCAAGTAACACAGAAGGCAATGGTGAGATGCATGGGGGTGGTAGCAGACAGCAGCAAATGACCAGTGATGGTTTATGAGCAAGAAGTAGCAGCAATGCTCTCCTCCATGATGGGTATGACCAGGAAGGGAGATGGGCTTATCATACAGTGAGTATTAAAGTAAGCCAAGTGTTATTCTCATTGAATTTGATACATGATTGATTTCCTACAAACCAAATCTGGAATGTATCTTGTGGTCACCTTGCTAAAAGTTTTCCCATGAAAAGGGGCCTCAGAAAACCTGGAAATACCCAGGACTGAAAGCAGGAAAGTGCTTTGGAAATCATTTAAGTCAATCCCCCTTCAGTTTATACACGAGGAACCTAAGGCATCAAGAGGGGAAGAAATTTGCCCACGGTCACACAGGTGGAAGGATTTAAACCCAGGTCCACTGACTCTAAATCTGAAACTCTTTCCACTTTGCCTGGCATTCTGCCACCAAAAGGAAATGCAAGGAAGATTGGCAGCAATTAGAAAAGTGATTGAAATTGTACTCCAGGTGACCAAAACAAGATCACTTCTCATTCCTCATCCGTGATTTGGTGATACAGTAGGACAGACCTTTAACAGGTGTTAACTGTGCCCAGGATTCTGTGATAGGAAGATACAGAATTTAAATAAAGACACAAACCTTGCTGTTACCCAGCTTATACTCTGATAGGCAAATAAAACTCAACCAAAAACAACATACATACACACACATACATACATATGTTTGAGATGAAAAATACCCTTCATCCTTAATTTAGTAAAAAAAAAAAAAAGTAAACACAGAGATCTCTTAGGATAAGAACATGAGTTTATTCTCTTCCCAGGGAGAAGAGGGCAGGCTGCCCCATGACTCATCATGGAGAACAGGCAAGTTACAAAAGACAGGGCCAGAATTTATAACTTAAGCTTAGTCAAGCCCCCTTTCCCAACTGTTTCCTCTCTCATTGGTGGAGAGGCATACTTCACCAAATTCTTCCCAACTGGGACAGCAGGAGAAGGGGGGAGGGGGGAGGGTCCCACCAAGTCAGGAAAACAAAGGAAGGTAAAAGTGATTGACAGCAGCAATGGAGGAGGGGGGAGGAAGGGAAAGTTAATAACCCCAAATTGAGAAGTTTTCACTCATCCCATACACATATATACACATATCAAACATATTAGTATATGTGTATTTATACATGTGCAGCTGGGTGGCACAGTGGGTAGAGTGCCAACCCTGGGGTCAAATCCAGCCTTAAACATTTATTAACTGTGTAACCATGGGCAAGTCACTTAACCATGTTTACCTCAGTTTTCCCATTTGTAAAATGAACTGGAGAATGAAATGGCAGACCACTTAAGTATCTTTGCCAAGAAAATCCCAGTGACTACATGAGTATTTCCTGATACGTCAGCATTTCATACTGGGTGTAATTTTCTTACCCAAACACATTATAAATCTTAGGGAAAAGAAGTACATTTTTATTTGAAAGTAGTTTCATGAATTATAAAATGTGTCTTAAACAGAAATACCAATAAGTGCCAGAATGTGATTTATTTTCTAAAACATATAGTTGCCTTTGCAGCATTTTGTTCAAATCATGGCCCTAAATCATTTGAATGTTTAACAAAATGACTCAACCAAAGATTTGACTAACTCTTATTAAATCATTAATGGGTTTCTAACTCCATTGAAATATCAAGCCTAGCAGCAGGCTCTCAGTGAGCTCTTTGCTGAGTAACAGGACTTCAGAAAGATGTTTTCATGAATCTAGGGGCATGATGTACCCAGTGTCTCGTTTTTCAAGGGAACACCTTGACCTAAATGAGGTTCAGTTCTGAGGACAAAGGAAAAAAAAACTTATCTTCCATAATACAGAATTGGTTGTTACAGAGAGAGGAAAATGGCTTATCTTGTTCATTTTTCACACGCACTAAGAAAGACAAGGAAGCTTCTTCCATGCTCCCTCCCTCCCCCTTTACTAGGCAGGGTTTACCATCTCCTTTCTTGTCTTTTCTTTGGCCTTCATAATACATTGTATATAATTAAAAGAGAAACAAAACATCTTCTGTGGTTGATTCTGAGTACACTTGTTAATTTGCCCAATAATTTCGCATCTGCATTTTCATGTCACAGAGATGCTAAGAAAACTGCCTTTGGAAAATGCATCCCTCTTGTCTAGTTCAGTAGACCTGTAACTGGTTCAGTTCCATCCATTCATTTAGTAAATATTGCTCTTGTTCCTCTAAGTATCTGACCCTGTTCAGAGAAGCCATCAGAGATACAAAAAGCCTAAGACAGTCTCTTACAATCAGACTGGAAGGGTTAGATACCCATGAAAAGCTAAAATCATCATTTCGAGATTCAGAAAATCACAGAATAGGAGAGATGAAATGGACCCGAGATGGAGTTCTTAACCTGGGCTTCATAAACTTGGGGGAATTGGGTTGATTTTCATTTTTTAAATTTGGATCATTGTATATCAATATAACTTGTTTCCTTTGTATTCCTATGCATTTTAATTGTCTGCATCTAAAAAACCATTTCTGTAAGAAGGGGTCCATAAGCTTCATCAGGCTATCAAAGCAGTTCATGACACAAGAAAGGTTAAAGAGGGCAGCTAGGTGGTGCAGTGAATAGAGCACCAGCCCTGGAGTCAGGAGGACATGAGTTCAAATCCGGCCTCAGACACTTGACACACTTACTAGCCGTGTGACTTTGGGCAAATCACTTAACCCCAATTGCCCTCCGAAAAGAAAAAAAAAAAAGGTTAAAGAAGCCTGAGTCCCTGCCCACAGGTGCAAATACCATTCCTGTGACCCTGGGGAAGTTACTGCCTCCCCCATCTGTAAAATAAAGGGTGATTATGCTGTGCCCTCCCTTGCCTGTTAGTTTTGCATATGGATCTGATTGTATATGCAGAAGGAAAAAAAAACTTCCCCCCTTTGTTTTGCCTCTATTTTCTCTTGGGTGCCGG
>CM053602.1:17501603-17536579 GCA_028646575.1 Pseudocheirus occidentalis
TCTAGTATTCCAGCTTCCCAAAAAGGGAAAGTAAAGAGTGTGCATGACACAGTAAGGAACAACCTTCCTACAATGAAATCCAAATTCAACATTAGCAACTCCTTGGGTTAGAGTATTGCAGATTCCATATGGAAATGCAGATTCCTTTTTGGTCATAGCAGATATAGGATTTGAATCCAGCATTAACAGAACCTTGAGGGTTGGACTTGACATGGGACCAATACTTTTTGGCTTCAGGGAAAAAGGTTGGAAGCATGGGGAACTGTCCAATAGGGTGTTGTAGTAGGACCCCCTGGGCAGAATGGGGATGGCTTGAGGGTACTAGGTGCTGAAAGAGAGGAGAAAAGCCCTGAAATAATGAAAGTCCTTAAAATAAACTTGGTCTTTTCTCCAATTTTGTCTGGGATTGCATCTGGTAAGATTTTCCCCTTAATCTGAACTAACACCCTATCACTTTATCAAATGAGAGTTTTAACATGTGGTTTCCCTGCCTCCAATCTCTCCCATCTCCAATCCTAAGCTTTCATGCACAGGTCTGGCCATTGAACTTCTCAGCTCAGATGCTTTCATTAACTCCCAGTTGCCTCCAGACTAAAATAACAATTCCTCATCCTGTCATTTAAAGCACTCTACAATCTAGCTCTATTCTATGTTTCCAGCCTTACTTCACATTATTCCCCAGCTTGTGTTCAACAACACATAAAAGCTGAACTTAGCTTTAACTTCACATGCTGTCTCTAATGACCGGAATATATTCCTTCCTCAGCTTGGACTGTCAAAATGCCATTCTTCCTTCAAGATTCAACTCTGATTGCCACCTATTAAATAAGTACACTCTCTCTCTTCAGATATTCCCAGAGCACTTGGTTGAAATCTCTCCTTTGCCCCCATCACTTCCTACTTTGTAGCACCACCACCCCTTTAGAATGTAAGTTCCCCAAGGGCAGACTTTCTCATTTTTGTCTGCTATCCAGAAGCACTTAAAGCCAGTGTCTAGCATATATTATTCAGTTTTTGTTAAATTTGTTAATTGAATGGTTTCATTTTGATTTTTTAAAAATGGATTACTTGTTTCTTGGAATCTTTTGATAGTTAAGCCCAGGAAAAGCCCTTGCAGTTGAAAGAGTGGGGTGTGATTTCAGGGTCAATAGCAAAGGTCCCAGTGCCTTTACATAAATAAATAAACAAACAGACAAACAAATAAATAAATGAAGTCCCAAGCCTGAAAAGTCAGTTTTCTCATCTTTAAATTGGTAGTGGAAATGAAGAGGAAATGCATTCCAAGTATGGGGACAGCCTGTGAAAAGGCACGAAAGGAGATGGAAGAAGGAATATTAAATTTGGAAAGCAAGGAGGAAGCCAGTTTGTCTGGAACATAAGGTGTGTCAAGGGGTGTAAGGAATAAATCTGGAAAGATAGGGCAGAGCCAGATCATGAGGTTTCTTAAATGCCAAGGTGGACAGTTTATACTTTATTCTAGAGGTGAAGCTGCTTGATTGAAGGAATAGCATGATCAGATCTGTGCTTTAGGAAGATTACTTTGGCCACTCTATGTAGACATATCATTGAATATAGCTCTAGAAGGGACCTTGGAGGGCATCTAGTTCAAGGGTTGGAAAATTGTGGTCTGAAGGCACCTGTTTTTGTATAGCCTATGAGCTAAGAATAGCCTTTATATTTTTAAGCAAAATTTTATTGGAACCTGCAGCAGCAATCAGTTTAGCAGATACTTAGCACTTAGTAACTTATGCCTAAGTAAGATCTCTGTCCCCTGTTGAGAGGGTGTGAACTCCCCTGTTGATGTGGAAGAAGGAGATTGGCTGAGACAGGAGGCCAGTATGTGTATATAAAGAAGAATTCTAGAGACAGAGAGACAGAATTGGAATTTTCCTGTTGGAGGAAGCAGGATTGTCTCAGCATCTGGGAGCTGGGCTGCTGGGCTGAAGAAGTGAGTTGGAGTTTTCTTGAGAGAGAGAGTTTCTCTCCCCACATCTGGAAGCTGGCTGAAAACTGAGATGGAGTTTTCCTGAGACCAGAATCTGGTCGTAGGGCCAACTGAACTGCTGGAGGACTGAAGAAGCATGACCAGTATAAGACTTTGTTCATGGCCTGGCTGATCCTTGAGTTCCAGGCAAGAGAAGTAGTGAAGGGTTTGAGATGTCCTGGACCCTGTGAACTTCAGGGTGTGCCAGGGACTGCCTTAAGGACTGGACAAGGACCTGGGAGCTGTCTACCTCTGAGGACTGGACGAGGACCTAGGAGCTGTCTGCTTCTGAATCCAGGTGACTGTTTGGTGGATTCAGGAGGGAGCTGGGACCATGGAAGGGGATCCAGGGAATCAGAGAGACCACCCAGAGTCAAGATGAAGAAAAGGCCTCCCCTTGGATGAAATTGAGGTTTGCTGGACACCAATGGGTGGAGGGTTTGTGTGGTTTTCTAACGATTTTACTATTGATTAATGATATTTAGTAATTGGGAATCTAGATTAGTGACTGATTAAGTTAATGGCTGCCCCATGAATGGAAGATTAATATATTGTGAATTGATTGAATGATTAAGTGAGGAGGGTTTTTCTCTTAGGGAAACCAGATGATTATTCTTTTGTTCCTTGTTCTAAATTTTGTGGCCACTGTAGTGAAAACTGTGTGGCCATTCTAATGTTAAGCTGTTATGAACACCATATTGTGATTTTCTGTGATAAGATGTAATGTTGTGAATATTATATTGTGAATGTTTGCCTTGATTTGTAATGGAATAAACAGAGTGTTCGCTATTTTGTGTAATCTGAACCTTAAAAGCTGCTCACAGTAGCATTCTTCTGGGAATCTGCTGGTGCATGGTGTTACAGAACTCAACTACACTCAATCATTTATGTATTGTCTATGGCTTCTTTTTTACCACTATGGCAGAAATGTGTAGTTGAAAAAAGAGACAGGGGGTGGTTAGGTGGTGCAGTAAATAGAGCACCGGTCCTGAAATCAGGAGGATCTGAGTTAAAATCCAGCCTCAGACACTTAAAACTTGCTAGCTGTGTGACCTTGGGCAAGTCACTTAACCCTAATTGCCCTGCCCTCCCCCCTCCAAAAAATAAAACAAAACAAAACAAAAAAGAAACAGAGACAGTATGTTTTCATCATTTCCCATTGATGATACAATCATAACTTGACAGCATTCTACCATACTATCTTTTTTTTATTACCAGTGTGCACCTATCATATCAAAACTAGAAAAGAGAGGGGGAAAAAAGTTTTATTATGATTTCTTGAGCTCAGGGCTGTTTGAAATTTTTCTGAATGAGAACTTCCATAAACCACTATTACTGAATATTTACTGCCTTTTACTGCAGCCTTGATAGTATCTTCAAATGAATTCATTTTAAAATTAAAAGACAAAGCAGCATTTATGCATGAAACTTATGCTGTAGTAAAGTCCATTTAATAACAACTAGGTTTGGGTCAAAAGTAATGTCAAATTCTATTTTCTTGTATGCTTAAAAGTTAAAACAAAAAAAAGAAGTTCTCCATTCTCACACAAATTTGTGCAGGGTATATTTTCTGAACTTAAACTACAGTTCCAGTAGTGTTTTTTAGACCTTGATGCAAGTGCAAAAGAAATTTCTCTATTTCTAAAGCCATTTAACTGTACAATTGAGGAGCTTCCATCTGATCTTTAAATATGAGTAATTCTGCAGTGGTGTGCTAAAAGGCAAATATCAAGAGAAGAGTCTGGGAGAATTCTATGAATGCCTTTGAAGTAATGAATATGCTCAATTAAAATCATTAGTTTGCGGCCTGATATTGTTGTTTGGTACTACCTATCTACGTGAAGAGAGATTTTCAAAGATGACACTATGTATCGTGATTAACAAGTAACTTTGCAATCAATTTTCATGTTAGAAGACACTAACTTTGAACTTTGATGAAGCAAAGTATATTCCTAAAGAAGAATTACTTTCTCATTAGTAGGCCAGTATTACAAAACCCCCCAACATTATGCTCATTATTATATTTTAGATTTTATCAGTAAAAAAATGTCTGTTCCATAAGTACTTACAGAATATTCTCAATTTTGCCTATTGGTCTTCAAAGCCTAAAATATCCTATCTGATCTTTTAGGAAAAAATGTTTGCCAACCTCTGACCTAGTTCAAGCTTCTCATTTTATAGATGAGGGGACTGAGGCTCAGGGAGGTTTGAGTGGTATGTCCAGGATTGCACAGGTAGGAGGCATTAGTTGTAGGATTTGAACCCAGGTACTTTGACTCCAGGTTCTCTAGAGGATGGGTTGGAAAAGAATCCAATTAGGTGAAAGGTGTGAAGAGATTGACCTAGGAGGGTGGCTGTGTGAGTGAAGAGAAAAGGAAGAAGCAATGTGGGAAGATAGCCTGGAATTGGGAAACTTTGGTTCAGTTTTGATTTTGTTACAGGCTTGTGTGAATGTGGGCCAAATTAGGCTTTAATTTTCTCATTTGCAAAATTAGGGAGTTCAACTATATCATCAAAGGTTCTAGTTGGAAATCTTATGGTTTTCAGACCCTGATCTTAGGGAGCTTAAGTCTAAGGGCAGGAAAAGTTTCTGGTCACTAAGAGGACAATATGGGAGTGTGAAACAAAAGTTTGTCATTTTTATGCAAGTCACTTCTTCTTTCTAGGCTTCAGTTTCCTCATCTGTAAAATGGGAGTCTGATGGATATACAAAATGGTTTGTGAAATACTTTCTTGCTCTAGATACCATAATATGACTTTCTCTGTTAAAATGTC
This sequence comes from Pseudocheirus occidentalis, assembly GCA_028646575.1. NCBI lineage: Eukaryota > Metazoa > Chordata > Mammalia > Diprotodontia > Pseudocheiridae > Pseudocheirus > Pseudocheirus occidentalis. The sequence goes on from CM053602.1 coordinate 17,506,363, forward strand.
TTTGTGAAAAAAGAAGAGGAGCTAGCAACCTTTCCCCAGATCCTTCTAGAATTTTCTATAGCAGGCCGAAGCAGTAGTCTTGGAATTCTTGGGGGGGGGGGAAGGGGTAGACCTCACTTTCAGCCCTGAGGTTGTGGTGGGTGCTGTGGGGGAGGGAAAAGAGCCTCCCTTTCAGTTTGGAGGAAAAAGTCATAAAAAAAATCTTGTTCAAGTGGGGTGGGGTACAGCCCCCCCGCCCCAGGATCAGGACCGAGTCTCGATTTCAACTAGGTCCAAAAAAGTAAGGTGGGAGGTGGGGGAGGGGCAGGAAGCAGGCAGATGCAAAGGAGCAAGGGAGGGGTCGAGGGGCGGAAGCTCTGCTCCACAAGGTCTAGCCGCCTAGCGGGGAGAGACTAGCCAGCCTTGCAGGGGCGGCTTGCTGGGGAGTCTGGGCCGGCTTGCGCAGGTGGAGTTTGCTTTTTGGTACTTTGATGATCAGGCTACTTTCTGCTATGGTAGGGGGTCTGGTAAAGGTTTGTGAAGCTCCGAAGGAACATTCAGGAGAGGGAGAAGAATGGGGGGGGGCGGAATAAGGGGGGGAGCGAGCGGTGGTTTGGACTAATATAATCTCCAAGGTTTCTTCCATTCTAGGGTCCTCTAAGTTTATTTGTTCATTTATCTCTGGATTTATTTATTCTTGTGGTCTGGACTGCTGTTTCTTGGTTGTAGGGTATTCCCAGTGCACAAAATCCTTTTATTGATACAACTCAATCATTTTATAATTTAGAAAATTCACTGGGCCTCTGGTGGTTAAGAGCCTTGGCCAGGCTCCCACAGCCAGCGTCCGGCGTCCATCAGGGCTTAGGTCTTTGGACCACTCTGGGCGCCCTCTCGTCTTGGGCTGATGGGAATAATTCTGGATGAACCTCCCTCATGGTTCTCATAATTCATGTAGTAAGTGATTTTTTTTCATTATGCCAGGCATAGTCTTTATTCCTGACTTTTTTTCCTTTTCTCCTTCACCCCAGGAGATTTTAGAATGTCCCAGAAAGTTCTTGGGCTGATGGAGGCAATAGAACCAGGTGACTATTTTGGGACTAAGTGGCCATTTAATTCCCTTCTGCTTTTCTGTGTTCTTCCCTAGAGGCTGAAGCCACATACATTAAAACCCATAAACTAAAATCAGGACCGTACCCACCATAGGCTGAACGGGGTGGGGTGAGTGGGTGGGGTAGAAGGGAGAAGCAAGAGATGACGGCCATATGTGCTCTGTGACTGATGTTTCGGGAACATATCTCTGTTCCATATATGGAAGCATACTTATTACACAAAAGTATTGTTTAGACGCAGGATGATTGATTTCTTTTTTAAATATTTTTTATTGATTCGTTTATTTACTTTTAGTTTACAAGTTTCATTTACACAATCCCTTGAGTTTCAAATTTTCTCCTCTCCCTCTGCCCCCCCCCACCATAGTGGCATATAATCAAGTATAGGCTCTGCAAATACTCTCACGCTGGACATTAGTCTGGTTGTATAGAAGGGTTGTAATGGATGGGTTGAACAATGAGGGAAAAGAAACAAAACCAAACATGAAAAAGAACGATAGCATGTAGATTGCTTCAGTCTCCATTTAAACTCTGGTCTTTCTAGATCTTTCTCTGAATGTAGACATCTCCTTCTATCCTGAGACTTGTAGAGTTGTCTTTTAACTGTGTTGCTGAGAAGAGCCCAGTTTATCAGAGTTGGTTGTCACATGTACCTCCCATCTGTCATTGTGTACAAATTTCTCCTGGTTCTGCTCTTCTCACTCAGCATCAGTATATAAGCCTCTCCAGGTTATTATGAAGTCCATCTGCTCCTCATTTCTTATAGCACAAGAGTATTCCGTTATATTCATATACCACAACTTGTTTAGACATTCCCCAAGTGATGGGCATCCCCTTAATTTCGAGTTTTTTTCCACCACAAAGAAAGCTGCAATAAATATTTTTGTACATATGGGTCTTCTTCCCACTTCTACAACCTCTTTGGAATACAACCCCAAAAGTGGTATTACGGGGTCAAAGAGTATGCAATTATTTATAGCCCTTTGGGCATAGTTCCAGATTGCTCTCCAGAATGGTTGTATCAGTTCACAGCTCCACCAACAATGCATTAGTCTTCCAATTTTTCGACATCCTCTCTGGCATTTGTTATTTTCCTGTTTTGTCATCTTAGCCAATCTGACTGCTGAGATGTGGTACCTCAGAGTTGTTTTGATTTGCATTTCTCATACTAATAGTGATTTAGAGCATTTTTTCATATGCTTATAGATATCTTTAATTTCTACCTCTGAAAATTGCCTGTTCATATCTTTTCACCATTTATTAATTTGGGAATGACTTGTATTCTTTTCTTTTTGGAGGGGCAATTGGAGTTAAGTGACTTGCCCAAGGTCACACAGCTAGTAAGTGTTAGGTGTCTGAGGCCAGATTTGAACTCAGGTCCTTCTGACTCCAGGGCTGGTACTCTATTGACTGCACCACCTAGCCACTCCCATGACTTGTACTATTTTAGATTTGACTCACTTCCCTGTGTATTTTAGAAATGAGGCCTTTATCAGAGACACTGGTTATAAAAATTCTTTCCCAATTTCCCACTTCCCTCTTAATCTTGGTTACATTGGCTTTGTTTGTACAGAAACTTTTCAATTTAACATAATCAGCATTATCCATTTTGCATTTTATAATGCTCTCTAACTCTTGTTTGGTCATAAGTCTTCCCTACTCCACAAATCTGACAGGTAAATTATTCCTTGCTTCTCTAGATTGCTTGCAGTATCAGCCTTTATACCTAGAGCATGCACCCATTTAGACTTGATTTTGGTATATGGCGTTAGATAATGGTCTATGCCCAGTTTCTGCCATACTATATTCCAGTTTTCCCAGCAGTTTTTGTTAAATAATGAGTTCTTATCCCCAAAACTGTGGTCTTTGGGTTTATCAAACAATATATTACTATAGTCATTGACTACTGAGTCTTTTGTACCCAATCTATTCCATTGATCTACTACTCTATTCCTCAACCAGTACCAAGTAGTTTTGATGACTGTTGCTTTATAACACAGATTAAAATCTGGTACGGCTAGGCCATCTTCCCTAGCATTTCTTTTCATTAATTTGCCTTGATATTCTGAACCTTTTGTTCTTCCAAATTAATTTTGTTACCATTTTTTGCTCTATAAAGTAATTTTTGGTAGATTGATTGGTATGGCACTAAATATGTAATTTAATTTAGGTAAAATTGTCATTTTTATTATATTAGCTCAACCCAGCCATGAGCAATTGATGTTTTTCTTATTAGTTAGATCTGATTTTATTTGTGTGAAAAGTGTTTTGTAGTTGTGTTCATAGAGGTACTGGGTTTCTATCTGGCAGGTAGATTCCCAAATATTTTATAATGTCTACAGTAACTTTAAATGGGGTTTCTCTTACTATCTCTTGCTGTTGGACTTTATTAGAAATATATAGGAATGCTAAGAATTTATGTGGGTTTATTTTATATCCTGCAACTTTCTAAATTTATTCATTGTCTCAAGAAGAAGAAAGTTTTTACTTGATTCTCTAGGGTTCTCCAAGTATATCATCATGTCATCTGCAAAGAGCAATAGCTTAGTCTCTTCTTGGCCTAATCTGATTCCTTTGATTTCTTTTTCTTCTCTAATTGCTACTGCTGACATTTCTAGTACCAGATTGAATAAGAGGGGTGATTGTGGACATCCTTGTTTCACCCCTGATCTTACTGGAAATGCTCCTAGTTTATCCCCATTGCATATAATACTTTCTGATGGCTTTAAATAGATGCTACCTATTATTTTGAGAAAAGCTCCATTTATTCCTATACTTTCTTTTTAATCTCTTTCGTACATCAAAATCTTTTATTTTGTCTCCTGCCTTTCTTGACTTATTTTGTGCTCATTGTTTTCTAGATCGGCTGAAGGCGTCACCAGTTCCAAGGGAGCTGAGAGCCTCATCTGCCATTCAAGAACAACAGCAGCAGAAGAGCCAAAAAGAAGAAACCCTGAAACTGTACAAAATAATAAAAAACAACAGAAACAGAAAATGAGTGAAACAGTCCAGGCAAAAGACATCAAGGCAAACACCAATGAAAATCCACCGAATCATCCTAAAGTAGCCGAAACATCTGATGACATGCAAGCAGTAGCTTATGTGCAAGAAGAAATAAGACCTGAAATTCCAAAAGACGTCATCACCTGGATAAAGGAAATAGTGAAGGAATTTGAGCAAGATTTGAAACTAGTGAGAACATCCCAGGAACAAGTTAAAGAAGAGCTAACAGAAATGAAAGAGTCCGGGAAAGAACTGCTGCTGGAATTTGAAGATGCCAAGAGAGATGATCAAGAGTTTATTTCGAAGATGACCAATATGGAATCCAGAATTGAAAGCCTGCAAGAATTAATTGATGCAACCAACAGAAGACTTACCACCATGAGAACCAAGATTGCTGAAAACATATTAGAGGTAGAAAAAGAAGGGGAGCTGCTGAAAGACTCAGAGAAGATTCAGCAACAAGTCAAAGAACTAGAAGTTGGATCCAAACACAGTGTTACTGACATCTTGGAAAACTAAGAAATTTCAGTTTGACAATGCATTTCTTTAGATTAGTAAATTCCCATCAGTAACACAATCTTTCAAGCATCAGACTTAGTTATCTTAGAGTCAGTTCAATTCAGTTTTCTGATGAAAGTAAATGACTATTGATGTCATACTTTTTCTTGCAGTATTGAAAAAAATAAAATTCCTGCTGTTAAAACTGATACTGATTTTACTTTAATCTATTGTGGGGATGGAAAGGTGGGGTGGTAGGAGTTGCAGTGGTTGGGATAAGGTGGGTGTGAATGATAGAACTTGAGGGGGGAATTGAAATTGGGGGGTAGAGGCATCAGTAAAGGTTTCATGCAGGTGGTACCTGAATTGGGACTTAAAGGAAGTTGGGAATTTCAGTTGGCATGGGGGGAGGTTGGTGAGGATGGCATGGAAAAGGGTCCCGTTAATGGTATGGTGATCAGCCAGATGACAGGACAGCTTTGTGGAGTAGATGGGACCTGAGCTGGGACTGGAAGGTAAGTATGTATTCCAGCATGGGGAGGGACTATTCCTGGCATGAGACAGGAAGAATAAAGAACTGGTGATGGAGACAATATAACAGGATACTCAAATTTGTAAAATACAAAATTTAAGTTTTATAATCAATTGAGTGTAGAGACAGAAAGCCTGGTTCCGAGTTCCAGCTCTGCCACTCAACTAGAGTTTTCATTTTTCTTCTCTGGGTTTCTTATCCTGTAAAATGAAGGTGCTTTAAAGTCACTAATAGCTTTAAATTCTGTCATCTTAAAGATCCATTATGAAGCAATGTAGATGAAAAGAGATGAGACCCTGACCTAGGGTGGTGCCATGAGCTGGACAGATGAAATAGAATACAAAGGTATTTGAATACAACAGGCCCAGGCAGCTGCTTTTTTCCTGTTGTAACTAACTATGATAACTAGATGCTAAGCCCAGCTTTTATACGCTCTAAATCCTGGCTTCCCTCTAAATTTTGATGCCTTAAGAGGTCATCAGAGCCTTGCCCAGGCTCTCCACCCAAATGGTGCTACCGTCCACAGAAACCCACAGAGGATGAGGGGAAGCGTGAGTTCTCCTGAATGTGGACCTTCACAGGAGTATAGACTAGTGAATCCTGTCTGACAGATGCCTACGCTCAGTCTGGAACTGGGCTTGGGGCTGGGGGGAAGGGAGGTCAAGATGCAGGAGGTCATTTGCCCACAAATGTGCTTGGTCTCAGATGTGAAATTACCATGACTACTGAAGGTGCATTCATTCCATAGCACTGTATTCTCTCTTTATCTTTTAGTTTTCTTCCTGTCACCCAAACAACAGGCCACTTCACATACTTGCTTTCAATTCAAATTGTTAAGTATGGAATAGAGCTCCTGTCTCAATGTATAGGCAGGCAGGCAAACATTGAACAATCTTGCAGGCATTTAGCCAAAATCATCGTGTCAGGTCTGTATGAATGGAAGTCTTGTTCTATAATGAGCACACACATGCGCATTCTACATGGAAAAGTGAGCCTTTTAAACAAAGTGAAGGGCTAACAGCTTATTTAGCCTTAGTTTAATTAGAGCTGGAAAAATCTCCCAAGGTTTCTTCACCCTGCTCCCCATTTGCAAGCATTTCCCAGTGAGGCCAGTTCATTGTAGCGGGCCAGACTGGGGAGAGATTCAAGGACAGCAGAGGTAACCTGGGAAAGAAACCTACTCATTTTCTCTGGAGACCCATCCAACTCCAAAGCTCCCACTGTAGGTATAGGCCCAACTATATTCAGCCAACCTTGAAAATTGGTTGCAAAATCTAATTGTACTAAAATTTGATCTGGCCTGCAGACTTCACATTTGTACCATCCATGAAACATCTTGCTATAGTGTAAAGAGTGTGAACCTTGAGTCAGGAGATCTTGGTTAGAGTTTTAATGATGCTAGTCATGTGACCAAAGGCACAACTCCTCTAAACCTCAGTTTCTTTATAAAACAGGAATGGTGGTCTTTGTACATGTATATATAACGCTACAATGTTGTAAAGAGACCAGTTGAAAAACCTTAAAGTGTTATGGAAATGGGAGTTACTACTAATTCCCTGCCTTCCTCCCCTTTGCCATTGCCACTTCCTAGAACTCACTCATTTTGTATATAATCTCTCCCTTCATCCCCAAAAAAGTTCTTGGAAAATCAAATTAGCCAGTGGCAGTGTCCTTGGAATCTCAGGTGGCCCAAGTAATGGACTGGATGGTAAGCCCTAAGAACAGGTTTCAAGAATCCAGAACCATTTGAGCCCACAGAGAAGGTTCTAGAACTGGAAGGGACCCTCAGTTTCATCTAATCTAACCTACTTTACCAAGTAGGAAAGTGGGGCTGAATGAAAGGAAGTGATTTCCCTAATTTTGCAGCTTGAACCTGCATCTCCAGAATTCTAGTTCAATGATTCTTTTTCATTAAATCACACTATGTTCTGGCCTCTGCCTCATCCTTCACCTGCAAAAAGAAAGGGAAAGAGTAAGAAAGGGTTATTTATACATAGCTGGTGGAAGGGGGATGGGGGCCTCATCCCAACTTTTTCTTTTCTAAATTGGGGGTGCTTGCACTGAACATCTAAGTAAACTATTTACTGTGTTTTGAAAGTAGCCTTCATTACATTGCCACCAGAGAAGCTGCAATGCTTGACAAAGAAGAAGGAAAAAGCCAGGGAGAGTTCCATGGAAATACAACAGTCTGTGTTCCTGGAGTTCTGGGATAAGGATCAACGAAGGGACTTGGCCATGATTAATTGGTATCACAAGGTCAGTGGAACCTTTGGATGTATCTGTATTAGAAACCTGGAATCCTGCTACCCAATGTTAACACCTCTCAGAAAAGGTCCTAATTCACAATGAGGTGTAAATATGTCTATGATAAGGTTAAATATGTTGACTTTCTTTGCATTCTAACAAATACAGACAAAGGAATGAATCTCTAATAGTTGGATTTCAGGAAACATGACTGTGAGGGCAATTTGGGGGGCATAGTATAGATCATAGATTTGGAGCTCGAGGGGAACTTGTTCTTGTTTGTTCTTCCTTTTTTGAAGAGGACCAATGAGATCATGGGGTAATGTGTCAACTTGTACATGAATTTGGATTTAAGTGAGGCAGAATTACACAAAGGCATAAGCCCCACTTTCTCTTCCAGTCACTGAAGTCCAGTGGCAAGACAAAAGTTCAAAGTTCTGGCAATACTTGGGACGCAGTGAATGATCTTGGTATCTTCAATGTCTGATCAAGCTCTTAAGCCAGTGATTCTCAACCTTCCTAATGCCGCAATCCTTTAATTCAGTTCCTCATGTTGTGGTGACCCCCAACCAGAAAATTATTTTCGTTGCCACTTCACAACTCCAATTTTGCTACTGTTATGAATGGTAACGTAAATATCTGATATGCAGGATGGATTTTCATTGTTACAAATTGAACATAACCCACAGGTTGAGAACTGCTCCTAAGTGCTCCACAGCGCATGCTTCAAGCACCTTCATAGCTGCTTGGGGTAGACATCCCCCTAACTCATTAACAGGTTTGAAGTCTGTCAGTTACCCTCAACCTGGTTTAGCCTGTCTGAGGAGACAGTTTTACTGGGGTGTGGCCAATGAGCATGCTGCAGCATCTTGGAATCACAGGCAAGTATTGAGTGACAGGTGGACACCAAAGTTGGATTGAGCAGCTCTGAAGAGAGCTCAACAAGCCCTCATCCCAGAAGTTCTAGTCCTCCCTGAACATCTTATGTACCCCAAGGACTTTTGAGGCTACCTAGTCAAACCCCTTTACTTTACAGATAAGGAAATTGTCACCAGAGAGGTTCACTTGTCCAGAGTCACACAGGCAGAGCCAGAATTTGAACCCAGGTCCTAAGGTATTTACTTTACATAGGCTTCTTCCTTAGGCTACCTATGTGCAATGCCCTGCACTAGTGCTGCTACTATTAATAATAGTAGCTACCACGCAGGAGCTTCAGGTCTATATAGTGCAGCGGTTCTCAACCTGTGGGTTACGTTCAATTTGTAACAATGAAAATCCATCCTGCATATCAGATATTTACATTACGATTCATAACAGTAGCAAAATGACAGTTAGGAAGTAGCAACGAAAATCATTTTATGGTAGGTGGGGGGTCACCACAACATGAGGAACTGTATTAAAGGGTCGCGGCATTAGGAAGGTTGAGAACCACTGCCCTAGAACCCTCACTCACACATTTCTCCATTATCTTCAATGATGGAGTGCCTGGCACAGAGCAGGTGCTTCACACATGCATGTCAGTTGATTTTCGATTTCTGCCTTTCCTGGAATCTTTCTAACAAGTTCCAAGTAAAAATAGCTAGCATTTATAGAGTACTTTAAGGTTTGCAAAAAGATTTACAAATACTATTTTATCTTCACAACCCTGTATGTAGATATTATTATCTCCATTTTATAGACAGGAAAACTGAGGCAAAAGAGGCAAAATGACTTGCCCAGGGTCATACAGCTAGTAAGTATCAAAAAACAAGACTTGAACTCAGATTTTCCTGATTCCAAGTCCAATGTGCAGTCATCTTTGCCACCTAGTTTTAATCAACCTCGAATCAACTGTGCCCCTCTGCACACCATGAAATAAAGTCACTGGGACTTAACGAGGACAAAAGGTTTTCTTTATTAGAAGTAGAAACTTTTTTTTGATAGTAGCTAGCTACTGTTGTCCTATCTGTGTTAAGTCTATCCAGTAGAACCAAACACACAGCTCTTCAAATCAGTTTCTGGATCCATTGGGCCTCTGGCTGTGGGAAGAATAAATGGATAAGATAATAAGATAGTGGGATCTCTAAGGTCCCTTCTGGCTCAAAATTGATGATCAGCTGATTACCAAACACCCCCCCCCACACACACACACCCCAGGTCCTCCCATACCCATTAACCAGAATGTATCCTGATTGTCTGAAACTGAACCTGGCGTTCTATGAATGAGTGAACTTCAACCTGAGCCTTAGGTCTGACCTAAGTCTGAATAGAAGGTCTGAATAGAAGAGTGGCAAAGGGCACTTCAGGGGATAAAAATGATTTTTTTTCTGTTAACTAGAAGCAGGATACTGTGGGTCTGATGAGAAATCATGGTGGGCTGTCTAGCTAGGCCTACAGAAATGTTACCTAGGTGGGATAGCTTAGGAAGCTTGAAGCCTCCCATTCTGGGCTGGGTAGAAAGTTCTTCACTTTGGATGGCCTGCGGGCATCAAGGGCTAAAGCCCAGGGGATCAAATGAGAGAAGGACCAATTTCCTGGGAGTTTCCTGAGGGCACATTGTTTACAAGCTACAGCTTCAGGATGACCCAACCACAATCAATAGGGTCCAGGTAGCAAGAGCAATGGATAGACAGCTCATTTTTACAAGTTTATTATTCTATGATTTTCTAAGTTCATTAGTGAACATACTACTAATATCTCTACTGTAGAGGATAAGGAGTAGACCTTGGATTTCACTGACATAGGGAGATTCCTTGATGAAGATATACCCTTCAACAGTGATTCTGAAACTTCTTGGTCTCAGGACCTATTTACACTCTCCAAAATGATTGAAGACCCTGTCCCCCAAGAGTTTTTATTTATGTGGGCTATATCTATTGATATTTACCATATCAAAAATTAAAAGATCTTAGTATTGTTATGAAAATAGTGACTACTCAGAACTCCTGAAAGGGTCTCAGGGCCACCCAGGGTCTCTGGAGCACACTTAGAGAACCTCTGTCTTCTGCCATTGCAGATCAGCAGCATTGTCTTGAGCACAGAGGTTCAATAACTTGACCAGCACTGTATGTCAGTATACTCAGCGTTAAGACTTGAACCCAGGGCTTCTCTGCCTTCAAGGCCAGCACTCAAACTCTACCTTCCTGCAGCTCCTCATCTTTACTATGTTATAGAGCTTTAAGGTTCTGCAAAGGACTTTTTTTTGAGGGTGGAAGACAAGGTAATTGGGGTTAAGTGACTTGCCCAAGCTAGTAAGTGTGTCAAGTGTTTGAAGGTGGATTTGAACTCAGGTCCTCCTGAGCCCAGGGCCAGTGCTCTATTCACGGTGTTACCTAGCTGCCCCAGGACTTTTTTTTTATATTATCTCAACTAATCTTCACAATAACTCTGGAAGTCGGAGGTTAGGGTTAGGGTTTTATCGATGAAAAACCATGAGAGGTTAGCAGGGTGACTAGCCCAGGGTCCCACAGCTACTTAAGTGTCTGAGTTAGGTTTTGAACCCAGATCCTGCTGACTCCAGATCTAGTACCCTTCCAAATAAATGCCAAATAAAATGTTTGGCTCCTTTGGTTCTCTAGTAAAATCAAGATCCACCTTTGATTTGATCATCCCTTTGTTGCTGTTGTTGACTTGTTTTTCAGTCATGTCTGACTCTCCATGACCCCATTTGGGGCTTTCTTGTAATTTCCTTCTCCAGTTCATTTTACAGATGAGGAAACTAAGGCAAAAGGGAGTAAGTGACTTGCCCAGGGCCATACATCTAGGAAGTGTTTGAAGCCAGATTTGAACTCAGGAAGAGGAGTCTTCCTGACTCCGGATCCAGCAGTCAATCCACTGCAGTGCCCCCTAGCTGCCCCATCCCTGTAACTATCCCATTTACCTCTCTTCCCTTTTCTAGCTAAATTCAGAAGTTTCAGACCTTATCAGTCAAAGGAAAGTGCTATCTTCAAAGTTACCAGTGATCTCAATTGACAAATGAGTTGATATCTGTAAAGTGCTTAACACAGTGCCTGGCACAGGGTAGGTGCTTAATAACTGCTTCTTGATGAGGATGGTAGATTACAGACATCATTTCATTTAACCCTTGCCATAATAACCCTGTATATATCCATTTTATATAGGAAGAAACAGTCTTGGAGATGTTAAACAGCTTGCTCGTATTCATACAGCTAGGATGTGGCAGAGAGATAGGATTCAAAACAGTTGCTCCTGACTCAGTTCAATGGTCTTTCCATTCCACCTAGCTACAGGACTACTCGGAAAGGGACACTATGACTTTGACCTTGCTTCTGGAAATTCTATTGTAGCTAGGTTGGACTAAAACAAAGAAATTTACCAGAGGTGCTTTTCTAGGCCGATGCTTTATGATTTGAGGCAGCATCTGTTGAGTGATACAGGACCTTAAGGAGAGTATGCCATGTGAAGTTTCTGATTCTCTATTTGTGAATTCCATGTCTAACCCTCTGAATGTCATCTTCCCATCCTGACATTTCTTTTTATCGTTGGATATATCTGACTCTTTGGATTTCTTCTTTGAATCATTTGAATTCTGAGATTCCACATCCCCCTCCTTATGTTTCTTGTCTTCCATCTTTAAATTCTGGGACTTATTGTTCAAGTCCTTAGATTTCTTCTTTGAATTCTTATCTTTCTTCTTTGCATCCTTGGATTCAATGCCTGGATCCTTGGATTTCCTCGCTGGATCCTTGTTATCCTTTTCATTCTTCTGTTCCATATCAAAGTCCCTGGATTTTTTCTTTACATCCTTGTTTATCTTCTTTGAACCTGTGGATTTAAAGACTGAATCTCCGGATTTTTTCTTTACAACCTTGTCTTTCTTCACTGTATCCTTGAATTCAAAGTCTGCATCCCTAGATTTTTTCTTTGAACCCTTGTCTAAATCTGTGGATTTACTTCTCGAATCCTTGTCTTTATTCTTTCCATTCTTTGAATCACTGGATTCAACATCAGACTCCTTGGATATTTTCTTCTTATCTGTCTTTTTCTTGTTCACATCCATTGCCTTGGTTTCAGTGTCTGGCTCCTTGTCTTTAGGTGAATCCTTGCCATTCTTTGGTTTTGACTCTCCTGAACCTTTGGACTCGCTGTCAGATTCTCTGGATGAAATGTCATTGGCTGTATCTAGTAGTTTAGTTTTTGACCCTGTTGGAGAGCCTGCCATATTCTTTTTTGTTGTTTTCTCTGCTTGATTTTTTTCTTTCTTGTACGTTTGCTTTTTCTCTCCTGGGGATAAGTCTGTGGATTCTGATATTCTTTGTGGACCTGTGGAAAATAGGGACTTTCTTCTGGCAGCTAAATAAGCAGAAGGTTTCTCAGAAATGTTTAGTAAAGAACGTGTCATCCACATAGGAGCTGCTTTCTGATCATCTTTTACTATGTCCTCTATCTGAAAAATTAATTCAAACGATATAAAGACTTGGAGTTTTTAAATTTGGCATTATTCTTAACAGTTAAATACTTTTCATTGTACAGTATGAGAAGGAACTCTGTGTATTGATAAACAGTTCATTTGTAACTGACACTCATTCTTAATTTTACCTTTCTCTTACAAGGTCACCTTTTTGAAAGGAAATTATGAGAATTCAGAAAACTACTTTAAAGCCCAAGATGACTTTCAAAGGCCTCTGATATTATTCTCTGGGAATCCAGGTAAGGGTCAGGACAGGTCTTTAACCTTTCCTTGGTCATACTGCCTGGGCTGGTCCTGAAAATCCAGGAGTGGATGATTTGGGGACCTGTGTCTGGGTAACACTTCCTGTAACACCCTCCCTGCAGCCCCACTACAAGTCTGAATCAATTAGGTTCCCTAGAGATGTGTTTCCCATAAGAAATGTTGGCCAAAGCACAGGGCCCATCCCCGTAGAGCAGTTCTAGGTTTCTATCCAATCCTATTTCTAACTCTGTCTCCAGAGCCATCTTAGAATTCATGGTAAGGACCCAGAATTGGAAGTGTCTAGAACTGACAACTTCTGTAAGATGAAATGGTTATGTATCAAATAGGTGCAGGAAATAACAAATAATAAAGACATCAGGCACACACATTGATTCATACACCTAATTGGTATGTTTACCTCTCACATAATTTCCATTCCTGTCCCATTCCCTTCTACCCCCAGCATGGTCAAATGAAGGTATACCTTTGGGTAGAACTGTTACTAAGGATTTCCTTTAAAATCATGCTCTGGTCTCCAGTACTGGTGAATAGGTAGTCGAGAGTTCTCAAAGACTATACTCACATATTGTAAATTCTGGTGAGGCCTACCAATTTGGAAAGCTTTAAAGTACAGGTTAAAATACACAGTCCATGCCTGCTTGCTGAGGACCAACCAAACCATGGTGGGAGGTACACTGCATCCACTAGACACCAGGACATGGACCCCAAGGTGGTGACTCTTTGGATCCCCTAAGGAGTGACCAACATAGGTGGAAGGAAATTGTGAACCTCTTTTGGAGTACTGAACTTTCTAAGGAACCACACTATCAGACTGAAATTTCACTTTCTCTCCTTTCTGTTGTTTATCTTCTGGTAGAGCTGAGCATTTTGAGTCAGGCAGATATTGTGTGTAATAAGAAGGACTAGTAGAAGAAGCAAGAGACTTAGGGAATCGCCTAGACTAGATAATCAGCTCTGGAATAATCAATAGTCTTGAATCTATGGGAAGTCTTCATGGAAAACAGTAAATAACACTTTCTGAATCTCACAAATGACCCTTGACAGAACTAGGAAATCCCATTAAGTGACATATTATATAAACCCACCTTTGGAGAACAATGGAAGGCAAGGATCTGTCATAACACATACTTCTTAAATCACACATTAATGGAGATGAAGAAAGCTTGCCCCAGTACTCACTCTTGTTGCTCCAAGGTTAAAACTTGAGCTACTTCTGCAGCTGCTGGACATTTTTCCTGAATGGTCTTCAAGTAGTAAAGACCAACCTGCCCAATAGGTGACCCAGTCTGTCATCCAGTGGATTGTAAATGGAACAGATTGTCTTTCAACTGAGATCAGACAGGAATTCTACTGGTCTATATAGATGTCTATCACTTCACATCTGGTCTATCACAACAGCTGGATGTTGTTCCTGCCTAAATTCTCTCACCATTCACCTATCCTTTATTCAGCTGTCAAAGCACCTGTCTGACCATGGAGCCCCACCCTGCCCAAACTTCCCCCTAATTCAATAAACTCCAATGATTCTTTATTACCTCCAGCATCAAACATAAAATCCACTGTTTGGTTTATAAAGCCCTTCATGACCTAACCCCTTCCCACTTTTCCCATTCTCTTACATTTTACTCCCCTCTATGGTCCAATGACACTGGCCTCCTTTTTATTCCTTTTACAAGACACTCCCTCTTCCAACTTCCCATTTTCATTGACTGCCCCTTATGCCTGGACGTCCCTGCCTCTTCATCTCCACCTTCTACCTTCCTGGCCTTCTTGAAAGTCTCGGCTAAAATCCCACTTTCTGAAAGAAGCCTTTCCCAACCCTCCTTGATACTAGTGCCTTTCCTCCAAGATTACTTCCAATATATGAATATGCATATATGTATATACATATGCATATACTTATACACACATGTGTATATATCTGTATCTATATATCTTATACGTACATAGTTGTTTGCATCTTGTCTCCCCAATTAGATTAAGAGCACCTTGAGGGCAGGACCTATCTTTGCCTTTCTTTGTATCCCTAGTACTTAGCACCGTACCCAGCACATATTAGGTGCTTAATAAATGCATATTTGCTTAACTTGATCCTTTATCATTAGCTTAAAATCAATATAATTATATGGTCTTTTCAGTACTTACAGAAGAATTTTCTCTTAATTCAGACGGCGCTGATCTCCACTTCTTCCCCGGTCGGTTTGGTTTGGAAAACATCATAGAAAAGTATTGTTGATTCCAGGTTTTTCTGCTCACATCAACTGAAAAAAAGATCCCATACTCTGGAGTCAAAGTACAGACCTGAATCAACATGAAAGTTACCTTGAGGGAACCAGCTAACTTTACTATGTGCAACTCCATGTTTATGGGAGCTATCTCTACAAATGTAGCTCACCTCTCCCACACACCTCCATAACTTAGTGGTCTTCAAGAATTTCTGTGGTCGAAAATTTCATCACTGGCATCAGAGATGGAATTTGTCATTAATATTTCTTCAGTCAATGAATTTTATCATGACAGCTAGACACAACAATCAGACCTCAGGACCACCTTTCACACAGGCAGCACACACACACACATATCCCTGCTTAGCTCTCTAAGCCTACTTTTTAGGTTTCATTTTCCTTTTGGTTCAACTATTAGCTCTCTGAAGGTAAAAATCAGATGTCCTGGGAATTTTATATCCCTCACAGCCCTTTATACAGAGCTAGACACATAGTAAATACTCAGTAAACATTGATTAATTTTAGATGCTTAAATTTCCATTTACTTAAAATCCTGGGAAACAGGACCCAGAACTAAGCACTGTGACCAGGGTAAATCTATTCAATGCAAAAGACATTTATTAAATCCCTACTCTATGCTAGGCACTAGGGGTAGTATTTTGTTGTTGTTGTTGGGAACTATGGTTTAAGTGATTCGATGAACTCCAGGAGCATAAAGTCTCTCCTCTGGAACAGATCTGGCTGAACACATGTATTTAAAGTGTCTTAAGGGTGCTATATAAATGCCTGTTACTACTCTTTTAAACATCCAGTCTTAGAGAGTTGTCTGGGGCCTTCCCTACAGTCCTATGGTCAAAAGCAGGACTGGTTTTTCTGACAAGGATAGTTCTCTATACACAAGGGCATGCTGCTTCTCAGGCATTCGAGAGAAAGATGAGTAGCAGTATGGTATAATTAAAAAGAGTTCTAGGCATGGACCAGGGTTCAAATCCCATCCATGTCACTTACTGCTGTGTGATCTTGGGCAAATCATTGCACCTGTGTGGGCCTCAGTTCCTTCATCTGTAAAATGAAGGGGTTGGACTAGGTGGTCACTAAGGCTCCCTTCCAGACTTTTATTTATGATGCTATGAGCATGTGGTAATCCTATCATCCCTACCATAGGGCTAATAAGACCAACCATATGATCACAGACCTTGAGCTGGAAGGGAATTTAAAGGCCATCTGGAGCAAACCTATCACTTTACAGATGAGGGGACTGAGGTCCAGAGAGGTCACTCAAATAGTAAATATCAGAGGAACTTCTCATTTAATAATGTAGCTGAAATAATCTGGTGTGAATACAGGCTGCTGGTGCTATCTGCCACATTATAAGAGCTATGCTAAGGAGCTGGAGCTCATAGAGATTTACAAGGTAGCCCAAATGGTACTAGGCCTGGAAACCACAGCTAGGTCTTGAGTGTGATCAGCAAATCACCTGAAGCAGTGGTGTGTGTTCAAGTCGACACAATTTGAAGTTATAATTATGTCAAATATAATAAGGGCTTCCAGCCCAGCACAAATTCAAATAATGCAGCAACTTTACAGGATCCATTATTCTCCTTTATTGGGACCTAGATCCTATGGGGGAGTTTTTTTGCCTTAAAAAGGAATGCATGCCTATTATACTTAAATATATGAAGAGCTGTCATCTGAGAAAATGAATGTACTCTCTATAGCTTCAGAGAGTGAGATTATAGTATTGTTTTCAATATTCTGTGAGAAGTAAGATCAAGATGTTACAAGGACGCAGATTCAGATTCACTTCAAGGTAAGGTATTTCCCAACAGAGATGTTCAACAATGGAATGGGTTATCTCATAGAGCAGCTAGCTCATACATATAAGATGGTAAATCCATGGCCAGAAAGAAAGTTTTCTGAAAATGATCTGGGGGTTTTAGTGGTCGACAAGTTTGATATGCATCAGCATCAGTGTGATAGAACAGATAAGGAAACTAACGTTATCTTAGTCTGCATTAAGAATGATGTGATATGAACAGGCAATTTTCAGAGGCAGAAATTAAAGATATCTATAAGCATATGAAAAATGCTCTAAATCAATATAGATTCGAGAAATGCAAATCAAAACAACGTTGAGGTACCACATCTCACCAGTCAGGTTGGCTAAGATGACAAAACAGGAAAATGACAAATGCTGGAGAGGATATAGAAAAACTGGAACTCTAATGCATTGTTGGTGGAGCTGTGAACTGATACAACCATTCTGGAGGGCAATCTGGAACTATACCCAAAGGGCTATAAATAATTGCACACCCTTTGACTCAGTAATGCCACTTCTAGGGTTGTATCCCAAAGAGATCAGAGAAATGGGAGGAAGACCCATATGTACAAAAATATTTATTACAGCTCTCTTTGTGGTAACAAAAAACTGGAAATTTAGGGGATGCCCATCAATTAGGGAATGGCTGAACAAGCTGTGGTATATGAATGTAATGGAATACTATTGTGCTATGAGAAATGGGAAGGAGATGGACTTCATAATTACCTGGAGAGGCCTATATGAATTGATGCTAAGTGAGAAGAGCAGAACCAGGAAAAATTTATAAACAATGACAGACATGTCATATGTGTGACGACCAACTTTGATAAACCGGACACTGCTCAGCATCACACAGGCATAAAACAATTCTGCAAGTCTCAGGATGGAAGGAGATGTCTACATTCAGAGAAAGATCTAGAAAGAACAGAGTTTAAATGGAGACCGAAGCAATCTACATGCTATTGTGCTTTTTCATGTTTGGTTTTCTTTCTTCTTTCCCATCGTTCACTCTATTGGTTACAACCCTTCTATACAACCAGACTATTGTACAGTGTGAAAGTATTTACAGATCCTGTACTTGATTGCACGCTTCCATGGGGGGGGGGTGTGGAGAGGGAAGAGAGAAAATTTAACACTCAAGGGACTGTGGATCTGAATCTTGTAAACTAAAAGTAAATAAACAAATCAAAGAAAAAGAAAGAAAGAAAGAAAAGACCATTGATTTCGAGGGGCCACCTAGTCCAATCCCCTCATTTTATAGATGAGGGAACTGAGGCCCAGAGAGACTAAGCAACTTACTAGCCAAGGACATATGGGTAACATAACAGAGGAATGATTACGAGCCAGATCCTGACTTCAGATTCACAATACTTTCCACTATACCATATTGCACTCCTATAATTTCAATGGGGAATACGACTTCCAAACTTTTCATCCCAGACCTTTCCTCTAAGCTTCATCCTCACATCTCCAGCAGGCATCTCACTAGAACCTCAACTCCAACCCTTCTGAAATGGAGCTCAACTTCCTTTCCCCCTTCCCCTTCTCCTCATTCTGACCTAAGGATTTTGCCAAATAGCACCACTGTTCATCCAGTCTGCCATGTTCAAAACCTTGGTGTAATCTTGATCTCTTCCCTATCATTTCCTGTCCAAAAAGCTTGCACATTTTAACTTCATAGCAGTTGGCAAGTGGTTCCCTCCTTACATTTCCACTGCTACCCATTAGTACAGGCAATCATTTCCACCTGCCTGGATGTTTACAATAATATTCTAATGGTTTTCTTCCCTCTCCTCTCTCCTCTCTCCTAGCCTTCTTCCTTAATTCTTTTAGACTAATGTTCCTTCTGCATATCATGTCACTCTTCTGCTTAAAAATTGTCATTGAGGGGTGACTAGGTGGTACAGTGAATAGAGCACTGGCCCTGGGTCAGGAGAACCTGAGTTCGAATCCTGCCTCAGACACTTAACATTTACTAGCTGTGTGACCTTGGGCAAGTCACTTAACCCCAATTGCCCTGCCCTTCCCCCTCCAAAAAATCAAAAATAAAAAGTGTCATTGGTTCCCAGCTTTGCATTCAAGACTCTCACAATCTTGTGCTCCCCTACCTCTTTTCAGCTTTATCTCATGGTATCTACCTTCCACACAGTCTATGCTCCAGGCAAATTAGACTACTCTCTGTTCCCTGGACAGGCCTGATACTTTCCCGCCTTAGAAAAGTGTCCAGAACTAGGAAGGAGGGGAATCCTCTGAGTTCTGCCTTGGTCAGACCCTTTCTGGAGGACTGTATTTAGATCTTGGGCACTGCATTTTACCATAGACATTTATAAGCTGGAGAGTATGTAGAAGAGGCCAACCAAGATGGAAGAAGGTCTCCAGATAGTATTGTTTTTCAATATCTACTCTCAATCTCTTTCCCTTGATCTCCGTGTCTGCATAGTCAGCTTCCTATAGGACATTTCCACTTGGAAGTAGATAGACATTATGTTACAGCAGAAAGTGTATTTGATTTGGAGTTGGAAACTCTGGCTTCAAATCCTAGCTTTACCACTTTACCATTTTATGACCTTGGGCAAATCATTTGTGCTTTCTGGGCCTTAGTTTCCTCATCTATAAAACCAGGGAACTGAACTAGGTGAGATCTTAGGTCCCTTCCAGATCAAAGTCTAAATCTCCATGAGAGAAGAATGAGGATCAATGGATAGAAGTTTCCAAGAAGCCAGTTTAGGTTCAATATACATATGTACTGGAATGAACTGCCTTGGAGTCTGGGTTCCACCTCCCAAGAAGTTTTTAAGCAAAACTTAGTCAACCCCCCTGTCTGGTATGTTGTAGAGAAGCTTCTTGTTCAAATGTTGGTTAGGCTGGATAGCTTCCAGGGTCCCTTATACCAGAGAGAGTATCTGTAATCACTTCTTGTGATTGAGAAGGAGTATATAACACGTCTGCTGAAAAAACAATGCATTCTTCCATTGCATTAATAAGAAGCACAGCACTGAGAATGAGGAAGGCCCAAGAACCACCAAATTTTCCTCTGGTGAGAACACATTTGGAGATTGTTGCTTAACTCATTTGGGCCACTTGTTTTAAGGATACTAACAAGCTAGAAGACTGTTCAGAAGAGTATGACCAAGATGGCAAGGGTATTCAAAAATCACATCACATAACAAGAAGGCAATGGGGATCTTTAGCCTAAAGGAGACTTGGAGATAGCTTCAGGGGTATGTGCATTATTGACATTTGCTCCAATCTGCTCTTGCTAGCAGATTCAAGATGGCTCCAGCACACCCCTGGGTGAGTTGGGCAGCTGGGGGCAAGAAAGGGAGGGACATGATAACTGTCTTCAAATATCTGAAGGTCTCTCATACAGAAAAGCATTTAGACTTATTCTCTGTAGCTCCAGAGAGAAGATCTACAGCCAATGGATGGAAATTACACTGGGAGACATTTGAGGCTGCCATAAAGAATAGGCTTCTCTTAGGATGTAGTGAGTTTTCTACCACTGGAAGTATCCAATACAAGATGGATAACCACTTGCTGAAGTTATTTTAGAGAATATTAATGTACTGGAGAAAAGATTTAATCTCTGAGGACATGACCAATTCTATATTTCTATGATTCTATGAATTTCATTCGAATTCTTACCTGGAATGTAATTATCATAGGATCCAAAGTTTACTCTTCGACTATAAAAGAAAAAGAAAATTAATTTTTAAAAATTACATTTGTACAGGAGCAACTTCTTGCCATTATGTTTTACTGTTCATAGCAAATCTCTAGCACCAGTTATGTGGGCACTCTCCTGCATTTCACTTTGAACGAGTATCCTATTTCATTGAGCCTATCTCTTCTCTGTATGTCTAAGCTATGGATCAATATTTGCAAGCTCTTACTAAGTCCTTGAACCAAACCAATCTGTGCTGTACCATAAACTTCCTACAAATGCATGAATTTGCCAAGCTCTGAAGTGAACCTCAGTGTTCATTACTTTAAGGAAGCTGGAGAAGAAAACAAGTAGTTTTTAAAGAACCAATCTGAATTGGCTCTAAACTTAAAATATTGCTGAGCCAAGCTGAAGAGGATTTGAAGAAGGGTAAGGTCCTAGGACCAGGGTAGCCAAATGCAAAAAGGCTCATTGCCCAATTGGCTACCAGAATTTGGGCCACCAAAGCCATGGCACAGACATCACCTGAGATGCTGTGTGTGACCTGTGCTGGTGGATCCAGTGCCCATACCTACCTAATTACAGATCCTCAAAGTATAGAAGAGACTGAAAAGGAACAAAGTTAGAACTACAAGGCCCCAGAATGTTGCTCTGAACCCTATGGGCATTTAATGAAGACATACTGTCTGATGTTCTTTTCTGATTATTGACTTCAATTAGATTATCATCTCATCAAAGGCAAAACCATCGGATTTGATTTCCCTCTGCTAATCCCACCTCCCCTACACCATCCCATTGACTCACAATATTGAGGATGTTCAGTAAATATTGTTGACTTTAAGTTGGGGAGATTAAAGCACTGATTTATGTGGGAAAACACTATTAGATCAGTCATTTCTGAAAAGAGCCTTTACTCTTCATCAAAATGAACTCCCTTGTATCCAAGCAAAACAGCTAAGCAAAATTATAGGTGATGGTGACATCCTCTGACAATGTGTACAACATTCTGCCCCAGTAGTCTCTTGGCCCCCCGCTTGAAGAGGAAGGTATGTGTTCTGATCTTTTCATTTATGTTACTATCATCCTTGTACAGATTCTTGTGCAGATTTTTTTCTGCTTATTTCACTTTATAGCAGAGGTGGGGAACCTGTGGCCTTAAGGTCACATGTGACCCTCTAGATCAGTGGTTCTCAACCTTCCTAATGCCATGACCCTTTAAGACTTGTATGTGGGAGTATCTGCATGTGGGTGGACCTGCCTGGAGACCTATAGAGGAACAGTGTCTTGGTTCCTAAGACCATTGGAAATATGGGTCGTTTGACCATCAAAGGGGTGGCGACTCACAGGTTGAGAACCACTGCTCTAGATCCTCAAGTGCAACCCTTTGACTGAATCCAAACTTTACAGAACAACCCCCCTCCCTAATCAAAGGATTTGTTCTGTAAAACTTGGACTCAGTCAAATGGCCACACCTAAGGACCTAGAAGGCCATGTGTGACCTCAAGGCCTCAGGCAGGTTCTCCACCCCTACTTCCCAGTAATGGTTTTCTATGGAATGTTCATAGTACAAAATAAGTGTCTACCCAGAATGGATCACTGCTTTATGGAGATGTGAAGTGGTGTGAGGCTGTGGGAGAAAAGTGCTAAGTTGCTGAAATAGTCAAACTGTGCACATAGCTACAGTCTCAGTTGCCTCAACACTTGACTAGACTCATTAAGTTAGTAAAAAAAATCAACCAAAACAACATTTCAGCTAATGAAAAATCATCAAAACTACCTGAAGACACACCCTGAGTGAAAGCATAGGCTGAGAAAGTACTGGTCAGTCTCCTGGCTTGAAAGCTTGGGAATGGTGATGGGTCTTTCAAGAGTCCTTCCCAAGGCAATGCTGCAATGGCCCTGGAACTTACGGGCTAACCTATGCTTTGGGAGGAAGAGGGAGGGAAGGGAGTGACCTCAGACTGAGGTCCAGAAATTGAATCTGAAGTCCCAGTGACTTGGGAACAAACAGCTGCTACTGGCTCTGTGGCAGTCAGTCCTTCCCTCCTCTTTCCTCAAATCTGATTTTTTTCCCTTTCTCTCCTTCACCTTTTCTTCCTGCTAGAAGTGGGGATTTCAACCTCTTCAGTCCCTATACCACCTGGCTTTCAGTAAATATTTCCACATCCTCTATTCAATACGTTTATTTACCCTGTATATGTACAGAGGAAATATAGTTACCAATAATTACCCCTTGTCAAGTTTCTTGTACCCCTCTGATGGTACATGTACCTCAGGTTGGCAAACCCTGTGCTAGATAACCACAGTTCCACTTTGTTTTCCACCTGCCACTGTACACATTGTGTATGCAGATTTAAGCTTTTTTATTTTAGTTTCTTATGGTCAAAATAGGCACTTCATGTTGTTGACTTGAAGATGGAGAAATATGGCCTGGGTGGATTAATATGTGTAATAACAACTGTATCCAAAGTGTGTTGACTCAATGTTTTAGTGTCAAGGTGGGGGAAGGTCTTCTAATGCCATGCCATGGGATCATAGGATCAAAGGCATAGGGCTGGAAGGGACCTCATTAGACAGAGGAAGGGTCTGCAATGCAAAGCAGCAAAGGCTTTCTCCCCCATCACACAGCTAGGATGTGGCAGAGCTGGCCCTCAAACCAAGGTTGTCTGGAACCAAATGCACCACTCTTTCCACTGTACCATACTCCATCCTTAGACTCGTTTCATGCAATATTCTAATCAATGATTTAGATCAGGGGTGGGCAGCCTTGAGGCCACATGTGACCTTCTAGGTCATCAGGTGTAGCCTTTTGACTGAGTCCAAGTTTTATAGAACAAATGATTTTATGAAGGGGATTTGTTCTGGGAAGTTTGGATTCAGTCAAAGGGCCACACTCAAGGACCAAGAGGGCCACATGTGGCCTCTAGGCTGCAGGTTTCCCACCCCTGATTCAGATGAAGACACACAAAAGATGTCTATCACAGAGATCTGTGGATAATACAAAGCCCCACTTCTCTCCTTTTCTTTATGTCCCTTCTTCCCTATTTCTCTCTCTTTTCTTCCTTCCTCTTCTTGCTTGCTTCCTTCCTGGCCCTTTCCCATTTTTTCCTTCCCAATTGCCTTCCCTCCCTTTCCTCTTTCCATTGTTCCTTCTTTTATTCACTCTTTCCTTCTTTCCCCTTTACCTCAATTTCTTTATGCCTTTTTTCTTCCTTCCATCCCCTTTCCTCTCCTTTGATACGACCAGTAGACTGGAATTTCATAAGATGAAATTTAAGGTAAAGGTCTGATCCTGCACTTGATTTCAAAAAACTTGCTATGTAAGTATAGAGTGAATCCAACAGCAGCCAACTGTGTGGATTCAGCTGGTCTGAGTTACTTTAGTCTATAGTCCCAGGCTCCCTATGGAGCTGCAAGTGTCAGCTTCTATTATCCAAAGGGCCATGAGCCCATTCAGACCAACCCAAGTAGTTGGGCCCAGCAGGTTCTGGTCTGGCTCCAACTCTAGTCCCACAGGAATGGGCAGTCTTGTTCTACTATTAAGAGCATCCCAACCTTGTCTTCTGGAACAAGCTATTGCTCCTCTTAGACATAGGCTTCATTTGCATTCTTCTAACTTGGAAGGTTTTCATAAGGAATACCAGCTGTGGGGTTTCTGTTTTGGTGATTTTCACATTTTTTCCCTTTGAAAATTATTTTGTTCACAAGCCCTTTGATCAACCGAATAGAATTTTGTTCCTGTCCTTGTTAATTAAGTCATCCAATCCCTATAACTTTGGAGAAGAAAGATTTAATTTACAAACCTACACTAAGAAGAAGCAGCGAGATGAAGAACTCATTGGCTTTTCTACTGGGCTATTATTTCTCAAAAAAAACAAGCAAGTCTGAGTATGTTAACGTCAATGATCACAGACACAGAAACATAGTAGATTATCCCCTGTCAGGCCCGAAAAAGTAAACTAGATTGAAGACTCTGCAACTCTGTAAACCCATAGCCAATTCCCAAAGAATCTCCCTTTGCTCTGGGCTTGTGAAGAAGGCAGAATGAATGTCCCTAGCTAACTGCAGTAGGGGATGTAGTGAGGTGGACTCAAGAGGCTTGACCTCAAATACTGCCTCCATTTCTTACTCTGGGACTCTGGGCAGCTCTGCTCACTTCCCTTTTCTGAGCCTGTTTCCTCATTAGTAAATGAGCATAGTAACAGCTCTAATGCTTTTGTAGTTGTTGGGAAGATCAAAGTCAATAACATGTCAAGGATTTCACAAACCTTCGTGCTCTATAGGCATACATATACCTATACATATACATGGATGTATGCTAGGTAGTATTGCCATGATGTTCTGTGGAAGTTGGCTCAGTCAAATGCCTGGCAGAATTGGCTGATGCCTTCTGCTTGGGAGCTCCAGGTGCAGAGTTTGGATCCACCAACTCCATACCTGGAAGGGGGGGATTCAGGCTGAAGTGATGACCTCTGTCCTGAATCTCCTAGATTTAGTGACAGGTACAGGCCTGTTGTGGGGAAAGTCACACTTAGCACACTTACTCTCTGTGGGATTCAAGGAGACCTGAGTTTGGATCCTGCTTCAGTCACTTAACTGCGTAAATCACTTCCCCCCTGTGCACCTTCAGGTCCTCATCCCTGAAATAGGCAGCAGAAGAACACTGACCTCAAGGGCTACTGTTACTGTTATCAAGTATGGAAAGTATTATGTAAATCTTAAAATACTATAGAGATGTGAGGTATAATGATGGAGATGGTATATGCCAAGACTGAAAATATATTCGAATGAAAGCAAAGCTAGCCTGAGTCGGGAACCTATCCTTACTTTCCGTTTTTCCTTCCTTCCTTCTCCTACTCCTTCCCTTCTTTATATCATTCATTCCCTTCCTCTTTCCCTCTTGCTTTATGTTCTTCTATTTTTCCTTTCTTCTTTTACCTCCTTTTTGTTCCTTCCTTCTTTCCAGCCTTTGCTCCTTCATTCCTTCCCACCTCCCTTCTTTCCCCTTCTTTGACATTTGTTCCTTTCTTCCTCTTTTTCTTTATGTTGTTCCTTCCTTCCCTGTCCTTTTACTTTCCTCCTCCTTTCCTCCCTCCATTCCTTCCTCATTTTCTTCTTTTTTTCCTTCCTCTCTTTCTACTTCCTTCCCTCCTTCCTTCCTTCCTTCCCTCCCTCTTTCCTTTCTTCCTGCATTGATTTATTCTACCCATTCTTCATTCTTTTCTCTTTCTCACTTTCCTTCCTTCACCTTTCTTTCCCTATCTTTACATCATTTTTTCTTTCACTCCATCCTTCCCTTACTTCCTTGTTCACTGTTTTTCTTTATTGCCTTCCTTCCTCCCCATTTCCCTCTTTTTCTTTATGTCTCTTCTTCCCTGTTTCTCCCCCTTTCCTTCCTTTCTCTTCTTCCTTGCTTCCCTTTTCTTTCCCATTTGTTCCTTCCCTATTGCCTTTCCTTCCTTTCCTCCTTCCATATTCCTTCCCTTTAAGTCCTTCCTTTCTTTCTTTACTCCTTCCTTCCATCTCCTTTATCTCATTTTCTTTGCCTGTTTCTTCCTTTCTTCCATCCCCTTTGCTTCACTTTATGTAATTTCCCTGTTTTGTTGCTTCCTTCTTATTTGCCTCTTTTTCTTATATTCTTCCTTCCTTCCATCTACTTCCCTTCCCTTTATATCTTTCCTTCCTTCTTTCCCTTGTTCCTTCCCAACTAACCCAGTAAGCCCCCCCACTCGAGTCCTTTGCCCTTTCTTGCCCAATTTGCTGGCAGTCCCTTCTTCCAAGTAAAGCTTGGTCTTAACCCAGGAACCAAAGAAGTTTCTCTTTGGATGGTATCCTTCTGCATGGGTCCACATCTTGGAAAGCCTGGACACACACACAGGCTTCAAGATCTGGCCTGACTCAGGGAAGGGGAGAGAGAGGGAAAGCCCACCCAGAGGTGTAGAGGTCTTATGCTTGGTGCTAGGTAAGAGGTGGTACCATCTGCACTTCCGAAAACCACAGGGGCTGTTTCAGGATTTAATACCACCTTGCAATGATTGCCTGGCCTGTTTTTTCCCTCGGTGTCCCAGGTTCTTTTCATCTTCAGGCCATGCCTTATAGTCAAGGGTTACCCCACAAAGACTGCAGTCCAACCCCATCTTCTGCCTTGATCTCTCCAGGCCCCACTCCTGACAGACCTTGGCTCCATCCTCCCAGGCCTATTAGCACTGAACTTGATTTTTCATTCCCCTCTGCTCCCCATCCAATGAATTCCCTTTTTCCCTTCCGGTCCTCTTCTTTCTTCTACTAGTCTCCCCTTGTTCCTTGTTCCTCGTAGCCTCTGTGCTCCTTATATTAAGCCTTTTGGAGAACAACTCTTAACACGCCACTAGAAAAGCATTTTTGGATATAAAAGATACAGAATGGTGCCATGCCTCTGAGGCCTTGAAGGAAAAGGAATATGCCTAACCTTTGGGACCTCTGGAACTAACTTCCCAACAGCATGGCAAGAACTGGAAGTATTTAAGGTTTAGGTGAATTACAAATGTTTTTCTGATAACAACTGGGAGGTTCAGTTTGGGGGACCCTGAATTTGAATCCTTTCAAAAATCCTTATTGATCAGCCTTTTGTTTTTACCAATATCATTCCTTCTGAATGTGCTCCTTCATCCCCCCCTCCACCTTTCCTGGTAACACAAACCGCTGAGCAGAACATAGTAACCCTTGCCCAGCAGTGTAGGCAATATTCTGCACCCATAGCCCCCCTCTGCCTCAAGAGCAGGGTGAAAGAGAGGGGGAGTCTGTGCCTCTTCTATGTGCACCAAGATTGGTTGTTACAATCACACAGCCTTTCCCTGCGCTTTGTGGGGCCTTTAAAAAACAATGTCAAACCATTACAATCACCCCCACAGGCAAAACTCACCTATTTTTTTCCTTACACTTTTGGTCAGAAAAGATGGTGCTGCTTTGCTCTACTGAACAGCTGATCCAGCAGCTTATTGCCTGGATTGTCTTTATTATTTCAAACAAAAGTCCAGGAAGTCATGAGAAGTAGTAATAGAGACTATCCAATCAGAACAATTTATTTTATAGTTCCCTTCCCCATTATATTTTAACACATATATTTTAATCCATGTGAGTATTAAAGGCCAGAAGATATAATTCAACCTCACATCTCGGGAATCTTTATATACTTTATACTTCTTCAAAACACTTTTCCTGAACAATATATTGTTTATCTAGAAAACTAGTGAGGATTCATGGAGCTTGCTCAACAGAAGGGGAAACTGAGGCACAGAGTACCTAAAACTGGCCAAGATCACCCAGCTAGTTTACCACAGAGTAGCAAAGAAGGCTCAGCTTTTGTTTTCTGAACAAAATAACAAAACAGTGCTTCAAAACCATTACCTCCCTGGATAACCATTCTAGACTCTTAATCAAATAACCTGAGAAAGATTTTCTGCCACAGACACCTATCAACATGTCATAAATTTTCTTATTAAAAGGAAAACTTACAAGCGTGGGACAGACATTTTCCAGCCTAGCTACAGCCCAAGCTTCAACATCGTTAGGTCAAACAGCTGATGTGGTGTGTGACATCACAAAGGATCCTCGACAGCCAAGTGGCTCTTAAAGGGAAAAGACCTTTCTCCCCTTCCTTTCACCCCCCCCCAAGGAAATTTATTGTCTATGTGGCTATTGGATACAGAGTACAATGGAAACTATGTGGCGCTGCAGTGCTGGTCCTGGAGTGAGGAAGACATGAATTCAAATCCAGCCTCAGACATGTCCTAGCTGTGTGACCCTGGGCAAGTCACTTAACCCTGCTTGCCTCAGTTTCCTCTTCTGTTAAATAAGCTGGAGAAGGAAATGGCAAACCACTCCAGGATATTTGCCAAATCTCAAATCGGGTCACAAAGAGTCAGACATGACTGAAATGACTCAACAAAACTGATAATATTGGATTCCCTGATTTGAAAGTATATTCTGCCCCCTAATAGGCTGTGAATGTGCTCACATGGAGCCTGTGGTGGGAGGCTTGTTCTTCAGGAATGCCCACACCTTGTTACTTTGTGGTTGGGCAATGGGTCAAGAGGGTTGTGACATTCTCTGATCCAGGAGAAGGCTATATATACACCCTGATGTGAGGATCTGCTTTGGGGCTCACTTTGAGAAGAGTTGTGTGATTTGGCCAGATGAGACTCTGGGTAGCCTTTGAGCCCCCCAGCTTTGAAAACCCAGATGTTGGTGCTGCCCTCTCTGATAACTAACTGGTTATGGATGATTTTAATGGTCAGATGGCTGGAAGCCCATCTGCTGATCTGTTTCTCTGCTTGTAACTTCTGTTTGTACTCTTTTTGCATTCTCTGAAGTTTAGGGTGCTGACTTTTTCCCCTGAACTAGGTAAATGATATATGCTTGATTAAAGTAAGATAGTTAACCCATTTTGAGTTGCTTTCCTTTAGAAAAGCAGATCTGGCCAACATGGCAGCATAGAAGCCAGGAAAATGCTACAGCTCTCACATGGCCATCTCAAATACCCATAAAATATGACACTAAACAAATTTGAGGGCTCCAAAGCTCACAAAAATACAGAAAAATACATCTCCCACTGAAGACAGCTGGGCAGGAAGGGTTCATGGCAGCACACTGGGAGCCAAAACCAGCTCAGCCTGAAACTACGGCTTGGCCCTGGGGGAAGCCAGGAAGAGCTGCAGCTGGAACCTTCAGGAGAGTGGATCAGCAGCAGCTGTGGTAGTTTCCAGAATTATCAAGCCATAAAAAATAAGGACAAAGTAAAAGGTCAGTGGAACTCAGCTAAATTTGGAGGAGAAAAGTGGTCCAGCCAAACTGCCTCCAGGGCAAGGAAGCAGCAGAAGCAGCGGCCCTGCAGCAGCTCCCACATGGCTGCTTCAGAGCTCCCGGACTGCAGACTGCAGGAGGGCCAAGCAATTGTTCAGAGGCTAAGTGATCTTGTATTGAACTGCCTGGATCAAGATCGTGGTCTTGGGTGGTAGTCCTGGGGTGTGTTTTCAGTGAAACAAAGCTGGTGGGGGCTGTAGCAACTCCCTAATAGTGGAGGCAGCTGTGAAAACCTCAGCAATTTAGGACAGAGCTTTTCCCTCTGGAAGCAGAGTTCCAAAGAGCTAAACAATCAAGTAATTCACTGGCAACATGAGCATGCAAAGGAAGCAAAGTAAGAACAGCAACCGAACTCTAGAATCCTTTTTGGGGGACAAAAAGGATCAAAGCATGGAACAGGAGGAAGACAACATAGTCTGAGCTCCCACACCAAAAGCTTCCAAGAAACATGAAGACTGCCTACAAGCCATAGATCAGCTTAAGAAAGATTTTGAAAACCAAATAGGAGAAGTAGAGGAAAAATTGGGAAGGAGAAATGAGAATGATGCAAGAAAATCATGAAAAGAGAGTCAACAACCTGACTGAAGAAAATAACACCTTAAAAATAGATTAACTCAAATGGCAAAAGA